>ML677348.1:5071484-5179125 GCA_007922305.1 Dermatemys mawii
TCGTCGGATGCATCCGACGAAGTGGGTATTAGCCCACAAAAGCTTATGCTCTAAAAAAATTTTAGTTAGTCTTTAAGGTGCCACAGGACTCTTTGTCACTTCTGCAATTCCAGACTAACACGGCTACCCCTCTGATTCAGTACAATTATGCAAGGCAATGGCGAAACCATCCGCAATACTGTGCAGTTCTGGTCTCCCATGTTTCAGAAAGATGAATGAAAACTGGCACAGGTACAGAAAAAGGCTACGAGGATGATCAGAGGAATGATTCACATCTCATAAGGTAGGCTTTCCAAAGAGATTGGCTTCTTTAACCTAACAAAATGAAGGCTATGGGAGATATGATTGCTCTCTATATATATATCGAAAGTATAAATACCAGGTAGTAGGAGGAGTTATTTAAGTTAAATGCCAATGTTGGATATAAACTGGTCATCAACACATTCAGGCTTGAAATTAGATGAAGGTTTCTAACCATCACAATGAAGTTCTGGAATTGCCCTCCAAGAGGAGCAGTTGGGGGGCAAAAAAACCCTCACTGACATCAAGACTGAGCTTCGTAAGTTTATGGAGGGGATGATATTACAAGACTGTCTACAATGGTATATAGCCGATCTAAGACTTCTAGTAGCAAATCTCCAATGGCCAGTCATGGGACAGTAGATGGGGAGGGTTCTGAGTTACTCCAGAGAATTCTTTCTGGGAGTCTGGCTGTTGGGTCTTGCCAAAATGCTCAGAATCCAACTGACTGCCCTATTTGAGGTTGGGAAGGGATTTTCCCCCAAGTCAGATTGCCAGAGACCCTGGGGTATTTTTTTTTTGCCCTACTTTGTTGCATGGATCACTTACAAGTTTAAATTAGTGCGAAGGGTGGATTCTCAGCAACTTAAATAATTTGCAGACTTCAGTAACTCAGACAGAGGCTATGAATCTTATTATAGGAGTGGGTGGGTGAGGTTCTGCGGCCTGCAACATAAAGGAGATCAGACTAGATGATCATGGTGTTCTCTTCTGGCCTTAAAGTCAGTGAGATATGATGTGGAGAGAGTTGATAAAATCCAGCCTGCCTTAGACAAAGGAATGTGGATTTGCCTGTCTGGGTTAAGCTTTGTAAGCCAGAGGACAATGAAGATACATTTACAGATAAGGTAAACAAAGCAATTAAGCTAGCAAGCGGCACACTGGGCACACCAGGAGACAGCGTCTCCACCGCTAGGAAGTCTTCTTAGCTCTTGAGGTAGACACAACGGATTCAAGTAATATAAGCAGAGCCAAAAAACTTTAGTTATCCAGCACTTAGGAGACAAAGGGGACAGCACCCTTTGAAACTGCAAAGGTTGGCTCCTCTTGCCTGAAAGACAGAAGATGCTGGTAACTTGATGTGAGAAATCTGCCCAGGCAAAGATTGTAACTTGCTAACATTAAGTTTTAGTTGCAAGACCTAACTGTTTTGTTTGCAACTATACCTGTCTTTTATTCTTGCTTAGTATCACCTAAATCTCTGTTCCCTGTTAATAAACTTTTTCTTAGTTTTCTTACAAACTATCTCAGTGCTGTTATATTGAAATGTGAGTCTTCAGAAAACCTAACAGGCTGATGTGTACGCTCTCTCTTTGGAGGCAACGAACTTAATTTCTGTGAGTGTGCAGTTAGTGGGACTGGACACTGCAAGGAGACTTCTCTTGGGAACTGGGGTTCACTGATTATCTTCAAGGAAAGGTTTAGACGAGGAGAGCCTTATAGAGTTTGCGGGCAAAGCAGTCAATACTAGTGTGTCAGAGAGCTGACACGCAGCTTAGCAGCAGCAAAGTTCACACATACTGGGGCAATGGGGAACTCAGTGGCTTACGCTTCTCGGTGTCCTAAGCAAAAAAGCACATAAGGAGACCTAGAGGGGACTTCTTCCCCTTGCGTAACCGATAACATCAGATTAAGGCCTAAGTGAGACATCTGCCATTGCATCAACTCTTACTTATAAGAGCAGATAAAAAAATTAAACAAAAATTTGATTTTTAAGCTCTCTCTTTAAAAAAAGCCTCTTTAAAAGCAAACTTGTCATAACAAAATTGGAAGTTTTGGCTCCAAAGGAACTATTTATATAAAAAATGACCTACTTAACAGTACCCACTTCTCAAAGCATGTCGGTAAAGCCACTTAGAAACATCTTTAGTCTATCCCAATCATGAACCTTATATGTGAAAAAAATGGAATAACCAAATCTATAGAAAAATCACATGAAACAAGAAAATCTCGTTCTTTGAAGAGGAGGGAAATTATATGGTCATGGAATGATTACTTGTTAAAACGAAACATGAAGAAAAGACACTCAAATGTGACAGAGGGGATATATTAGTTGCCTAAGCTTAAGGTTTGAAACACCTACACACACTGAAACCTTGGAGGTTCAAATCCCTTAAATGCTGACACAGAACTCAAGCCTATTCAGGTAAAGAGAGAATAAAACTGCATGATGCTCAGTGTAGTGGTCTTTTGGATAAGAACTTAAAAATCCAGCTATTATCTTCCCAATGTGGATATCAGAAGATCCCACACTTTTTGTAGGGCTTACCCATATGCACTTGGCCAATTTCCCCTACTTCTACTGTTGGTAGTGCACTGTGCTGGTGATCTGTCACTATCAGACAGGTTTCAATGCTGTGTGTGTCTAGTTTGTTAAAAGCTTTTGGATCCTCTGTAATCAAAGACACTATTTTGTTACTTACTGAGAAATCTGACAGTCCTTCCAATTGTGCAGAAAAAAATAAAGATCAAGAAGGTGAGGATGGAATATTCCTTAAATCATACATGTACTAGCCTTCTAAGTTGCGCATCAAAGCAAAAAGCTTTCAGCTATTAATTTTATAGTTTTACCTCCATCAACACTCTTATATGTATAAGAAATGTAAAACAAAAGAGCAGTGTCAGTCACACAATTTCTCTCTCTATATATAGTGTGCAAAATCTACCTTATTTCATCCCAGGATCACAATCAACATTTAACAAACTCAAAAACCCTTCCTACTGAATTTGTGCAGCTAACCAGCCTCTGCACACACAGTATTTAGATGTAAGTGGAGTTAGAAAACAAGAATATGGCCATGGCCACCAGCAAAACTCACTTTTTTTAATTTGTAGAAGTCTGTTTTATGTCTGATTGTATTGTACTCTGAAAATAAGAAATGAGTAGACTTGATTTTGGTTCAATTGAAAAACGGTTTCCCACCTCTAAGGATTTTCTCAAAAAGCCAATCAACATTTTGTCTAACAAAAACTCAAACATTTACATGTGTCACACACAACTGAGATTCATCACTCAATATGTTATGCAAAGGAACCTTTTTTGAGAAACAGGATCTTTTTATAGGAGGCAGAGTATCTGATTTTTACCTTGCCTCATCAGCATTAACTGATGCTCATGTCTAGCTGCTTCCATTTCCGCCTCTAGTTTCTCTTTGGCTTCTCTAATGTTCCTGTCAACCTGTTCTCGCTGCTGCTTTTCCATCTCATCAAGAGCCTTCCATCGGGAAGCATACTCAAATTCAAATGTTCCAGGCTGAGCAAAACGTGGAGGCTGCTCTCTTTCCCTAATAAAAATGTACAGAAATATATATTTATAAGTGTATATATTTATAGGTATATAAGTATAATTTTATATACTTATACATATACATTTATAAGTATAAGTATCAGTATATTTATAAGTAGCAAAATATATTCCTAATCAAACATTTTGGTTTCATTTCTAACTTTAAATCAAGTAGCCAATTTCTGTAATTATAAAATATTAGCTCATTTTCAGAACTCAGTCCAAAAACTTTATGGTAGGACTCTGCATTAAGATTACTCTGCATGACCAGAGAAATAGTCCAAATCAAGCCTCACGTAAATTTATTCATTTTTATTGAAAATTTCTGATGTTTTAACAGAAGGCTACGCAACTAAACTAATAATTTTCAGGCTGTTAAGAAAGTGGCTTATAAACATGATTTTTTGAACACCAATATTTGAAAAAGTGTCAAGGCTTCCTATATTAAAATATTACTTAAAGCCTTCAAAAACTAAAGCCCACCAAAATTTTAGTTCACAATAACCTTTTCAAATGCTTTGTGCTACTGTTATAATTAAAGAGCAATGAACCAAAATACTTATCTTGTATGTTATTTTAAAAATAAATCATTCTATTTTTGCTTGTCATCTGAGTAAGTATTTTGGCTCCAACAATCAGGATTTCTTGGGGACAGTCTCAAATTTCAACACTAAAAGTTTTAAATTAAAAGAACTTTGGTTTCTCCTGAAATTCAAGACTCGCACAGTTTACTTTATTGCACTTATTACTGCGGTATGTGAAGCCCTGATCATGCAGGGACCTAAGTACAGAGTCAACGGGATTGCTCAGAGTAAAAATAAACACGTGCATAAATCTTTTCAGGATCAGGGACTGAATGCTTATTATTTGAGTTTGCACTTCGTAATCAGGAAAGCCTAACATCTAATCACAGAAAGTTTAACAATTGTATGTATTTTTTTATTTTTATTTTTTTAAAAAAGCCCTGCTTATTAGACAAACAGCACTCTTTCCCATCCTCACTCCACACATCAGGGTAAAATTTAATAAACTTTTGTTCACTAAGCTATCTTAATAACATTTAATTAAATCTGAATCTAAATCTAACTTACTTATGATACTGTTGTGTTTTTTGCATTAATTTCTCTGGTAGCCCATCTTCATCATCAAATTGTTCCATAGGTTCTACAACAACAGGTCGAGGTGTTCTGAAAGAAATATTAAAGGGTTTTTTGTCTTAATATTTTTATTCATTAATTAAACCGAGGAAATCTACACTGAAACAAGTTATTTTGTAATACTGTTGGGAAACGTTCTAAAAAATGACTTCTTA
Source organism: Dermatemys mawii (assembly GCA_007922305.1). NCBI lineage: Eukaryota > Metazoa > Chordata > Testudines > Dermatemydidae > Dermatemys > Dermatemys mawii. The sequence continues at coordinate 5,076,383 of ML677348.1, forward strand.
GGGTCTGCTAGCTACAATTCCTTCACGTTTAATGAAATTTTAAAAAAGCATTATCTTACAGAACACAATAAATTTGTCATAAGCCAACTATGTTATCTACAAAACACTACTGCCCTCCTCCTGATGGAAAAAATAAATAGAGCAATTTAAAGAATTTATAAAAAAAACTAAAAATAACTGTTTACAGGTGACTAAACTCTTTAGTGCAGGTACCATGTTTTTATTGTGCATTTGTACAAATGTAGCAAAATGGGTCTGGGTCCATGAGAGGGGCTCCTAGAAGCTAGCACAATACAAACAAACAACAGCATCTTTGTTCAAATTTAAAAGAAATACAGAGATGCTTTTGAAAGTTACCTGCACAATTAAAAATAGAATTCATAAGTAGACATCAGAGTTCCCATTACAAATAGAAAATAATTTCAGCATTACTGACTTCTTAAATGTCCTGTTCTGTAAAGTGCCATATTCTTAGAAATCAATATCTTCCCTTCATGAGCCATACCTCTATAGCACAGGTCGGCAAGCTTTCAGACGAGGTATGCCAAACCTTCATTTATTCACTCTAATTTAAGGTTTCGCGTGCCGGTAATACATGTTAACATTTTTAGAAGGTCCTTTCTATAAGTCTTAACTGAACTATTGTTGTATATAATATATTAAAGTAAATAAGGTTTTTAAAATGTTTAAGAAGCTTCATTTAAAATTAAATTAAAATGCAAAACCCCCCGCATCAGTGGCCAGACCCAGGCAGCGTGAGTGCCACTGAAAATCAGCTCTCGTGCCACTGAAAATCAGCTCTCGTGCCACCTTCGGCACACTTGCCATAGGTTGCCTGCCCCTGCTCTATAGCATAAACACCAGAGTATCAAACACAAACCACAAATTAGAGAGACTTGCTTTTGTGGGAAAGCCAATTCCATTACTTTCCCAACATCATCAGTTATATGCTTTTTAATATTGTTATTTTATGTACAGTAGAGGGGCTCCAAATAATGAAAACGGAAGGACTCGTTTCATGAAAAAATAATATATTAAACCATGAGTACCTGATTCTACCACCCTTACTCAAATTTAGTACCTTGCCTCATGAGCAGGCCTACTGATTTCAATGGAAATAGTCGCAGAGCAAAATATCAACACGAGGATGGCAGAATCTGGCCCTCAATGGTCTGAAAAGCCGCCTCGATCCCTGAAAATTAAGAGCATTCAACATATAATAGAAGAGTTTTTCAATACAATTGCATAAACCAATTATGTTGATCTTCACAAAGAACCCCAAAAATTACATAAATCAGAGTGTAACAAATTGTTTCACTGTTGATAATTTTCTGGAATACTAAAACTGGTAATGTAAAGTTCTGGTGGCCACACTGTTCTTTCCACGGCTCTTCTTCTTTCCCTATCATCCTACATCTTTGTAGCACAGCAGTTTACACAAAAGTGTATTTACAAAACAGTTGCATAATGATTCTATTATTAGTTACATCCTGTAATGAATGTCATATGTAATGTGCCTGCAACACAATGTAGCAGCCACAATGGGGACCTACTAAATATGCCTGTAATTTAGTCTATTAGGGAATATTTCAGATTTTTAATTCAGGCCAAAATCCTGTGTTTTTATTCACTCAAACATTATGTCATTCACCCAAATGAGAAAAGTTGAAGATAATCGCACAACACATCTTTTTCCTAAGCAGTTGCAAGTTCAGCCATACGCAGCAAAGCAGCATGAAACTGCTGCTAGCAAACAAATGTAGGCAAGCATTCACAACAACTCTGATAGTCCTCTGCCATTATGGCAAAGTGCGAAAGGCAGAATTACAAAGGTATGAAGGAAGAGATTTTAAAAAGGTGATGAGTTGTTATCAATAATATCTAGACCTGAAAAATTTACCTGCCCACAGTTAGCAGAAAACCATACAATTGCCAACATAACCTTCAAAATATGAACTAATGCAGGGTCAAGTTCCTCCTAAGTCTGTAAACAGAAAATTTCAAAGCTTCTGCTTATGGTTTTGCCAAGATACCGCAAAGTAAACACCAACTAGAGTCTTCTCAGTTTTCACTACTGTTACTGGAAACTTCATGGTCAGGAGTGAAACCAAAAAGAATCTAATTACCTTTCGAGAATTCTGAATAGCTATGGAGAAAATAAAAAAGTTACCAGCAAATAATTAAAGAATCTAAAAAGAAAACAACCCATGAAAATACTGTATATACATATAATCAAATAAATCTTGTGGTTGTATATATAGTTCATAACTAGCTGGTTTTCAGAGAAAAATTCTTGAGTAAAGTAAGATGCTTGGTGTGACTACTCAAAACAATGTTCCAGCTGACATCTATTTCACAGCAAATCCGATGTCCAAGTTCTGAGAACACAATAAAAGGTATGGCCATGCTTGTTGTTGCAGTTTTCTACACATTATGAAAACACTCACCCACAAATCTGACCTGGGGCAGGGGAAAAACAAAAACAACCCTTTAACTTACGTTGTTAGTAAGAATGCCCCATCACTGCATCTCTCAAGAGCCTTCCTTGCCGGAGGTTTTGCTGCAAACTCTACAAAACCTTTGCCTGTAGCTCTGCCACGGTCATCTACTACAACAACAGCCCTCTCCACTGGACCAAACTGAGAAAAAGCTTGTTCCAGAAGCTCATTGGAAACCACGGGTGAAAGATTCTTGACTGTTAAGGCAGCTCCATGTGTAGCAAATCGAATTCGAAGTGGTCTACTCTTCAAAATAGTACCATCAAGTTCTGTCTTTGCTATTTCAGCCAGTGTTCTAGATTCCTTTCCAAGAGGGGGAAAAAGACAAACACATTTTATATGCATCTATTCTATACATTTCTCAAGAATACTGAGTCAATTTATTAGTTTTAAGCTATTTTACCATTACTTAAAACATTTTTTTAATGTATGTGCATATTAAAATTAGGGGGGGATTGGTCAACATTCAAAGTATCCTCTTCCCAAAGCAAGAGTTTTTCAGATTTCATTTGTTCAATGATTTCAGAAATCTCCAGTTTTTTTTCCATACAATTTGTTCTAGTATGTTGTACTTTAGCACATGGAAGCAACACTCATGAATTTAGAGGACGAGTCCCCAAATATGTTCCTGCTGCAGAAAAGTATACAACTCTTTATATGGACAGTCAAAGGGAGTTCAGAACTTTCACAAAACTTTTTTGCATAGGGATAAATATATTATTTTCATTTCTGCCTCTGTGAGGGGGATGGGAGCTTCTCTCATTCACTGAGAAAATTTTTTTTTTTTTGGTTATCATCCACTATCACTTTTGATTATGAACTGATTGCTGAAATAAAATCAAATACAAGCTACATCCTAGAAGCAAAGTGTTTTGTTTTCTCTAGGGATTTTCATTATGCCTGTTGTATTTATTACTCTTCACTTGTTTTAGTGCCTTTTGCATCTAACCAAAGCCTCAGTCTGATGTTGCCATCCCATTCTTATCCTGCAGTTTTTCCTTTAACTTCTTTCACCTATACCCCAAGCTATTGTGCTAAAGGAATCATTCCTCAAGCCAAGGAAAGTGGGATACAGCTTTCTCCACAACTTCTGCAAAATCGCTCAGTTGGCCAAAAAGTCTGCACAAGAGTGATGTGAGATGCTCCATTCCTTAAGCCTCTCAGCTACTACTTGCAAGGAGACTGTATTCTATCCAACTTATATATCCAAGAAAAAAAGCCTATGTATAGCAACATTTTAAAAAAATACAAGTGTTTAGACATTAAAAAAATCAATGACAAAGTTAATTAAAAAAATCTAAAATATTGGAAATTATGAAAACTGACAATTTAAGTACCCCCAAAAAATCTTAACTCTGCCTTTCTATGCCCACCACCCTGTGCAGTCTCTATTTACAGCAAATTTGGCTGCATCCCAGCATAGCAGACAGACTGACATGTTAAAACCCACTTCTGACTGCCTCAGTTTTTTCATGCGATATCAGAAACAATGGGCACATACCACCCCAAAACCAGGCAGGCCCCTTTAAGATTTCTTAAAGTGGAGACCATTAAATAGGGCATGCAAAAACACTGGTACGAGTAACTTTTGAGAATGTAGGCCCTTCTTTTATAAAGGATCCCAAGAAAACAGCAATTGTATCTCACAACAATATATCTCACTAAAACACAAATGGTATAACTCCGTATACCTCAGTAATTGATGCTCATGCTTTCATGAATGGAAGCCTACAACAAATAATCCTTCCCAGCTCAGACTGCACATATTTGGCTTTCAAAAAAATAAAGAACGAAAGGAGTGGGAAAAATATTCAGAGTCTTCTCAAACTATAATAAAACGTTAATTCACGCTACATCATAAATAGGAAAAATCAAATTAATCACAGAAAGAAACTTCTAGAAATAATGAGTATAAGGGTGGGCCAACCATCTGAACCCAAAACATACTTTCTTATTCCATTTTCTACTACTGAAAATTAAAAGGTAATAAGAATATCAGGTTATCTGTGTAGAAGAACTGGGGCAGATGAGTGGGACGTGAAGGCAGCTGGACATGCAGGTGAACAAGCAGCAATGCGCACTACTTGGGGACAGAAACTGGGGCAATAAGGAAAGTGGCAGTCAATGTATAGAAGAGTGACCACCGCAAGGTTATGAAAGAAAGAACTGTACCAGGTGGAAGAGCAGGAGAAGGGAAGCAGTGGTGGCCGTGACATTAACACGGATTGCATTGACAAGGGAAAGGAGAGGTGGCTACAGGGTAACATCTGTCCCAGTCCGCCCCAACAGGCGCGCAGAGGCAATGGGGGGACGACGACACAGGCACTGTCCCACTCCCAACACACACGGTGTCCGGGGGCGTAGGTCAGGCGATTGCAGGGGTGAGGTCCGTCTCAATCCCGCGCGCACACACAACGCCTGTACGGGATGCAAACAGCAAGACAAGGCCTGTCCCACTGCCCCACACACGCACGGCGCCTGCCCCAAAGGAGCGAGGCCTGTCCCACTCCCTCGCAGACGCGGGCAGGGGACGAGATCCTTACCAGGCGGATGAAGCCGAAGCCGCGGTCGCGATTGATAAAGACCTCGCTGGGCTCCCCGTAGCGCTCGAAGAGACGCTTGAAGTCCTCCTCGGTGATGTCGGTGGGCAGGTTCCCCACGAAGAGGCGGCAGCGCTGCGTGTAGCTCTTTTCGCCGGGCTTGAGGAAGCTCTTGATGTCGATGGTGAACCCGACCTCCTGTTCCTCCTCGACAGCCTCTTTGCCCTGCGGCGCCAGCGCCATGGCCCCTACCTCGCTGTCCGCCTCCAGGCCCCGCATCCCCTTCAGGCCGCCGCCCCCCACCACGCCGAGCGGGGCCGCCGGGGAGCTGTTTTCGATCCGCACTTGTTTCAAGTTCCGGCTGTTCGCTGCCATGTTTCGGTTTCTCTCGGGGGGGTCACGGAACCGCACTCAGCCGACGCGCTCACCGACCGCACCACCAGCGAGCGAATCCAAAATGGCGGCGGTGCCAATCCCAAGGAGTTAACGTCTCTGAGGAAAGCCCCGCCCTCCAACTGCCCAGCCGTTGCGCCTGCGCAGTGATTCCTAAAGGCGGGAGGAAGGGGGCGGGCGGACTTAGCGTGTGGAGCCGGGGCCAGTCTGGGCCTGTGGGGGCCGGGGCGCGCGAGGCGTGGCGTACTTCAAAGGGGGTGGGGCAGGTTTGCTTGTATCCCGCGATGCCCCGCTCGCTGCCCTGGAACATTCACACCAGGGCGCCTTTCAGAAGAGCAGGGGGGATTCCCCTTTTAAATCCCTGCTACGCGCACCCTTCTTGGCAGCCACCCTCTATCGAAACGGCCGTGGTTTAGTGGATCTCTCTCTCTACAGAGAGCGAAGCGGTTTTGGGTCCTTCGTCATATCTAATGGCGTGGAAGTGTCCGAGAATTCATTGTGGAAGTCATTGCCCTAGGGTGCTTACTCACTTAGACCAGGAGTCTCCAAACTTTATGAGGCAAGGGCCATGTGAGATTTTCGAAGGGGCTTTGCGGGCCAAAGCGACAGTGAAAATATCAAGTATATGCAAAATCCCCCACTTTTGCTCCTCAGTCCGCTGCTGCTCTCAACCCCTTTGCTTCTCCGGCCGCTGCCACCACCACCACCCCAGCCGCTGCTGCAGGGGCACTCACCCCTCTGGACATGGGGCCCTGGGCAGCAGCTCACGGGGTGGAGGGGAGCAAAGTGGTGACTTCTCCATGTGTTCTGCTCAGCTGGAGGGCTGAACAAATCGAAGTCAGAGGCCCAATCTGGCCCCCAGCCCGTAGTTTGGAGACCCCTGACTTAGACATAATCCTGCAAAGGTAGGTGCAAAACATTACCAGCAGTACTCCCTAATTTGCATGTGTATATTTGGAGGATCAGGCCCTTGGAATAAATTGATAACAAACAAGCAGCGGGGAGGGAGAGATGGAATGTATGATTGCTACATAAACATGTTTTCACACAACCAGTTTATTCTTAATTTTGAGACAAGGTTCTTGTATAACCTGTCAGGTTGTGATCAGTAATAAGGATTGTGAAAGACATAATTATTAACACCATTTAGTAAAACAGGTGAGTCTAGATTAGACTCTGGTTACCTAGGGCTAGTTTTTAATACATTTTATATTCTCCTGGATTTAGGTCAAAATGTGTACAGAGAAGGAAAAGCTACAGTAAGTTGAAGAGGATAACAACCATCATCATGCATTTTTGTCTGTCCCATCTGAAGGTTCGGCTATGGATGGAAAATGTTGAAGTGCCAGGAAGTTGTATGTGCCATGCTAATGGCATGTTACGGGATTTTGGTGTATTTCCAAAAATAGCCTGTGCTGTGTGAGACAAAGACAGGCAGTGGCAATCTGAAAAATCTGACCAGTGGCACTTTATAGACAACTCTGTTAGTCTATAAGGTGCCACACTACTCTTTGTCACTTTTGCAGATCCAGACTAACGTGGCTATCCCTCGGATACTGAAAAATCTGAATGGATTTTCATGAGGCCAATAAAGAGCCCTTCCCAGAACTATCTCCCTGCCAAAGCTCAAAGTAAAACTGCAAACAATGGAGGTGTTAGAACTCTTTTTTAAAAGTTGCAATAATTTTTGATTGTAGACAATATTATGGATCACTTCAAATGAAACTAAATTATTCAAAGAATTACAAGAGAATATCATTACAGTGCCATCTGGTGACTAAATCCAGGATTATCTCAAAAATTTTAATCAAATTGAGGGGAAAGAAAATATGGGAAACCTAGAATAAATTGGTCTACCCTTTGTGGTCTTAGAGCAGGGGTCTCCAAATTATGGCCCGGGGGCTGGATCCAGACTGCAGCTTTGATTTGTCCAGCACTCCAGCTGAGCAGGCACACCGAGCAGTGGAGAAGCCGTCGCTGGCCCAGCTGCTACCAGCAACCCCAGGTGCAGAGGGGTGAGTGCCCTTGCACCAGCAGCTGGAGGAGCAAAGGGGGCAGGGGGAGGCAGTGGCTGGAGGAGCAAAGGGGTGGATTTTGCATATATTTGAATATATTGAATTTTTTCACAGTTGCTTCAGCCCATGAAGCCCCTTAAAAAAATCTAATATGGCCCTTGTCTCATAACATTTGGAGACCCCTCTTTTAGAGAAATAAGATTATGGGGATTTCTAATTTAAAATGTATTATTGGGCTTCCTTTCTCTGTTCAGTTCACTTCTCAGCATAATTATACAATGTATGGCTGCTGGGTCTAAATGGGGAGATGTTTCAGAGTAGTAGCCGTGTTGGTCTTTTGTACTAACTACATTTAGTCACTGTTTTTTCTCCTTCTGGGGTATCCAAGTCCCACAGGATGAACCATCCCAGGCAGTCTTCAAATCCACTGTCCTGACTGTGCCACTTCCCCAGCAGCTGGTGGGGGAACCCAGGTCCACCTCTCTATTCCAGGTTTCTGCATAGGGACCCTCTAATCAGTGGCCAAGGTCTGTACTATCTTAAACCTCAGCCATTTCCTACATCTTCTCTCCTTAGGTTTGTTTCCTTCCTTTCCTCTCTAATGTCCAGAGAGCTTCTGCAGGCTCCCTCACTGCAGTACTTTTCTGCTGCCAACTTCTGGGTATATAGTAGCCCTGCCTGTTCCTTCACAGGTGGGCTATATCATCAGTCTGGGGTTACTTAGGCCACCTAATTCTCTTCAGGTTTGGCCTATCTGGTTAACTGGCCTCTTCAGAGCCTCATTCACCCTTCCAGGCTACTATGAGGTAAACACCCCATCACACTCCCTAAAAAAAAACCAAACATATAACCCCCATTAGTTAAGAGTATATTCTAATACTATCATCTTCTATAGAGTTGCATAATCACTTGAGACACTGTAATATGCACACTTGCAGGATGTGAAGTGTGCATATTACAAAAAAAATGCATATTACTTAAAAATGAATGCCGCTTTGGACAACCATGATTTTTATTGTGAAAACTTTTAGTGTAGCAACATTCAAGGGAGGTGCACAGGTGCATACCTGATGTTTTTCCTAAAACAATTATAGTTTAAATGTAAAGTACACTGACAGAACATGAAGAGAATACTTGATCATTGTACAGCCACCGCACTTGATCCTGAAGTGTTTAGTATGTAAAACCCATTACAATGTGCCTACAGAAATCTTGGAGAAAAAAAACCAAACCACATCATAAAGTGCTAAATCAGATCACTTGTAGTCAAAAGGCATCTACCATTATGGACTGTTATGAAAAGGAGCTTCTCAATCAGCCAGTGAGGAAGGGATGAAATGAGAGAGTTTAGCTGCAATAAAAGCCCATTCAAGCTGATGTTTAAAAGATTGTAAAGTGCCAACAGTACTGCAGTCAGTGCTATATGTACCCTTTTAAAAGGTTCAATAAAGTTGTGTGAAGATTTACTTGATAACCACCAAAATGTAATGGAAATCCAAAGACTTCATGGTTTTTACTTTCCTCCTGTTGCACTCCTCCCCACATAACCCCAAATGTACAGGAGAGTTCGCTTCTTGCATCTTCATCTTTGCATCACAGACTACGCTTTTGTATCTCAGTTCAAGCTGCCTGCAACATTTCTTGTCTAGTTTTTGCTATATGATCAGGCTTTGTACAACAACATATTCATAAAATTTTCCAAACAAATAAGGCACCAGAATTTTTTTTTTTTTTTTTTTTTTTTTTTTACTAGATTCACACAAACTTTATTGAGGCTATAAATGTCCAATAAGTCTAAAGAGTTTGATTAAACAAGACAGTTAGGCTTACAGACAATGGACTACTGTCCTGGAACATATGATGCATCTTTACATGATTTGTTCCTTTCACTTCTTCTTATTCATATCTTCACTTCTTGTTCATACCTTGGCTTCAGGTTTCCCTGCCCTTTCATTAGGGTCTATGTATAGTTCTCTCTTCCCACATATAAGGCTTCACTACAGTCCTTCAACCTCTTGGTTGCAAGGATCCGCTATAGCCCGTGAAAAATTCTAGGAAGTTCCAGGCCCTCTCACTAGCTTTTGACCATAGGCCCATGTGGGCTCTGCTAGGTGAGAGCAAATAGCCAATGTCCCCTGTTGAATCTTCTAGTAGTACGGAGTTCTTCTATCTTCCTTGACTCTCCAAAACTAACAGGCATTGCTCTGATCACATGACCAGTCATATGGCCTTTGGGCTACATATCCCCACCAGTCTCCAATTACATCAACCAGAATTCTGGGCCTTAAATGGTTTTCAACAAGCAGAAAAAGTCACGCCTGCACTTACAAAACAGAACAATATTATGGTCCATGAGAGCAAACAATTTCACATAGAAATATTTCACAAAAAAAATCATATCTGCCACAATACACAATATTTTTAATCACACTTACTAATTTTACTGCATTTTCTATGCTGGAACACAATTTTGTATGAAAGATATTTTGGAAAATAATTTGTTACTTTAAAATTTACCGAAACATGTAAAGGCAGTTTAAAGTAAGGTTTGTTCCTGCAGATGAGATTTCACATGAAAAATCTTTCATACAGAATCATGTCTACTGGCATAAAATGTGGCTTAATTGTACAGATTTGTCTAAGTATTGCATTTTCTTTTTTCTTGCAGTCACTTTCTTTAAAGATAATATAACTGAATTTACAGTCAACATCAATGCAATGTTAAGCCTGAAAAAGTAAACAAAACAGTCAGGGCATTTTACAGTGTAAGAATAGTAATGCTAGCTATGCTTACTTTGTTTAAAAAGACAGAGTTTGTGCTGTGGTGTTATTCAAACTAAATAAGTCTTTAAAGAAAACGAGAACAACAGAACTCAGGCCTGGGATAGACTGGAGCTGAGGTATTGGCCTAAGATACGTAATTTCAGCTACACTATTCGCATAGCTGAAGTCAGCGTATCTTAGGGTGACTTACCTGGCTGTCCACATGGCAGCGAGTCGACTGCTGCTGCTCCTCCATTGACTCCGCTTCCGCATCTTGAGGAGCTGGAGTTCCGGAGTCGACGGGGTGCGTGCTACAGTAGACACGATAAATCGATCCCTGAAAGATTGATCACTGCCCGCCGATCCAGCAGATAGCGAAGATGTACCCTCTGTCTTAAAAAAAAAAAAAAAAAAAAAAAAAAAAAAAAAGTTACTTCTGTTTGTTTTCTCCCTTTTTTCCTGGTTCTTGAAAGAAGTAGCTCCACTCCTTCTGATAATATCATAAACAACCCCAGAAGCAGTCAATTGTTCAGACTTAAAGGGGTTCAATCAACTCTTTGAACAGTTAATTTGTTTAGTGTTGATAAAACTTATGTTGTTAGCATTCTGCAGGGTTTCTTCTGAGAACCAGGAAGAAAAGGAGAAAATTAGATGGCAAAGAATGTGGTAAAGTAAGGTAGAATACAAGCAGATTTAAAAAAGAAAGACTAAGATTTGTTTACAGTATAACACCCAAGAATTGCTTCATTGGAGCAGACCCAGGGTCCATCTACTCCACTATTCTGTCTCCAGCAATGTCCAATACCAGGTGCTTCTGAGGATGGGATAAGAACACTCGAATAGGCAGATGTATGAAACTGAGAAAACACGTTTCTTTACCAAAAAAGCCAGATGTGTGTTAAATTTAGAACATCAAGGTGGCCAAGTTAAAGTTCCTGCCTGTATATATATTTGCATTTTAAATTGTAACCATTTAAAGTCGCATTAACAAAATTTTCCATTTCCATAGTTACTGCTTTCTATAGATTTTAATAAATACATAGCATATCGGATAACACATGAAATGTCTCTCTTTAGTTACTTATGTAAAGCAGTGGTTTGAATGAGCTCTCTCTTGCCATCTAGTGATGAGCTATAGTCAAAGACCCCATGCGCATAGATATTTTTATAGACATGCCTACTCTGCCAAGATGATCAGTTTTGCCCATTTTGAATTAAAATTAACCTAAGTATAGGATACAAAGCTAATGAAATGTTTTTAGTCACTTAACAAAGGGCATCAGAACTGTACTTAATATGCCCTAAATGGGGTCAATGTCTACATTGCAAGCAGACAATCAAACCACCTGTGGCAGAGTCTCAAAACTTGTGTCCACAAACTCAGGCTCATTGGGCTCATACTATGGTGCTAAAAATAGAAGTGTAGAGGTTCCTATTTGGGCTCTGAACCCTGTGAGGGTGGAGTGAGTCTCAGAGCCCAAACTCCAGCCTGAGTGGATGCACCTACAGTGCTATTTTATACAGTGCTACAGTACAAGCCCAAGACTGTAGAACTGGGTACTGAGACTCACTACTGCAGCTCTTTTTATTATTTTTTTGTTTCTTCAGACGTACACTTAACCCTCATTAACTAAATGTGGGGTACTGAGCCAAATCCATGTTAAAGTCACAAGGGGTAGAATAGATGTTTCTATTTGGGGAGGCCTGTTTAAGGGTATTAGATGCTACTTGGCTCTCCAGTTTAAAGAACTAAATAGACTTAATTGAGAGTCCTTTTCTCATTGACCACTTGAGCTGAAGTCAGTGATAAGCCTTACACCCAGTATGGAGTTAGTGTTTTGATGGAAGACAATGGAGAGGTGGCAATGAGGTTCTCCAGGGGAATTCTGCAACAACAAAATTCTGCACACTATTTTAATTCTGTAAAATTCTGCAAATTTTATTTTCCAAAATAACACTACACAAACATGTCAGTTTCAGTTATTTTAGTAATTTATTTCAAAATAACTGTCAGCAAGTATGTCTAACAATACAGACGCACACACAAAAATTCCTCCAGGAGTAGAGAGTTAAAGAAACCGCTATGACAATCCAGTTCCTGTTTCTCTGTCTCCTCTCTCCACAGAGCTCAGCCAGGAGGCCAGATACTCATGCACCCCTGCCCTCAGGCCCAGCCACGGCCCTTCCTCAGCCAATGCATTCAAATCCCCTGCCCCCACCAATGCATTTGAATCCCCTTCCCCCAAAGCCCAAACACCTGCACCCTCTCCCCTCAGAGCCCAGCTGCAGAGGCCCCCCTTGCCAAGATGCCCTCCCCCACAAAGCCCAGCCATGCCCCTCCAGCCCAGACACCCACTCCCTACTCCTCAGAGCCCCATGATCCAGAGGGAGAAACAGCCTGATGCTCAGTCCCAAGCTTTTGTGGAGTTTCCTGTGCACCACCACCTCCTTCCCTGAGGGCATATGAGGAACTGCAGCTGCCAGGAACCTTCTAGCTCCCTCCTCTTCCCCTGCAGCAGTGTCTTCTATGTGTGAACTGCATTGCGCAGTGGTGCAGAATTCCCCCCGGGAGTAAGGAGGTTCTCTGCTATCCAGTGAAATTATTAGAACTGAAATCACTAACAGCTGGGCTCGATAATAGAACCACAGGACATGGCATTGTAGCTGAAGGCAGCGTGATGAGAGATGCAGCAGCAGCACAAGTGCCCCTATCCAGCAAATCCTATAGCTGTGATTAACAACAACTGGGCTTGGTGGTCCAGACATAGAGCAAAAATAAATAGAGGTGACAGTAGTGAGAGGCAGCAACAGCACCAAAGAGCCTGGAAGTGAGTGCTCCTGAACACATCACTGGACTCTGGGACTTTGCTAACCTCAGACAACAAACCACAAATGAGGTGAGGGAAAGGGGGAGTGGTGCATTAAAGAGGCATTTGTCCATTGGACATTCACACTGCAAGGTGGAAAATTGGGGCAAGATACTGTAGGGTGGGTGTTTTACTTATGGTTTGCATACTTTTGAATCGTTGTTGTGGTTTCCCAAATTAATACTGTGTTCCCTCTCCCCTTCATAAAATGTTTCTCTTTGTGATAGGCAGACTTAGTGCTTGTGAATGGAGAACTAAAATGTTATCTGCTAGAGTCACCTAGGAAAGGTATTTGGTTCTCCCACATTTCTTGGGGGGGGGGGCATAAATCAGTTTTGTTATGTATTTTTAAGGAGAATCCCTAGATTTGGAACCTGGCCATTGTTGCTGCCAGCACCAACTGGCAGAACAGTTTTATATGAAGATTTGATGTCCAATTGGGTTAGAAAAGAGGGTTTGCAACTTTGTCTAAATCTCATAGTGTTTTGCAATGAGAGAGTGGGTTAAAATTTTTTCCTGAGGGAAGGGAAGTAAGCCTCCCTAAAGTGTTGCCTCAGATCTCAGGCTGACAAGAGGTCTATCTATAATACAAATCCAAAGGAGTTTAGTTACAACATGGTTGTAAAGCTCTGTGGGTTTTTGTCCAGTTAGAGACCCTAGTTTGCATAGGCGCCAGCTTCTAATGGTGCCAGTGGGTGTTTGACCCCCCCACCCCCACAGCCCCCCCCCAACTTCACCCCTGCTCCTGCTCTCATTCCAACCCCTTCCCCAAAATCAGTCCCATTTGACTCCTTCCCCAAATCCCTGTGCTGGCCCTGCTTCCCCCCCCCCCCCCCCACCTCCTCCCCTGAGCATGCCACGTTCCCGCTCTTCCCCCTCCCTCCTAGAGCTTGCCACAGATGTTTGGCAGTGGCAAATGCTGGGACGGAGGGAGGGAGGAAGGAAGGAAGAGAGGAAGGAGCTCAGGGGAGGAGGAGGTGGAGCTTGGCTGACAATGGGTGCAGAGCACCCACTAATTTTTCCCTGTGGGTGCTCCAGCCCTGGAGCACCCACAGAGTCAGCATCTATGACAGATGTTCCTGTCTTTGTGACAATTCAGAAGGTAGGGGACCCAATTACATAGATTATATTTGTAATATGTCCCTTTCCCAGTCCTGCACTGGAAGTCTGCTAGGATCAATGTTTGAACTGTACAGGAGATTATGCCATAATATCACTTGTTGCCAGTTTCTCAAAGTACTATATATGAGCCTGTGTTGCTTTTTCTGTAACCTTTTGGGGTTGTCCCTGATCTCCCACTCAAACCTAAAAGTTCACATGGGCATATCAAAGGCAGTAAAGAAAGCTGAGACACTGCTTCTTCGAACTCTATCCACAGCATGGGTAGGAGACTTAAACATACATGAACAGACTTTCTCCATGACCCAGGACAACATTTACTGGAGAAGGTGCCAAAATTTAGGTTCCTGAAATCAGTGGAAGATGTTGTTTGTCACTCCAGCCCAGGAAGGATTACACCAAGCCCACAGTTTGTTCAGGCTCTTCCTTCAGAGTACACAGTTTATTATTCAAACACAAAACAAAGCTATCTCCCTGAACAAAGCAGTCTGTAGGGGTCCAGAAGCCTTTCCCCTTGCATTTTTGCACCTGCTCCAGAGCCTGCTATAGGAACCAACCTACTTCCTCATAGCTTTCCTTCCCAACTGAGCTTTTCCAGTCTTTATAGGTATTTGTGTAAGCCTGAATGAGCCATCCCTTGCCATCTATTGATGAACTGGGGGAAAAGATTTAAGGAGCAGACTGTATTTGCATAGATACACCTACTTTGCCTAGGTTATCAGGCACACCTGCTTTGCCAAAGTCATCAATTTTGACTGCTTTGGGTTAAAAATCATTTAAGTCTCAGATGCAGGGGTAATAAAATGTTGTCTTTACCATATAACTAAAGGGCAGCAGAATGGTATTTAACATTCTCTAGTCGAGGTAAGTCACTTAACTGGAACCTCATTCACTAAACAGGGTTGTGATGCCAGATTCAACTGAAAATCAGAAGGAGGGGGAGAGGCGTTGTGAACTTGTTTAAGGTTTGGGACTTGGTAAAGCTCTTTCCCAACATAGCACATTCAAATTTGCTTGAGGGCTGGGGTGCCACTACAAAACAATACAGAATTGGCTACAGACTGCTTCAGAAGGTTTGAGCCACTGAGCAGGTCAGGGAGTTGTGCAGGGCAGTTCCCTGCCTAGTTTACAGAGGGAAGAAACCATAGCCACTCCAGCAGGATCAACAGCACAGAGATGGGACAGAAACAGTCTGCACTAGGAGGTTCTTGAAGGAGAACCAGTTGCTGCAGTGGTGACTGCAAAGAGGACTCCTGCAGACATGCAGCCTGGAGCCAACAGCTCAGCTGGAACCACTGTTTTGAGCTCACAGCGCACTCCAGTGTCAGAGTGCTTGGACAGGTTGGTCTGATCCAAGGAGGTTTGCATTGACACAGGGCAGAGAGTCTGTATGTGTCCAGCTGGCATGGAGGGATGTGTGCTGTGCCAGGGTAAGGGAGTCTAACTGAAATAGTCACTGGGTTTATTCCTTGCTTTGCCCGAGTTAGATTAAAGTGGTGTTGTATTGTTAAGCCCTGGAACAAGTACCATGCTTAACACTGACCCCTTGAGAAAGGATAGTGTTTCTGCAGAGATGCAGTGGTTGGGACCACATTTCCAACCTGGGAATTCCCCCAACTGACAAGTGTCATCACAAACAGGATTTGGGGAGTTAAGGCAAGGCTGGAACAATGTCTGATGTACAAGTATTTGGATGGTCAGGGATACCTTTGACTAGTATGTAATCTCAGCCAAACCCTTTCCAACTTTCTTCCCTCCTAGTGCCCCAATACCACTAAGAGCAATACCTGCCCCAGTGTTGATGGCATACCACATGGGGACTGGTGGTTACCCTGGTTTACTGGGATAGCCAGGCCAGCTTCCCAGGTAGAGCTGGAATCCACATTTAATATGTACCACCTCCCTGAGTCAGTGGAAGATTAGCTACTGAGCCAGTGGGATCTGTGCCCAGGGCCACAGCCAACAGGGGGACCGAGAGAAATGGGTGCACTGTGCCCTGAACTGCTCCACCCACCTGGTGCTCCTGCCTGAGAGCAGGGTTGGGCATGGGGGTTTCCCCACTCCCCAGGAGAGGTGCCAAGCAGACACAGTGGGGCAAGCCCCTGTGCCCCAACCCCACTCTGCAGTAGAAGTCCCAGAGCAGCAGGGGACAACTGCAGGTGGAAGAGGTGGGGAAAGGCCACCACTTACTCTGACCCAGGGTTCCACAAAAAAGCAATCTGCCTCCTTCCTGAGTATCAGAAGGTGGGGATCCTGTTGGGCCAACTGTGGGGAGCCACTCTAGTGGAAGTGTGGACCTAGCCAGGCAACCAGAATGGTGGAGTCCAAAATAAAGAGACTGGATTGGATTTATGGACCCCTGACCTCCACCCCTCCCCTAATAGAGGAAAGAATTCTTTGCTCAAGCATCTACTGAAGACACTCAGGGACTTTGCCAATATCCTCCAAGTGATCCTCTGCTCCATCAAAAAGATGATACCCTTCCTGGGACCTACAACAGGATCTGGCATAGTGATTGGCCAAAGGGGCCTGTAACCCTGTTGCTGGGAGCCTTTTTGCTCTCTATGCATCAAATATCCCAATATGGACTTTGAGGATTTTAAGGAAAAGGCTGTGGAGGCAGTTGGACTGTAAACACCTGAGAGAGGGAGCTGGACAGCCATCCACATGCTCATACACTCAGGTCAGAAGGGACCATTATGATCATCTAGTCTGACCTCCTGCACAACTAGGCTTTAGTTACTCACAACCAATACTTTGGACCTGGATGGGAGTGGACTGAAGCATCTCAGCCAGCATGGAGATCCACAATATCACCCAAGCTGTCCAGATGCATGGTTGAGCTGAGTATGAGATGGAGAGGCAGGGGACAAATGTAGAGACTGCATTAAGCACATAAATAAATCCAGCAGTGAAGTAGGGACAGGGCAGAGGGCAAATGCTCAATTTGAGCAAGATGACTAACCCGTCTGATGGGAATGTGGGGAAACAAGCCACCACACAGATCTGCTCCCACCAGATGGTGATGTAAAACAGGGGGTCTTTTAGGCATGGAACTGAACCCTGAAGGGACAACCACTAAGACCTACACCTGAATGGGAACAATCTAGATTCAACAGCAGGGACCCAATAGTTCCCATTGTCCTCAATGGTGTGTGGATGAATGCCATGCTGGACACTGAATCCCAGGTGACTACTGTCCAGAAGGACATTTCTCCAGCACTGGTGGCCAGAGATCTTATCAAACCCTCCCTACAATTGGATTCAGCTAGTTGCTAGGACTGAGCTCAGCATCTCTTATGTAATATTGGACTCCCAGATGCTTCATCAAACAGGGGATCATTCTAAGAGACACTAATAACTGCCCCCTACTCCCTGTTTAGGTATGAACCTGGTCCAGCACTGCAATGACAAACTGCTAGAGGCACTGTGGGCACATGATCCTCAGCTACCTCTTTAGGGGAGAAGGGTGTGACAAAATACTATTAGAAAAAAATAAGGAACTAACAGCATGATGAAATTCAAAAAGCTAGGATCCAGGATATCTCCATTCTGTGTATAGGATGGAACACAGACCATTGTCTTAGGCAAGAAAAAGATCAGCATAGGTGGCCTTGCAGCCACCTTGGCCCCAGTGAAAACCTGATCATGGTTGCTCACAACCAGTCTGGAAGAATTGTTTCCCCGATGTCCATTGTAGATGCAGCTAACTATGTCACACAGGGCAGGACATTTTTCACAGCCCTGAGCAATGTATATAGGTCCATGTAAGCAGACAGTGATGACTTACCCTGCAGCACCTCCTGATGGTTGTCCAGGGAATTAGCTTTTCCAGCTCTGGAGCACCCTCTACAGCAGGCCTGCACAACTCAGAAAGCAGCAAGGGCCACATTACTGAAAAAAAAAACATCTGCAGGCCAAAAAGCCCCCCCCCGCCCCCCACCGGTTTTCCCCCACCCCCCCCCCCCCCATTTGGCTTGCCCCTCCCCTACTCACCCCTTTCAGGCTACACAGTGAGCCCATGCAGGCCACATGTTGTGCAGGCCTGCTCTACAGTCTAGTGTCCCACTGCCTGCTGGCCCTATGTCCATCCCTGAACCCCAGTGCCCCTTGCCTGGAGTGCTGCCCCCTGGCAGTACCCCCCTAGTCTAGCTCTGGGTCTCCCCTCTCCAGGGAACCCCCAACCCTCTAAGCCTCAACTTGCCTCAGCCAAGGCTACTGCCAGTCACCATCTAGCCACCTTTCACAGGGGCCAACTGCAGTCTGCCTAAGCCAGTCATCATAGGCAAGGAAGGTTTGACCTGCTGCCTCTGCCTACCCATGGGCTGCCCCCACAACCCCAGTACCCTTTCTAGCCCTCAGACTAGACCCTGCAGCTTCTTTGGCCTTTTTCCTCTACTCCAAGTACATTCTCAAGCTTCCCCAGGCCAGCCTCTCTCCACAACTAGAGGAGAAGACTCTGTCTAGATGCTAAACTCTCAGCCCTTTTATCAGGAACAGCTGGGCCTTAACTGACCCAGCCACAGCTGTGATTGCTCTGCCCCAGCTGCTTTCTGTTGCAGTCCTCTGCTGGGCTGCTTTTCTCTAGCCACAGACATTTGCAGGACTGTTTTAACCCTATTTCTGCTGGAGAGGGGCAGTCACCCCACTACAGTCCACCTAAGTTTTAAGTCTAGACTAGACCTTAGACTAGGTGGTATGAACAATGTTGTGGTGAAAACAATGCCAGGGGGGCATTAGCAGTCAGGTTCCCCAATGCGCAGTGAAATCACTGAGAACTGGGCTAGGTGGAAGAAGCTCACAACAGGGCAGAGCAGCAGCTGAGATAACAGTGACCTCGATGATTGTGAGCAGTGGCAGAGGCAGCAACAGCAGTGGTGAATAGAGGCATAGGTATTATGGGACCACCCCTTTGCCAGGGTGGGAGATGAATTCACTGGAATGCTCACCTGGACTCTGGGCCTTTGATCATGTCAGACAACAAACCATGAGTGGAGTGTTAAAAGGACATATATCAGTTGGACTTTCACACTGCAAAGTGGGAAACTGAGGCAAAGGACTATTGCCCAAGATACTATAAGGAGGATTTCTTATTATAATCTTATACCCTTACCACTTATTAATGAGTTGTTTGAAAGACTCCACTTGGCCATGGTCTTCACAAAGTTGGACCTCCCTGGAGCTTATAACCTGGAGATAATCCAGGAAGGAGATGAATGGAAAGACCACCTTCCATACCAAATATGGCCATTTTGAGTATTTGGTCATGCTGTTTGGACTGTGCAACACCCTGGATAACTTCCAACATTTCGTAAGTGTCATTTTTAAGGACATACTTGATTGATTTGGGGATTGGTCCTGCTTTGAGCAGGTGGTTTAACTAGGTGACCTCCTGAGGTCCCTTTCAACCCTGATAGTCTATGATTCTATGATACTGGAACAATTTGTAATAATTTACCTAGACAAATATTCTCATTTTCTTAGAAAGTCAGGACCTCTACAATCATCACATGCATACTCTCTTGGAAAGACTCCACCAAAATCACTTCTATGCAAAGCACGAGAAGCATGAGTTGATAAAGATACCATAGAATTCTTGGGATATATTGTCTCACCCAAAGGACTCAACCTGGATCTGCATAAGCTGGCAGCCAAGGATATAAGCAGGATGCAGTGATGCCTGGGGTTTGACAATTTCTATTGCAGATTTATTAAAGGATTCTCTAGACTGATTGCTTCCATAATGGTGCTCCTACAAAAGGGGGGCTGGTTCACCTAGTCTGTGGAGACTCAGGTAGCCTTAGATCGACTGAAGAGGTCATTCACTTTGGAACCTATCCTGATTCAGCCAGATTGCACTAAAACATTTACAGTCAAGGTCAATGCCTCAAACTTTGCCATAGATGAAGTATTATCTTGTGATGTGGACCTCCATAACCAACTCCACCTCTGTGTGTTTTATTCTTAGAAGATAACCCCGGCCACAAAAAATTATGATATTTGTGAAAAGAAACTACTGGCCATCCAGGTGGCTTTCAGGGAGTGGTCCATCTCCTAGAAGGAGTAAGATTTTTGGCCCATGTCCTGATGGACCATAAGAACATGAAATACCTATGGACTGTCAGACCAACTTGTTCCTCTTCTTTGCTCACTTTGATTTTGTTGTAACCTATTGCCCAGGGATGAGAAATGGGAAGGCAGATGATCTATCCTGCAAAGGTGAATATCTCAAACCTGGCATGCTCAAGGCATCCAATTTTATCAGTGGAACTGTGGACAGCAGTCTGATGTCCTCTATCCACTGTCTGCGCACAACAACCCATTTGCAACCCAGACCTGCCAGACCCTTAATGAGGTAGATACTTGACCCAACTCCAAATTCCAATTACGGAATTGCCTCCTCTATCACAAAGTTTGCTTTTATGTTTGGAAGGAACAACATAGGTTTTAGATACTGAAGCTATGCCATGGTTTACTGATTGTCGGACATTTTGGCCAATTCAAGACCTAGAATCTGGTCTCAATGAGCTTTTGGTGGTGGATTATATAAGGACCTGTGACCTTTACACTTGTACCAAGAACCTATAATCAATGACCCCAGGTCTCCTCCAGCCCTGCTCACACCTCTGTAGTCTTGATCTACTATCTCAGTGGACTTCATTATACAACTGCCATGCTCCCAGGGACACTCAGTAATCTTAGTTGTCATTGACCTCCTAACAAAGGTAGCACATTTCATCCTGTATCATACTGTTTCTACGAAACGGGAAGCGGCTCAGCATTTCCTGGAAAATGCCTTCAACTATCACATGTTACCAATGGGCCTGGTGTCGGACTGGGGCTATCATCAACTCTTGGAGTGGTGCACTGTGGGTAGCTATCCCACAGTCCCCGCAGTCTCCACTTCCCATTAGCATTCCGTTTTTTTGAACGGAATTCTGCCTACACTGATTCTTCTCCCCATACTGTGATCAGATCCAGTACCTCCCGTTCGGTCCATGCTAGAGCTCTTTTGCAACTCTGGGACTACAAGAAATTAAATTCAAAAGTTCCCTGGGCTTTTATGACTACCTGGCTAGTGCATCTGAGTTGAAAGTGCTGTCCTGAGTGGTCAAAATGGAGCATTCTGGGATACCTTTCAGAGGCCAATACCATCGAATTGTGTCGACAATACCTCAAATTTGAACCAGCGAGGTCAATTTTACCACTACTCCCCTTGCCGGGGAGGAGTACAGTAATCAATTTTAAGAGCCCTTTAAGTTGACAAAACGGGGTTGGCTGTGTGGACGGATTTAGTGTTAATTCAATATAACGTGGCTAAATTCAACATAATCGTGTACTGTAGACCAGACTATTAGTGAAAACCTGGATATAGGACTATAGCAAATTTTGTATAAGACTCTCGGGTGTTCATAATTTCACACAAAGTCTTTAACACTGATTCTCCTCTGACATACTCTAGTTTTACATCAGCGTAACTACTTATTTAAATGGAGTCACTCCAGATTTGCACCACTGTAAATGTATGGAGAATCAGGATCTTTGCTTTGGTTTGTTGGAGTAAAATGAGAATGAAAGACTGAGAGCCTGGGTCAAGAAAAATGAATGGTTGCATCTTGTACCAACCACTAGGCGAACTAAGTTACTGCCTAGGGTGCCTGGTGGTTGAGGGCACCAAAAAGCGTGCTCACGGGAGGCGGTGGAGGAGAGGTGAACTGGGGCAGGAGGACGCAGGGAGGGCGCCTGCAGCAAGTAATGGAGGGGGCCCAGGGAACCGCTCCCCGCCCCAGTTCACCTGCGCTCTGCCTCCTTCCCTGAGCACGCCGCCCCACTCTAATTCTCCTCTCCTTCCAGGCTTGCCATGCCAAACATCTGATTGGCACCTCAAGCTTGGGAGGCAGGAGAAGTGGAGTGGCGCCAGCGTGCTCAAGGAAGGAGGCAGAGCCGAGGTGAGCTGGGGTGGGGAGCTGCCACAGTGCGGGGGGAACTGTCCGGGTGGGGAGAACTGCCACAGTTTGGGGGAGAACTACCCGCCCGGGCAGTTGGGGGGAACTGCCCGGGTGGGGAGAACTGCCACAGTTTGGAGGAGCTCCCTGGGCAGCAGAGGGGGGCGCTGCAGGGGGGGCGCAGGGCAGAGGAGCGGGAGGGTGCTGCCGCAGGTCTCCCTGGTGGCAGTGGGGAGGACGCATCAGGTGGAAGTTTTGCCTAGGGCGCTAAATATCTTTCCGTTGGCCCTGCTCAGTAAAGATTTAATCTTTGGAGATTTTAGCTGCTCAAACTCTAACTAATCTCTACTGAGAATATGCAAACTGAGATTTTTCAGAGATTTATACATTTGCCAAATTTGGGTGAATTTTCACAGGAAGAGGCATATCCCCAATACGAGGCAAGTTATCTGCCAAGTGTAAACTTTTGTCTACAAAGCATGAAGTTCTAAACTTTTTTAATGAAAGAGCTGTATGAATTTTTGAACTTTTTTTGTCACTAGCACCACCTAAACTATATGATAGTTGTACATATGATGATCGCCCTATTTTAAGGGCTTCATCATATATTGCTTATCTTTTTAGATTGTAAGCACTTTAGGACACTATGTTTGTATAGTTCCAAGCCCTGTGCAAATATCTCTGCTTGGTGTCTCTATATGCAACATTTTATAATAAAATAATATGCAGGTGCTTTTTAGATTGCATAGTTTTCAACTGGTTTCCAGAGGCAATTCATGGTGTTGAGTTTCAAGCCTACCTGGGTAGCATAAATAGCAGATTCTCTCTTCATGCTCTTTCCTAGCAATAAAAATTGGCCTAAATGTTCTTGCTAACAGACTTAGCCTTTACATTTATACCTTTGTGTCTGATGGTAGAGGAACTTGTCTCTGGAATTTATTTTCCTCCACTAATCCAACAGAGTTCAAGTTTCATGACCTTCAAAGTATGCAGTAAGGTATATATGTACATTCAGACCAGTTGTTTGCAGCTGAATTTTTGAAATGGTTAAGTGGGGATTTTTAAAATTAATTGGCATTATTGTAGACAAATGCTGTCCCATGTCATCACCCTTGTGGCCTGCAATGGTCCTGCACACACTATGCTGCAGTTTCCTTTTGAGTTCCTCAATCGCAATCAAGTCACAGCCAAGATCTTTGAAACAATATTTCCCCTCTTCTGGAGGTAGTTTATTCAACAGCATTCAGTCCCCTTTCTGCTTACTCCTCAGATTTAAGTTAATGTAAGGCAAGGATTTAAGTCCTCCTTCTTGGGACAATGTCTTTAAATGCTGGCTCATAACTTGCCCCTCAATTTTAAGGATTACACAGCTATCCTACATGGGACTGTGGTCTGGTTACCTTCTTTCTTCCAGGAGATGGCTTTAGCAGCTTCCCCTGACTAGACTTGGAGCTCCTTTTGAGTCATCCACCCCGTCACTTGAACACTCTCTTAATTCTTACCAGGTGGGTTTGGGTCTAAAACCCCCAAACACCTACCTGCGCTGGCTGGGAGGGAGGGAAGCCTTGCCTCACACGCTCTATACATTGGCTGATTTCTTGTAGGCATTGTTGCAGAAGTGGATTTTGAGAAGGGATCGAAAGGAGGAAGAGACAGTAATAGCTGCACTGATCAGTTCAGGAAGAACATACCAGGAGTAAGGATGATGTGGAATAAAATGTGAAAATGTTTGTGGGGGAGGTGGTGGGCAATGACATTTTTAATGTAATAGAAAAGGCTATGGAGTGAGAGAGCAATAAAATACATCAGCAGGTAAAGAGGGAGTGGCAAATTATTGAGAGGCTTTCAATATAAAGACAAGCTTGAACTTGATTCAATGATAAAGAGGGAGCCAGGGGAGTATTCAAAAGAGGAATGGTCAGAGCATAAGCATAAGTTTATCTTAGCAGATATGTCCTTTATGGATCAACTGAGGTGCTGGGGAGGCCAGTGAGGAGGTGATTACAATAATCAAGATGGGTGGTTAGAAAACTGAACAAAGTCTAGCTTTTGGGACACAAAACCTAGTTTTCAGTAAAGGAAATGTTAACTATAGCAGTTATAATATTTTTGATAAAAAGGTGATAAAATGTTCTGTTTAAAAATCTCATGAAGAATTTTAAAAAACAGCTCTGTTTCAAGCCCTTCAAAATGAAAGCAACTTCAAAATTTCATTTTTTTGTGATTTTTCTCCCCAACAAGCTTAAACTATTGTTGATAATCGGCATTCTGGGACCAATCAAAAGAACGGCTCGATTGTGAACCTGATTAACAAAAAGCAGGCAGTATTAGCCCTTCAATTAAAGTTACTATCTTCTACTATCTCCTACTAATGTTTTCTCCATTATCCAGCCCTTGTCTTCTCCAGACTGAGCCTCAGCCAACTGGCTTTCATTCAAGCCCTGTGTACACAGGGTGACCAGATGTTCCAATATTAGGGGCTTTGTCTTATATAGGCAGCTGTTACCCTCTACTCCTATCCCAGTTTTTCACATTTGCTATCTGGCACAGATTCCAGATTCCTCTGGGCCCTGGGAGTGCTCAACCCCCTGTTCTGCCCCAGACCCTGCCATCGCCCCTACTCCCAAGTCCTCACTCCTCCCTACCTCTTCCTACCCAGTTCCACCCCCTCCCCTGAGTGTGCCCTGTCCACTGCTCCCCCTCCCCACAGCACCTCCTGCTGCTGTGGAACAGCTGATTGTGGCAGGCAGGAGGCCCTGGAAGGGAGAGGAAGGAATTGATCAGCAGGGTCGCCAGTGGATGGCAGGCGCTGGGGAGAAGTGGGGGAGTTGGTTGCCAGTGTGTCCTAAGCCTCCACTAATTTTTTTCCATGGGTCTCCAGCCCTGGAGCACCCACAGATTCAGCACCTACCAGGCCTGCCTACAAGCAATTCCAGGTCCCAGGGCCAGGGCTGTCCCTAGGGGGGCCAGGGCCCGGGGCAGAAGTGACGAACCTATCACTTCCAGGACTAATGTCACTGGCCAATTGCACCGGCCCGCAGAGCCCCTAAAAGCACGGGGCCCAGAGTGGTCGTGTACGCCTAGGAGCTTTGCAGCCTGCCACAGCAGCGATGGGTGCTGGACCCCTCCGAGCCCTTTTAAATCACCCTGGCCCCTTGACAATTGTGTACAACAGGCACAGTGAAAGTCCAAACAAAGCACAATCTAGGTTTAAGGAAAATAAAGGTTGCATATTATCACCATACTGATGTCACTGTCTCCCTTTCCTTGCAGCACTGAACTGAGAAACACAAGAAGATATAGTCTTTAGGCTATGAATCTCACAGCCTAATATAAAAGAAACAAGACTGAAAGCAAATAGCATTTTAAAGAATCATCAAGGAAAACCTAGGAAGAAATGGGATTTTAAAAAGAACAAGGAGCTCACTTTGGACACAGGAAGAAGGAGGCTGTTCCAAGGTTAGGGAACTGTGTGAAAAAAAGACATGAAGAAGATAGTGGGAAAAGGAGTCAAACGGAGTACATGGAGGGTGGTGTGGAGAAAAAGTGGTTTCTCTACACAAGCACCTTTCTCAATCCCAGAATATGCACACGGTCCTAGAAGATATTGATGTTTCTGCTAAAATACCAACAATTAAATAGTTAATGTTAGCAGTTAATTTTTTATGAAGAGATTTCAGAGTCATCATGCTGTTGAGCTGAATAAGAGCATTTCACACCTGTCTTAGATCTGTTGGCCCTGGATCTTTTCTCATTTACATCAGTTTTACATTTGTATGACTCCATTGACTTAAATTTAGTTACTTGTGATTTACGTTTATGTAATGAGACACGGACTCATTGTTTCTGTCTATCTGAAAACTCAATTGGCTAGCTCTCCATTTGTTCTATATTTTGATCTGTTGCGGTCATAAGGTTCAGAAACTTCATTTCTTTTAAACTAAAGCATAACTTCTGCAGCAACTGATGAGGCCAAATTAAAAATGCTGGTACTGTGTACTACTGCCTGCAAACTGAATCTGACCCTTGAGAGCCCTAAGGATAGGGAATTGGTCAGAACAAAAGGGGAAAGAGGATAGAATTAGATGAAATGTAGGCAGTGATGTAGCAGTGCAGAGCATTGAAATTTAGGCAGAGGAGCTTGAACTTGAAGCAGAATAGGAGAGTAACCATAGATAGGGGGATACAAGGAAGGAAAAGGGAATAGGATTAGAGTGACAGGGTAGGAAGATAACTTTAGCATCAGTGTTTTAGATAGGTGGGAGAGAGAAGGCAGATGTAGGGAGACCAGAGAAGAGGAGGATGCAATAACCAAGGTAAAAGTTGTCCAGGATTTCAGTAGTTGGGACACAGAGAAAGTATACTCCAGTTTGTATTTTATTATTACTATTTTATAGTAGTATCTCTTTATTAGTAGTGTTTGTAATTTCTTCCATTTTCAATGAGGGCTACAAGACTTGTCAAACAAACAACAAAGAAAAGATGAAAGAAAAATGTAACAAAACACAAATGGTAAAGTTTGAATTTTGATTCTATTTCCCGAGTAAATGCAATTTTGACTATTGCGTATTGCATATATTACATTGGTATATTACATTGGTAGATGTGCAGGTGAATGAACCAGTGATGGTGTGGCTGATCTGGTTTGGTCCTGTGATGGTATTGCTGGTGTAGATGTGTGGGCAGAGCTGGCATCGAGATTTGTTGCATGGATTGGTTCCTGAGTTAGAGTTATTATGGCGCGGTGTGCTGTTGCTGGTGAGAATATGCTTGAGGTTGGCATGTTGTCTGTAGGCCAGGACTGGCCTGCCTCCCAAGGCCTGTGAAAGTGAGGGATTGTTGTCCAGGATGGGTTGTAGATCACTGATGATGTGTTGGAGAGGCTTTAACTGAGGACTGTAGGTGATGGCCAGTGGTGTTCTGTTGTTTTCTTTCTTGGGCTTGTCTTGCAGCAGCAGGCTTCTGGGTACACATCTGGCTCTGTTGATCTGTGTCCTTATTTCCTTGTGCGGGTATTGCAGTTTTGAGAAAGCTTGGTGGAGATCTTGTAGGTGTTGGTCTCTGTCTGAGGGGTTGGAGCAAATACGATTGTACCTCAGTGCTTAGCTGTAGACAATGGATCGTGTGGTGTGCCCGGGGTGGAAGCTGATGGCATGAAGGTAGGCATAGCTGTCGGTAGGTTTTCGGTATAGGGTGGTGTTGATGTGGCCGTCATTAATTTGCACCGTGGTGTCCAGGAAGTGGACCTCCCGTGTAGACTGGTCCAGGCTGAGGTGGATGGTGGGGTGGAAGCTGTTGAAATCATGGTGGAATTCTTCCAGAGTTTCTTTCCCATGGGTCCAGATGATGAAGATGTCATCAATGTAGCGTAGATAGAGGAGGGGCGTGAGTGAACGAGATTTGAGGAAGCATTGTTCCAGGTCAGCCATAAAGATGTTGGCGTACTGTGGGGCCATGTGGGTGCCCATAGCGGTGCCACTGGTCTGGAGGTAATCCATCCTGGACAACAATCCCTCACTTTCACAGGCCTTCGGAGGCAGGCCAGTCCTGGCCTACAGACAACCTGCCAACCTCAAGCATATTCTCACCAGCAACAGTACACCGCACCATAATAACTCTAACTCAGGAACCAATCCATGCAACAAACCTCGATGCCAACTCTGCCCACACATCTACACCAGCAACACCATCACAGGACCAAACCAGATCAGCCACACCATCAGTGGTTCATTCAGCTGCACATCTACCAATGTAATATACGCCATTATGTGCCAGCAATGTCCCTCTGCTATATACATCGGCCAAACTGGACAGTCCCTACGAAAAAGGATAAATGGACACAAATCAGATATCAGGAATGGCAATATTCAAAAACCTGTAGGAGAGCACTTCAACCTCACCGGACAACCATAGAAGATTTAAAGGTCAGCATTTTGCAGCAAAAAAACTTCAAGTCCAGACTGCAAAGAGAGACTGCAGAGCTGCAATTCATTTGCAAATTTGACACAATCAATTTGGGACTGAATAGAGATTTTGAATGGCTAGCTAACTACAAAAGCAGCTTCTCTTCTCTTGCTATTCACACCTCCAGTTCAGCTGCTAGAGGAACACCTCACCCTCCTTGATTAGAGATAACAAGCTGGTTCAGCCTGATTGGACTAACCTTGTTATCTCCCACCTGGTTCTTGCCTACCTATTTATACCTGCCCCTGGATACTTCCACTGCATGCATCCGACGAAGTGGGTATTAGCCCATGAAAGCTTATGCTCTAAAAAATTTTTAGTTAGTCTTTAAGGTGCCACAGGACTCTTTGTCACTTCTGCAATTCCAGACTAACACGGCTACCCCTCTGATAGTGGACTTCTAGTTGCCACACTTTTACTTCATGAGACATAGAAGGATATCAATCTTCACATAAGTCATTACTTATACTATTGGTTCAGCTTTGATGAATTTATCTACTTCCAGTCAATAAATTAGAACTTTTGTAGTGATCCTGCTGACATCAGAACTGTCCATGAGAGCTGTAGTGTGGAGAATATAAATACATCAGTTTCACATCCATGATGTTTATGAAGAGATATATTATACTTTATTTATTTATTTTTAAGATAGAGCAAGTGCTTCCAAACCATAAGATGGAACTGATTAATTTTAATGGTATTTTTAAATAAGGTCAGCCTCACCATGGATCTGTGGATGACAACAGATAAAACTCGATACAACAATGCTTGAACTGGAAAGCAGAGGTGTCTATGCCATACCCTCACTTTTCACTGTTGTCAGTTGAAAAAATAATTAAAAGATAATTGGCATATGCTATTACATTTTTCCAAGTTTGAGTAATGAGACAGTGAATTCAAAGCTAGGATTTGTGATCCTTTAGTGGAATTACGATTAGCAAAACTCCAGTAGAAAATACATACATTTCTAAAATTGCAAGCACAAATGTTCAAATTTAAACGTAACTTTACATTCTGGTGTCCTAGTGATAATGATCTGTATTAACATGTGAGGGACCTACATGCCATTGCTAGTTCAGGTCTCTTGCTGTGACTTTGTAGAGGCAGAGTGCTTAGTGGTTACTCTTTTGACGAATTAAATAGAATTATGGATTCCTTCTATAACTCCTGATTCAGAAAAGCTCTTAAGCATATGCTGAAGTCCATCTCTATTAAATAAAAAAATTAAAATTACATTTAAGTCTCATATACTTCAATAGGACTTAAATATATATTTAAAATTAAGCATGTGCTTAAGCACAATTCCAGTATAAGGATGTTTTAATGAACAGAGACCATGCTTATTCCTCTGCAATTAAAATGGTGGCCAAAGTATGTGGACTATTGAGGATAAGTTAAATTTGTTTTGATTGTCGGATACAAAGATCCCTTAAAACAAACAACCCCCCCCAACACAACAAAACCCTACTAAATGTAGAAATGGTAGAATATATCATTTTATTTTTTGTTTAATCTTAAAAAATTATTTGGTTTGTATGTATTTAATTAGCTGAACATTTTTCTGTTATGGTTCAAACTATTTACAATATAAACTCAAAAGAATCCCTCACTCTGGATGGTGATTAACATAATTAAAATGTCATCCTTTCATCCTCATTGAGTTAGACCTTTTTCATAACCACTTCATTTCTTTCTTGAGTCAAACACAAAAATGGCATGTATGACATTGTACCACAGGTGCTGTTAACCATGGGACACGTTTTCCCCATAGCAACAGACGTTCTCGTCTTTCCGGGGCATTTACAGCTAGGGTGAAGTGCGCTAGTCATTCTTTCCTACCACCACCATATAGTAATGGTGTCACAAAAGTGTTTGGCTTGGGCTGTTGACTTCAGTCTGAGACTCAGGGTGGGGCTGTTGTTAGGAATTACTTGTAGTGAGACAAAAGAAGTTTTAATATTTCTAGTCTATCCCCCGCATGAAAATTAGTAGCCCACCACACCAAGGACACGCAGAAGAAGAGCCTAGCCTTTCATTCACTTCTGCTGCTTCTCAGAGGCACTGCTCCTCCGCACATTACCCGGCAAGATCCCCGGGCACTTGTGGTTGCACTGTGAGAGGCTTGCCGAGGTGGGATGGAAGTGGGGCAAGCAGCTCGGCTGACCCGCGCTCCTAACACAGGCATGAGGCTCTCTCCGGGGACGTATTGCACACCGTGGTTGACATCAATGGACGCAGGGTGGGAGGACTGGTCTTTGCTTCCTTTCTGGGCGGGAGGAGCCCTCCAGGAGAAAGAGCTGGATTAACTAGCAGCGCGAGAGGCTGAGCTCTCCAGGTCCTCGAAGAAGCGGGCGTGAGTCCCATGGCTAGAGAGGGGGAAGCAGCCGCGCAAAGGAAGTGCGCAGCCTCCATTTTGGCAGAGGGAGCGAGGAGAGCCTGGCTTTCAGTGTCTTGCCGCCTTTGCCGCTCTGAGCCCCGCGGACCACCCCGCTGGGCATTGCCTGCGGCGCCCTGCGTGTGTCACTGCAAGGCAGAGGCGCTTCAGACTGGCCCCTTTCTGAGCCTCATCTTGGTTTGAATTGGTCCCAAGTTCCCCGCAGCAGCTTCCGACAAAATGGAGGACGTTACCACCACTACCACCACCAACACCACCAGCTCCTCCAGGAGCCATGGCAGCTGCTGACATGGCTCCCTCCCACAGTGCGGGTGGGAGTCCTTAGTGGAGGAGGCGAGGAGACTCCTGAGTGGGACATGGGTGTGGAGAGTCTCTGCCCCGGGGGAGGGGACTGTGCACTTCCTCGCTCTTCTGTGGGGGAGGGTTTCCATTAGCCACACACTGTTCTTCATGGAAATGGCTCCAGCCCAGGTTCACAGCCCTGCCGGGGGCGGGGCCCAACCTATAAGACGCTGTGGAGGAGCTGTGCCCGCCCTGCTCTCGGCGAGCATGGGGTGATTGTCCCGTGCTCACACGACGGGGGCTGTTGCCCATGGGGACTCAGCAGAAGGATGGGATAGGGGGATACTCTCCCGACCCCAGCAGTTGTCAGGATGTGTGTGGCCAGCCTTGCACCCAAACTTTAGCAAGTTACTGTCAAACAGCAGCACTGGGAACCGGAGCAGAGCCCCGTCGTCTCCCTGCCCCAATACCCGGGTATTAGAACTGCTGCTGGTAGTGGGCAATGAAATTCGGGTTTCTCTAACCTGATGGATTAAAGTGGGAAGAACTGTGGGCGTGGTTAGAAGAAAGATTGCCAGCTTTTAGACCCAACCTGCTCCAGGATGCTCTGATGGACGGACAGTCCGTCCAATCGGTTTGCCTACCGCTAAAGCTCTCCCTCTGAGGGAGCCAATGGGCGGGCTAGGGAGGCAGTTCTTCCCCAAGCTCGGTTGGCCCTGCTCCTCCTTCCCCTAGCTAGCAGCTGCGCTTAGCCCGGGACTGGACCGAGTTAGAGTTGAGGCGGCGGAGGAGTAGCGCGGAGTGCGTGTGAGCGGGGGGAGGGGGAGACCGTACCTTTGAGCGGTTGGGAGCTGGGTAAGGTGGGGGTGGGGAGTGCCGCACCCTAGGGGCGGACGTGGGGGCAGCTGGAGGCTCAGAGCTGCCCCTAGGGCGGAGATGGGAGGGGAGCCGCCGTGCCTCACAGCCACCCGGGTTAAGTGCCCCACTGTGGCGTCGCTGCTGCCGCCTCTCGCCAGGGAGGGGAGCGGGTAGGACTGGAGCAGCCCCACTGATAATCTCGCTGTGGAGGCGGCGAAGGGGGTAAATTGGGGGCGGGCTGGGGCAGAACCGGGGGCGCAGGGGCATTTGGGGGGAGGGGTGTTTTCAGTTTTAGCGCCTCCTATTTTAACTCGCTCCCTCCCCCTTCGGGCCCTTGGCTGTTGTTGTTCCCCGCTACCTCACCCCCTTCCGCCCGCGGGTGTCTCCCTTCCTTGCCCAGCGCTGCGCTCCGCGGATCCTGCCGCCGCCGCTGCTCCCCTCCCGTATTGTTTGGCTGGGTGTCTCTAATGGCGGACAGGAGGCGGCAGTGCTGCCGGCCGACTGCAGGGGGGCAAACCCGAGACCCGGGGCAACTGCTGAGGGAGCGTGCGGGGCGCAAGGGCGTTATTCCAGCACAGAGGGGTGGCTGCTGAGGGCTCTGTGCCCCCCGCGGCAGGGGGCTCCGCTGAGGGGCTGTTTGGGCAAGTTAGCAGGTAATAATCCCCCTTCCTCTGCGGCCGGTCTGCTGCTTTCTTGCACCTTCCCAGCAAAGGCCCCGGGGCAGATCCGTGCAATCCTTCCTTCAGCGGGGAGCTGGATCTCTCTTTGGGTGATACCTCATAGCCCACTGGGAAGGCCATGTGTAGAAGTGGGGGGAGGGAAGTGGCGGGCAATGCCGGCAATACCTGCCCAGGCAAAGGAGACGCTGCTGATCCGCCCCCGCCCGCATGTTAACCCCCATGCCTTTCCCCTAGGCTCCGGCCCAGTTTGGTGCAGCCTTGGCAGAGACCAGAAAGGAGAGGAGCTCCATTGTGAGTGCTATTTATGTATCTATTTCTGCCTCAAGTAGCCCTGCCTTTGGGGAGGGGTCAACTCCCTTCTCCGTGGTGGTGTGGGGATCAGGGTAAGAGGAGGAGCGTCTGGGATAGGGTGGGGGAGATGCCTGGGTGCAGTAGCTGCTGCCCTGGGGAGAAGCCCCTGTAATGGCTGTGAGGCGTCTCCTCCTCGGGGTGGGCGCTGCTGCAGGCATCGCTCCTGCAATACCAACTCCAGCAAGCAGACGACGGGCTCCTGCTGCTGCCGCCGCTGCTCACGTTACTCAGCTGCGGAGGGGGAGGGCATATTTCGGCTGCCCTCTAGAGTTTTAGATTGTACATTAAAATACACAACGTGACACATTTAGCCATCTTTAATTTTTATATCTTTTCTGTAACCTGCCTGTAGGAGTACGGGGGAAGGCAGAGGTCTAAAATAATCCAGTAATTCGCAGAGCCTATTCCAGCGTCTGGCCTTTGTGTAGTTGGATCAGTTCTTGCTGCCTGTGGGTTTGCTTGGGTGATTCTTTCGGGTGCCATTGGGGTTTCACGTGTCACAGCAATGTTCCTGTGTTAAGCAACCATCTGCCTTGCTCTTTCCCCAAAACCTCTGAGGTCACCTGAGAAACCCACACCTTGTCACTGATCCGTTTCAGTGTCTCATCGCTATGGGATTTTCGAAGCAGATTGTGTTCTCTGTTAGGTCACCTAAGGAGAGACAGACTATTGATCCCTATTCACATAGGTTCTGTAACTTGTCGCAGGTTTGCACCTTTTTAGTAATGTTCTTTTCTGTGCTCTGTGGAATCACGAATCCCAGAATTACAAAGTAGCGCAGTGAAGGCGAAAGTAATATTAGTGTCTATAGACACAATGTATTTTGAGGGCTCACGAGACTGGATGCTGTCGGTGCTGCAGGGTTTCCCCACTGGAGGCCGCTGCAACGATCTATGGGTTCTTAAGGAGATGTTTCAGTGCAAACGCGCTGGAGGCCGAACAAAACAAGAAGTCAGTGCATACTGTGGGCAGTAAACTCGGTTTTGTGTAGAAGCATTCCAAATCTGAAAATATTCCTAAACATTTACATCTTGTTTGATATCTAAATATTACGTAGGATAGTCAAAGGAAGTAAGAAAGAAGTTCATTTCCAGTAGCATTGGGCAGGAAATTTACTTTGTACTTTTTATTATGTACATAGGTACAGAGACTAGGTGGCTTCCTAAGTAAATCCACAGCTCTAATTCTGTGGCATTCATGTTTGGATTTATTCTGAAATTCTAAAATGAGCAGTAACAGTGACCATTAGACCTCACACAGCCTCTGACTATTAAAGAGCTTGTCCCACTGTACTCTCTGATTTGCTGCAGTACCTCATTTTTAATATTTATGTTTCTGTTCTGCCTGTGGTATAAGGCTACCTTCCAGCCTTATTTCTGATTCATTTTATATTTCAGTTTAATAACTATTGTAGACTTTGTAGTACATATTGCTGTAATATCTAAGTTCTGAGTAACAGTTTATGTCAGCGTTGCAAAATTCTACTAACTTCACTCAAGGTAAGTAACTTTTTTTGGATGAGTGAGTAAATATAATTAGTTTTATTTGTCATTATAATCATCACTTTCACAATGGCAAAGGGAAGTATATTATTGTGCCTGGACTAGTACATTTTCGTGACAGTCTTGCAGGACCGCCTGCTAGAAGACAAGAATAGCCTTATGCAATATTCTTTCTGTATAAAAGTATAGATAGTTCAAAATGTTTGGTTCTTATCATAGTATTCTAAAGACAGATGTCTAGAGCAAATCCCTTTTTACAAAGCTTCTATTTAACCATATTAATAAACTAAGTCACTCTTAATTCTTAATTGACCCTAAATCTTTTGTTCCATTCTAGTGTTGCTTTTTCTTTGAAATAAAATGTTAGGAAGGATTGTTTTGACAAGTATATAAAAGCAAAGTGAATGTGAAATTCTCTATCTTCTATGAATTGTGCAAAACATATGTGAAGGTGTGTGGAATCAAAGTCTCAGTTAATTTATTTTCCAACTCTTTTAGTAAATTTTGTTGACTCTGTCTTGGCTGTTTGTTGTGTCTCGTCCAGCACTACCATTTTTACATTGCTTTTGCATCTTTCATCCCCAAAACTTTATGTATTGTACAGAGAACTACTGACATATAGCTTACATCTTTTATGGTGGATGGCAACCAAACAAGTACACTAGATAATAGGGGGAATGGGAAATTTGATCAAGGACATTAGGGCCAATACTGCTACTAATGAAAAAATGCTACAAAATCTTTGCAGAAGTGACAGAGAGTCCTGTGGCACCTTAAGGACTAACTAAAGTATTAGAGCATAAGCTTTCATGGGCTAATACCCACTTCGTCGGATGCATGCCATACGAAGTGGGTATTAGCCCATGAAAGCTTATGCTCTAATACTTCAGTTAGTCCTTAAGGTGCCACAGGACTCTCTGTCACTTCTGCAATTCCAGACTAACACGGCTACCCCTCTGATTGTTTACAAAATCTTGGACACTTGTGCAGAGCAGGCCTTTTAAGTTAGATTTTCTTCCAAGAGGCCTGTTTTCCTTAAATGACAATTCTATCTAAAGTACCTTAGAATGATGAAGGGTTGTGGTACAGGCAGCCTAGTTGGACCAAACTTTCTGGGGAGAGAACTTGTCTCCTCCATGGAAGCTGAATAAAAACTCATTTAATGTAGACCTTATAACCGTTTGTGTTTAGAGTCGTCTTGGCAAGTAGAGCAGTTTTGTTTCCTGTCAAAAGCAGTTCACTGCAACTTGTGTTATTGTTAAAGCCAAATTTTTGCCTCAGTGATTTAGGTTATGTCTACACTAGCACTTGTGTCAGCAAAACTTTTGTTACTCAGGAGTGTGAAAAAACACCACCCTGAGCTACATTAAGTTTTGCCGGCACAGTGCTCTGTTGGTTGGAGACACTTTCCTGCTGACATGGCTACCACTGTTCATTGAGCTGGTTTTGCTATGTCAACAGGAGAGAGCTGTCCTGTTGGCGTAATGCGACTTCATGAGTGCTCTCACAGCAGCACGGCAATATTGCTGTACTCCTGTAAGCTTGTAAGTGTAGGCATGGTGTTAGTCATGTTGTCTTCCTGGACCCTGTGACATACTAGCTTTCTTATGGATGAGAGACTAAGCTGTCTTTGAACTTAGTTCCTTACTGCTTGTAGGGTGTCTACTTGTCAGAAATGTTGCTGAAAGTGGAAATTAGTACGTCCTTCTGTACTGTTGTTTTCTTGTCCTTTGTGCTCTTGGTGCAGGACCAAAGCTCAAGTCCTAATACTATTAGGAGAAATCTTTTGCCTGAAAGAAGTTAAGAAATGGACTAGGAATATAAAGACACCTATGGTGTATAGTTAACTTAATGCTCCCTTTCACTTGGTACCTTGATATATTGATTAAACTCAAATTGCATGTACTTAAATAGCAATTTTTTGCAGTCTAAGGCCTCTTCCAGTTTCTGGAATTGATCAGTTACAGGACAAAACTTAACTGATCTGTGAAACTCAGTGCCACTAGATATCATTGAGTCCAAGACCTTAATAGGATTATAAAGAAGGGATAAAAACTTAATGCTTCAGGTCTTAACTCTTGTCATTTAGTGATTGTCTTAAGAGACCTCTTATAGACCATTATTTCAGAATTGTCCACTACAAGGTATCTTGCATCTTTCTCTGAAGCGTTTGGTACTGGTCATGGACAGGATAGTGGTTTATGTGGATCTCTGTTCTCTGATATGGCAGCTATTGTGGTCTTGAAACAACCAGGCTGCTTTCTGCTGGGAATCTAATTTTGAGGCTCTTGTTGACAGCCTAACTTGTATTGGTGTGTGTTCAAATTATTTTAACTGGGAAATGTTTACAAAGTTGTTTCATTTAATGTTTATAATATAGGCTATAAAAGTCTTACTAATTCAACATATCCAAAATGAATCAAGGTCATTCAACTCTGTACTCAAATGAGCATTTTCACATTGACACAGTCTTCGTAGACTTGACACTAAAACCCATTTGAAGTAGAATCTTGTATGGGTGATAGCTCCAAAGTGTGGAGGTTTTTTTTACATGTTTAAACTCCCTTCTGCCCCCATCGTGCACCCAGTTGCACTGAATTATTGTTTGAATATGATCTCATGCTTTGGGTGGTAGTCTCACTTCAAAATTTTACATTCAAGATTTTTAGTAACTTAAATTTGAATCTTGCTTTGCTAGTGCACTTCAAGTGTGCACTGTTTTAGGTCTCTAGACCATTCAGCATTTAAATGTATTGCCTCTTCATAGAATGCTTAATATTTTTTTGCAGACTGATTTATTGCAAGAAACTGTCTACATGGAATATTGTATTTGTTCATTTTTTTCCATGCTGAAAAGCTTTATTGTTGGGTTACCTGGAAAAATTTTATTTTTATGGCAGTTGCACCAAAGGTGCTAATCTGGATTGGAGCCCATAGTGTGATAGGTGTAATACATGTATCTAGAAAGACATGGTCCCTGCCACAAAGAATTTTTTTCATTTTTCACTTCTTATGCTAATGAGAATGTGGAAGAACAAGTGTTACCCCCTTTTTTTCCTTTCCCAGTCTTGGATATTGTGTGAATTAGCTATGTGCACATTTTAACTATCAAATCACTTAAAAGTATTGTTCAGGGTTTCTCAAACTGGGGATCACGACCCCCCTGGGGGTCGCTGAGTGCTCCCAGTGGGGTTGCGAGCTCCCGGCACTGCTTAAAAGCAGCCGAATGAATTACTTCCGCACTCAGTGGCTTTTCCGCGGACATGCCGAGCTATTTCGGGAGCACTTGGCATGTCTGCCGAAAATAGCCGCTGAATGTGGAAGTAATTAATTCGGCAGCTTTTTGGCGGACATACAAGGGTTGCCGCAGCAGCCACCGAATGAAAAAGGGGTCGCGGTTCTCAGTCGCTGGTGTTGTCTTTCCACTCTGCTCCCACCTGACTTAGTTGTCATTAGTTGGACCAGAAGGAATCATTAGAAGAGGGTAGTGGCCTTACATCAGTTTAGGGAGGGCATTCTATGTGCATGAGGCATCATAGTGGAAAGCATGAAGATGGCTGTTAGAAGAGGTCAAACTGGCATTTGAGGTTGGCATAATTTTGGCAGGGCAGGAAAGTTGATAGTTACAATTACAGTTGCAGCAGCACACTGAGGCATACATTGAACCATCTGTCATCTCTCTTCTCTCCCTCTTTTTTTTATTGGAAGGAGAAAAAGTGCAAGCTGCAGTTGCAAGTTGGGAAGGATTTCTTTGATTTGTATCTTTTGGGTGTACATTGACACCATGGTAATGAATGCTATATGCATCCCTATTAAAAATTACTATGCTAACTTCACATATCTTTTACCTCAGTTCAGGATCAATTTTCATAGTGTTTAAGGCCAGAAAGTACCAACAGATCATCTAGTCTGACCTGTATATCACAGGCCAACAGCACCACCCAGTAACTGCTTATTAAATCCAACAACGAAAATTAGATGAAAGTATTACAGTGAACAAAGACTAGATTTATGTGTCACAGGCAGATAATAAAGGGCCCTAGGTACTCCAGTGCCTGAAGCTCCTGCAAAGGCAGGGAAATTATTAGATATACCCAGATAATCCTGGCAAGTGATCATGATCCACATACTGCAGAGGAAGGTGGAACCCCCTCCTGTCCACTGCCAGTCTGACCTGGGGGAATATTTGTTCCCAACTTTACATATGGCAATCAGCTAAACCCTGAGCATGTGAGCAAGAACCAAGTACCTGAGAGAGAATGCTCCATGCCACTTCTGAGGCCTGGCACACCCTGCCCAATGTTCCATCTCCAGCTGTGGTGATCCCTGATTGTTCAGAGGAAGGAAACAAAAGCCCCCCAGAATACATTTGGGGGTGTGTGTGTGTGTGTGTTCTACAGGCTCTCCCTTCCTTACTTCTACAGCTGGCCTGCTGAAATCCTGAAGCATGAGCTTTTAGGAATGTAAGACATAAACCTGAAGTGAGCCCCAGAGCTGCTGAGTCATGCTTTTTATCACAAGCAACCCCATCATACAATCACTCATATAAATATGTCCAGCTGTCTTAAAACTAAGTTGTCTCCCCTCCCCCGCCGTCCCAACTCCTATTGGGAGGCTGTTCCAGAATCTCACCCCTCTGATGACTAGACATTTTTTTCTAATTTCCAGCCTGAATTTGTTCATGGCCAGTTATAGCCATTTGTTCTTGTGGCAGTACCGTTCTTTAGCTTAAATAAGTCTTCACCCTCCCTGGTATTTATCCCCTGATGTATTTGTAGAGTAATCATATCGCCTCTCTGCCTTCTTTTTTGCTGGACTAAAATGGCCAAGCTGTTCCATTCTCTCATAAAATGGGGCCTCTGTTCCCCTGATGATTCTAGTAGTTTTCTGTACCTGTTCCAGTTTGAATTCATCTTTCTTGAACATGAGCGATCATAATTGTATACAGTATTTCAGATGAGGTCTTATGATGCATTTTACAATGGCATCAATATTACTATCTCTCTCTCTACTGGAAATGCCTCATCTGATGCATCCGAAGGCCATGTTTAGGGCCGACTCCAGGCACCAGCGTACTGAGCAGGTGCTTGGGGTGGCCAAAACGGGGGGCAGCGTTCTGTCCATAATTGGGGTGGTGTACTGCTTGTTCTTTCGGCGGAGACTCCCTCTCTGACTCTTCTTGTGTCGGCGACGGGCCCTTTAGTCCACGACTTGGGGTTTGTTTGTTTTTTCTTTACACTTGGGACAGCAAAAAAGCTGAAGCCGGCCCTGATCGTGTTTGTTTCATTTGCAGCTGCATCACAATGGCAGCTCATAATCATGCACCCTGGTTTCTCTTGTCTTCTGTCACTTGATGATAAGCCCCAGCTTGTAGAAGAAATTCTTTAGATTCTAAATGCACTTTGTACAGAGTACCTTGCACTTTGTACTATTGAATTTCATTTGTCATTTCAGTCTTCAAGGTCATTCATATCTTCCTGTAGTACATTCTGATCCTCCTTGATATTGATGATGCCTCCCTTCTTTGTGTCATCAGCAAATTTCATTAGCACATTCCTACTTTTTGTGCCAAGGTCATTTATAAAAATATTGAATAAGATTAGTTCCAAGACCAGTGCTTAAGGAACTCTGCTAGTAACCTCCATCCAGTCTAGTAATTCATCTTTCAGCACAACTCTTTTCCTTCAGTCAGTTTAGTCAGTTCCCCTTTAGTCAGTTCCTTGTCTACTTTACAATTTTTGTGCTGATCCCCATCTCCCCTAATTTAGCTGCTAATTTCACTGTGGTAGCATGTGAAAAGCTTTACTGAAGTCGAAGTATATTAAATCTAATGCACTTCCCTTATCTATAAACATTTATTTTCTTAAAGAAGGAAATCTGGTTAGTCTGGCATGGTCTACCTTTTGGTAAACCTATGTTCATTAGATCCATGTAGCTCCTTTAATTTAATTTTTCTTTCCTTCACAGTTTTAAAGCCTCACATACTAAGAAGATGAGACTAACAGGTCTGAAATTGCCCAAATCAGGTTTTTCCCTCTTTTGAACATAGGTATTCTGTTCTTCACCATATGGTAGTTCTCCTGAATAGCTACTTACAGGAGTAGCAATCTCATGTGCCTGTTCTTTCAGCATTCTGGGATGGAAATTATCTGGCCCTCTCAATTTGAGCGCATCAAGCTTCTAAAGCTTTTCATCTACCTTAAATGCGATAATATCCATATCTAGCGACTCATTTCTATTAGCTGTACTGCCTTCTTGCATGTGCTCCCTATTATCCTTAACTGCAAATTGAGGCAAAGTACTCATTTAGTTTTGGGCCATACCTAGATTATTTTTAATCTTCCCACTCATGTTGCATTGTGGCCCAACCTCATCCATCCTTATCCTCTTTTTATTTATATAAATATTTAAGAACCCTCATGTTAATTTTCTTGGCAAGAGCTAATTTAGCTTGACTGTTAGCTATTTTCACATTTTCTGATCTCTACAATGTAGCTTTCTTTGCTGATCAACCTCTTTTCCCATTCCCTATATTGTCTCTTACTCCTAATAGCCTTTTTGAGCTGGTTATTTATCCAACTGGGTCTGGAGGTGAAGCTTTACAAGTCCCACCTTGATTGGTATGCAAATTTGATAGTTTTTGCATGGTTGGTTTGAAGACATTCCAAGCCTATTCCTCATTTAAATCCTTGAGCTCTTCAGTCCAGTTAACTTCTGTAATAAATTTCCTTAATTTCTCAGTCCGGTGTTTTGAAATTTAAAAAAAAAACAGTTGATTATCCTTCCAATTCTTTTAAACTGAATCAGCTCGTGATCACTCAGTTCAAGGTTATCCTACACCCAGCTCTTCTATGCTCCCCTCAGTGCTTACCAAAACTAAGTGTAAAATTGCATCACCTCTCGCTGATTCAGGGACAGTTTGAAGAAAACTGTCATCTATCACATCCAGGAATATCTGGGGCCTATCAGTATAATTTATAGTATAATTTATTCTCCAATTTGTATCTGGGAAATTAATCACTCATTATGCACAATTCCCAGAAGTATTTCTCTTTCTGATATACTAGAGATCTCTGTCCATATCCACATCTGACCCTAAGGGTCCATAACAGACTACTAATGCTATTCAAATAGAACCTCTTTTACAATCCATCCGTAAAGTGATTTTGACCTGAACAGACCCCACCACCTCTTACCTTTTTCTCTCTTAAACAGCACATGTTCTTTGATACCTGTATTCCAGTCATGAGTACTATTCCACCATGTTTCTGTAATCCCTGTGTCTGGCTTGATCTCCTGCACCAGTAGTCCCAATTCCTCCATTTTATTGCCCAGACTCCTTGCATTTATGTACAAGCATTTCAGTTGTTTCCCTTGGGCCTTGTCCAGTTTTCTAGTCAAGTTAGATATATAGCCCTTTCACTACATATAACACTTACCTGACTCCTTCTGTAATCACTATTTCTCTTTCTTTCTCCTGGCTGTCCATAATCTTATCTCATAAAGGATAACAAAACATCACTGTATCTTTTAGCTGTTCCTCCCCTCCCCCCCTGCCCCATTTTGAAGCCAGGCATGGAGATTTCACGAGTTTCTCCAACCTACTCTCCATATCTCCTAGTTTTAAAGCTCTCTTCTATCAGTCATGCCAGCCTTGATCCCAGAAGGCTAATACCCCAGATATTCAGAGTTGAGTGCATCAATTGAGAGTAGTCTTCCATAGGATACCCTTCAAGGATGAAATACATCCTGCAGCTTCTGCGTCTGTCCATCTTCATCATCTCTTCTCTTTGGGTGATTTCTAATGCTGGCTTTAGTAGTCATTGTTAATTTCTCTTCCTACCTCCTATACAGAAAAACAGAAATGTAAGGGGATGTAACTTCCACAACACCACCTCCTCTTTAAAGGTTTTCCAGCAAGCACTGGACCAGGCCACACAACTGTAAAATCACTGACCCTTCAGAACGCACCTGTCCTCTCGGCCAAACTCCTGCGGAAACTCCAATGTTAGTGGTCAAGTGACTCCTGATTTTTGGATGCCAAAGTTGAGAGATCTTAAAGGGGCTATAGAAAGAGACAGGTGCTCAGAATTTTTTGTGTTGGGCCCCTTTTAGGGCTCACAATCACTGTGCCCTGACAGTGTGGAGCTATTTTTCTTTTTTTATTAATTGTTGAAAATATTACAAAATATTCTCGCTCTTTCCTCTGGCCTCCACATACCCTACTTCCCACAATTTAAGATGGGAGAGACAAAAGCATGCTTGCAAAAGAACCCTCCTTTGACTCCACTTGTGCTTTCAGCTGCTGCCCTTTCTCCCTTCCATGTCAGCTCATTGACTGCGGTATTTACAATCACTGTCTGGAGATCCCTTGATGCTCTCCATTCTAGTTTATGCCTCTTGCACGCCACTGAAACTTGCTCTTTAATGATTTCTACCTAGTCAAATCTGAGAATCAGTGCTCCTGTCTGCAGCCATATTCAACACAGTCGTCTGTGCACTTCTTGATCTTCCTTGACTTCCATGACTGTCCTGCCTTTTTAAATCACTCCTTCAGCATGTCCTTTTGAAGTTCCTCCTCATCTCTCTAGCTTCACTTCCAACTTTGAGGGGAAAGGAGGAGGTACCCCTTGGTCCTCTTCTCTTCTTCCTACACACCTTATCTCTAGATGTCGTCTATAAATTCAACTGCCATCTCTGTACTGATAATATGTAGCTCATTCTCTACGCCAGACCTGTCTTTTTTCTACAACTAAAATCTGTGTCTCATACCTTGTGAATGTCTAGTTGTCAGCTCAAGCTGTGTGACTATCGCAGAGCTCTTAATCTTTTCCCCCCAAGCCCTCTCCAATACCTCCTTTCTTGTCCAAAATGATCAACACCACTATCGTTCCTGCAGCTCAGGCTCATGAGCTCAGTGACCTTTTTGACTTGGACCTCTTTCTAGGTTCTCATATCCTTGCTGTATCTAAATCATTCAGGTTCTTTACATAGCATCTCTAAGATATGGCCTTTCTTATTCATCCACCTAGCTAAAACTGTTATGTAGGCTCTCATCACCTTACATCTTGATTATTACAATATCTTTATCTCTGACCTTGACAAATGCAGTCTTGCCTAGCTCATATCCATTTTGAATGCAGCTGCATGTATTGTTTTCTTAGCCTATCACTTTGATCTTGTCACCCCTCTGTTTGCATCCCTCTGCTGGTTCTGCCTTGTCTACCTAATCAGACAAACTGCTTGTCTTCATTTGCATGGCCAGTCCCCACCCTGCCTGTCATCTAATTCGCTGTTGAGATGTCCACTCCTGCCTCTCTTCAGACCATGATGTCAATCTCCATATCCACTTATTAAATTTTCAAACAAATGTCTTCTTGCTTTCTCCTGGGAGAGGCTCC
The DNA here is from genome assembly GCA_007922305.1 of Dermatemys mawii. Taxonomy (NCBI): domain Eukaryota; kingdom Metazoa; phylum Chordata; order Testudines; family Dermatemydidae; genus Dermatemys; species Dermatemys mawii. Next base: position 5,119,957 of record ML677348.1, read on the forward strand.
CTGCAGACATCTGTAAAGCTATCTCATCATCTTCCTTTAAAATTCTTCTTTGCCATGATACCTACAGAAAACTTGACAATAGTAAGGCTGCTGGGCTGAGACAGTTGCCTGTCATGCTGACCAATACTGTCTCATTGTTTCTTTGTGGTCTCCTGTTTTGTACCCATCTCTTGGCTTAGATTGTAGGCTTCTGGGAAAAGGACTTTTTTTTTTTTTTTTTTTTAAGATTGTATTTGTACACAATGGAATCCTAGTCAATGTCTAGGCTTCAAGGGGCTACTGTGATACTTCGATTAAAAACTGTAATGTATTGGTAAAGAACTAGTATCAGATCTGATTTTTGATGGTGTTGGGAAATAGACCTAGTTTTCTGTAAAACATTCTGTATAATCTTTGATCTCCGATTAAATATTTTAACTTTTAACTGAAAAGGAGGATATTAATGTGGGTCTGTCTGCTTTCTGCTCAGAATAATACTCTATTTAGTAGTGACGTACCATTTCACATCAGGTGGATTGGCTTTTATCTAGACCTAACCATAAAATTTTTTAGGTTAAAAGAATGGGTGGTTCTTTGAGTGCTTGTTCATGTCCATTCCATATTAGGTGTGTGTTCTCACCACATGAACTGATGCTGGAAGTTTCTCCCTTAGCAGTATTTGTAGGGTACTGGCTCTGGCGCCTCTGCAGTGGCGCCTGTATAGTGTGGTATAGGGGTCGCTGCTGACTCCCTCCATCCTCAGTTCCTTCTTGCCTCCAGTGACGGTGCTGGAACTTCTGCTGCTTTGGGTAGCTTTTTCTTAGTTCAGTGTGTCTCATGAATGTTTCTTGTAAAATAATTGAATATAGTTTAGTTATTTACCCTTAGTGTTCAAGTTAGTTGGTCCTGGACGGGACTCAGCCTAGGGATGAGGCATGCCCCAGTCCCCAGGCATTAAACTATGTGATTGTTGTAAGTGGTCCATGCCCATCAGTGACCCACACATTAGCTGTTTAAGGTGTCTAGGAGGACAGATAAGCGACAAGTGTCACATCTGTAAGTTCAAACCCAGAACAAAAAAGGAGAGAGACATCCATTTCAGGGCACTCCTGATGGAGTCGGCACTGGAGCAGAAGACGGACTCAGCCCTGAGCACCGCAGGGTCCGTACGGAGTGCCCCGCCGGTGCAGTCTACAAGCCAGCACCGATCCTTGGCCAAAAAGCTCAAAAGGTCTGCGAGGAGAAGATCTCTTGCTTTCCGTAAGGGAAAGGAGAGGGCCAGAGGAAAGCCAGTATCTGCACTGGGCGGCTCAACATCTCTGTCAGGGAGTTGGGCCCTAGCGCATGTCAAGTGGTCGAGCCCCTCCTGTAATGTGCTTGCCACTGTCAACTCAAAGTCCCGTTGATGCCTGAGGCCTGCTCTGGTGGTACCCAAACCTGGGGTAAACCCACCTGTCATGCCTCGGATTTTGGGAGGCAGGCTCAAAGAAGCCCTCTTTGGTGAAAACTCAGGGCTGTGCTTTACCGGTCCAGCCTGTAAATGGTTCAAACTGCAGCAATCTCAGGGCAAAGAGAGTCAATCCCACAAGGAGCCCCCTCCCGTAAAAAGAGTAGGGCTACACATGCCGCCTGAGCCACCCACTACCACCCTCTGCCCAGTCGGGCATGACCCTCAATAAGCAGGGGGGCAAACGAGTATTTTGAGAGTGCGCTCAAGGGCAACCTAGAAGACTAATCCCAGATCTGTCTGTTCCGCTCTTCTCCAGTTGCTTTCCTTTTTTCCTCCACGCATGGACCGCTATAACTTCAGACAGCTGGGTCCTCAATACTGTGATGGAATGTTTATACCCTACAGTTTATTTCTATCCCCCACCAATTCCTATTCCCCAATCCCTCTTCAGGGACCCTTCTCACAAGAGTCTTCTCGTGCAGGAGATAAAGGGGTTGCTGCAATTTGATGCGGTGCATGAAGTTCCTCTTGAGTACAGGAACAAGGAGTTCTGCTTACAGTACTGCTTAATCCCAAAGGCAGTCTAAATCCCAAGACCATCTTGGAGCTGAGGGATCTCAACAAGTATCTAAAGAAGCTAAAGAAGATGACGTTACACATAAATGTCAAAGAATTTGGCGGTCCACTTGGCATGCAGAGTCTTCCTACCTCACCTGTAGGGCAAGGTAGTGAGAGTCCTGACGGACAACACAGCCTCTCTTCTACATCAGCAGGCAAGGGGGAGCACGTTTTTTGACTCTCTGCCAAGGGGACTTCTGCATCAGCCACAAAATCCATCTGGAAGCTTTTCATCTCCCTGGTGTCAAGAATACGCTAGTGGATCACCTCAACAGGGACTTCTTCTCTCACCACGAGTGATCGCTCCACCCGGAGGTAGCCTGCATGGTCTTCCAGAGGTGGGGAATTCCCCATGTGGACCTGTTCGCCACCAGGCTAAACAGGAAATACCACCGGTTTTTCTCACAACAAGGCCTTCTCCAATGCCTTCCTGTAGCAGGGTGCTGGTGCAGAGGCACCTAATCAGCCCCTGCTCAGCCAGCCCCAATCAGGGGAGATAGATTGGGGCTGGGGAAAGCCCGATGCCTGGCCTGTGGATTGGCTACACCTGCTGGCCTGAGGGCTATAAAGGCTGAAAGGAGCCAGAAGGAAGGTGGGAATGGCCAGAGCAAGGTCAATCTCCTGGCTGAGGGCTGCAGCCTTTGTGAGGAGCCAAACAAGCCTCTAAGTTGTATATAGTTTAACACTGGTGGTGGGCACTGCATTGTAAGATAATAAAGACACAGGTGTTGCACAGTGAAAGCCTCTCTGAGTTTTATTTGGGCAGCCAGTGAGCTGCAGGAAGAGGGGGCCAGCAGACCCTGTTACGCTTGGGGGCTTGTCCAGGATCTACAGCCAGAGACTCAGTTTGGCGACCCGAGACATGGAAGAGACCCTGCAGTGGCTCACTGAGCAGCAGGCGGAGACCCAGAAGACGCTTCAGGCTTTCCAGCAGTCCCACCAGGTGGAGAGGCAGGCTTTACTGGCCTGGCAGGCAGAGCAGCAGAAGACCCTGCAGGATTTTATCAAGGAGCAGTCAACACTGCAGCAGCAGCTCCTGCAACAAGTGGTGAGTCCTGCAGGGAGAGAGGGCACCCGGGCCCCAGGCCTCAGCCTTTGTAAGATGGCCCCAATGGATGACCCTGATGCCTTTTTGGGCACCTTTGAGCAGGTAGCCCTGGGCATGGGATGGGACCAGACAACCTAGGTCCTCCGGTTAGCCCCCTATGTGGCTGGGGAAGCACAGGTGGCATATATGGCCCTGACAGATGCCCAGGCCAGGGACTAGGACAGTGTCAAAGCCATGATTTTGGATCGCCTGGGGCTCTCGGCCGAGAAATACCGTCAGAAGTTTTGAGCAGCCCGGTGGGCAGGCGGCGTGCGGCCCCAGCCTTTGCTCAAAAACTGACGGACTGGCGGCCTGCTGGTTGAGGCCTGATGCCCACACTGTGGGGCAGATAATGGATCGGGTAGTCCTAGAACAATTTGTTTAGTGCTTCCCGGAGAGCGTGCGGGTCTGGGTGCGGCGACATGAGCCGGCCACCCTGGAAGCTGCCGCTCAGCAGACGGAGGGGTATGCTGAGGCAGACTTCCCCCCCAAAAGGAGTGTCGGACCTTGTGGGACATGGAGGGACTCAGGAAGGCTCGGAAGGGAAGGCTCTAGGCCTTCTTCCATGTCGTCCCTTATAGCAAGGAGTCTTTCCCTTACCCAGTTTGGTGTGCGTGCATCCTGATGTGAGGTATGCCTGCCCTGTGGTGCCTTCTGTTAGCCAAGGGCAGCACTATTGGCTTTTCCTGTCTGAGTTTCCTTCCCTGAGATGAGTCTTCTGGGCACTTCATACACCCAGGTCTGTGCTGGAGAGGTGGCTTAGCCCTCCAGTCACAAACAAACTTAGTCCCCCACAACTTGCAATATCAAAAGACCAAACTAAAAAGTCCCAACCAAAAATAAGTTCTTTTGCCCTTTGGGGAGGGCTTCTCTTCAGCCCCCCTCTGGGGCCCTGTTCCCATCTCTTTTCTGGGATACCTTTTAAAAAGTCTTTCTAACTCTGGGTAGAGTACTCAGTCCTCTGGTTCCCTTGGAGTACTGTTCTCAGCCTCTTCTAGGCTCTGTTCTTTGAGTGCTTCTGTGCTCTATACCAGAGCACTGGCCCAAAGGCTGGTTCCCTTGGCGTACTATTCTTCTGTAGATCTTAGCTCAAGGCCTATCTGTGTGCTTCCACTCTCCAGATTGATCTTTAGTCCTTTTTATAAGGTGCAGATATTCATTAAACTACCACCTGGCCTTCTTTTGTCCCACCCCTCCAGGCTGGGAAGCAGCTAATTAAATAGGCCAGCCACACCTGTGCCGTATCTCCCTGTAAAGCAGCAATTCTCAAAATGTAGGTTGGGACCCCAAAGTGGGTCATGGCCCCATTTAAATGGAGTCACTAGGTCCAGCATTAGACTTTCTGGGACGCGTGGCTGAAGCTGAAATCTTAATACTTTAGCCTGGGGCAGCGGGGCTTGGGCTCTGTGTCCCTGCCCCCCCCCTCCAGACCAGGGTCATGTCATAATTTTGGTTGTCAGAAGCGGGGTCGCAATGCAGTGAGGTTTGAGAACTGTTGCCGTAAAGGATCTAGTAATTCTGTGATGCATCCTCTTAAATCTCTTATTTAAAACTCACTCCTTATCAGTGTCCTTTCCTCCTTAGTCCTCTCATCTGATCGGTGTTACCAGGCTAGATGGTAGAATCTTTACCATTCTAGAAAAAACAAAAACAGACAATTGTGGACATATGCTATACTTAACTGTTTTTGTTGCTTTCTTTTTCTTTTGTTTGTGTTTATCTAGTTTTTAAACTCTTGAAAATAGGGATGGTGGTTTTCATATTTCTGGCACACAACTTGCACTATACAAATGACATGTTCTTCAATTAAATCCTCTTGATTCATATTATACCTGACCTATTGCTAGGAGTTGGGGGTTTGATTTGTCCATATGAGGATCCTTGATCCTGATTATGTTCACAATCATGAAAGGTAGTAAAGTATCTTTCTTCAATTCTTTGTCCAAGTAACTTTTCCTTCTTTGTGTTCGTTGAACCAGTGAGAAAAGGTGCAGGCAATGTTTAAAATTTCAGAACACCTTACGATTCAAGACGTCCCTTATAGAAAGGTGGTCTCAGACCAGTCTTCAGCAGATAGATTTCCATATAATTACTGTCATAACTCATAATCTTATTGATAGTTCTGCTTTCATGTCCCTTTCACTTCTCAGCCTCTCCGTTACAACTGTCATCTCTTCTTTCAAGATGATCCCTTTGTTAAAAAAGTTATTTAACTGAAGCACGTGAGCCAGTCCTTTAAAATATCTTCTTGACACATGGAGACAAAACCCAATTATCTAGATAGGCTCAGACTTTAAGGGCAGAAGGGACCATTATGATCATCTACACAATGATCTCCTACACAATCTCATCCACAGATTTCTGCCCCTGATTCCTAAATGGCCCTCTCAAGGATTGAACTCACAACCCTGGGTTTAGCAGGCCCATGCTCAAACCACTGAACTATCCTTCCCCCTGCAGGAGGGTTTCACACAAAGCCATTGTAGCTTTTTATTTTTTAATCCATTGGCCGCTTGTCCTTACTTCATAATATATGGTTTTAAATCATGGGAGTGCAATGAGGACACCTCCCTTGTTACTTGCTGAATGAGAAGAACCTCAAAAGATTCCCTCTTTGAATCACCAGACTGGATAATAGTGATCACTGAAAGCAGTTTGCATGGCTGAAGAGTGCACAAGTGCTTCAGAGTGGGCCAAGAGTGTTCTGAGATTCACAGATTATGAAGACAGGAGACTGACTTCCTTTATAACACAGGGCACAGAACTTCTCTGAAATATGTTCTAGTTCACGGGTCGGCAACCTATGGCACGTGTGCCAAATACGACGTGAGCCGATTTTTAACGGCACGCGCGGCTGCCTGGCAGGCAGGCAGCGTGCCGTTAACAATCCTGCTCTGCTCTTCTCTGCCTCCGCCATCCCCACTGCAGGGGAAGAAGAGTGTTCTACCGGCTGCTGCAGGCTCCCAGGACTCTTCTGCAGCGTGCTGGGTTCCTCCTCCTCCTCTTCCTCTTCCTGCCGGCCAATCAGCTGATGGCCCTTGCGAGGGGGCGGGAGAGAGGGAGAAAGAACGGAGCTGCAGCACTGCTCCGGGTAAGAGGGGGGCAAGGCCTTGCTTAAGGGGCTGGAATCAGGCCATATTTCCTCCAGCCCCCTGCCCTGAGCACCTCAAGACCCTAGCCCCCACACCCCCAGGCCCCTGCCCTGACCCTTGCAGTCCCCTCACACACACCCAGCCCTCTGCCCTGACTTTGGCACCCCCCCCCCCCATGCTCCCCAGGCCCATGCCCTGACTGTTGCAGTCCCCACCCCCACCTGAGCACCAAATGGGAGCTCCTGCAGACCCCTCCCCCCACATTCCCACCTGCACCCCTCACACCAAATGGGAGCTGCCCAGATAAGCGCTCCACACCCAAACCTGTGGGCGGGGATGGGACCTCAGACCGGCAGCTGGCTGAGCAGGGCTGGCAGCTGGGATCCCGGCTGGCAGATGTCGGCGGATGGAACCCTAGACCGGAAGTGGGCTGGGCTCCTCAGCCTGCTGCTGGTCTGGGGTTCAAGAATTCTCTAGAAAAACATCTGATCTTGTTTTAAAAGTGGCCATAGATGGAAATCCTACCATAACCTTTAGCAAATTGTTCCAATGGTTAATTACCATGACCATTAAAATTGTCTGCCTTATTAATGGTCTGACTTTTTCTAGCTTCAATTTTCCACCACTGGGGCTTGTTTTACCTCTGTCTGCTATATTGAAGAATACACTGTCAAACTTCTGGTCCCTGTGTAGATACAGATTGTGATTTCTTCGTTGAGATGAATAGATTGTGCTCTTGAGCCTTCCATTGTAATGCATGTTTTTCAATCCTTTAATCCAGTGGTTCTCAAACTTTTGTACTGGTGACCCCTTTCACACAGCCTACAAGTGCGGTCCCCTTATGACTTAAAAACACATTTTAAAAATATTTAACACAATTATAAATGCTGAGGACAAAGTGGGGCTTGGTGGTAGAGGTTCACAGCTCACAGCCCCTCTTGTAAAAACTTTGCGTCCCCCTTAGGGATCAGGACTTCCGATTTGAGAACTTCTGCTTTAATCTTTATTGTGGATCTTCTCTGAACTCTCTCCTGTTTATCAATATCTTTCTTGAATTGTAGACATCAGCCCTGGACACAACATTCTAGTAGTGATTTCCAGCAATGCCAAGTGTAGGCAGTATAGTCTTCCTAATCCTACTTTAGATTTCCTTATTTTATACATGAAAACAAAACAAAGCTTTCTTAAATAGCTATCTAACTTTAGGCAGCGTGGATTGATCCAGTCTCCTTTAGCCTTATAAATGATCTTTTGTTCAAATTTCTGATTTTTGTCACGAGTGGAATAGTTTAGTCTCACTTCAATCTTCTGGCCACTTGTTTTTTTCTGACTGACATACATGCTCGCTCACTCCTTCCCTTCCTCCATCCCTCACTTTGGAAATGCCAGAATTAAGGTTTCCTGTGCAATCTTAATTCAGCCCCTTTATGCATGTGCATTGTAATAGTCTTTAATTGCATGCTCACCTTTTCTTTTTTTTTCCATGGGTCCTCCCTGCCTTATTCTGTGCTCTAGGAGTGAATCAGGGTTGTGTAGTGAATGAGACTGTAGACTCTCTGCTGCATTTGTTGTTTTTCCCTAGCCTTGTCCTGAGAAAAGGATGAACCATTTTAGTTCAGACTTAAAAGATCAGCCTGAGGCAGATACTCAGCATGGAATACTTTAACCTGGACAGTTGGTTTTGCAAAGTTGTATGCAACTAACAAAAGGATATTTATAATGGAAGATGTTGGGCAAATTAAGCTGTTGGGCTGCTACCTCTGCTACCTGTAAATATATATTTAAAATTTCTTTCTTGATAGTCTACTCAGAGGACAAGAATTGCATAGGGTGATCCAGATTAACTTTTGCAGGATTAACTTTTACATGTGAAATCACTACAAACACGGAAGGCTTTGCAGTTCTAAAGTACAGTGTGACTCCCCTTTTTATGTTAATTGCTTAACTGGTAACTGATGAACAGTACTTCTTATGAGAGAGAGGACTAAATGATTGGGGAAATGGAATATGGAGTCTTTCACCTCCTTATTCAGTAATGTTTAGACTGTGTCAATGACCATCACTGGCATGCAACGTCTGTTTGGCCATGTGAAATGAATAGTTTCAGTTCAGTTTCCTAGACGACTGTAATCCATGTCATGTGTCACCATCTTAGTTGGTTATCTCAAGTGTCTGGAAAGAAAGGAATTTGGAGATTGAACTATCCTCTGGTTCTTGGAGGTGATCTCTTCAGAGCAAACATGAAGTATATCTAGAAGTTAAAATGTAGTGGCACTGCTCATGTTTATCTGGGTATGGATGACCCATAATTCCTATTTCTAATGCTCTTAAATACCTCTTTGTCATTCCTAGGTCTGTCTCTGTCTTAGACCATTCATTTATTTTCCTTTAATAAGTTATAGTAGTTATATTTGATCAAGATGGATCAAATACCAGCTCAGCCTCTTCGTATGCCTTCAATTCAGCATGAGAGAAGCCAGCAACTCACTAACCTTTACAGTTGGGTTTCAGTCACTGTGTGTTTCTCTCAGATTCTGTTGCCTTTTTTGTGCTTTCTCCTCTTGTCATATCCCTAACATGGTGGTTCTCATCCACCATATCTGTTAGTTCTTCTTTGCCCATCTATAAAAATGGAAATAAGGACAACCCAGGGAATTACAGACCAGTCAGCCTAACTTCTTTACCCCGAAAGATAATGGAGCAAATAATTAAGCAATCAATTTGAAAAACTGGTTGGAAAACTGTTCCCAGAGTTTGCAGACAATACCAAGATGGAGTTGCAAGTTCTTCGGAGGATAGGATTAAAATTCAAAATGGACTGGACAAACTGGAGCAATGTTCTGAAGTAAACAGGATGAAATTCAATAAAGACAATCGGCTGGTGCACACATACAAAATGGAAAATGACTGCCTGGGAAGGAGTACTGTGGAAAGGGATCTGGAGGTCATAGTGGACCACAAGGTAAATATGAGTCAACAGCGTAACACCTGTTGTGAAAAAGGTGAACATCATTCAGAGATCTAGAAGCAGGCGTGTTGTAAGCAAGACACAAAAAGTAAATCTTTTGCTCTACTCTGGGCTGATTAGGCCTCAACTGAAGTATTTGTGTCTAGATCTGAGTGCCCCATTTCAGGAAAGATGTGGACAAATTGTAGAGAGTCCAGAGAAGAGCAACAAAAAATGATTAAAGGTCTAGAACAGGGGTCTCCAAACTTTTTTTTGATTGTGCACCCCTAGCAGAAAAAAAATTTTGAACATGCACCCCCTCGGGGGAAGCCCTGCCCCCATCCACTCCCTCTCACTTCCTGCACCTGACTGCCCCCCTCAGAATTCCCCCTCCTGGGACCCCCGCCCACCCGCCATATAAGCCTTCCTGCTCCTTGTCCCCTGACTACCCCGCTGGGACCAGCTCCTGGGGCCAGGGCTGCAGCCGTGGTGCTTGGTCCATGGGGCCAGTCCACCACAGCGCTCAGCTCCTCGGCCAGGGCCATCACGGCCCCCCATGGGTGGTCTCGCGCATCCCCTGGGGTGCGCACAACTCAGTTTGCAGACTGCTGAGATAGAGGATGTGGCCATGAGCACTATTTATACTCTCTCTCCAAACGGATCCTGACACAATTATCTATGCCTCTATCATCTTGATATCAAAACTGCAGTAACTTGAACCTATAAAGAGACCACTTAAACTATACCTATTCAGAAAAGGGGAGTCCACTCATTAAATGGAGTATTATATCAATGCTCTAGGATCTACATTGACTAACAAAAGGTTTCTGGGGGAAATTTAGGGCATTACTTTTAATCTATCTACAGAGTGGAACAATTTAAATCATCTTCATTTAATTTTTTTAAGAAGCATTTATTTAAACTAGGCTTTGTCAAACTAATTTGAAATAACCAATTTTAACTTTAGATTAAAATTGATGAATTGCTTTTTTTTTTAAAAAAAAAAACAAAATTCCCGTCACAACCTGCCCCAGTCCCTCTCTCTGCACAGATACCAGTCTTGTGAGTAAACACAAGCAATGGATCCTATATGATTTTAAGTCATCTGAGCCGCCTCCACCCCCACAGACCAAGTTGCAACTAGTCACTTTTCCTAGAAGCTTCCATATGAGGAGAGCTTAATAAGACCGGGATTTTTCAGCTTGGAGAAGAGATGACTAAAAAGGGATATGATAGAGTCTGTAAAATTGTGAATGGTGTGGAGAAAATATAGGAATGGAAGAGACCTCGAGAGGTTATCTAGTCCAGTCCCCTGCATTCATGGCAGAACTAGTGTTACCAAGACCATTCCTGAGAGGTGTTTATCTAACCTGCTCTTAAAAATCTCCAATGATGGAGATTCCACAATCTCCCTTGGCAATTTATTTCAGTGCTTAACTACCCTTACAGTTAAGAAGTTTTTCCTAAGATCCAACCTAAACCTCCCTTGCTGCAATTTAAGCCCGTTGCTTCATGTCCTATTCTCAGAAGTTAAGAAGAACAATTCTTCTCCCTTCTTCTTGTTACAACCTTTTATGTACCTGAAAATTATCACATCCCTTCTCAGTCTTCTCTTTTCCAGATTTTAAAAAAACCCAGAAACTGAGTTTTTTTTTTTCAATCTTCCCTCAAAGGTCATGTTTTCTAGACCAGTGGTCGTCAAAGTGGGGTGCATGCACCCCTGGCGGTGCGCGAGACCACCCCCGACGGTGCGCGAGAGCCCGGTGCCACCACCGATCCCACACGGGAGACCGCCGAATTCAGCAGCGGTCTATTTTGGTACCATTGAAATGCCACCACAGAAAGTGAAAGCTTTCTGTTTGGCAGCATTTTGGAGGACATACCCCAGGGGGCCGCGAGCGGATGCCTCTCCGCGGAAGGGGGCCACAGCTGAAAAAGATTGACTGCTGAACTATACAGTGTTCATTGACAGCATCATACAGTAAAGCTCTACAATAGACTGAACTCTTGAGAGAGCCAAGCTCAAGAAGGGTCAGACCATGAAAATGCATAAAAAATGAATGTCATTGGTTAGAAAGAAATGAGAGGAAGCTGAATTAAGGGGATTAAAGTGTTTATGTGATTAGTAGAGCACCTGGTTTCAAGCCTGACTAGTATAGCCAAATGACTTAACAGACCCTAAATGGGCCAAGCAAAGTATAATGTATATGTGAATATAGATATAAAATATAGATGTAGAATATAGATGTGAATTGAGTAACACATAGTAACAATTTTGTAATTAAAGGCCAAAATTCAGACCTGGGGTAAGTGGATGCAACTTCATTGAAGTTGTTGCAGTTTATGTATCTACATGTGTAGGCTTGGGAGGATTTTAACTGATAGATGTTGATAAACATCTGTTTAAGATGAAGGACTGAAATTAATGCTGTAGAATATTGGCTGGATAACAGTTGGCACGATCTCCCTACAATTTATAAACTTCTTCCTGCCATTGAAAAATCCATATCCCTGAGCAATGCAGTTATACTAACCTAAGCCCCGTGTAGACAGTGCTTGGTCAATGGGAGAGCTTCTCCGGTTGACATAGCTACTACTTCTCCTACAGGTGGATTAACTATGCCAACGGGAGACGCTCACCTGTTGGTGAAGTAGAATGTTCATTAAAGCGATTCAGTAGCTGCATCAACTTTTTATCTATAGACTTGCCCTGAGAGTTGCTTAAATTTTAGTACCCTTTGAGTAGAATAATTGCCATAATCTCCACCTGCTTTTAATTAACATCAGTGTAGTTATATAGTATCAACTAAAGAGCTCTCCAATTACAAACTGTGCCTAATGTAAAATCTGAAATGGGTACCCTCTGGGAGAGATGACACTTCAGTTCTTGACTCTTGGCTAGGACAATCTAATAGCATAATTCATGTTATTTATCATCCAGGAATAACTAAACTCATATTAGTGCATTTTGTTGTTGTTATATGATTGAATGGTTACATAATAGTTGGTTACCCACCCAGCACAAATAATTAAGTATTATGAGCTGGACAGAACTTCCTATACAGAAGAATGACATCGGGTGGTGGTGGTGGTTGTTTTGTTTTTTTTTTGTTTTTTTTTTTAAAAAAAAGCCTTTCTAAACTCTCTCTGCTGGTGTGAAGGAAACAGACTTGTTATCCTGGTTGATAAGACTTTGGGCAGTAGGGATGAGGGAGGAATCTGTTATGTATGTCAGGATCATGAGAGTTTATTTTTGGCTCTATTTCAGGACATTTTAACCTAGGGCATCAAGTTAATTGGTATACGAGGAATAGAACTTAAACTGGAACACTTGGGAGCAACTTATTAAGGCAAACAGGCTGCAGTGGGTTTCTGGATGAGTAAGGTTTTGGGGAAAATACTTCCCATCCCCCCTCTCTCTCTCTCCTTTTTTTTTTTTTTTTTTAAAGTTACTTTCAGAAATCCACAAAGACATTTTTCCAGCTTTGAATAATCTTTTGTCATAAAGTACACACAGATTTGATGGTATCATGCATGCGAATTCAGGTATGTGTTTGAATATACTATCATGAAGTTATCTTTATATTCTTCCCAGTGCCTGCAGCAGCACCAATGCACTTCATTTGCCAACAGCTGCTATGAACTCTGTTTCTATTATGTCCTTTCTATTGGCCCTGATTATATGTTTAGTCTTATATAATACATAAAAGCAAATATCCAGGGCTAAAATTTCTTTTGGTGTAAAATACAATTGTACTCATGCCAGTATCCACAAGAATAAACCCAGCAGCTTCCCCAAATCCACAAAATAATCATCTGAAAACAAAATGCCATGTGCAAGATGAGTAGTGGATGAAGGAACCTGCAGCAACATTTGATACTGAGAAGAGAGGTGATAGGAAGTGAATCTCTGTCTTACAACTTGTTAAAGAATATTAGAGAAGGAGCCAGGACCTCACATAAATGAGCCTCCTTTCACTGCTCCCTTGCAGTGGTCAGAGTTGAAGGTTGGCAGAGTGAACTTTTCCTTTCTTCCTTTAGCCTACAGCTATTTGAAGAGTACTCTATTCTTACCCTCTTTTCCTTCCCCCACCACTTTACAGCTGGGCTGAAACCAGTGATGGGGGTTGTGCTTTCTAATTCAGACTGTGAAATAGTCTTGGTTAGCCTATACCTTGAGAGCATTAGTTAGTCCATGAAAAGCAAGTCCTTTGTTAGGCATGTAATTTGTGCATTTGCGGTTGAGATATTTTCATACCATTTTAAGAGGAATAAAAACAACAGCTTAAAATATCCATGCTTTTGATCTTGCCTTGCAGTTGAGCAGAAGCAATGCTATGTGACCTGTTATGCATACAAAAGAAGTGTGGGGTATGGGAATAGGAAATTAAGCCAAAGTATTAAATGACAACAAAAAGGTGATAGTTGTGCTAAATTCTATTGATGTTTCCAATATGTATCTTGCTAAACTTAATGGCACATAGCTATTCTATTGGCAAAAGTTCTGTGAAATTGGTAATGGAACTCCATTCTTACTAGTGTGTTATGATGTGGGAGTGGTGGTAGGTAGCATAATGAGTAAAAGTTCTTCTGAAAGAGAAGGCAAATAGAAATCTTGAGCTGTCATTTAAGATCTAGTTAACAAGAGAAAATAAGTAAAAAGACTAGACTTTTTAAATTTTATGGAATACTTGGTATTTAAAGAAGATAAATCTTGTACTTAAATTTCTTTTGTTTTTCTCTTACTTACAAAACAGCTTATCTGGAATGGACAGAAGTTCTCTGGGAGGATTAGAACTGTCTGAACATACTTCTGGCTTACTAGGAACTACTGCCATGGCAACTGGTCTTGCAAATATAGGAAATTCTTTTGGAGGTCCGCCTAATACTTTAGTTTCTAGATCTAATAAATTCCCAACCTCTTCTATAGAAGATGATGATGATGTTGTTTTTATTGAACCTATACAACCTCCACAGACATCTGCATCACTGATATCAGATCAGAGAAACATTGCATTTATTTCATCAAAAAGCGACGAGCTTCAAGGAAATGATTCCAAAATGCTTCCTCCTTCGAAAGACTTAAGTTCTCAAAAGGGAAGTATAAGCGAGACTATTATTATTGATGATGAAGAAGATATTGAAACAAATCCAGGACAAGAGAAGAATGCTTCCAGTTTTAATGAACGAAGACTTCCAGAGTGTAAAAATAGATCCAGCGATATTGAATTCTCAGCTTCCAGTTTTTCAAGAAGTAAGGTAAATGCAGGAATAGGTAATAGTGGTATAACCACAGAACCAGACTCTGAAATTCAGATTGCTAATGTTACCACTTTAGAAACAGGTATGAGCTCTGTGAATGATGGTCATTTAGAAAATTCTGAAGGGCGTGACATGAACTTAATGATTACACATGTAACATCACTGCAGAATACCAACTTGGGAGATGTGTCTAACGGACTGCAGTCAAGTAATTTTGGTGTTAATATACAAACATACACCCCATCTTTAACTTCACAGACCAAGACTGGTGTAGGACCTTTCAATCCTGGTAGAATGAATGTGGCTGGAGATGTGTTTCAAAATGGAGAATCTGTGACTCATCACAGTCCTGGTAAGTCACACCTTTTAAATACTTTACTAAGCTTATAAAATGTCTAAAATGTGAACAGTCCAAAATATTAATTTTGTTTATATATGAAGTACAGAGCTACTAATATACACACATATATTCTTAACTTCATTCTTTGAAAAGGAGCTTGTTTTTTTTAAATCTGTCATTTTATTTGTGCATTAGTAGAATTTGCTCAATCAATGAGATGAAGTGTATACATCAGTAAAGTTGTCTTGATTAGCAACTAGCTAACAAACTGAATTCCCCCCCCTTATACTTTGTGTATAATTACCTAATCCTTCAAAAAGACAATGCACATTTTTATGTGTATTTCACTTGGTATGCATGGAACCCACTGTGCAGTCAAGGTGGCATGTGTGCACCTAGATAATTAGTGCACATTTGTTCATGGACTTAGTATTTGAGCCAAAGTTCTGTGGCTAGTAGTATGCATCAAACCCATTTTTCCTAAAAGTGGAAAAGTGTTAATTTACAGGGTTTTGTTGTCCATACTTTTTGAATAGTATTTGATATGCAAAAGGATTAAGTGTGAGACCCTAGAATATTAATCAAATCATCATAGTAGCAACTGGCATTTTAAATTTATACTCTGTGAAGTATGTAATTTTTGTTTGTATGATGTCTGGTTTATTTGACATCTGGTTTATTTGACGTCTAACCTGCTTGTGGCTTCTAGGTGTTCTAATAATACAATGTTAATAGTTATATGTATGTTACCTTTTAGCACTACTTGTGCTAAAACTTACATGCTATATACTATTGGGGTAATTTTGTTTTTGTTTAGCACAGTGGGAATAGCAGTAAACATTACTTAGGTAACAAAAGGTTTCACTAGAATCAAAATTGGACAGTGGCAACTGCAGTTTTCTAGAGTTCTCACACTGCAGAATTTAAGCTTTCACCTAAATAACAAAACTTAAATCTTACATTATGAAGTTGAAATTCTCTCAGTGTCAGTCAGTGCACTCCTGCCCTATTAAATTAGCCTTGTAGAAAACCATCTCCGATGAAGCTGGTAACAAAGGTATGAATTTCCCTCATTTCCCTATGGAGGTAATAACTTCAGAGACTAGTTGGGATCATTTCAAAGGTGATCTAAAACATTCGGTTGGAATCCAGATGTATTGGAACCTAGCACAATTTGCCAATATGGTAATTTTAGAATTCTCAGATATATTGGTAGCTTCTATCTAGATCTCAACAAGTAGCTTGATAGCAGAGTTCTCTAGTTCATGTATCACCAAAACTTACTTTTCAGAGTGTATTAATACATTTTAGAAGAGTACTCTAGAAGTATTAACTTAAAACTAAATACTTCTCTCAAAATAAGAGTAAAGGAAATGCTAAGTTCCTGAGTTCTGGCACCCTGGAGTAATGGGGAAGAGAGGAGACAAGGTTTCTTTTGGGATTCAGTGAAGAGGGCCAACTATGGGAAAGAAGAAAGAAGGTTGGTTCAGAATGCGGTGGGAGCTGAGAGAGTGTTGCAAAGATCTGTATCTATTACACTTTCCCAATGTTGCTTGTCTTCTGGAGGGAATAAGTCTTTTCTACGCTTGTGGTCCTCACACATGAAAAGAGCACAGTGAAGGGTAAACAAAAATAGGGAGAAGTGGGAGCAGAAAGGACTACCACAGGTAAAAAGGGTGAGAGACAGAGCAAGCGAAAAAAGGAACACCACCAGTGAGAGCAGGAGCAAAAGAAGAAACGAGAGGAAGGAGAGAGGGAGAGAGAAGAGAACTGTAGTGGAAACTACTTTTACAGGAGAAGCAACTGAAACACGGTAGGTGTGGATCTCTTATAGGTTTCATTTACAAAAGTAGGGGAAACATTTTCTGGGTAACTTGTTTGTGCTCTTCTTTTCATAATTTTTTTTTTTTTTTTTTTAAATGACTCTCCACTGAATACTCGTCAGCATTTTATCCGACAAGCTAGGCCTGTCTGATCAGAAATCTGTATACCATGAAGGATTTCAATCTTAACTATAGCTACCAAGGATGTGTTCCCCAACATCCTGTGATGCAGGGATATAGTGGAAGAAGTGGATAGAAAAACCTTACATGCTCTTGGATGTTAGTATCTCCCCTAATGATTGCTGCTCCTGACTTTCACCATAAATAAAAATTTATGGTGAAAGGATACTGTTTCCAGCTACTGGAGCAGTTTTGCAAATCTTTTGTCCAGCCCACTGTTTTATTAAGTCCATTATAATTCTAAAGCGGGATGGTCTTAAGACTTGAGGTAAGTCAGTTGTCTCTGGGGAGCAGCCTTTTAAAAAAGAATGCCTGAGAGCCATAAGCTCTAGCAGTATCAGTCTGAGCACCCATAAAGCTTGTCACTCCAGGAGGGCATTACAGAAGGCAGACACTAAAAGAGGATGTTGCCTAAAAGAGCACTGGTGAAGTGGGGAGGAGAGCAACCTGAAAAAATGGAGACTTGGGGACAACAGGGGAATGAACCAAGGAAGGGGAGACCCATTTTTTGTTATGAGATCAGGCTTTTGGAATAGTTTTGAAGAAGGGAAGAAAGGTGGCGGGATACAAAGAAAGATGAAGGAAAAAATGGTGAGACTCAAGGATGTGAAGAGAGTTGGTAGAGAAGGATAAAGTGAATGGAGTGTGAGTGATAAGAGTGGAGTAAAGAAATGAAAGACACAGGAGGAAAAAAAAAATTCCCATTTTAAGATTTTACTGTTCCTACATTTTATGGTATTTCCCTTGCAGAAAAGAGGGAAGTCCACTTGAAATCTTAAAGTGTGAGGGGACTCTGAAGGCCAGCTGTAGCCTTGTGGAAGGGGCTAGGAGATGTGAGTGGCAAATCGGAGTCTCAACAGAAAGTGAAGTGTTCAAACCATAGGGCCATGAAGCATCAGTTAAGTAATATTGGTGGTACAGTTGCATGTACAGGAATCTTTCTGGGCATGTGCTTCCTTGTTCTGAATGGAAAGGAACCAGTGTGGACTCCCATTCTACATTCTCATGAAAAAGGGAGCGCCTCAATGTTCTGGCTTATTGAGGTCTTTTCTAGAAATATATGTCAGTCTAAGGTAGTTGTCAGAAAATGGAGTCTATCTACATTTGCATGAGTCTTCTTAAACTGTAAGTACGGTGGTAACATATCTAGATTTGTCAGTTTGGGGCACGTTCTAAAAAAAAAAATTGCCTGCCAGGCCAAAAAGAATGTTTTTGCACTGCTTCCCCCGTCCTCTCCATAGTCCCTCCACTTCGTTAATTGAAACTTTCTAATAGCCAACTTATGTTTAATGCGTCTTGAATGCCTGGGAAATAAGGACATCCACGGCAGCTGTCATGAGAGACAACAGGGCAGGCAAACGCACAGTCCCAACAGTAACCTGGGTTTCCAAACAAGAACATTGGACTCTTTGGGCATTTAAAGAATAAATTTTAGAGTCCTTGAAACTTTTATCCAAAAATTGTGCAGCAGATTTAATAAAAGCTTGATCTTTATGGTCTCTTAGAAATACAGTGCTTCATTAGGAAATATGGCAGTCTTTCATTTAATTGATGGATTCCTTAGAAAGCATCGAGAATAGCTATAATTGTTTTCACCTAAAAACTTCAGGGATGAAAAATCCAAAATCTGCAGAATTTACACACACACTTTTTTTTTGTTTCTGTATGGCTATTTTGATACCAGCTGTTCTAAAGTGCAAGGAGAGTTACTAAAAATGTTTATGCATTTAAACTAACTTACTGACACTGGACCAAACTACAAACTCTCCCCAATTTATGCGAACATTCCATTCTGGAACGCTTTGTGTAAGTCAAAAACATATCTCTGACCATTATGCCCCCCACTCCTAAAAAACCCCACCAATTTTTGTTTATGGAGCTTTTTCCGTAAGTGCGAATTTACGTAAGTCGGTCTTCCATAACCTGGAGAGCATCTGTATAGATATACCACAGACCTTCTAAAATCCTGTCAGTGCTTTTAGCTTATAGGTTAGGGTGAATGCCACATTAGCTCTAATTAGGGACCATGGCAAATATCTGTTATCGAAGATAAGACTGTTTTATACATGCCGGGCTCTAGCATAGTTGGCATGTTGTTGGTATTTTAAGTGAAATAAATTGGATCATTCAAATGTAAAGGAAAAATTCACTTATAATGATATTTTTCGTACTTAAAATAATACTACTTACTCCTGGCATCTTTTAAATTTTTCTTCATTTTCAGAGCCTAAAAACTTAGTTGATCAAAATGAAAGCTTAAATTCTGGAAAAATGCCTAGAAAAGAGGGTTTTATAGGAGAACAGTTTTGCCTGAACTTTGTCTTTTGAACCTAAGTAAGATATTTAAAAGGAAGTTCAACAGACACAGGGATGCTGGTTTTTTTAGTTTTTTCTGAGAGACAAATTAAATTGTGATGCAAACGGCCCTGCAACATGTTAAACTATAAAATGAGTGATTGTCTAATAGTGGCTCTGTACTCTGGGATTGTGTTATCCAGCGATGGGAGGGAGGGTATTCTCTGGGGAGGAGTTTTGTTACTGCAAGGACTTGAACTATTAACTTGTAGGTTCGTTGTTCCCTACTGAGAAGACCAAAATCTTGGTCATCAGCTTTTGCTATCCTTCATATTTCCATTGTTCTAATTGATAGCCATTGCCTTGAAATATTTTAGAGTAAAATAGAAATTGCTTCCCATAGGAACCATGATATAGATACATGTGGTGATTGGTGTCAATATATTTTGCCTTTTTTTAATTGTAATACAAAAATTCTTTGGGCCAGACTTGGGGTCAGAGAATCTGGACTGAGAAACTACTTCAGAAGTTGCAAATCTACTATTTTTGTGTGTAATACCAGAAGTTTTAAATAAGAAGAGTTTTTTAACCTTATTCTAATCTCGTTATAAGTGATCTTTCTATCTACTGAAAATCCAGGCTTTTGCTTTTAAAATAAAAACATGAAAACAACCCAAGACTAATAGACATTTGATCAGTCCAAATTTCTAAACCTCTTCAGTAATATTTTAGAGAATAGACATTTCTAATAGATGAAATCCTTGAAATGGAAATTATGCTTTGACTTCTCTGCTTTGAATTTTTAACTGCAATTGGCACAATTTTATATTTGTCTACAGGTTCTATTCCTGGGGGAATTCTTCCCAATGCACATGTGCAGAATTCATGTCGTCCCCCCCCCCAAGCCCTGATTTCTTTGCTTTCCTGCAGAAAAATGACTTTCTGACAGGGAAGCAGAGAGAAGCTGCAAGAGCAGACATGCACTGTTCCCTAGCTGCGCAGGTACATTGTTTCAGGTACCTGGAGCAGCTGGTGGAGAGGTAAATCACTGAGGGCTGGGGACACCTTAGCCAGAGGAGGGATCAGTTGCTAGTCCTGGCTGGGCTGGAGGCAGGAGAGAACAGAACTTGCTCTTCCCCTGCAAGACGTGGCCAGGGCTATGTCAAATCCACCCCCAGAAGCCTCCTCCTACTGCAGAAACTCAGCATTCCCGCCCCCTCCTCGCTTCCTGCCCTTATTGCTCCTCAGCTGAAGAGGGAGGAGTCGCTGCATCATCCTCCCAACCCCTGCCAAGTCTCCCCCCGTACACGCAAGAACCCGCTAGCCCTCCATACCCAAACCCCACCCCACTGAACTTCAACCTCTGCATTTGGACCCCCCGCTCCCTCCAAACCCCCACTCCTGGACCCAGACCACCCCCAACTGAGCTCTGTACTCAAAGCTCCATCCTGATGAGCCCCACCCCCTGCACCACCCTGAGCCCCCCATCAAGACCTCCCAATGTCACAGATCCCCAACAAGCTGAACTCAGATCCCCTCCCCCAACAGACCCCCCTTCTGCGTCCTTCACAACCAGACCCCTCCACTGAGCCTCAACCACTTTCACTTGGAAACCCCTGCAGTCCCATTGCTCCTGCACCTGGAATCCCCTCAATGGGCCTCTGTGCATCCAGATCCCTTCACACCTAGACCCCTCACTGAGCGGTCCGTATTCAGATTGTCCCATACAGAATCCTCTCACCCTACACCTGGATTTCCCCACACTGAGCCCCTCCGCACTTGGATCCTGCTTGTCCCACATCTAGTGTGCCTGGCACAGGGCCCCAAGGTGTTTCTGGAGCAGTCCCAGGCCTTGTGGTGTGTCAGGGTCAGGTGCAACCTCATCACTGAGTCAGTGTCCTGGGATTGGGGAGGCTGCAGGGTGATCCTCTCCTTCCTACAGCCAATGGCCTGTGCTCCCCACTGCCATGCTGGAGCCTCTGCATTTATTTGTTGACAAATAAAACTTGCAGAATCTTAAAATGTTGTTGGCAGAATTTTTAATTTTTTGGCACAAAATGCCCTCAGGAGTAAGGTTCAAATGCCAGCTTGCAGACAAATTACCCATGTGTTAATCACTCTACTAGTGTCTCCAGACCTAGGAAATGAGCACCTTGAGATGCTCCCCTGTTTTGGGATTTCCTGTGGTGGCAGAGAACAATGCCATTGATCTAAATATACTGACTGAGCATGTTCTTTTAAATTGTTTTACATATACCTCTAAGATAACCAGTTCCCCCTCTTAATCACTTTTGTTAGCAAATTATCCTAATGTAATCAAATCTGTATATTGGAAGATGTCTCTTCACTTAATTTTCCATTTATTTTGTATTTTTAAGATTCCTGGATATCCCAGTCCGCTTCATTCCCTAGAAATCAGAAGCAACCAGGTGTCGATTCCTTGTCACCAGTGGCCTCCCTTCCTAAGCAGATTTTTCAGCCGTCTGCACAACAGCAATCTTCTAAACAGGTTAAAGTCACATGTGCAAATTGCAAAAAGCCCTTGCAGAAGGGACAGACTGCATATCAGCGCAAAGGGTCAGCTCACCTATTTTGTTCCACTGCCTGCCTCTCATCATTCTCACATAAACCCGCTCCAAAGAAACTCTGTGTTATGTGCAAAAAGTAAGGAATGTTTTGTTCTTTGTTCCCTTAATAGTTAAATGCAAAAATATCTGCTTTATGACTTTTAAGGAGCATTTGTAATAACTAAGTAACTGATACTTGTAAGACTGACTAAAAATATATTTTCCCCCACAAAACGTTAGAGCCACCTTAAATTTGGTTAAAAATGGCTAATCCTTTAGATGTTACTGTTATATGTAACCCTTTGTTATAGCATATCTAGAGACAATCAAGGAAAGCACAATACTTCTCGACTGTCAACTCTCTAGTTATTAGTCAAAATAAGGCAAGGTAGGGGAGCTTCTTCTCTTTAAAGATACAAATCAGTAATTTTGGGTTAATGTGGTTTTTTATATATAAACCCTTTCTAAGAGTTTACAGAATATAGTACAGTAAGCAATATGCATGAATTCACAAGAAAAAAATAGTGAAAACATTTTATTATATAAATGCTTCTATTGTCAGAGGGAAAAGATGAAATCGAGGCAAATACGTAGGAGGAAAAAAAATACTGAGATTTGGAAAGAAATAGCAGAGAAACATAGAAAGACTGTTCTATCTACTGGGAGTTATGGGGGAAAGCCCAGGCCTGGGCAATGGGTGGCAGGGAATGGGAGAGGAGCAATAAGCTGACAAGCCTGCAAATGTTTACAGAAGTCTTAAAAAGAAGCCTGGGAATTATAACTCAATCCTGAAATCACTCAGGAGCCAGATGGGTCACACTTCTTTGCATATGTGAAGGGATGGGCATCTGGTAGAGTCTGGAGAACGGGGCCTTGTGAAAGCTATAGAAAGCAGAGTTGAAATAGTGAAGGTACAAATGAAGGCTTGAGGGCTTCATCCCATTTTGAGGTCAAGGCAGTGTAATATGGGCAGTATTACAGAAGTGATTAAATATATTTAGACGTAGTGTTCTGCATTTTCAGTTTTTACTGATTTTCACCAATTACCATTTTTTAAAATTGAGTTGAATTTTTGTTTTGCTGATTTACACCATCAGTCCACTCAATATTTTTTTGGGGTACTTATTTTTGTTAAACACTAATGTTTTACATGATTGTTGTATCCTGCATCTCCAAGATTGAAGCAGTTAGTGTAAAACTCCGAACACACATACACACACACATTCTCTCTGTGTCAGAAAATCAAACAATGTTGGTACTGCGCTATGATTGGCTCACATGCTGCCTGCCTGTTGTTTTGCTTCCGTTTAGAACTGCTCTAAATTTAAACAATCAGTCCTCCACAGATAAAAATAGAGAAGGTAAATATGTAAACGTGGGGAAAAAAGGCATATCTGTGCCTGAATACGAACACAAAATCAGTGCTTTGAAATTTTCAAGGAAAGTAAAGACAGGAGTGAAGAGGATGCATTGCGCTGCAAGTACTGCAGCATTGAGGTCAGTGGTTGCACTGCCGGAATAAAGGAGCACATCGAAAGCAAATGACACAAGAAGCTTAAAAGAGAAAGTGAGCTTTGAGAGAAACAGTTAATATTAGGAGTTTTCACCAGGACTTTAATGAAAGAGAGGTCACAGCATGATTGTGTCAATGTCTTTGTTTCGCCTGACAATCACTGTTAATTGCAGAGGGGGCCTGGTGGTGACTTTGTGTGACAGTACTGTTCAGCAGCAGAAGTCCTTCCTCATGTAGACAACGTCGCTCATAAGTATATGAAAGAAAATGATGATGTTTTAGTATCAAAACTGATGGAACAAATCGATGGAAATGTGTCTAGTTTGATTTGACAAGTCTCTGATGCTTTGGACTATCTGATGCTTGGCTTTTTTTGTTTTATTTATTTCAAAGTGAATAAACTCACCTTACTTTGTGCTGATGTGACATTCATCCTCTCTGCTGACAGCTGTTTTGTCAACACAGTAGTAACTGACATATTTGAGATGCACCAACTGACTTGGGAAAATGTGTCCACAACTAATACAGATTGTGTTTTACTCTGCATGGCTAAGTTTTCACGAGAGATTAAACTCCATCGTAAACCGGATCTGCTACGTATTACCTGTCCTGCTCCTCTGATTGATGTTATGCTGTCAGCAACTACTGCTATAGAAGAAATGAAAGAAGTAAAATCTTGCATCATTTGATTTGGTGCTGTTTTCAAGCATTCAAACAGGTTTGAAGGCTTTGTTTTTACACAGTGTGAGACTAGTGCAGAGCTAACTGCTGATTACCTACTTGTGTTGTGCCACATTGGTGGAAGTCTGTGTACTTCGCTGCCTGTCATGTAAATAACACGTGGACTGTGCTGGTGCATCTCTTATATCATCCTGAGTTTGTTGATTCCAAAGCAGAATCTCTGAAGAGATTGGCAAATAACCAGAATGTGACCACCAGATTCTGCCCATCAAGGTAACATTAATTGTTGAAAACTTGCAATCACTGTGTGACACACAGAAAACACTGGAGCTGTCTCTGGCTACTGCCAACATGTTTGCCAATACAGATGTTTACCAGATCCTGTCAACCAAAATCTCAGCTGAACTGAGTACAAAAGCTGCAGGAGAAACATAAGGTGAGGAAACCCAGCTGTTTCCTGAAATCCTTCCAACTCCAGGAGACGAGAAAACTCCAAAAGTGTTCAAAACCTTTAACACAACACTCAGCGAGAAATGGGAGACTATCCTGGCCCATAATCTGACCCCCTGAATGGTTTAGTGCCAGAGATTCTTTTGGGAATGTTATCCAAGTGTACTCCTCCTTCAAGGTGAATTTTGCAGCAGATTGTGACAGTTATGCCAGAGTGTTTCAACCATTTGTTGCTAATGATGGAATTTCAAATCTGAACGGGGAATTTACAGTTTACACGGGGGATCAGCAACCTTCCTGCAGCCCCCATTGGACCAGGACGGTGAACCGTGGCCAGTGGGACCTGCGGTCGGCCAACTGGCAAGTAAACAACTGGCGCGTCCTGGTAAGAATGCTTACTCTGTGGTCCCAGGTGCCAAGGTTGCTGATCCCTGGTTTACATGAACATGCCTAACTTGAAAATATGAAACTGGATGTGCCAGCTTTTTGGGACAGTCATCAAAGCAAACTTCCCGACTTCAGCAGAGTGGCATGGCAAGCTTTGTGTGTACCCCTTGGACCTTAGTGATGCGAAATGCTTATTTTTAAGGTTGGATTATTTCCAAGACAGCAAGAGGCTCAACATGAGTGAGAA
Source organism: Dermatemys mawii (assembly GCA_007922305.1). Lineage (NCBI taxonomy): Eukaryota > Metazoa > Chordata > Testudines > Dermatemydidae > Dermatemys > Dermatemys mawii. Next base: position 5,144,875 of record ML677348.1, read on the forward strand.
TACTTTGAAGAAAATTATGTGAGCATTTGGTAACCAGGATTTCTGGAAAACCTCTTGTCTCTTAGGGAGACCAAAAAATACCTTTTGTACATGAAAAAAATTTCAATTAAACTGTAGTAAAATGTGTTCATTATGCAAGTTGTTGTTCTCACATTTTTAAATATTTTTTTTAACCCGGTTTTATCCTAGTTTTAATGTTTGGAAAATAAAAAAAAAATCTTTTTTTTTTTTTTTTTTTTTTTGGTTTTTTTTTTTTAACAACTAAAAACTGAAAATGCAGAACAGTAGACATAAGTAAAGGTCATAGTTCACCTTAAAACTTCTTATTGATTCATTGCTCAAGATGCTGAAAAGAACCACTGGGGAGCTTAAGAATTGTACGCTAATAACATTGGATTTGCAAAATAGTTATACTTAGGGATGTCAAGTGATTAAAAAAAAATTAATCATGATTAATTGCTCTGTTAAACAATAATAGAATACCATTTATTTAAATATTTTTAATGTTTTCTACATTTTCAAATATATTTCAATTACAACACAGAATACAAAGTGTACAGTGCTCAATTTATATTTATTTTTGATTACAAATGTTTGCACTAAAAAAACCAAAAGAAATAGAGTATTTTAATTCATCTAATAAAAGTATTGTAGTGGAATATCTTTTTAATGAAAGTTGAACTTGCAAATGTAGAGTTACGTACAAAAAAAATAACTCTTATTTTTGTCAAATCTGCTGTGAAAGTGTTCTTAAAATGAACCGAGGTGGTCGTCATCCGAGACTGCTATAACATCAAATATGTTGCAGAATGTGAGCAGGAGACATACAATTCTCCCCCAAGGTGTTCAGTTGCAAATTTAATTAGCACTTTTTTTTTTTAACAAGCATCATCAGCATGGAAGCGTGTCCTCCTGAAAGGTGGCTGAAACGTGAAGGAACGTTTGAATGTTTAGCACAGGGGTCAGCAACCTTTTAGAAGTGGTGTGCCGAGTCTTCATTTATTCACTCTAAGGTTCTGCGTGCCAGTAATACATTTTAGCATTTTTAGAAAGTCTCTTTCTCTAAGTCTATAATATCTACTTAAATTATTGTTGTATGTAAAGTAAATAAAGTTTTTTAAAATGTTTAACAAGCTTCATTTAAATTAAACTAAAATGCAGAGCCCCCCAGACCGGTAGCAAGGACCCGGGCAGTGTGAGTGCCACTGAAAATAAGCTTGTGTGCCACCTTCAGCACGCATGCCATAGGTTTCTTCCCCCCAGTTTAGCATATCTGGCATGTAAATACCTTTCAGTGCTGTCTACAAAAGTGCCGTGTGAATGCCTGCTCTCACTTTTAGATGACGTAAATAAGAATTGGGCAGCAGTAGATGTAAACAAATATATTAGTAGTTGGCTGAACAAGAAATAGGACTGAGTGGACTTGTAGGCTTTAAATTTTTACATTGTTCTGTGTTTGAGTGCAGTTGTGAAACAAAAAAATGAACATTTGTAAGTTACACTTTTATACAACAGACATTGCATGACAGTACTTATGAGCTGTACTGAAAAATAATTTTTGTTTATCATGTTTGTAATAAAAATTGAGCACTGTAACTTTGTATTCTGTGTTGTAATAGAAATCAATATATTTAAAAGTGTAGAAGAACATCCAAAAATATTTAATAAATTTCAGTTGGTGTTCTGTTAACAGTGCAAATAATTGCAATTAATTTTTTTAATCCCAGTTAATTTTTTTGAGTTAATTGCATGAGTTAACTGCGATTCATCGACAGCCTTAGTTACACTGTGAATGATTTCTCAAAATACTTTATCTCTAAGATATTTGCATGCAGCTTAGCTTTTGGTCTTCTATACTCATTCAATAATGTTTCTTTACAATCTGGTGTGTTACATGCAAACTGAATACATAAATTCTAATGGAATTAATTGAGAGCAGAATTACAGAAAAGAATGGCTTTATTACATATTTTTAAAGTATGTGATTAAGCAGAGTATTAAAGTTACTATGCAGTGTGAGGTATTGGTGGCTGAAGGCAGTGGTTTTAAAACTTTTTTTTTCTGGGGACCCAGTTGAAAAAAATTGTTGATGCCTGTGAGCCAACAGATCTGGGGATGAGTAGTTCAGAGTGTGGGAGGGGCTTAAGATTGGGGCAGAGGGTTGGGGTGCAGGGGGGAGGGCTGTGGGATGGGGTCAGGAATGAGGTTTTCCAGGTTTAAGGGGGTGGGGCTTAGGGCTGGAGGAGGGAGTTGAGGTGCAGGAGTGGGTCAGGGCTCTGGGCTGGGAGTGCAGGCTCTGGGGTGGGGCTGGGGATGAGTTCAGGGTTCAGGAAGGGGTTCCAGATTGGGGGGCGCTCAAGCCTGGGGCACGGGATTGGGGTGTGGACTTAGGTTTAGAGGCTCCCAGTCAGCGGTGCAGCCAGGGTGTGGAGAAAGGCTTCCCGCCTGTGCTAGCACCACAGACCCAGCCAGCAGCAGGTCCAGCTCCTAGACGGAGGCACGACTCTCACCTGCTGGCATCCCCCCTCCCCCCATCCCCAAGCGGAGCCTGTGCTCGGGGCAGAGGCAGTCCGCAGAGACCCATGGCCAGCATGCTTCCGCTACTGGCTGTTTCTGGGGTGCAGTACTGTGTTGGAATAGGTAGGCACTAGCCCGTCTTAGCTGGGGAGCACCACTGATGGGACTTTTAATGTCTTGGTTGGTGGTGCTGACTAGAGCGGACCCAGTACTGGCTTGTGACTCGAAGTTTGAAAAATGCTGCCTTAAGGCATATTTCTGTATTCCTTGATGAATATCAGTATTTTATTTTGCATGCTATACGATCACTGATGAAAAGGGTTTAAGTATGTTTGGGGATGAGGTCATGGGAGTCACTCACCTCTTGTGAGTGCCTCCTAGCAGCAGGTGTTATACAGGACTTTTCCAGCTCCTGGCACCCTTGTAGGTTACTGACCTCATTATGCAGGTCTTCAGTGCTCCAGCCCCCTGACCAAGTCGTATAGTCAAAATGTGTGACCTCCTTCTGGGGTAGCAAAAAATTCAACAAACTGTCAGCCCTCACCAGGGTCTTCAGCCCTGTCTCTGGGCCTTTTCTAATCCAGTCCTTCTCAGGGTTTAGGCCACATTCCCAACAGCAGAACCTGGGTCTGCATCCTACTCCAAGTTCTAACTCTTAGGGACCCTATAAACAGCAGCCATGTACAGCTCCCTCCAGTTCACTGTTGTGGTTCTCTAGCCTTTTCCTACATAGTCACTTTCTCTTCCTCCTTGCTGAGTGCAGATACCACCAGAACCAATCTTTTGGTTCTCTCTTCGCTCCTGTGAGAACAGCAAAGAGAACCCTGCCTTGTTCCTCTGGTCCCAACCTGCTCAACCCCTGCAGCGTCATTTATCTGGGCCTTCCGGGCTCTGTATAGAGCAGCCTCTGTAGGAAAGCCTGTATAACTCACTTTTGCGGCTCTTTTACTGGATCATAGTGTGGTAGGACTCTGGGGCCTCCAGCAGGGGACCACAAAGGCCTGGTTCACCCAATCAGAGAATGCCTCTATAGATTCATGTGATAATTTGTGAAGGAGTCTTGACTTTTCAATTCAAAAGTGTAGTGTTAACTGTAAAGATGAAACTTTATCTATTAAATCCCCTTTGGGGAGAGTTTGAGTTTTCAGTCTCTTTAAAGGGCCAAGTGTAAAAAATAGGGCTGTCGATTAATCGCAGTTAACTCTCACAATTTAATTGAAAAAAGATTAATTGCAATGAAAAAATAAATGCTATTAATCAGACTTTTAAAAAAATCACAATCATACTTTTAATACCAGTTGAAATGTATTAAATATTATGGATGTTTTTCTATGTTTATAAATATATTGATTTCAATTACAAAGTGTTTTTAGTGCTCAATTTATAATATTTTCATTACAAATATTTGCACTGTAAAAATGATAAATGAAAGAAATAGAATTTCAGTTCACTTTATACAAGTACTGTAGTGCAATCTCTGGTGGAAGTGCAACTTGCAAATGTAGATTTTTAAAAATTTGTTATGTAACTGCACTCAAACAAAACAAAAAGTAAAACTTTAGTGCATACAAGTCCAATCAGTCCTACTTCTTGTTCAGCTAATTGCTAAGACAAACAAGTTTGTTTACATTTACAGGAGATAATGCTGCCCTCTTCTTATTTACAATGTCACCTGGAAGTGAGAAATTCACACAGCACTTTTGTAGCCAGCATTGCAAGGTATTTACATGCCAGCTATTGTAAACATTTGTATGCACCTTCATGGTATGGCCACCATTCCAGAGGACATGCTTCCATGTTGATGATACTTGTTAAAAGAAATTATGTTGATTAAATTTGTGACTGAACTCCTTGGAGGAGAGTTGTACATCTCCTGCTCTGTGTTTTACGCACATTCTGCCATAAATTTCATGTTATTGCAGTCTTGGTTGATGACCCAGCATGTTGTTCATTTTAAGAACACTTTCACTGCAGATTTGACAAAATGCAAAAAAGGTTCCAATGTGAGATTTCTAAAGATAGTTACAACATTCGATCCAAGGTTTAGGAATCTGAGAGGGACAACATGTGGAGCACATTTTCAGAAGTCTTAAAAGAGCAACACTCCAGTGCAGAAACTACAGACCTGAACCACTTAAAAAGAAAATCAGCCTTCTACTGGTGGCATCTGACTCAGATGATGAAAATGAACATGCGTCAGTCTGCACTGTTTTGGATTGTAATTGAGCAGATCCCATTGTCAGCATGGATGCATGTCCTCTGGAATGGTGGTTGAAGCATAAAGGAACATTATGAATCTTGAGCACATCTGGCATTTAGATATCTTGCAATGCCAGCTACAACAGTTCCATGTGAATGTCTGTTCTCACTTTCAGGTGACATTGTAAGCAAGAAGCAGGCAGCAGCAGCATCTCCTACACACATAAACAAACTTGTTTGAGCGATTGGCTGACCAAGAAGTAGGACTGAGTGGACTTATAGGCTCTAAAGTTTGACATTGTTTTATTTTTGAATGCAGTTATTTTTTGTGCACAGTTCTACATGTGTAAGTTCAACTTTCACGATAAAGAGATTGCACTTCAGTACTTAGGTGAATTGAAAAGTACTATTTTATTTTTACAGTGCAAATACTTATAATAAAAAATATAAAGTGAGCACTGTAGACATTGTCTTCTGTGTTGAAATTAAAATAAATATGTTTGAAAATGTAGAAAACATCAAAAAATGCCATTCTATTATTGTTTAACAGCACGATTAATCGCACAGTTAACTTTTTTAATCGCTTGACAGCCATAGTAGAAAATAATATCTCGCTATAGATGAGTCTTCTGCGTAAATATAACTGATGGACTGAAAATGCAATTAAATAGTACTATTCTAGCTCCTGCTTAAATTTGAAATTGTTCAGCTAGTTATACCATTTATAAATAAGATTAGATTCAAATCTTTCTCTTTCTCAGGGTTAAGATGTTCAAAACTCCTGGCTAATTCTTTTTTTTTTTTTTTTTTTTTTTTTTTTTTCAATTCCCCATTCCTGCAACTAATTCTGTGGTGGTTCTAAGAAGATAAGATGACACAGATTGCAAGAAAGAACACCCACATTAAAAACACTTCATTTTTAAATAGCAGAAAAAGTTTGAAGTGTTCAGTTCTTAGATTATTGATTCATTCATTATTTTGGATAGTTTGTCAAATCTCTCTTATATAAGTCTTTAAATGCCAAAGACTCAGATTTGTAGAGAATCCCTCCCATTGCTATAGTGAGTTGTCTAAATTGAAGTGCCACAGCAGCACAGCTGCAGCACTGTAGCTGTGCTGATGTAGTGGTTTAAGTGTAGACATAGCCTTAGTCTTTTAAGTTTTCCCCCTTGTCTTCAACTGCTCAGTAAATCTGTGTATTTAAACCAAGGCCTGGACAAAGTTGCCCTTGTTTAGCACTGCCTTATCTTTATGTCTAAACAAGTGTAGAGAAATCTATTCTACCTATATTTTTTAGTTAGTGATCCTGTATTTCCTGAACTCCCGTCCTCCACAGGGGATCCCCCCTCAATATCAGATTTACTGGATAGGGAGTAATCTTGCTGCACTATCTCAATGCCATAGCTGTGGGAAAATTGGCCAGTTTTCCCCCTAGTTTTAAGATGGCAATACCATTTATGTGCAGATGAAAAAATGTATGAACTTCGTTTCACAGTGAGTTTAGTAAAGAAAAAGAGGAATACTTGTGGCACCTTAGAGACTAACCAGTTTATTTCAGCATAAGCTTTCGTCGGCCACAGCCCACTTCATCGGATGCATAGAATGGAACACACAGAAGTAAGATGCATTTATATACACAGAAAGCATAAAAAATTGGAAATTACCATGCCAATTCTAAGAGGCTGTTTAATTTGGATGAGCTAATGTTTTTTGATACAACACACTGTTAAATTCAGGTTTATAATAGGCTGTTGGTAAATTGAGTGATGTCAACTGACTTCTAAAAGAAGATGAAATTAAAGGAAGCTGGCAAAAATTTGCTAGAAGTGATGTAATTTTGGGTGCCCCCCATAAGACCCCTTAGAGGATGTTTTAAAAATCTAGCTGTTTAGTAGGTCCTAAGTTGGGCACTGAGAAATTTAAGGCACTCAATTTTGTTAATCACTTTCTAAACGTTTTGGCTAACATGTTAAAAGTTCATTGTTTTCCCCCTCAAACTTTTATTAAAAATTGCCAATTTTTGTCCTTTTTTCATACTCTTCTTACTTCTCTCTGATCATGGTCAGTGAAGCTACACATGCTAAAGGTTAAGCACGGTTGTAAATGTTGGCTCAATTGGTGCCACAGATTGTAAGCTTGTCAGGGCAGGGGTGCTGGTGTTCTGTTTCTGTGGTAGTGCACAAGCAAGTCGTCTTGTTGTCCTCTTGCAAACAACCCAGCTTCATGCTGACATCCTTTCAGGTAAGGGTAGATCTGAAGGTGTCTCACTGTACAGGAAGTCCATGCCTTTTCCAGAAGCAATCTTTAAAGAGTAGCCTACAGCATTCCCTTTCCCCAGAGGCCGTATGTTTTCGGTGCTTTCAGCTCCTCCCAGTTTATAAACTTAGAACTGAACATGGGATAGACTTTTTTGGGACATGTCCATCCCCAACACGAGAATGTAACATGCTGCTGTTGGACGCCCAGCCCAGTCAGTTCTTTATACTGCTGAATGGTATTTCCATTGCAACAGTAATCATAAAAAACAAAAGCGATGTGCCTGCAAGGAAAAAGGAGATATTTTTCCTCTCTCCTATGTGGGGGAGAGGAAGAGCAGAAGAGGGTGAAAAGAACCCTATGGTCCAAGTGTATTACATTTCTTTGTGCCCAATCCATAGATGATATGGATGTGCTACAGCCCTAGCTACATAATCTGGCTCTTTAGGGCAGGTCTACACTACCCACCAGATTGGCGGATAGCGATTGATTTATCGGGGACTAATTTATTGCATCTAGTCTAGATGCAGTAAATCGATCCCTGAATGCTCTCCCGCCGACGCCGGTACTCCTCCACAGCAAGAGGCACAGGCGGAGTTGACGGGGGAGCGGCAGCAGTTGACTCAGTGCTGTGAAGACGCTGCAGTAAGTTGACCTAAATACGTTGACATCAGCTATGCGAGGCCAATTTCCCCCCGCCCCTTCGCCAGTATAGACCAGGGCTAAGTTTATGCTGCAGAGACTCACACTTTTATGGGAATAAGGTTCTTGTGAAGTAACAGCAAAATTCACTAGAAAATATCAGTTGTGTTTAAAGTAGTTAAACTAATCCATTGTCAGTTTAGTTTGCTGCTTATTCTGGGTCTGTTGTTAACCAAAACTTTCTGATGACTGTGTAATGTATGATGGATCTGATTTGGAAGGGGCTCTTCATTTTAGGAGCTGGAAGCAGAGTTTTTAAGAAATACTTCTATCTGAAAACCATGTAATCTGACATGTTGAAATAACTGGATTCATCGACACCCTCAAGTTAAAACTGACTGACTTTAAATCAAGCATGCTTAAAGAACATTTTAATGTAACTTTAGATGTCTGATTAAACCAAAAGTTAGTAAATTGGTTAATATTATTATTATTGTGCCCAGCTGTTTTTGCAGATATGGCCAAAAAATAAACGCAGAAGGAATAGCATTCATCAAGGCACATAACTGAGATTATTGCAAATGTTATGGTGCATAATGCAGCATGAGGCTGAAGACCAAGTGTATCGAGCACTAGTCACAGAACACAATAGTGCAATTGACTTTTAATGAGGAGAAGTGTGAAGGACTAGTTCAGAGTAATTTATTACTGTTCATTTGGTTAGTCCAAAAGTAATCTGCTGTCTCAATTAAATGTTTAATCAGTTACAGCTAGGTAGTCCATATTCAGATTGGTGATTTGGAACTTCTTTAGCCAACTTTTATAAATTGTACCTATTTTTTATTTAAAATGATGCATTGTAATATCCAAGCATACCAGGCAAATTCAGAGTGAAGTTTTGCTCTTAACAAAAATTTCTGGCTACAGCTAAAAAGACAGCTCCTCAGTGTCAAATTTTAGAAGAAAAGAATCTCCAAAAATAGTAAAACACAGCATTGATATTAGTTGTAGCAGTGTCATGGGTTTTTGAGGAGCGGGAAATAGATGTTTATTGACTAAGTTAGGTTTTTTTTTAAAATACTTTTTTTTATTGTTGGGAAGCAGCTTTTGTTTAAAAAAAATCTGAGGTGTTATGTTTAAAATTTTAATCTTTTCCATGTACTAACTAAAACAAGTTAGATATGCTCAACCAGTAACTGCTCGTTGGTAAAAGCTGCTTTATAAATACTGTATCTTCAATATTGGAAATAAAGTAGGGAAAAACATATAGTCTGGTATTCTTTTGGATATACAACAGAAATTGCTTTGTTTAATGGTCCATATGCAATGTTAATGTAAAGTTGGTCATAACTGTTTATATTTTAGCAAGTTGTATTAAACTCAAGAGAAACAAATGGAACAGATAGAATGATTAATTGATGTCAGTACAGTGAGACCATCTTGAAAATAGTTGTGAACCAAAAGCTATTTGGAATCTGAGAAATTAAAAATGGATAGTGGGGAAAAAAGAATCAATTATATCGTTGTAAAACACTATTTTTAAAATAAAGTTTTATGCTCTAGCGTTTTTGTCTTTCAGAGATATAACAACAATGAAAGGCACCATTGTTGCTCAAGTTGATTCCAGTGAGTCTTTCCAGGAGTTTTGCAGTACATCATGTTTGTCCTTCTATGAAGACAAGCATAATCCTTCAAAAGGAGTCTTGAATAAGTCAAGATGCACTATCTGTGGTAAACTAACTGAGGTCTGGTTGAATTTTTTGGTCTCAACTCTTAAATTACTTACTAATAGAACATTTATTATTAAAAAGTTGCTTGGAAAGAGTGGTAAAATGTCTATTTTTTTACAGTTGTCCAGGTTCTTTTGTATTTGTATTTTGTATTTTTTTTATTTCTACAGTTATTAGTTTTAATATGTTTAGCTCTTTCCATCTCCAGCCATACTTTATAATGGTTAGATAAAGCAATTTGCAAAAATTAATGTTGTTGCATATTTAAATATAAATCTGTGAAGACAGTTGTGCATTACTGACATTTTTGTAGTCATGCAGCTAATATTTTGGCGTTCACTTTCATTGCTGATTATTGCAGGCAAGGCTCTTCTTTAAACAGCAGGTTATTTAAAAACTGAATGTTGAATTGATCACTGTTGATCTCCATAAGAGTGTAAGAATGGCCATACTGTGTCAAACCAATGGTCCATCTAGCCCAGTATCATGTCTCCTAATAGTGCTCGCTGCCAGATGCTTCAGAGGAAATGAACAAAATAGAGCAGCTAGTGAGTGATCCACTTCCTGTTGTCTAGTCCCAGCATCTGGCAGTCAGAGGCTTAGGGACACCCAGAGCATGGAGTTACATCCCTGACCATTTTGGCTAACAACCATTGACAGCCCTTTCCTCCATGAACTTATCTAAATTTTTTTTTTTTTTTTTTTTTGAGCCCATTTATATTTGTGGCCTTCACAGCATCACAGAGCAATTTGTTCCCCAGGTTGACTGTGCATTGTGCTTTTGGTTGTTTTGTTTTATTAATTTCATTGGGTTGCCCCAGGTTTCTTGCATTCTTAAAAGGGAGAAAGCTAGAAACCGTTACTGCTTCTCTCATATTTCATTTGTCAGTAACTGTTTTGAGGGCCCTCAAAGTATAAATCTGATAGTAATTGATACAAATGTTGCCATCAGAACTATTCAGGATTTTCTCTATTCTAATTGCATATTTTGGAGAATCTCCCTGAGTAATGTATAGATGGTTTGTGTAGTAGAATATACTCTCTCTTAAATTCTACTGAGTTGGGATTACTTTGTTCTGGATGCAAATACTGGGCACAGCTTACATAGCCATCTATATGCATCCTTTTAGCCCCAAGACAGCCTTGTAAATTAAAAAGCCAACTATATTAAAAATCCTACTCACTGCCAACAAAACGTATAAAGTACAGGTAGGGAAAATGTATGTAAATAAGTTCCCAATTTTCTTGAGCAGCCTTGTGTGAATCCTGCCCTGTGACCTTGGATTGGCTTCCAGGGCCGCAAGAACACTTGGGTCTAGGTTTTTGCCCAGAGTTTGCAAGGAAACAGTTTGCTTTGTTTTTTATTATAGTTATTTCAAATGCATATGTTGTGATATTATCTAGGGTTCCAACTGAATCAGATATTGTTCTTTAAATTGTGATTGTCAAATTTAGTGCACTGATGAAGAATCTTGGGTTTTTTCTTTTTTAGATTCGCCATGAAGTTAGCTTTAAGAACATGACTCATAAGCTTTGTAGTGACCACTGCTTCAATAGATACAGAATGGCGAATGGTTTAATAATGAATTGCTGTGAGCATTGTGGGGAGTACTTGCCCAGTAAAGGAGCTGGAAACAATATCCTTATGATTGACGGTCAGCAGAAAAGATTCTGCTGCCAAAACTGCGTTGGCGAATATAAACAGGTAACTACTTCTATTTGTAAAAAATGAAGTTTAGCCTATAAATTAAAAAACAAACATTAGTACTGCTAAGATGCATTCTGTTGATTAACTGAGTTATTGAGACTGTCTAAATATAGAATACGAACGAACCTCAAAGACTCAGCTGTTTAACCTATGTGAATTTCTATATGGATTTGTGGGAGTGGAACTCCATTCATAAATTATTTTGTAAAACAAGACGTATCTTAACCAAAAATAGTAGTGACTTAAAACAGTCTGAGGAAGAAAACTTCTATCTTTTTAGTGAAGGTTTTACTTCTTAATGTACTTATTTATGGTGAGCATGACAACTCCATACCTATTGTGCAGCCCAGAAGTGCTTGGTTAGATATAGAAGCTCACTTATTTTCACTTTTAGACATTTACATAAAGTTAAAAAAGTACATAAGCCATACAGTTTGGACATGTCTGTTGACTCCCTTAATCACATTGTTTACGTGTACATTGGATATACTTTTAGTTCCTTTTCAGTGTAGACCATCCCAAGTCCGAAGCTAGGCTTTACCTATATTCCTTCATGAGTGAAGGTTTGAAGGATTTTGTCTGCCTTTGCTTAGCTTCTGTGTGCTCTTGAAATTATTATAGCATTTGAAACAAATCTTGGTTTTTTACATTCCAGTCTTCAGACAACATTTGCCCCCTGTGTTTGCTATAGGAGGCTGCGGTGAGCCATCACTTAACACTAGTGGGAAGGTTGGAGTGCTTGTCAGACTATTTATGACCTAGCAGGATAATTCACAACCGTTGTTGTTCATTAATTTTTGGGCTGGTCCACTGTAGACATTTAGGTTTTTTTTTATAGCGTGCATCTTTTATCTGAGATGTCATGGTGGCTTCGTATATGCAATGTTAAGTATCTAGGGACTGTGTTTTAGGACTTCTGAAATGAATATTCCACTTGTAACACATGCCTCTATTTTCTGTAGTTTTGGAGTAAACCTTTGTATACATGAGATGATGTATTACTTTACCAAGGCTGCTTTGAGATGATTGTACACCCACCTGAGTTAAGGATTCTTCATTTTTTCCTCACTTTTTGAAGCTGGTGAAATGCAGTCAGTCAGAGGGAGCCCAGTATTGAATTAACAAATCTCCATGATATTTGATCAATAAAAAGCTCCATAATATTTGATCTCTGTTGTGTATTGCTGTTGCATTTTTTTAATGTCAAGTGCTGCTTGCCTTTACCCTTTTTGGACTGCTTCTTTGAGCTTGTGCAGAACTCAAATAGTATTTCTGGGAATGTATACATGTATAAACAGCACAACTGAAAGCATAACATGAGCCTTATTGTTTTATCACACAGCAAACCAAAAAAGGGCAAAATAGGTTTTCGAGATACTAAAAAGGTAGGCATAGACAGAAGCCATGGAAAGACTTGGAGAAACATTGAATAAGCACTCATGAAGGAACAAAAAGACACAAGAATAACTTTGAACTTGGGACTGTCCCACACAACCTAAAAACGTGCACTGATGAAGTGCCATGTGAGCATGGAATTACGAGAGGTGGAACGACTATTCTGTATCTATTATACATTCATTGCAAAGTGTACTTTGTCACCTATCTGTTTAGATATTTTGGTACTATTGTGTTCAGCCATTAAATCCCCATATGCTAATGAGAGGAAGAGGTGGCCTGGCACTGATAGGATGTTGTTGTCTATTGTGTGCTGGGGAATTGCATTATTAGTAAACTTCACCATTAGTAGTGACTATTATGCAATAGTTTGCTCTTCCTGAAATGAATCTCTTTCATCTTGACCTGGATAGTTTTGCTGCATCCATTGCCATCAGCAGACTTAGTATCAGCAAAATCTCTTACATTGTAAAAGGATTATTTATGTATTTAATGGTGAGGGGGAGGAGGGGTTGAATGGTTTATGGAATGATAATGAGCTGTGAAAAGATTAATCTCTAAGTGCCAGTTTGCATCCACCCAGGTTGTGACCAAATGTAATTCATGGTAGGTTTTCAAATATTATAGACAGTGAATGGTGGATTAAAATTCTTGTTTAGATGAGGTACGTTCCAAAAGAGTATAATTGTTCCGATGGTGTGGGTGGCAAAATGTCTTGTGCCGTAATTAATTTTTTAACAATAAATCTCTCTAGCAACACGCCTTTACGTTTTAATTTGAATTTGAAATCATGTGAGGAAATTTTGAAAAATGATTAACTTTTGTTAAGTGAGTGCTTCCTGTGAGAAGTATATATGTATAGTCTTGTTCAGTAAAGGTTTGTTGTATGGAATATGTCTATCAATTTAATCTTTTAAAGGAATTTTGACCATGTAAGCTCAATCACTGCTAGCAGTAGGTAATTATAGATAAATATATTTACTTTCACACAATGGTAATAGACGTCTTTCTGGGGATTTTTCTCTGTCATTTTATTTTAAGGGAGAGTGCACCATAGAAAAGGAAGGACAGACTTCTAAAATAATACAGAAATAATCCTCGTTTTGTCAGAACAGTAATACAGGTGTTCATGAGGAAGCATTTGGCTACATTAGTATTTTGTTTAGCTGGTTATCATCCTGTGTGGTATACCTAAAATTTTTAGTGACTATATTCCACTTATGTGCAAGGAATTGTACAATAAAAGGGGTCTATCTTTTTGCTATGAGAGTTGTATAAAACTAGTATATCATGTACTGTAATTGTCATATACCATTTGGTCTTTTATAAATATGTAGTACTAGTAAACTAGAATTAATGCAATATTTGTACCTACCTACTTCATCCTTGTGTGAAATAAATATTACTTAAAAATCTTTGAAACTAGTTTTCATAATCTATGTACAGTTTTTCTTACGATTGAAGTGAAATTATGTACAGACCAAAATGTTCTGCCTTTTGGCAGAGAGAATGATGGTAGAGAACCAGGACAAGTGGGTCACGATTTGGTGTGGCTGATCCTTCATTTTACATTGTGGTGGTGGGGGAGAGCGGGAAAGAGCAGGCAATTGCTGTTTTTGAATTAGAGACACATTGGATAAAATAGTCAAAAGTTCTTGTCTCATTTTCAAAAATATGAATGCACTTAGGAGATCAAGTCCCATCGACACAAGCTCCTGAATAGACATGCCATTTTAAAAATGGGACTTGAAGGCCTCGGTACTCTTAAAAATTTTGTCCTTCATAACTAAGGAGATAATGGGCCCCTCTTTGGTATGGCACTAGTGAAACTGTATTGTACACATCTGGATGCATCAGTGCTTGAAATATAGCTGTTAAACTAAAGGATAACGGGATAAGTTACAAATGAATAGGCAATGGAAAGACAAGGAACGATAAAAAAACCAAAATAGGTATAGTTTGACTAAACTGTTTAGGTATGATTATTTAAAGTGTGTTGACACCTACAAGGGAGACCAGTTATTTATGGTGGCACAAGTGAGTATAATCAAGAAATGGAATGATATTAAGTAAAGGATGACTTAAGTTAAATGTCAGGAAAACTTTCTTAAAATGTATGTTAAACGTGGAAGACACTTCCAAGCGAAGTAGACCCTGAGCCCTTTTCTGTCGTATTTGTTGTTGAAGTTCATACTCTCCAGCACTGGGAGAAGTAGGGAGCAACTCAGAGAATGAGCCTAGGAAAGTAAACGAATTACCAGAAGAAAACTAGATATTGTTTGAGTACATGTAGCCGTGTATTCCACTTAGGGTATGGATACCCAGAGCAATGAAACCAGATAAATTTGCCTACCAGTGGAGGGCGGTGCTTGTGCGTTATGGCTGTAGCTCCTCCCCTGACTACATGAGGTGGTGCAGCTCTGACCCTCTCTGAGTTCCTTCTTTTTGCCTGTGGTGGGATTTAAACAGTGTCCCCCAACAGCGATCCCCACACTTGGTACTTGCTCTGTCTTGGCGAGGCCTACATCAAAGAGCATTGTGTGATCTGCAGATCATGTAAGAAGTGGACTCAAGTGGCTTTGGACTCTTGCCTGAAGAAGCACCTGCTTGAACAGGCCATGCAGCCTGCATTGGTATCAAGGCCCTCATTGGGTCGGACATTGAACTTCAGGAGCGCTGATGCTTTATATTCTGGAGCAGGTGCCTCTCCAAAGAAATGGAGAAGCCATTCCCTGTCAGCTGTGCAGAGGAAAAGATCACATTAGACCAACTGAGGTTGCTCTAGGTCTCAAGGTGACTTTTCTACCTCCCCTGGGAAAATCGTGGCCAGGCGCAGAGTTGGTGCTGGCATGTGTGATGGTATGGATATTTTAACCATTCCCCGGTACTGAGTAGGGAGGGTAGAAACCCTGTATCATTGACTCTGGGTATCTGTTGAATCCAGTACCGTTGAGGGAGATGCAAGCACTGACTGTTTCCAAGATGGCAGCATACCAGGCAGCTATAGATCGCCTCTGCCTTTTGATCCTGACCTCTCCTTTGGTCCAGGACTTTGCCAGGGCTGTGCCAACTATAGCCCCTTTCATTGAATGAGCCTTTGGGTTTGTCAGCACTGCAACCCAATGTTCCCCTTCCACAGGTTGTGTAAGCAAGCCTGGTACTGGGATTGGCATGCAGGGCCTTACCATACCAGGAACCTCCTTTGCTCTACTGCATTCACAACCACAAATGCTTCCATGATGGCTTTCACCGCCCTCTACATTGGTACTGTCAGATGCTCTGGTACAACGGTTCACTTTGGGACTGACGCTGCTTCCAGCACTGGCATGGTGGTAACCAATGGTATTGACTCCATTGGCAGCTCTGCTTCCTGCCTTGTTCTGGGTGACAGATTCAGATTGCCTCCTCTCTCTGGTCTTGCTCTGCCCTTCTCTGTGAACCTGAGGCCCTTCTGCATTTGAGTCAGGATTGTCATCCTCCCACTCTCCATTGCCCAACCAGCATTGAGGGCTGCTGATGGACCATTATGAGTACCAGGCTTGGCATGCATCTTGTGCTTGGGACAGAGGTCCCAGTCCCGGTGCCTTCTGGGCTGGCCATTAATGCCATATCCATGTCCGTGGCCTCCTTGGAATACATGAGATGCTCCTCAGTCGTGGGTGTCCTGCTCTTTGTCTTGCTCGAAGGTGAGGTTGCTGGCTAGGTCTGTGACAGTGACCGTCAATCCACTGCAGGCCCAGGTGTCAGCTGTACTTCTCCCTGCAGAGCCTCCAGAATTTTCCTGTCCGGGTTTCTCAGCCCTGGAGCAGGATCTGGCTTTGGCTCAGTTAAGAGTCTCATCTTCGTCTGTGCTGTGCTGCCTGGCTCATACTTCCCTTTGGTACCGGAGGACTTTAAGACTTTTTGCAGTGTGTATTTCTTCCCTCAATATGTAGGTCAAGCTCTTCCAAGAGAACTGTCTTTCTGCCCCGGAAGAGTTACCCTTCCTATCAGTGACAAACTCCTTGAATCAGCTGTGATCCTCTGGAGCATACCAAGTTTGGTACAGTCTGTAGCTAAGTGCGTGGAAAAGCGCTAGTTGGTTCCTGTGCAGGGATTTGAGGGTTTTACTCACATCCTTAGATGTAACTGCAGTGAATGACAGAGCTCATCACGGCAAGTTTAAATCCACCCCTGAGAATCAGGACTCTGTCCCTCTTCAGGGAACCCCCTTGTAAGATATTTCTCCTTGAGCAGGTCTGTTTCCTGATGACTTTGGGAGTGGTAGAGGAAGCTCTGCCAAAACAGGGGTCATTTCTTCTACTGGTATTTCCTAGTACCCAAATCCTTAGGAGAGGTAAGACCTGTCCTCGACCTTTGCAGTCTCAACAAATATATCAGGTACATGATGTTCCAAATGGTCACTCTATTTACTCTCCTCCCTAAGTTGTGTCACAGTGACTGGCTTGCAGCTCTGGACCTTCAGGACAGTCACTCCCATGTAGCTATTTTGCCAAGCCACAGAAGATTTCCTTTGGTTTGTTGTGGTGAAATGCTACTTTCCGTACACAGTGCTCCCATTCAGCCTCTCCTGTGCTGGCATTTTACCAAATGCATGGTCATTGTTACGGCGGATCTCAGAAAGAAAGGAATTCGTATCTTCCCGTATCTGGACAACTGGTTATTCAGGGGGCAGCTCCAAAGAGCAAGTTTTTGCTCATGTCGGCATCACACTGTGCTTGCTCAACCATCCTTGGTCTCATCCTGAACACCAGCACGTCAGCTGGGGCTCCCACGTAGAAAGTCTAGGTCACTGGGGCCTTGTTAAATTCCACAACATCGGGAATGTTTTGGCTGACTGTTTTCAGACAATTTGCCACCTTTGCCTTAGTCTGCAGTCTCAGCCTTCCATGACAGTTCAGACATCTCTGTGGCTCTTCTGTCACACATTTGCTTGCATGCAGGTTGTCCAATTTGTAAGGTTGCACCTTTACCCCTTTCAAATGTGGCCCAGGATGGCCTAATGTCCTGCTGTTCATCCTCTAGATAGACTGATTCATCTTCCTCCACTGGTCCTGGACTCCTTCCAGAGGTAGAGGTGTGCAGAAAACATTTGCCAAGGTGTCCTCTTTGTCCATCCCTCGCCAGCCAAGTTAGATGTTACCAGTGCCTCCCTGATGGGTTGTGGGGCACACCTGTCATTGAAAGTACAGAGACTATGATCAGAGTAGGAGGTTTCACTTCATATCAGCTTGCTGGGGCTTTGGGCCATCTACAGTGCATGCCATGCCTTTTAGCACTATATCAGAGACCCTTGTTCATATATTTACTGACAACACCACTGTGATGTGTTATTGAACAAACAAGGTTAAGAACACTCCAGGCTGCTTTGCTTAGAGGCAGTCAGACTGTCAAAGTTCTGCATTGTGGAGAACATTACTCCAATAGATGTTCACTTGCACATGGTTCAGAATCATCTCATGGGCCATCTTAGCAGATTTTTCCCTAAATCACATATGATCCCTGAAGACAAGGATCCTCTGGGTCATGTTCGAAGCTTGGGACATTCCAACGATTGACAACAGGAAATGTCTGTGTTGCTCTTCATGGAGCCTCAGTCCAGGCTCCCTGTCCAATGCTTTTCCACCTCTGCTAGCAGTCTGCTCTCCTGTAAGTGTTTCCCTCGCTCCCACTTATCCTTCAGGTCATCCTGAAGATCAGGGTGGACTGGGCTAAGCTTAGTTTCATTGTTCCTGGCATGGCTGAGACAGTGTTCCTTCTCTGTCTTTCTCACACTGTCTATTGATCTTCCCATACTGCTTCCTTTCCATCCTGAACTATTCACTCAGAATCACAGCCCCACCTTGCATCCCATGCACAGCTCCCTGCATCTCATGGTGTGGCTGTTTGCATGAATGAGGAGCAGGAAGAGCAGTGTTCAGCAGCTGTCCAGCAAGTCCTGCTCAAGAGCAGAAAGTCATCTACCAAGATAGCTTATTTAGTGAAATGGAGGTGGGTTTTGGTGTGGTCATTAGCCTGCAGACTCCAGACGATGCTGGCTTCTATCTGGGACATCTTGGAGTACCTGCTACAGCTTCAGTTGTTGAGGCTTGGGCATAGTTCATGGAATGTGCTCTGGCAATGATACTGGCATTTCATCCTCCTGTTCAGGGAAGATCAGTCTTCTCTAATGCCATGGTAACAAGATTCCTACAAGGACGACTTCGTCTACATCCTATGATCTGAGAAATGGTTCCCCTGGGGGATCTAAACATGGTCCTAGTGGCTCTGATGGGTCTTCGAGCCCCTAACATCTTGTTCCTTTGCACTCTTGGGTTGGAAAACTGATTTCCTGGTAGTGATAATATCCACAGGGAGAGTGTGAGTGGTGCAGGCTCTGATGGCAGAGCTGCCTTATAAACGGTTCTTCAAAGGTGACTTTATGATCACATCCCAAAATTTTGTCTAAAATGATCTGTTTCATTTGAACCAGACAGTATGTTTACCAGTGGTTTTTTGTTTTTTTGTTTTTCCCAAGCTGCCTTCACGTCTGTAGAAGCAGTGTCTCAATACCTTAGATGTCAGGTGATGTTTAGCCCTTTAGACAGGACTAAACAGTTTCATGCTTCACCTTGTTTGTGTCTACACTACAATCTGTGAAGGATCAGGTAGTCTCTTCATAGGTAATCTCTGAATGGATAACATTCTCCATCAAAATGGCATATAAAATAGCTTTGGCTATGCCCCCTCTGAGTATGAGAGCTCATGCTAGGAGGACGTAAGCAGTGTCTATAGTATTCCTCAGTGATGTTCCCTTATTGGACATATGCAGGGATGCTTCAGTGTCCTTGATACATGGGTTCATAAATCATTACACCATAACCACATCTTCCAGGGCAGATGCAATCTTTGATAAAGCAGTCCTGCAGTCCTTGTTTAGTTAGACTTTGAGCCCTGCCTCCTGGGAGTGGGAAGGGTTACTGCTAGTGAGTCACATAGGTGGAATACCTGGCTGCATCTGTCTGAAGAAGAAATGATTATTTACTGTAGCTGTGGTTCTTCGCAATGTAATGTAGATGTGTATTACGTGACCCACCTCCGTCCCCTCTGCATCAGAGACTTATTTCCAAGCGTTTGGTGTGATGCAACTAAGAGAGGATCAGGGTGTGATGCAACTAAGAGAGGATCAGGGTAGTGCTGCCTCATGTAACCTGGAGAGAGGCTATGGCCACAAGACACACACATTATCCTTTTACAGGTACTGCTAGGCAAATTCTTCCAGCTCCTGTTCGCTGGGTACCTATATACCTAAGTGGAAAATATGTCTGCTTGCATCATGTCTCGAAGAACTAGTTATAGTAAGTTGGAGCGTCCTTGACAGATGTGAAATGGTTAAAGTAATGATCACAGAAACTGAAAGGAAAACTAATGTTGTTACATTAAGTTACAGTTAAACATTTTTACCTTTATTACTGGTTTGAGCAGGTGCTCCCTGTAGTTATAATAGGGAATATTACCAATTCTAGTATTATCCTTACCTTGAAACAACCCCCAGATATGTCCATTGTATAACTATCTCTAACAAGAGAAGTGACATCTTTTGCTTCTTGTTAATTTGTACCTGTGACCAATATGTCTGTCTTGTTTCCACAAACCAGTCAAGAGAAGATCTTCTCAAGGAAGTGGCAGTGCCTGGTTGTGCCTAGCTTTGCTGGTGGGTTTCAGGCACTGGCCTGGCTGTCTTCTCTCTTTGGTCATAAATCAGTGCAGTTATCTTGGTCATGATATCAAGCATAGCTTTCATCTTAGCTTGCTCAGTATAAGCTTGACTGAATTCAGTCTACACAAGTTATGCTAATTGAAGTTATTACAAGTTAAAAAACATTCAAACTACAATAGCATATAGCAGGGGTGACCAGACTTACAGATCCTCCGAGCCGCATATGATAGTCTTCAGAAGTTCAAGAGGTGGGCACGTCTGCCAAGGCTTCAGCCCTGAAGGGACTTCAGCCCTGTGAGGTGCATCTGCTGGGGCGCGTCTGCCAGGGCTCAGGGCTTCAGCCCCGCAGGGTGTGCCTGCCTGGGCTCGGGGCTTCAGTCCCTCTCTTGGTGAAGCTCTGAGCAATGGCAGATGTGCCCCACAGGGAAAAAGCCTCAAGACCCACCATCCTGCTGCAGGGCAGAAGCCCTGAGCGTGTGCTCCCTTTCCCCCACCCCACCCCGCAGTCTAGTAGATGGAGAATGAGGAGGAGGTGTGGTGTAGAGCGTGGTCCACAAGGTGCACTTTAACTCTAAAGGAGCTGCAATTTGGCCATGCCTTACATATAGTTCAAATGATTCTAAGCAAAGCCATTTGTTAGAAGTGGCTAGTTTGTAACATTGCTGACAGCAGATATTAAATTTTACTTTCTTTTACAGAAATAAAATACAATTAAAACACACACACACATTCTGAGCATACACATAATAAAGACTAGACTAAACATATCAAAATCTGGCAACCTTATTTTATAAATCCATTGGTATCCCTTTAAAATCACTATTGCTGCTCTTTAAATTTTTAATCACTGTTGCTGTTCAGCTCCTGGTCAGTCAGCTTTGCTCTGCTCTGGTTTTCCTCTCTCTCTCTGCAGCAGCTCGTCTGACTTTACAGCAGCTTTCTCTTTGCTGGCTTCCAGTTCTCTGTCTTCTGATAGAAACTTTCCTTCTTTCTCCAGTCTAGATCTTCTTTTTCTCTCACCATCAGCTGTCTTCTCTAAGTTTCTGGCTTTTTATACTGTGCTATTGGGACTTCCTTATATACCTGTAAGCAATTGCCCATTTGCACATGTTCAGTACAAACTGTTACCTCAGAATTATGATTGACAGCTCTCACCTTTCAAAACAAGTTGTGATGTGAGGAGCTGTGACCAGCTAGTTAGAGGAGCTGTGAGCAGTTAACTCTCCTCTCTATCATCCCTTACTGCACATGCTCAGTAGCCAGCAATCTTGCACATGTTCACTGTTTTCATTTACCTCAGAGCTGCGATTCTGCCAAGCCATGTGTACATATACCTAACTCTTTACCAGGGCAACATTTTAGAAATCCTAAGTTCTTACTGAGCATGCTCAGGCTCTGCAGTATTCATCTCAGAGTGGAGTGACTTTTACTTATTCAAAATAAAAATTTAGAAAGGCGAAGTGAAGACTGAAGTATTTCTCTGGTAATAAGTGTTTGGAAAGTTTTGGCAATCCATGATGGGGCCGAAATGAGTCCCTCCAGGGTAACTTGGAGCATGGGGTCAACTTCCCAGTTGCAACTTTCTCCATCTCATTGTTGTTGTAACTCATAATTGTTGTGCCTACAACCTCGCATGGGCCCTCCTCACTGTCCACCATCTCTGATAGAAATGTGGAGCTTGCACAGCTCTGCACAATTGTCATGAGCTTTGTAAGCATGGGATGCATGATCCTGGAGTATTTACAGACCTGTAAAATAACCAAATGTATGGGGAACATGACTATTCTTTGGAGGACAGGTTGCTGGGGACATAGAAAGAACCAGTTCAGGATTGTCAGTGGCATTCACAGAGCAGCTGCAGATGATAGTGTGCTGCTTCTGGCCCCGAGAAACAAGCACTAACTGGCAAGATCACATTGTAATTCAGGTTTACGATGACAAGCCATGAGAACTACAGAACGTTTGGTTGCGGAAGGCCACATTCTTAGATCTATGTGCTGAGATCACTCCAGCCAATGCAAGGATACCAAAATGAGAGCTGAACTAACAGTAAAGAAGCAAGTGGTGATCAGCATGGAAATGTGCAAGACCTGATTGCTACTGGAGTCAGGAAATCCACCTTGGAGGGTTACTGTCTTGTAAGCATTCAAGGTCATTAAGTGCCTCCTGAACTGTGACTCTGGGCAGCGTGCAGGTCATAGTGGATGTATTTGCAGCAGTGGGACCTCTGAACTGCAGTGGAGCAATAGACTGCACACACATTCCTATTTTGCCACCAGATCACCTTGCCACTGAGTACATCAACTGAAAGGGCTACTTTTCTATGGCTATGTAAGCATTGGTGGCTCACCAGAGACACTTCATTGACATCAGTATGGGCTGGCCTGGGAAGATATGTGATGCTCGCATCTTTAAGAACATAGGGCTGTTAAAACTACAAGCAGGGACTTTTCCCCCAACTGGTGGATTAGTGATCCTGGGCTACCCTGTCTTATTCTTGCTCCCTTGGCTCATGAAGCTGTACATCAGCCACCACAACAATACTAAGGAATGATTCAGCTACTGGCTCAGCAGGTTCAGAATGACAGTTGAATGTGCTTTTAGTCATTTTAGAGGACCCTGGACCTCAGTGAGAAGAATATGCCAATGGTCATAACTGCCTGCTGTGTCCTGCATAATATCTGTGAAGCAAAGGCGGGGAAGTTTCCTCTGGGGTAGAGGGCAGAGATGGAGTGCCTGTCTGCTGAATTTGAACAGACAGATAAAAGGGTTATTAGAAGAGTTCAGTGTGGAGCTATACAGCTTAGGGAGGCTTTGAAAGACAATTTTAATAGTGAGCCAGAGTAGTGTGTGGTGTTGTAGTGTGCTCTGTCTGGGCCTGGTAAGAATTGTGTAGTGATTATTGTACATGTAGGAAAATATCATCAATGCACCTATTAATTTTGTTTGTGACTGATCCTCCCAGTTGTGTGACAGTAATTGGTTACTTTCAAAACTGCTAAACACTCAGCAGCATACGCTGTGAACTATAAAAGATGAATTATGTTCCAAATAATAGAATTTTGTTCTGTTGCAAATTTGTACAAAAAACCTGTGCAATTTAAAAAAAAAAATTTTTTTTTTAAAAAATCAAAACTTAACATAATAGAGCAGAACTTACCCAAAGGGAAAGAACACTCATGTCCATTTCAGCCAACCATGTCTTTCAGGTGTATTTGAAGCTGTGATTGTCTTCAGTGTCCCCTGGGGTTCAGGGGTGAGGGTAGTGCAATGACCTCATATGCTCCATGGAATGTTGTGGGCGGTATAGGAAGGTCCTGATTTTGCGTTCTTAATGAGCTGCATTGCGGCATCTGTCTGTGTTGCCTGAGAAGCCCCATCGTGTCCTAATGATTTCCCTATGCTTTTTCTGCTGGGACTCCTGGGCCTTTCTCTCCATTCTTTTCTCCAGGCTGTCTACAGTATTCATCCTCCAGGCCCTGTGCTCACAGTCCAGTGCACCAGTGGCTTGCAGGATCTTACTGAACATGTCATTCTGAGTCCTCTTCCTTATCCTCCTTATCTCATAGAATAGAATCATAGAGTTTCAGGGTTGGAATGGACCTCAGGAAGTCATCTAGTCCAATCTCCTGCTCAAAGCAGAACCAACACCAATGTGTGAGACATTCTGTGGGTGTGGAGGGGAAGATCCTGAAGGCCACAGTGTCAGCAGTTGTGGATAGAACACACATGTACCATTGTCAGTGTATCCACTTACAGATCTTAACCTGCAAGCAAGATTTTCAACTCTCTTGCTCCCCTACAATTATAGGTAATAAATTCACAGTTCTGCTAGAGATTGCACGGTGCCAGTCACAGTAATGGCCACGGTAAGTGTGGCTCGCTGGGGATTGAAGAAATGAGGGAATTGCTCAGTTCCATTAATCCAGTAGTATAGGACAATGACACTGAATACTGGCACCATTTTCCACAGGCAGTGGTGATTTTAGCTCATGCCTCATTCTGGAAGGTAGGAAAGGCAGAGAAGAGAGCAGACGTGCTGCTTGTGAAGTGACCCACACACTGGAATGTCTTCTGAAGTTACCGCTGAGTGGCTTTGGAAAGTATCCTAACACAGAGGAAGAAATAAGGCAGCCTTCCTTAGAAACGTTTGGCAGCGGATTGCAGAGTACCTCTATGAAAGTTTTTCATTGAGATCTCTCAGGAGGATTCAAGAGCCATCACTGTGTACGTCAAGAAACTGCTCCTCATGGGCTCCCTGCCTAACTCAAGAGGAGAATGAAAAGCAGAAAATAGCTCTTTTGGTTGTATGTCTTCAAGTCAAATAAATTAATGAAAGTCAAAAGCTATACTCTGCTGCTTTGGGTGGGGCCAACCCTGTAATTGGAAGTTTTATCTGCACACTTACTCAAGGTTCCTTCCTTGTACTGGAATAGCCCATGTTCGAACGGCTAGAATGAGGTGGAGTTAAAAACAGGTTGTGGCTCACTGCTTACTCGATTTCCCCAGTCACCCAACCTCAATATGCTGCCCTCCTCTTTCTCATCCCTCACACCTCCTCAGCCTCACTTCAAGGCAGGGAGCTGTGATTGGGGCTCCTTGGAGGTATCCACTGTGCTGGTGTGTGTGTGTTTGTAGGGGTTGGTGGTGGGGTCTCCACTGATTATGGCCTGTAGCTGTTCGCAAAAGCAGCAGGTCTGCAGCTTGGCACTGGATCAGTTGTTGGCCTTCCTAACCTTCTGGTATGCCTGCCACTGCTCCTTGGTTTCATATGGTGCTGCTGCTGTCCTCCATTTGTACTCCTCCTGCATCCCATGAGCAACCTGCTCGTAGGTGTCAGTGTTTCTGTAGCTGGTTTGGATCTGTGCCTGCACAGCCTCTTCTCTCCACAGGCCCACGAGATCCAATATCTCATGTCTACTACAGGCAGGACCCGATCTGGAGTGTGTAGCCAGTGTGGTCAGCTGGCTAGTTGCACTGTATAATGTAGAGCTGCTAGGTGTGATTGCCAAGCCAGACAGTCTAGAAACAAGAATCAGAGGGCTAGCCGTGTTAGTCTGGAATTGCAGAAGTGACAGAGTCCTGTGGCACCTTAAAGACTAACATGGCTAGAAACAGTCTAGAAACAGGAATTTCAAAAATTGGTGAGCAGTGGAGTTCATGATGATGACCAGAATGGTCAGTATAGGACATTGTGGGACAGCCCCTGGAGGACAGTTAAAGTCAACATGAGTACCACAGTGTCTACATGCACTGTATTGATCTAAGCACATGAATCTTGGCTCTATGCTGCTCAGGGAGGTGGTGTTACTGTATTGGCATAATGGGGCTCTTACGGTGGTGGGAGATTAATTTTTGTAGACACATATACAACTAGGTTAACGTGTGCTGTCTTTCATTGTCTTAGCTTTGTATTGCAGACCAGATCTATTCTCATTTCTTGGCCTGAGTACCAATTCCGTCTCTCTCTCAGCTCTTTCATTGTTTGAGTTAAGATATGATCCCTTTTCCAGGTCAGAACACCCCTTTAGTGTGTTGAATTTGCCTTTTTTCTTATGTAGAGTACTCTCTTTCCATGCCTCCTTGTTAGAATGTGCATTTGGACCTAACTCTATAGCCTGCTTCCCCACGATTGAGGTCTTGGTATGCTGATAGGAAGAAGGGGGAGAGTCCCACTCCACTCATGGAGGCTTACTTTAAAAACCTGTTCATCTTGCCTGTTGTGGTGAGAGCTAACCAATTGAGCACGAGCCATTTAGAGATTGCCAAGTGAGAGAATGGACTTAATCTCAGTTCTTTAATCATAACCTTCCTTTCAAATGTGAGTGAGAATTGCAATGGAGTGACAGGACTTCTGGTTGTATTCCTTGTTTAAACAAAGATCTGTCACCATAACACATGTACAAACTAAAAGCTATACCTCTCCTAGTAGTTCATTTGTGACAAGTACAGCATGAAAGGAATCTATTTTTCTGTCATGCTCTCTGCTTTGTCTATTCTTTAATATTTTATCTTTTCTCACTCACAACTCCTTACTTTTTAAAATTCTGGTCTCTGCCTGGAAGGGTTTTTGCTTTATTCACCAAGCAACCTCTCTCCTAAGAGGGATTTAAAGGAGAACTTCCAGCTCTCCTGACTTGCACGTTGCCATTATTTTTTTTCTTTCCCACCTGATCATGCCTATAGAACACCAAAAAACAAACACGTTGAACTAACCTTAAAGTATTGCTGTTATCAGAACAATACCGCAAATGGGTTTATCTGGTGACCTATATATCACACCATGCTCTGTAAGCCTTCAAATTAGGCTGTAAAGTCTTTGAATTAAGGACCTTGTTTCTACAGTGTCATGCCCAATAGTATCAGTTCTGCTATTAAAGTGATGATCACTTATTTTGTATAAATGCTAATGTGGCTGCATTTGGGAAGAGTTTTTCATCTATGGGTATGAGCTCTATTAATCCAACGCTACATTCCCTTTGGAAAGGGAAGAGATAGGATTACCTAATTTTCCAGATCTAATTTCTGTGGCTGTTGGCAACTAATACAGGAGGGTTGAGTAATTTAACTGTTATATATGGCAGTCTGGACTATGATTTATAAATGTTTAATCGAAGGAATACTGTAGCTTTCCAAATAGTGCTGAAATCTTAACTGCCCGGGGAGAAGCTCTACTAGTCCACTCTCTCATATATTGTCAACCCTCAAAGTGTTTAAGAAGCAGACTGTGGATAAAGTATCATGAGGCTCATTTAAAATCTTAAAGATTGTCCTGATCTTTAGTTCTTAAAAGAATGGGCCTCCCTTCTCCATTCTTTTTAGTACTTCAGGTTGAAGCCTGTGTAGAAAGTACACCGAGATACTTTGTGGGCTTTTCGCTCATCGTCCCCCCTTTTTGTCTCAATGTCTTTCATACATGTTGCCCTACCTATACTGGCCCAGCAGGGAAATCATTTGCTGCATACTCTGACAGATCTTTCATATTGCTCAAACTCTGGTATTTTTCCAGTTGTACTGAACTCAGCATCTGCGTAGAGCATCTGTGCAGCACATCTTCCCTGAGGCTGCCATAGAAGCAGAAGGCAAACTCTCACCTTTCTTCTCAAATCCCTTAGTCTCCTCTTTTGAACTTCTGTCCATTTATCACACACCTCTTCTCAGACTCTGATTTACTGCTAGCCCCTTTCTTCCTCTGACAGCTTTCAGACTTATCACCACAAGGGACTATAATGGGCATGTTGAGTTTCTTGACTCTCCTCTTCACCTTGTAGTCTCATGTAATCTGTAATCTTTCCCACTTCCACCCTCAATATCATGAACAAGACAAGCTTTCTCTGTTTCTATTTTGCTGAGAGAGAATTGTGCTTTCCTTGGTGTTAAGTTTAGCTGCAAAATCTACCACTTGTATCAGAATTTACTAGGATTTAATCTTCCTTTTTTAAAGTGTTTCAAGCCTTTATGGTGGTGAAGAGAACTATTCAAGAGTGAATAGTAAAATATGCAGAGTATTCCTGAGTTTAGATATTATTTTAAACAAAAGTAGGAGGTGTGAACTGCCCTTTCTTTTTAATAGCTGTTATCTTTGAAATGTAACATTGGTAATATAAATACCAACTTTAATTTCTGTTCATTTTAGCAGGACTATATAGTTAATATTCTTATCCCATTGAAGTGCTGCAAGTGTAAATTTTCTCCAATCTAGCCACCAGAATCTTAGTTCCCCCAAATAATTTCTGTAAGCAATTATGCCTTGTCGTACAAAAATAAGTAGCATATTGAAAATTTAGGGACAGAATTAAATTTGAAAAAGCATTAGTTACTAACAATATGTAACTGTTCTTTTTTTGTTCGGTAAAAACTCCATTAATTTACCTTGAGCTGCTGCAAAACTTGGTCAGTTTAGTCAGTGAGTTTCAGAAATCATGGCATGTTGCCATCAAATTTAGATTAATCTTTCCGCGATTTTTCATTCTCCTTTACAGCCAATACATCTGGTTATGGTTGCTTTCTTCTCTAGAAACATGAGACATGCTTTCTGTACTTTCAAATTCTTCTCGGGATATGGATCAACTATGGACCATCAAATACACATATCGACAACTTGAAAAATAGAGATCCTATCCCCAAGTCGACTGTCCGATCTAAAAATATCATCAGATACTCTAAATTTTTCTCTTGCTAGGGGAATAGGGGATAGAAGAATGCTACTAAATATTTCCCATCTCCTTTCTAAAGGCATTGGGTGATACTGTACCATACCATTTACAATTTCTTCTATGTACAAGTGCGGATTGCCCTTGCCTCCTAAAGCTTTACCACCACTTGTAGCTAAATTCACAGAAGATTCTGTTAATACAAGAACCAATCTTTTTCCATTCCTAGTACCAGTCCCCACTTGGTATTTGTTTCTCTACTTTCTTTGCTCTTGGAGGCACTTGACATTCAGACCTTCAGGAAAGCATCTTGCTCTCTTGACACCCTTTTCCTTTGAGTAGTGTCCTTATGAGTGCTCCAGTTAAAGTACACATGTATCTCATTTGCTGTCAATTGGAGATTTTCACTAGCCATACCCATTTGGCCCTTGTGTTCAGCCTACACATCCTCTGGCTCCAAACTGAGGCTATAGAGGACTGTGTGGATGAACTGCTATCAGTTTTTCTCAGTTGCCTTGGCTTGAGACCCAAGTTTAGTGAGTCTATCTTGAGTATGTCCTGTCAAATTAGAACTTTTTGCTTAGTGTGTCAGTTTAGCTCAGTAAAGTAGTTGTTAGTTTAGTTTTACTAGTGAGAGGAGTGCCTTTTCCCCTCTCTTTTCCATTTGGAGATGCCTGTCTTCCTCGGGAGGACATGCATGACTCTTCAGACTTCAAACACTGCCTATCTCAGTTAGCGATGGCACCACCAAGTGCATTTGCTGTCTAGAAAATTTGCACATCCTGTGGGAATATAACTTCTGTTTAGCCATTAAATCCAGGAACAGGAAGAACTGGGAGATCAAGCTCAGGCTTTTTATAATGGAGCGCCCTTTCATGCTGCTTCAGAGCCAGCTGGCAGAACCCCCCTGTATATCAGTCTGTGGTCAGATCTAGTGCCTCCTTTATCTCTGCTCAACACTCCTCCAGAAAGAGGGAAGGACCCAGAGACCTCCAAAGGTCCCAGGAAGAGGAACACTGACTCACTTTGTAAGGCATCTGGTCCCAAAAGACCTTGGTCTCTCACTAAGTTGATGGTTTTGAATAGCCAGCTTTTCTACCTGGTACCATATAGGCTACAGGTTCCTCCCAGTACTGGCATGGCTAGAAAACTCCACCTCTTCTAAGAACAGAAATAGCTCTGAGTCAGCTTCACTACTGGCCAGGTATGATTGAGATGGAAAGGACAGATGTTCCTCCAGACTGGTACCATTGATACAACCTTGATGGGTCCCTCAGTCAGGTACAAATCGAAGCATCCACCTCCATCAGTGCCCCCATTGAAGCATTCTGACTCCTTGATATTGTCCATTTTTAGTGAGACCAATGTGCTGGTAACAACACTCCATTTGATACCTCAACAGTTTAGATACTCAAGAGACTTAACTCTGGCAGAGGAACTGGAGTCTCTGCTGATCCTGGGCACTGTAATGAAGTAACCAGCTTCATTGTCAAGACACCAGTTTTGACAGACCGGTTGAGAGTTCAGATCTGTTTCACTTGTTAGTTTGCCAACTGCAACAATTTGCTGCTTCCCCTTCTTTCCCAGTTTCAACATGCATGGGAGCAAATTACTACAGACAGCTTCCGATTGACCTTCTGTGTACCTATTCAGGAACCCTTTTCACAAGCTCCTATTCAGACAAGAAATAGATTCCCTTATTTTCTAGTGTCCTGTTCCACAAAAGGGGAAGGGTTTGTACTCGAGGTATTTCCTCATACCAAAGAAAAAAGGAAGGTGGAGACTGATTTTGAGATCTTAAGCTTCTAAATAAATTTGCACAGTCTCAAATTCCGGGTGACGACTCTGATAGTATTGATGCCTTCATTAGACCCATTGGTTTTCAGCCCTCAGTTTACAAGACACGCATTTTCATGTTGCAATACACATATCTCACAGAAGATACTTGTGTTTCATGATAGGCAAGGATCACTTCTGATATCAGGTGCCTCTAATTTTAAAGGAAATGAGCAAGATCAGGAAGGGCCAGGGTTATCCTAATAGTCCCAGTGAGCCCGAGACAGATGCGGTAATCTTCTCTGCTTCATTTGTCTCCTCATCCAACGGTGACCCCTCATTTTCTCTCCCGAGATGTTGGCTGAATGCTTTATCCCATCCTGGAAGTTCTCCACTTCAAGGCTTGGCTCCTTGATGGTTTCAGGGATATTTTATCAATTTGGTAGAAGTACGTACAGCAGGTGTTAGTAAACTGCAGGAAAGAATCTACTTGTAGTACATACCTTCAGAAGTGGAAAAGATTTTGCTGTTGGTGTGGACATCTGCAATTCACACATGAATCTTCTTCACTTTCATGTATTTTGGATTACCTGCTATAACTGAAGAATATGTATGTATCAGGTAGCTTGTTCAAGATTCACTTGACTGTGATGATAGTTTTTCATTCTTCTTGAAGTGCTTGCTCATGTCCATTCCAAGTAGGTGTGCTCGTGCTATATGCACAGTTGTTGGAAGACTTTTTTCCCCTACTGGTACCTGTCAGGTTGGCTGTGGAGCCCTCTGTCATCACACCTTCATGGTGGTGTATATAAGTCCCTGATGACTCATTGCCTCCTCAGTTCCTTCTTACCACTGGTGACAGTTGTTGGATCTGCTTCCTTCTCTTGTGCTATGGCAAATAATCCCTTAGTGGACTTTAATTAGTTAGTTTAGTGTTAGTGTTTTAAAGTAGTAGTATAGTTAGATAAGTTTCTAAAAGGGTTCCCTCCCCCCCACTCCCCCCCACCATATTCTTCTCCGACTGGGGTATGCCTTAGTCTCAAGGGTTCAAACTATGCAGGTTCTGTCAGAAGCCTATGCTCAGGGGCCATCCCCACACCTCTTATTTAAAGTGCTGGGGGGAGAACTTGCCCTTCGTGGAGCCAGCTCTCTGTCCCCAGTCCATGTTGGAGATGAAACCCAGTGCTCCAGTATGGAACAACCAGTCTCTGAGAGAGGCTGTGGCGTCATAAAAGGACTCTGGGTCTAGAGAGACTCGGCACTGCTGCTCCCCGACACCAAATGACTCTAGTGCGGCTATCAAGCACTGCTCTGATTCGCCGGTGCCACATAAGAAGCAAACGAAATCTGAGACAGGGCATTCGTCTACAGCTAGAGCAGTGGAGCATGAAAGTGCAAGTGGAGTGCGTCTCGTGGCAGGACACTGAGCTCCTACTCCAGCTAAACTGGCACTCTTGACTCCGGCCTCACGGAGAGGGCTGTTGATTCCAGTACTGGTGGATTCCCCTGTGCGGGTGAGCCAGATGGAGGAGCTGGATCTTTTGTCTATCCCAGACACGTTCTTGGCAACCAGGGACCTCAAAGCGATGACAGCTTTGCTGTTCCTGGCACTGCCTCTGACACCACAGAGAAGTGCCATGCTTTACAATGGCAAACCAGCCATGATGCAGCACTGATCACCTTCCCCATGGCAATTCTTACCAGCCCAGCCTTGTTAGGCACCACTGTGGTCACCGAGAATGGAGTCATCTTTGGACTCAGTTGGAGTTGTATACATCAAAACAGAGCCACTGATCAAGGTAGAAGGAGGGGCAGTAGTTCTTTATGATGCCCTGGCCACTGCAATGGCAGGAACCAGCACAGTGGCCCTTCTGGACTATGCGGGTATACCACCAAGC
Source organism: Dermatemys mawii (assembly GCA_007922305.1). Taxonomy (NCBI): domain Eukaryota; kingdom Metazoa; phylum Chordata; order Testudines; family Dermatemydidae; genus Dermatemys; species Dermatemys mawii. Next base: position 5,176,848 of record ML677348.1, read on the forward strand.
CCAGGGGCCAGGCTCGAGGTCTCTGTTGGTTGCCTGAGAAAGGTGAGCTCCCCCAATATCATCTATAGCCGAAAAACTACTGCGAGGCTCCGAAGCTGGCACCAGGGCTATTATCGCCTCTGGCACTATGCAAGAGATGTCAGCGCAGGGGAATCCCTGGAAACTAGAGAGATGTGAGGACCTAGTGCCGCCACAGGCATCATCCTCATCCTCCCCTCATGAGGCAATGATGGGCTCATCTGCCACGTTTCCAGCTATGGGCAACAGAGAACACCAGGAGCTACTTAAGAGAGTGGGTCAGAATTTGGGCCTCCAGGCAGAAGAGGTATCGAAGGAAACTCCATCCGTGATGGACATCCTCACACCTGAAGTTCCTTAAAGAGTGGTCTGACCCCTGATTCAGACCATCCCAAACACCACCAAGACTCTATGGCAGAGCCCCGCCACTCTTTCCCCTCCAGCCAAAGGAGTGGAAAGCAAGCTCTTTGTACCCCCAAAAGGGTTGAGTACCTATTTACTCACCCTCAACTGGGCACATTAGTTGTGGCGACCGCAAATGAAAAGAAGAGGTAAGGGCAGCAAGGACCAATGCCTAAATATAAAGAGGCGAAGAAGCTGGACCTCTTTTGCCGACAGTTCTGGTCTACTGGAGGGCTCCAGCTCCATATTGCCAACTAGCAAGCGGTCCTCAGTTGCTACAGTTTAAACTTGGTCAGAGCATTCCAAGAATTAAGAGTTTCTTCCAACTGAATCCAGGCAAGACCAAGAACCTCCTTGCAAGCCTTTGTAGACTTAGTGCGAGTTGTTGAGTCCACTATCTCAACTGCCATAACCATGAGAAGGAACTTAGGGCTGCAAAAGGCTTCGAGCTTCTCACAAAAGGCCCAGCAAACAGTTCAGGACTTGCCCTTCAAGGTCTCAGGGATGTGCTTGGTGCAAACAGATGCCAAGCTCCACACTCAGACTCATGAGCAACGCTAAAATATTTAGAGACTAACAAATTTATTTGGGCATGATCTTTTGTGGGCTAAACTCCACGTCATCAGATGCATTTGATGTGAGGTTTAACCCATGAAAGCTTATGCCCAAATAAATTTGTTAATCGCTGAAGTTCCAGAAGGACTTCTCATTGTTTTTGCTGATGCAGACTAACACGGCTACTGCTCAAATTAAAATCTTTGGGGCTTCATACATTAGCCCCACAAAGGAAACGCTTCAGATCACAGCATTCCTCTTGCTTCTACCCTGCTCATCCTAGACAGGATTGCAGCAGGAAGCATGTCAGGGATAATTGGCGAAGGCCACTTCAGCCCTCTTTCAATCAAGACCAAGGCTTGGCGAGGCTGTCTTCGGCTTCTAAACAAAACTTCTGAACGGGGGAACTCATCAGACCAGATCCCAGATCCTTCCCACCATTTTATGAACAGTCTGTCCCATTTCTACCATGCCTGGGCCTGAATTACCTCAGACCAATGGGTCTTTCACGCAGTAGAATTCTCTTCAGTTCTGTTCCCTACATTTCTCTCTCCCAGCCCTCCTCCCTGTCCCTCTTTAGGGACCCTTTTCAGGAGTAACTTCTCATAGAGGAGGTGCAAATGCTCCTAGAAGTTGGAGCGGTAGAGGAGGTTCCTGAGGAATTCAGAGGCAAGGGGTTTTGTCCCCAGTATTTCCAAGCTGAGAAAGCCAAGGGTGGACACAGGCCTATTTTAGACTGGAAAACCTCAATAGATTCATGAAAAAGCTAAAGTTCTACATGGTTGCTCTGGCTTCTATAATCTCTTCCCTGGATCCAGGGGACTGGAACACCATCTTTGACTTGAAGGATGTGAGCTTTCACATGTCGATAGTCCTGTCCCACTGGTGGTTCCCCTGCTTCGTGGTCAACAGTACCCATTATCAGTTCACAGTTCTCCCCTTTGGCCTATCTGCAGGCTCTAAGGTGTTTACCACGTGCATGTTGGTCGTAGCCACCTTTCTGAGGAGCCAACAGGTAGAAGTAGATGACTGGTTGGTTAATTAAGGACCGCATTAGGGCTCAGGTGGAGGAGAACATGAGCCTGATAAAGTCAACTTTCGACAGGCTCAGATGTATACTGAATGTGATAAAATCAACTCTAACCTCCACTCAGAGGATAGAATCAGAGGGGTAGCCGTGTTAGTCTGGAATTGCAGAAGTGACAAAGAGTCCTGTGGCACCTTAAAGACTAACTGAAATTTTTTCAGAGCATGAGCTTTCGTGGGCTAATACCCACTTCGTCGGATGCATCCGACGAAGTGG
>ML677348.1:5179525-5208009 GCA_007922305.1 Dermatemys mawii
TACCCACTTCGTCGGATGCATCCGACGAAGTGGGTATTAGCCCACGAAAGCTCATGCTCTGAAAAAATTTCAGTTAGTCTTTAAGGTGCCACAGGACTCTTTGTCACTTCAGAGGATAGAGTTCATCGGCGCTCTCGTAGACTCCAGGCAAGCCAAAGCATTCCCCCTTGAATCGCATTTTCTGACAATGGGTGCCATCATAGAGGACTTAAGAGGACACCCCACTACTGCAGTGCAAAATTGTCTGAAGCTGCTTGGTTGTATGGCTGCTTGTACTTATGTAGTACAGCACGCAAGACTGTGGCTCTGATCTCTTTAGACCTGGCTGGCCTCACTGTACAGATGAAACCAAGACCGCCTAGACAAAATAGTCACGCTTCCTCCACCAGTTATTGAGTCCTTCCCTGTGGTGGCTCAATCCACAAGTGGTGTGCGCAGGGGCACCCATTTCTAGGCCCCAACCCTCACTGGCTCTTGTCACAGATGCATCAGTGATGGGATGGGGGTGCATGTAGGAAGACTCAATACTCAAGGCCTCTGGTCCCAAGCAAAACTTTCCCTGCACATTAACATCAGGGAGCTAGCCAGACATTCCAAACCCATCTGGAGGGCAGATGGGTATCAGGATTGACTGACAGTACAACAGCAATATTCTATATAAGCAGACAGCATTGTGCTTTCTCTTCTCCCCTATGATAGGAAGCCCTCAAACAGTGGGACTTCTCCATTGCTGACTTGATACATCTACAGCAGGGGTAGTCAGTAGGCGGACTGTGAGCCAAATCCAGACCACCATATGCTTTTGAATGGACCCCAAAATCTCTTTTACTGTTTGTCATTATCATTAGTATTTTTAAAATTATTTTCTCTGGAGTCTGGACCTTTATTATACCTTGATCAAGAAATTTGGACCTTGACAAAAAATAATTGACTATCCCTGATCTAGAGGCATCATATGTTCTGGGCTCTTGGAACAAACTGGCTGATCATCTCAGCAAGTCCTTTCACAATCACAAGGACCTGAGAGGTCCTTCTGCCTGCATGTTGTGAATATCTTCCAGTTGTGGGGAATTCCCAAGGTAGACTTGTCATAACGAGGCACATCAGGAAACATCAGCAGTTCTGCTCCTTCCTGCATCACTGCTTAGACTTGCTTTTGAATGCTTTTCTCATGCCTTGAAAGACCACCTGCTATATGTGTTCCTGCCCTTCTTCCTTGTACACAGGGTCCTGCTAAAGATCAGAAGAGTGGGAGCATCAATTATATTAATAGCACTAGCATGGCTATGCCAACACTGATTCACTACGCTTTTAGACCTGTCAGTGGAGACGCCAGCGACTCTGCTCCTGGTCCCAGACTTGAAGGTGGCCATAGTCCTGCATGATAAACATCACAATCCAGAGTCTCACCACCTCACTGCATGGAAACTCCATCGCTAAACCCCTTGGAACTGGTAAGCTCAGAACCTGTTAGAGAGCCACTTATTTGGCTAAGTTAAAGAGGTTCTCTATTTGGTCATTACAAAAGGACACTCCATCTTTGCAGTCATTGATTCCCTATATTCTGGACTATTTACTACACCTGAAACAGCAGGGCCTGTCAGCGTCGTCAGTAAAGATGCACTTGGCCACTATCTCAGCTTTCCATCTGGATTCGAGCAGACAGCTGATTTTTGCCAGGCCCATGGTCAGCCATCTCCTCAAAGGACTATATAGACTGTACCTTCAAGTAAGGTAGTCGATCCCCTCTGAGATCTCAACCTGATGCTCTCAAGACTGATGGGGCCTCCCTTCAAGCCCCTAGCGACATGCTCACTTCTCTATTGTTCCTGGAAAGTAGTGTTCCTGGTGGCTATGACTTCAGCCAGGAGGATGTCTGAGCTTAAGGCCTTGACTTCTGAGCCTCCATTTATTATCTTCTGTAAGGACATGGTGTAGTTATGGCGCTACCCTGCCTTTCTCCCAATGGTAGTTTCACATTTCCAACAAATCAGGACACATTTCACCCAGTTTCTTTTCCTGAATTGCATGCCAGCAGCCAGGATTAATGCTACACTTCTCTGGACATCAGGCGAGCGTTAGCTTTTTATACTGAAAGAACGAAGCTGTTTCAAAAATCAACACGACTTTGCTGAAATTGCAGAGTGCGTGAAGGGGCCTCCACTGTTGTCCCAAACAATTTCCTCATAGATCATGGCCTGTATCAGGAGATGCTATAACCTAGTGAAGATATCTGCTGCCAGGCTGACAGCGCACTCCACAAGAGCGCAGGAATCCTCGGTGACATTCCTGGTGTAGGTCCCCCATTCAAGACACCTACAGGGCAGCGACATGGTCATTAATCCACACCTTTACGTCTCACTACGTCATTGCATAGCAGGCCAGAGAAAACGTTGCGTTTGGCAGAGCTATGTTGCAGTCTGTAACTCACTGATCTCCTTCTCCTCCTCCTAGGTGTCACTTGGGAGTCACCTACTTGGAATGGACATGAGCAAGCAGTCGAAGAAAAAACGGTTACCTTCCTTCCTGTAACGATTGTTCTTTGAGATGTGTTGCACATGTCCATTTCAAGACCCACCCACCTACCTCTCTGCCGGAGTAGTCTGGCAAGAAGGAACTGAAGAGGTGGTGGGTTGACAGGGACTTGTATATAACGCCATGAAGGTGGATTCCTGGGGGCGCCACAGTTGACTGACAAGTACTGCTAGGGGGAGAAACCTTCCGACAACTCTGCATGTAGCGCGCACACACCTACTTGGAATGGACATACGCAATACATCTGGAAGAACAACAGTTACTGAAAGATAGGTAACCGTTTTTTCCCCACTGAAAGAAATAGGTGACTGGAATGATTCTTAGTGTTTGCTCATCCTACAATTGTAAGGTTCATTAATGGACTGGGATTTCCGCAAGTAACAGCCCCTCACTCTGCTTTGGGATCTTAGTCTAGGTCTGAGAGGTCTCACAAGACCCCATTTGAACCAATGACGACCTGTTTCTTAATTAACCTGTTTCTTAATTAACCTGTTTATGAAGACAGCCTTTTTAATAGCTATTACATAGGCTCGAAGAGTTGGAGAAATCAAGGTTTTGATGACAGATCTTCATTTTACAATATTCTTCAAGAACAAGGTTTTCCTGTGTCCACACCTTAAATTCCTGCTTATGATGTCATCTGAATTTTGTCTGAACCAGGCTATACATTTACTCATCCCCACACTCGTTGAAACCACTTAAGTGAGGGCAGGAAGTTGCTTTCTGTACCTTTATAGAATCATAGACTCATAGAACTGGAAGGAACTCCTAGTGATGACCTACTCCAGTCCCCCGCACTCATGGTAGGGCCAAGTATTATGTAGAGCAGTTGTTCTCACAACACAATTTTTGGTGGCCACAGTGCAGCCATCAGCTGTTGCTGGTGGTTGCTCTGACAAATTTTCCTACTTTACTTTAGGAAAAGAAAATAAATATGCACATGTCCAAATCATTGTCATTTATTAATGTAGGTTTTTTCTGCAGACTTTAATAATAATAATTAATAATGCACAGTTGTATTTTGGGGGCCTTGGCTCCCACTGCCTCCCCTGGCCCTCCACAAATTGCCCCTGGCCCTTCCACTTTTCAAAGGATGCCTTTTTTCATCTCTCTGCTTCTTTTACTTTGTTGGTTAGCCACGGTGGCACTTCTTTGGTTCTCTTATGTTTTTTAATTTGTAGTATACATTTAAGTTGAGCCTCTATTATGGTATCTTTAAAAAGTTTCCATGGAACTTGCAGGGATTTCAGTTTTGACATTGTACCTTTTAATCTCTGTTTCACTAACTTCTTCATTTTTGTGTAGCTCCCCTTTCTGCAATTTAAATGCTACAGTGTTGGGCTGCCAGCAATGATAGCTTCAGTGCCCTCTTGATTGCTTTATTTCCTTTTTCTTCGGTCAGTCTTCAAGCTGCCCCTACTTGGAATGCCTTTTCAATTCCATGTTGAGGATCTCTATAGTTTCTTCATTTGCATCCTATCTGAAGACCCATTTTTTCCTTAAGGCCCACAATATTTATTAAAAATTTATCTAAGATAACTTCTTCCTCTCACTTTCCTAGTGCATCTTGGTTTATCTTTCTTTCCCTGCTGGTTTCAGGATTGTAATGCTTCCAGGGTCAGGACTGTCTTATTAACTATCTTGTCTATTGGACTGAGCAAGTTAATGCTTAATGAATAAAAACAATAACCCATTGTGATTAAAGGGAGAGCATTATATTTCTCAGAACTATTGTTGGAGGGTTTCTGTTATCTTGGAAATAAAGAACACTACTTGGGCTTATATTTTTGAGTTTTGACAGTTTCCTTCACAACTGTCAGAGAGAAAATTGTGTGTGTGTTAATGAAGAGTTATATTCCATTGTTCATTTCTAAAGCAAAGGCTAGATTTTACAGCAGGTCCTCACCAGCAAAATTGCAGAATAAATGGAAACCATCTTTTGTAATGTCTCAGAACCATGTGCTGTTTCATACAAAAGCCATCGGAGACACCTATATTGTCTCTAATACTGTTTAGTACGTAACATAAAGGGAAGACTGCAAAGTTCATACATTTAATATATTTTTGGGATTGCAAATGGTTTTAAAATTCAAACTTACTAGCTTGGTCGAGGGTCGACAGTAGAAACAAGATTCGGAAAAAAGATTCAGAAGAGCAGATGGCGCAGGAGTTTGAGTTGGAAGAAGTGATAACGGGATTGGAGAGAGAGAGTTTTCTATACAAGACGTTGTGTTAAACACTACTATCAATATTGCAAAAGTGCTAAAATCTCCTTGTGGGGTCAGTGACAAACAGTGAAAGCTTTGTTGTTATGATTAGATACCTCCAGAATCTTTCCATAGAATTACACCTTAATGTACCATTGGGAAAATTGTGTTACTTATTGTACAGTTTATGTCCATATAGAAACTCATGGGATGAAAATATAAAGACATTGGCTTTCTAGTATAAAATAAAAACATTAAGCAAATTAAGATCTCTAGGTTTGAATTTGGAGATTTCTTTCTAGATACCATCAGCACAGATTTTTCTCACTCTAAAGTTTCAAGCTTGCAGCATGAAGCAGAATAGGAACTTCTTTAATTGCAAGTCCGAATCTCTGAAACACTGGTAGTGGGTCATGACACCCTCTTATGCTACTGATTGTATACTAAATGCCACTTCCTTAGTCCAGTCATCCAGTTGATTCTTCCTTATTCCAGACATGCAATAAGGTCTCTGACCTTTTCTGGCTGCCTTTTCAACTCCGTTTTGCCTCTGTTAGACATAGGATATCCTTGTCAGACCTAGGAAGTTTCAGCTCTAACAATATTAATGTCTCTGCTGGCTGCAACAGTATTCATGGTAGCCATGGTATAGCATAACATCAGATAACCTCAGTGGCCTTTGATCCCACTGAAAGTATGTTGTATTTCACCAGTAATTATTTTGCTCCTGATCGTCTTATAAGAATCATTTAGGGTGGGAGGTCAAGTTCAGGGTATTTCTATAAGATACTGGTACACAAGAGCTTGATCATTTTGTATCTAAAATTACCTTGGGAGTGGTTTAAGATGAAACCAATCTTACTGCTTCAATAAGAATGGCCATACTGGGTCACACCAAATGTCCATCCAGCCCAGTATTCTGTCTTCTGACAGAGGCTAATGCCAGGTGCCTTAGAGGGAATGAACAGAAAAGGTAATCAAGTGATTGATCCCCTGTTGCCCATTCCCAGCTTTTGGCAAACATGTTTATAAACAGCTGCGAGATCCCATGTATTTAGTTCAACGACATGAAAGCACTTTTAATGTTTCTTTTTAAAGCATTTAACATAAAATCCCACTTTCCATGTATCCTGCTGAGTTCTATTTTGGTGCCGAGTTGCTTGTGCCCTTTCTTCTTGCATAGGTGAAGTCCTTTTTGGAGCTTAGAGTATTCCTTATTTTAAGCTTTAGTTCTCTGCCCCACCTCCCTCCAAGAAAAGACTCTCTCTCCTTTTTCATTACATCACTTATCCACTAGCAGAAAGGAATTAATATGATTACCTCCAAACTATTGTAGCCACTCAGGCTTACCTAACTTCTAACATAGTTAACACAATTGTTTTCAATACTCTTTTTAAATTTTAAAAAAATATGTTTTTAGCCAACATCCCCTGCTGGAAGAAATGATCTAGATCTTTTATGTAATACAGGAAGATTCTAATGAGGTGAGACGAGCAGAAAATGTATCTTCCTATGTGTAATATAACTTAGTCATAACTAATGCATTGTTTTGCTTTATGTTTTAGAAATATGGCAAATTAACAACTTGTACTGGTTGCAGAGCTCAGTGCAAGTTTTTTGAAATGACTCAGTGCATAGGACCTAATGGATATATGGAGCCATACTGCTCAACTGCATGCATGAACACACACAAAGCAAAATATGCAAAATCACAAAGTAAGTGAAAAGGATGGTGGCTTTTCATCACTGATAAGAACAGACTTGAATTAAAACTTTTTTTTTTGACTTCCATGTTTTACTTCTGTTTGTTTCGCTGGTGAAGAAGACAAGACCTAAGATTAGCAAAAATAGTCTCACTTTGTACTTAGATTGTTTTTCCTGTTTTAGAATATAAATTCATGTAGGTTTTAAAATTACTCTAATCACTATTGTATGAGTTTTTTGCAGATTTTAAAGGAAAAACATACTGTGCTTTTATATTCTAGACTTGTAATATTTTAGTCCCAACTCTGGTTGTCTCCCATTTGGAATATTGCAACCCTCTCTTCCTGTTAGCTTATTGATTCCCAAGTGGTCCCACCCCCTCAAACCCTCCCCCCCATTTTTTTTTCCGGTGTATTGAGGCTTTTAGGTTACTGGGGGGGAAATATTGAGACATAATAAATAGTGTACACTAGTGATGCTACAGAGTCAGATATAATAGTCTTCATGTAGGTGTGGTACTTTTTCATATTTGATACAATCCAATACTGAATAATTTCCGTCCATAGGCATGAGACATTGCAACTGTGTCTCTTTCATGAGATGTGTTTAGCCAAGACATTTATTCTAGGAAAGGGGTATATAGATCTATCAAGATTTCGGAGTGAGAGAAGGAGACAGAGTAAATTAGTTTGATCACTAAATTGGAAATACTAATAAGTTACTGATAGGAACACAAAAATACTTTAACACCTGAAGTTCAACAAAGAAGATCAGGAAGAATTAAAATATATTTTCCTGTTTTGTGTGCGTGAGATTTTCAGAGCCCAATATTTTTTTGTTGTTGGAAAATTTAATTATGAAGTTTAGATTTTTATATTAATAACATGAGGGGAAGTAGTAAATTATAACCCAGTAAATTTCTACACTACTACTTGTATTTATTTTCTTTGTAAACTACATTTTTCTTTTAGGTATGGGAATTATTTGCCACTTTTGTAAACGAAACTCTTTACCTCAATATCAAGCCACAATGCCTGATGGAAAACTGTACAACTTTTGCAGTTCCAGTTGTGTAGCTAAATTTCAGGTTAGCTGTTGTGTTAAATCTTTTCCTCCCTGAAAATATATATGTATATATTTTGTTTATGCGTGTGTTAAATATGTGCATATTAAAATAGCTGGCTTTTATATAGCTTATTTTGATTTTGTTACTAAAACGGAAAAATAGCCTATCTCGGGCCACAGGCAACTTTGACATAATGCAAAGTACAGTTTCATAAACAATAAAACTCGAAACCTAAAAATCTGAAAATAACCAATAAAAAATATATCCCAGCAATATCAGTCCTCACCGCATCATCTCCTCTTCCCATACCCCGAAAAAAAAGCATGTGTACAAAGAGGAGCCCTGCAGCGTGCACTAAACCACAACAAATTCTGGATCTTTTAGACCAAGTGGGGGAAGTGAATTCCAAAGTTGAGGGTCCTTCGTATTTGAATACCTGCCATATGGGGCTTCACTGATTGCAACTACAGCAGTATATCATGGGGACAGAGGCTCTCTCTGAAACTGTTACATCCTGTGCTACTGAAGACTTGCAGATGAAAATGAACCATTTAAACTGCACCCAGAGAACAAATAGGTTGCCAAAGCACATCCCAGAGCACTGATACCCTGTTCTTCTGGTGAGATATGCTACTTACCAAATGGACTGTCAAGTTTCTCACAAGCTTCAATTTCTGGTTTGATTTAAAGTGTAGCCTCCATATAGACTGCATTGCAGTAGTTAAATCTTTAGATGAGAAAAGTATGAATGACAGTAGCTTAGTCTGCATCTGAAAGAAATTGTTGCAATCTCCAGATTAAACAAAAATGGAATAAAGTCGTCCTTAAACTGTTGCTATATGATTGTCCAACAGTGACGGGGGATCCAGCAATACCCCCAAATGGCTTCCCATATGTTAAAGTTTACACAATTATGGGAGCAGATGTAATCCTTCCTGCATTTTCTGGTTGCTTCTCACAAATTTACCAGCATCACATCAATCATCTCCAGACTGAGCTTCAGCCAGATAGCCTTCATCTGTGTCCCAATCTTTATCAAACGTCTTGTAAGGCATCCAACAGCACAGTCTAGATTGGATGTAATAACAAAATGGAGCTGAGTGTCATCTTTCTAAGGTGACCAGAGAGCAAGTGTGAAAAATCGGAACAAATGTCGGGGGTAATAGATGCCTATATAAGAAAAAGCCCCCAAAATTGGGGCTGTCCCTATAAAATCAGGACATCTGGTCGCCCTAGACTGTCATCAGCATATTGAGAACTCTATAACCCATATCTCTTGCTAACCCTTCAAGCAGTCATGTGTATATTTGTCATTCCCATCTACCCCTCTGGTTCAGTATGATGGAATCCTGCAGAATGCCGCATGAGAGCTTTTGAGGCTGAAAAGCAATTACACAAAACAGTTTGATATCTCTTGAGAGAGAATGCTACTGAAGGACATCCTATCTGCTCCTGCTTGGCTTTGCAGACCAGACAGTGTTTCATCTGCAATACTGAAAGCAGCTGGTAGATCTACATATGTTGCCATGACTATCATAAGTTCCTCTTTCATAAGAGATCAGCCAGTGCTACCATTACAGTGTCTCTGCTATACTAGGTCTGTGCCCAGCCCAGGTTAATATGGAGTAAGATGATCTGAGGCATCCACAAATTGTCTTGGTGCAGTCTTTTAATTACTTTTAACCAGGGATGGAAGGTCAGATACTTAGTGGTAGTTGGCTAAATTGTCCACTTCAGGTGATGACTTTCAGTCATAGAATCACTTACCTAATAGAAGCCAACTCCTATGAAGGAAGAGTTATAATATCTATCAGCAATTTACCCATGTTCCACTCTTCGCAGTTTATTCAGAGAAGGAGGACAGAGATCTGAAGAACAAGTTCATGACATGAAGTATACCTAGCATCTCTAATACCAAAGTGAACTACATGGTACTGAACTCAAGAAGAGGAAACCAGGGTTTGGTTGGTTTTTTTTTTTGCCCTCTTCAGTCATGATGTTGCCCTTCATCTATGGAAAAAGACAATTTAGTTCTGGATCTACTTGACTTTATTCACAATATATGAGATTCCCTGAGAGAAGTGAGGGACACTCAGCCACTGAATGCATACACAAGGCTTCAAGAAGTGGGTGATGGATGTACTTATTTAATGAATCATTTGAGCAGCAGTACTACAAACCATGTGATGGATTAATTAATTTATTTAATACAATACTCCAAATTTTGTTTGTTAATGTAAATTTAGCTTCACCTTTTACCCATCTCAATGGTAATAGCTAATAATGTGCCTATCAGTGTACCTGTTTTTTTCTTTAATAGTCTTTTAAGTGAATCCTCTCAAACTGGGATTTACTCAGTTAAAATGAGTTTGATGTGAATTAGTATTAACTGTTATCCAGCGATTTGTCATTCAGCCATTCTGTACAGTTTGCTTTGAATCCTAAAGGGCTGAAAGTTTTGCAGAAAGGAGTGAATATAGGGTTCCACCAGTGATTTTTATTTTTAGCGGTCATAGGCGGTTCTGCACCGTTAAGAGAGAAAATGCAAGGTGATACTTTGATCAAAAATCCCTTTGTTCCACAATCATATTCTTTCACTCTACCTTTAAAGTAGGTTGGTGTTTCCCACTCTGATAATATACAGTATCTTCTCTTTAATAATTATTTCATTTTCAAATAAAAATTACTTTAACATATTAAAAGCATTTGAACAGTTCACTTGAGGTATGTGCTATGGTATTTATGCTAGTACATAAATACTGTTCTCCTTTCCTTGAACAGTTGAGTTTAAGCATTCATCCTTGTGACCAAGGCCTGTTTACCTAAGGCGGCTGTTCCATAGGTGATTGCTGGTGAAACGCTATGTAAGCATGTCTGAGGCCTTTCCATATATCCTAAATGCACTGCTTGGTCTTCTGAAGCTAATAATGTTGCAGGGTTAAGTATGAAGTTGTTCCCATATCATATTAATGTCTCCATCCAACATTGTGCATCCAACTGGGACAACTGAAGATTTTTTTTATGTCATGTCTGAACTTGATATTTAAGGAAACTGAGGCTGGAAATTCCTTCTCTATGAAGATGTGGTGCTGCAGTATGAGCTTGCCAGGTCATCTTGCCAGTAGCATCAGTCCTGAATGGGAGCAAAGGGCCTTATTTAATCTTATCTTTTGTCATGTCTTGACATCTGTTTTCTGGTCTTCCTGTTTTTGAGTGTGCCTAGAGAGTACTAAATCTAGTGGGTTTCAGTAGAATTCTGTTCTTTAAGTAGAATATCCTGCAGCTTTTTTCCCGTTTTGTTGGTGGCCAGGTAGTATGTTGTTCTCTCTCTTATCCTCTGCCATGGAATGTGTGTGATGGGAGGTTGGCATGCTGGTGGTAGAAATCCATGCTATGAGTCTAATAGTAGTGGAGAGAATATTTGACGTTCCTGTACTGAGGCTGTAATGGTGGTAGTTTTTTTTTTTCTTTCCTAATGCTGTAACGTTGTTGAGGTTTGTTTGTGGAACAATCCTGGGTGGATGGGTGACTGATAAATTAGCTCTTCTAAGGAACAGATAAATTTTATGAGCTTCGATTTTGTTTGTTTACATTATTTCACTGAGTGGAGCAGTTTTGATTCTTTCTGGGTTGTTCATTTTCGCTTTGTCAAAATCAGAAAAGCTTGGTGTGCTAACTACTGTTTGGACCTCCTAGAAGACTTGTAAGACATGCATCCATATGCAAAATTGCTACTGCAATTTGAACTGCCCTTGCTCAGAGCAACCCTAAGTTCCATGTTATTCAGCACTTCATCACGTTCCACCAGTTGCAGTGCCAGTGTAGAATGTAAGTGCTGGGCTTAGCAATTGCATTAGTGCTTCAGTCCTCCCAGACCAATCCCAGACCATTCCTGTTCCACTCTTTAGTGACAGTTTGACAGTTCAGAGCATGGGCTCTGTCACCTGTTAAGATGCTTGGATGCAAGCCTGATTGTGGTCTCTGATGGTCTCATCTGTGCCTGGCACTTCCTATGTCCTCTGTATTCAGGGCAAGCCCTTGAGCAGCTGCAACGAAACATGATCATTCTTGGCTCAGATGACAGCTCAACAAAGAAGAGAACAAATGTATAATTTAAAATACATCTTTAATAAAAATATTAATAAAAATAACAAAGTTATTTGGAAATTTTTTTAAATGGGCTTGTGCCCTTTTTTGCTGCTTTGTTTGTTCATTTAAACCGTAGTATGCATTATATGCTAGATGCTTTCCAGACATTGAAGAAGGATGTTGCCTTTAAGCAGCTTGCAATGTAAGGATAGATTTGAGCAGCTTGCAATGTAAGGATAGATTTGAGCAGCTTGCAATGTAACCATTTTGTTGTTTGTCCAGTCATTCATCTTCCAGGCTAGACAGGACCTGAATTTCTAATATATAAAGAAGAGCAGGGGAACATGAAATAAAATTCTTTGAAGACTTTTACATATCAAAAAAGCCATGTAACCAGTTTTTTTAGATCGCTTTTAACATTAAAAAAAAAAAAGATTTTTCTTTGCCCTATCTTTTTAGTGAGTGTCATTTTTTTTTTTTTTTTTAATCAGTGGTCATGGGGACACACCATTTCTAATATACTTATTGCCTAGGGGTTGTCACAAGTGCCTGTCAACTGTTTCAGCAACATCTTCCACATTCCAAAGCTCTGATAAAAAGGAGCCACCTTCCTCTGCATGTTTGTTTAGTACTTGCTCATTTCCCACCCAGTGCAACTGCCTAGGGCCTCCCCTGCACTTAGTGGGGGAGTGGACAGTGGGGAGAGGAACAGAATGGGGAGCTGAAGAACCCGGAGAGAGAGCTTCTATATAGATTCAGACTACGCCTCCCTCTGGATCCTGGAGATAAACATTCAAGAGAGGATTTTCAGTAATAAGACAAAGGAAAAAATCAACAGAACAAGAAAGCTTCAACTTAAAAAAAAATAAATTCATCCTATTTTACTCCTTGAGCACTAACACCCCAAAGTATGATTACTTATCAGAATAAACTGTGGTTACCAGTCCAGTAACATGTACTGGGGGAGCTGCTGACTTTGTCCTGGCATCTGAAAGTATGAGGAAGTTGCAAGTTGTAGATCCTACTCTTCATAGCACTTGCACAACTCCCAGTGCAGATAAGAACCATTCCATTTAAAGCAGTCAGTAGAACAAGTCAAAATGTGATGAAGTTTAAATAAACCCATTACATAATACTGCAAAGGTCTGTGACCAGTGTGAAGAGTCAGGCCTTGACGTCCTTGCATGGAGTGCTGTTTGTGGACATTGTGTTGGGTTCAAGTTATAATGACACAGTTGTCTGAAGGAACAAAAGGACACCTTTTCTATTTGAGGTTAAGTCAGTTTTACTCTGTGCCCTCATCTACATTAGTGCCCCAGAATGAAAACTCATGCAAACTCCTGATGCTGACTTGTATAAAAATTGGGTCTTGCATCAATCCAGTGTATATCGATGTGTTACTTGATTAAGATTCACCAGTGTTGGCCAGTTTTATGCCAGTGGAGCACATCTGTATGAACTTGAAATTTCAAGGAGAGCTGTCCTGAGAAATGTGAGTTAAACCCTGGACTCAGCATGTAGAGGTAACGAGCCCCGTTACTTGAGGTTAAATCTTATCCCAAACTTTGATTAGTTTCCTACTTAAAATTTTTTTAAAAAAGTTGCTAACTTGTTATTGTCCTATTTATAATCTTTCCCTTTTGGGAAAGGCTATCAAGAATGTGGGTGTGAGGAAGCTAGTGCTATCTCAGATTTCTGTGATCATCTTTGATTGAGACTCTGGCATGATCACAGCACAGAGAATATGCCAAACTAGTTGGTGGTTGATTTAGTGATGTGCAAAGGCTGATGTCTATAATGGGTCTATAAGACCAATGGAAAGCTTCTGGTGTGGAACAGACTTTTTCATCTAAGTGATATTTGCTGCAGGGACTATTTTACATCCATTCTTCAGCTGTGATATTGGCTTCCTGTACACCTCCAAATGCAATACAAGATGTCTCCTTTAATCTAAAAGCCCTAAATGGTGTGGGATATGGTTATCTGAGCAAGTGCCTCTTCTTTCCATAGCAGTTATCTGTTGGGTAACAGCGTGTATTCCCAGATTTTTCTGGGAACTCGATGCAGGGTATTCTCAATAGTTGGCCCTCTCCTCTGGCATTTATTTCCTCATCTGATCTGCTAGAACCCAGGTTTGACCATTTAAGACACGATACATAGCTTCTCCATTCTCAGGATTTTGCCTGACGGCAGGGCAGTGTTAATCTGCCTTGTTTTTGAGGGCCAGGGGCGGTGGGGTGTCCTTCAAAATATTGCTTTGTCTAGTTCCTTTCATACAAAACCTCTGATATAAATGATAGCTTGATAGTTCTAGATGGGAATTATGTTTATTTCAAGGTACATGACTGATTAATTGTCTCAGGTGATCAGTGATGGGGGGCAGGGGTGCTCTTCAGCTTTATGCATACACACAAGGAGAAGCCTAAAGTGGCCCTTAACATTGAGTGCAGTAGATGGGAATGTAGGAGAAACAAGACTGAAGATCATCAGAGGTGAAACAAATGGATTATAACAAGAGCAAGAGTAGGAGATTATGAAAATGAGGGAAAAGATCTGTAAAGCAGTTGAGAGAGGTGGGGAGAATCAATTGAAAGTGAGAAGATTTATCTGTTTTGTCTTCTATAAGGAAAGCTCCTGAATTCAATAATATAAAAACTCATATTGTCATTAACAGTGTAACTTTTAAACATTTTAATTTAGAAAAATGTAAATTTGTGGAACACACTTTCTACAGTGATGTGTGTATGTTTTTGTGTTTTTTCAGACTCTTAGTGTGCAGTCTTCAACCAATGGTCAATTTGTGTCTCCAAGTGACATTCAGCTGAAATGCAATTATTGCAAAAGTTCTTTTTGTTCAAAACCAGAAGTACTGGAGTGGGAGGTAAGTTCCTTGATAATATTGAAGCAGAAGTAGGGAGGGATTACATGAAGGGATTTTTATAGCTATACCAATTCCCTGCCATTGAGGGACAGATTGTCCCTTTTATACAGTGTTTAGGAAACAATAACCACAGATGTATGGATTCTAAGAATGGTAAGATTGGGTTATGCCATTCAGTTCCTGTATGGCTCCCCTGTCACACATCCCAGCTTTATCCCTTTTCAGGGAACCCTCTCATGAGTCAGTGCTTCTACAGCAAATCGAGACTCTGCACTTCGGGAGCCATAGAGGAAGTTCCCATTCAGCATTGGGGAGAGGGATTCTGCTCCCATTATTTCCTAATCCCCAAGCCCCATGGGAGGGATGAGACATATTCTGGACCTCTGAAGTCTCAATAATTACATCAAAAATATAAGATTCCATATAGTAATCTTAGCTACAGTTCTCCTGACATTAGAGTAAAATGTCTTGTTTGGTGCCCACCATCTTTTGGATGCCTATTCCATGTGAAGATTTTCTAAGCCATAGAAAGTTTCAGAGATTCATAGTGGTAGGCCAACATTATCAGTAACACAGTACTCCACTTTAGCCTGTCAGGAGGATGGGAATTCTGGTTTTGCAGGACCGGGACAATTGGCTAGTGAGGGACAAGTCCAAAGACCAAGTCCTCTGTCACACTGAGTTAACGTTGGATCTCTTAGTCTGGCTGGGGCTGATTTTGAGCAAAGGAAAGTCAAAATTTATGTCAACCAAAAAATCAAGTTCACTGGGGCCCAATAGGCTATACGAGTTGGAGCGCTTTTTTTCCTGCATGAATGATACTGAACGATTCATTGCCTGTGTCTGTACCTCCAATCTCACCTTTCAACTTAAGGCCAAGTATGCTTGAAGTTAGTAGGCCATGTGGCTGCAGACACTTACGTAATACAGTGTGTGGTGGTGTGCCTTTTTTCTTCTTCAATCATAGCTGAATTTGGTTTATCGCCCATATTTAGACAGGCATGTCCAAGTGCCAGTGGTGATTCTCAAGTCTTTACAGTGGTGGGGAGATCAGAGCAATGTATGTAAAGATGTTCCCTTCGTCTCTCCTCCAGTGATCAGGGCTACAGTTGCTGATGGCTCCACAATAGTTTGGAAGGTGCATTTAGGGACATTGAAAGTGCATGGGTGTATATAAACTGAACAGGAAGCTTCCCTTCATATTAATGTCCTGAGGTTTTGAGTGACTGACAATGTGCTTGGCCTTTTGGGACTAGATCAAGGGTGTTCAGCGATCCATGTATTTAATGACAATACCCCTACAATGTATTATGTGAACACAGGAAAGAGTTGATTCCAACCAGCTCTGTCAGGAGGCCATGATATTTTGGCATTTTTGCGTAGAGGAAGATCTCATTCTAACAGTTGCACACTTACCAGGTTCACAGAATCATTTGGTCAGTCATTTCTGCAGGAATTTCTCCCAAAGTCACCAATGGTCTGTGAAGGGCCATATGCTGAGATCCACTTTCAAAGATTAGGGCATTCAGACAGTTGCCCTGTTTGCTTCTCTTGGTGTCTTTCATTGGAGTCAGTTTTGCTCTCAAGGGGTGGTTTCAGTCTGGCTCATTAACCACTGCCTTCCATTTGAATTGGGTATTGGCCCTGATGTATGCACTCCCTCAGATCACACTTGTCCCTCAGGTAATTCTCAAACTGAAATTGGATCATGTCAGAGTGATACTCATTGCACTAATTTGGCTGAGACAGTGCTGGTTTTCTGACCTTTACAGTCTGTCAGTTCAGCCTCCCAGATCTCTTCCCCTCATTCCGTACCTGCTGACACAACACCATTGTCAGATATGGCTTCAAGCACCAAGCAGTCTGCACCTAATCGCATAGATACTGCATGGTGAGATGAGGAGGAAGAACAATGTTCTCAGGAAGTCCTACTTTGTAGGAGAAATCCTTCTACTAGGTTTATCTAATTTGGTTATTGGCTTGGGGAATTCAACTTGTACTAGCACAAGGGTGGGCAAACTTTTTGGCCTGAGGGCCACACTGTGGTTCAAAATTGTGCGGAGGGCCGGATAGGGAAGCCTGGGTCTCCCCAGACAGCCTGGCCCTGCCCCCTATCCGACCCCCACCGACTTCCCACGCTCAGGACCCCTGACCCATCCAACTTCTCCTACTCCTTGTCCCCGATCATCCCTTCTGGAGACCCCCCCACTCTAACTGCCCCCCCCAGAACCTCACCCCCCATCTAAGTCCCCCTGCTCTTTGTTCCCTGACTGCCCCCTCCCGAGACTCACCCACCCTAACCACCACTCCTACCACTAAGCCCCTCCCCCACCCCCCCACTCACTTACCATGCTCAGCTGGGCACTTCAGCCTGAGC
This sequence comes from Dermatemys mawii, assembly GCA_007922305.1. Classification (NCBI taxonomy): domain Eukaryota; kingdom Metazoa; phylum Chordata; order Testudines; family Dermatemydidae; genus Dermatemys; species Dermatemys mawii. Next base: position 5,196,385 of record ML677348.1, read on the forward strand.
ACGGGGCCCGCGGCTTGCTGTGCTTGGCCTGGCCCCTGGGCCAGGAGCGTGGGGCCACTGGCACTACACCCCTGGCCCGAGCTAGTGGGTCGGATAAAAATGGCCGGCGGGCCGCAGTTTGCACAGCCCTGTGCTAGCACATACTCAAGAAGTTTTGGATTACCTATTACAACTTACGTTCTCAGATCTGTCTCTCAGCTTGAGCTCAGCACTTTATCCCATGATGCAAGGGAAGTTGGGATTTTCCAAGTCCATGATAGCTATCTTTCTAAAAGGTGTTGTCCTCCTCTTTTCACCTGTAAAAGAAAGGATTCCCTTATGGGACCTCAGTACTATACTTGTTGGTAGTTCAAAATGGAGGACCCATGAGAGCAGCAACTTGCTCTGTCTCCCCTTTGCCAAAAGACAACAATAAAAATAAAAAGCTATAATTTCCATGAGGAAAGTTAGTGAACTGCAGGCCTTAATAGTAGAGCCTTTGTATTCAAAAGTGGTGTCACAGTTTCACCAGGCCTCACTCAGATGCTAATGAACAGCATCTTCATTCCTTGGATATAAGATGAATATTAGTATTAGACATTTAAGGCACACCTCAACTTTTTGTCTCTTCTGCGGATCTGAGAGTGTCAAAAGGTTTCCACACAGATTATTTTCTGCATTAGGATAGCACATGGGGTTGCTCAGACCTCATCTCCATAGAGACTGGTGGCTCATTTGATGAGGGCCCAAGTGACTTTGGTTGCATTTCTCAATAATGTTTTTCTTCAAGTGCTAGTCCCTCTATGTATTCCACACATGGGTATGCATATGCACCATGCACCTGAGTCTGGAAGTTTTTCTAAGCAGTGTCCATTGACCCACACATGCACAGTATCTCTCCTTGTGCTCTAGCCTGAGCGTATAAGGGGTGGTTCAGGTCACCACCACTCCAGTTCCCTCTTACTGCCACATGGCCTGAGTCAGAACCTTGTTTCCCTTAGCTCTTGTAGTCTTTAGAAGAGTTACTGTATATATTTTCTATAAATAGTTATCCTGTAGTTTACAAATCTTAGTTGTACAATGGCCTCATGCGCGTAAGACAGTTTTTGCCAGGCTCCACTTGCGGTGTCTATAAGCCTACCTACCAGGCAACCAGGGACCACATTGACTCCTGAGTCACCGTTCCCTTAGAAGTTCTTGGCTTTCTTCGTTGGTGGTCCAACCCAGCCAAGGTCATGCTGGGGACCCCTGTCAGTTCTCCCATACCAAGGGCCTCCCTTATGTGAGGGGGTGCTCGTCTGGTGTGCCATGCAGCTGAGGGGATGTGGACGCCATGGGAAACCAGGTTGCGTATAAACTTGCTGGAACTCAGAACAGTCCACCTAGCCTGCAAGACCTTCCTTCCCTTCATACATTCCTTCTGATTGCAAGTTCTATTGAACAATATTACCATGATAGTATATATAAACTAGCAGGGAGGAGCGAGATCTTGTCCCCCTCCTGCTTTGAGATAGTCGTACTGTGCCACTGATGTGTCCGGAATAAGGTTACCATACAAGCCACATACCTCCCAGCTGCTCGGACCTCCCTAGTGGACAGACTAAGCAGAAGTTTCTACATAGATCATGAATGAGAAATACACTACACAGGTCTGACCAACATCTTTGTGCAGTAGGGTGCTCCCCTATGGGTCTTGTTTGCGTCCCAGATAAACAGAAAACTGCCCAAATACTGCTCAAGTGTGGCAATAGGCAGCGACACGTAGGGTGATGCTTTCCTGCTTCCCTGGATGGGCAGCCTCTGATATGCTTTTCCCCATTCCTCTCGGACCACAAGTTCTCTGGAAGATTCGCCAAGATGCAGCAACCATCCTCTTTCTAACACGCTGTTGACCAAGACAGTTCTGTCCATACAGCCATCCATCAGGATCAGCCCATTCCAGGTTCTCCTGACACAAGACCATGGGAGGCTCAAGCTTCCCAACCCGCGCTCACTCCACTTCATGGCTTGGTGTTGTATGGGTGTCGGACGTAGCAAGCTCATACTCTGCCTCGGTCCAGGTAGTCCTTCACCAGAGCAGGAAAGAGTTCTCAAGAATATACTACAAAGCCAAATGGTGTCCCTTTTCCTCTTGGGTGTGCCACCACCACCACTCCTCCCTCACCACCATAGACATTCTGGTTATCCTTGACTATTTCCTCGCCCTAAAAACACCAGGCTTATCCCTTAGCTCACTTGTGTACGCCTACTAACAGCACCTTCCTTCCCCTGGTGTAGGGATGCTCTATCTTCATGCACCTGATGACCTTACTCTTTATGAAAGGCTTCATCAGAAACTTCCCACCCATCATCAGGTTGAGGCTTTGGTGGGACCTTAACCTCATCCTGTCAATTCTCCCAGGGCCACCCTTCAAACCTATGGCAACCTGTGCCATGACCTACCTCACCATGAAAGTGGCATTTTTAGTAGCCATCAGTTTGGCCAGAAGAGTCAGTGAGCCATCAGCCATGATGGCAGACCCTCCTTGCACAGTATTGCACAAGGAGAAGGTCTCCCTTTGTCTACATCCAAAATTCTTCCCAAAGATTGTGTCCAAATTTCATGTCAACCAATCAGTTCACTTACCTGTACGTTTTCTAAAACCTCAGCCCTCTCCTGAGGACAAGAAACTGCACTCCCTTGACGTCAGACATGCCCTAGGGTTCTACCTGCAGAGAACTAAGCCTATTGGAAAGTCTCTGAGACTTTGTCGCAATAGCAGAAAGATCAAGGGGCCAAGCCATATCCTTCTAGAATGCTATAAGATGGCAAACCTTCCCCCTTCCGGGAGTGTTACAACTGACTTGATGCAAACCCAAGCAGCCTCCATAGCATTCTTATCACAAGTCCCATTGTAAAAGAGTTTCAAAGATGCAACTTGGTGATCTCTCCACACATTTACAGCACACTATGCCCTGACTCAAGTGATTAGCTGCAGATGCAGCAATAGGAAGGACTGTATTACAAAGAGCTCTGCTACCAGAATCTGTGCACCCTCCTTCACTCTGATCACTGCTTGCAAGTCACCCATGTGTGTAGTACCCAGAGGGACCAGCACTCGAAGAAGAGGTGGTTAATTAACTGTATCTGGAGGTTTATTGAAATGTGTGGCCCCTTTTTGTATTCCACTACCTGCCCTCCTTCCCCTCTGTTTCAGACTTGATTATATTGCATAAGAGAAGGAATCAAAGCGGTGTCAACTCGCACTGCCCTTTATACCTTTCATCAGGAGCACAAGGGGAGATACTGCATACATGTGGGTCAAGGGACATTGGTTGGAAAAGCTTCTGGACTCAGTCATATGCTGCACCTGTGTACCAACATGTGGGATACAGATAGGGACCACACATCTTGTAAAAACTCCAGTTACGATAAGTAACCTCCTATTGGATATTTGCTGGGGTGCTAGCATGTCTTCCATACATTCTTTTACCAAACGCTACACTGTTAAAACTGCATCTTGATCAGATGCAAACTTTTGGAAGGGCAGTTTTGTAGTTGCTATTAAGAAGATTCTGAGCCCCATCTCTTTCCATTACTGCTTGTGAATCATCTTGGTGGAATATGTCTGCAACCGCTCAAAGAAAACGTAATTATCTACCTGCTCTGTAACTGTTGTTCTTTGAGATATGGGTGCAGATGTGTATTCCATGATCCACCCTCTGTCCTCTCTATTCTTAAGTCTCCAGTCTTGGATTCCAATGCAAAGGAACTGAGTGGGGTCAGAGTGGTGCCAACCTTAAATAGCCGTGGGTGGGCTATGAGGGGGCCAGAGAGCATGTGTGCAGCCCTGATGGGTACTTCTAAGCAAATTGCTTTGGCACACTTGGCTGCATGCATACGAGTGGACCTCACATCTGTATCCACATCTCAAAGAACAACAATTATAGTGCCGGTAGGTCACAGTTATCTTCATCTACTATTCAGCTACTCTGCTTTAGAGATTATAGCTGATCTTAGACCATCTTGAAACTTGTCTGTCAATTGCAAAAGAGGAAAATAGCTAAAGGAAATACACTGTTTTTAAAGATCCACCAATATGTATTCTTTTACAGCTGTCACTTTCTCCATGTGAAATACTTAATGACAAATAACTTCTATGACATTGAGTGTCAGTTTAATCAAAAACTGTTACCTCTATTGGTAGAGTTCACACTACCTTGTATATACTTGCATCTTTGCTCATACCACATTTTTTTAAGCATTTGTGTATTAAAAGCAGATTCTTGTTTAAAAGCTGCTCTGTATCAATCTTAATACTTTCTTATACTTTGTGTGTTTAGAACAAAGTATTCCAGTTCTGCAGCAGAACTTGTTCTGATGATTATAAGAAACTGCACTGCATAGTTACATACTGTGAATACTGCCAAGAGGAGAAAACACTACACGAAATGGTGAATTTCTCTGGTATCAAAAGACCGTTCTGTAGTGAAGGTATGTTTTTTTTTTTCTTTTTTGTAGTATTGATCTCATTTATTGTATTTTTACTGTAGTCTGTTTACCTTTGCTTTATGATGGTGAAAGTTTTCACATTAAAATATATATAAAATACTAACTTAGTCAACAGTATTTGAACTGGAACAGGGTCCCCCCCCCCCCTTCCTGGTGAGTGGGCCTGTTGAAGCCATGAGACACTCCCATGCATTCCATTCTGTTGAGTTTCTGTGATGCTCATTTCAGGTTGAAGACTGGGCCAAGACTTCTTAAAAAGCCCTTCAGTGTTCTACACCCTTTTTTTGTCAGGAAAGGTTGCTTTTGAGACCTGGGTGGCTGTGCCTACATCCCTACACAGAGGCTGAACAAACTTTCTGTTTAGCAGGGTGGATAAAATTTGATGATTTAAAAATAAATAAATTGGTCTTTTTTATTTAAATGCTAGTTTATTTTTAAAAAATAAATTTATTTGATGAAATTTGTAATTGACAACCTATGTTAAGGCCTAAAATTATTGTGATCTATTAACATTATTTCAATTAAGTAAAAAAAAACAATATAAGCAATAGATGTTTGCTGTGAAATTTTAAAGAAAGTGAACCACTGAACTAATGGAAGTCACTAGCTATGCACTGGAATCGGAATTCGTTGAGGTGTGAAACCTGCTTTTTACAGCAGTATTCTCTTCTGCAGATGCAAAGAATATTTTCTTCCTTTCAGTTTATTCAATTAATTCAGTTTGATGACTCCTTTATTAATAGTTGAGAAACCATTTGGGTGTTCAAAAAAAAAAGCAGGAAATCTTATTTTCATCTTCTAGTCTGTGAATAAAATATAGGTGGGAGAGGATGAGATTTACTTGTTATAATATCTTGATGGAGATGGTGGCCAGAACAGTCAGTTCAGTTCGGTAACTATAGGGAATACTTTCTTTGTTTAATAAATCATTTGGTTTTAAATGCAAAACACGTTTTGGTAAACTTTTTTCTAATGTATCACTCATATTTAAGGTATCGTAGTTTTATTTAATAATCATTTAAAAAATTTAAATGCTGTTTTTGTGCATTTTTAGTTGAATTTGAATCTCCATCCAAATAAAGCTTGACAGTTTCATAAGTAAAAAATGAATAATCATTTAGTGAATGCTAAATGCATAATTCACCATTATCTAACATAAATATATAAAAAATAAGATTCTGAATAAAAGTAAGTTAAGATGCATAATTGTTTAAATGTGTATAGAATATAGTGTATCTTTCTGGTTAGCAAAAAGAAGCACCAAATTTAGTGCAAATCAACGTGTTTTAATAGTTGTCGACCAAAGAAAATTAACCTTTCTTTAGGAAAATAACTAAGTAGTATAAATGAAAAATTAGTTTATATTAAGGTTTTCTGATTTAAATCATGATTAAAATTGGTAACTGAAATTTGGTTTAAATCAATCCACCCTGTTGTTCAGACTTCTGAAAGAAGGTAGGCGAGGCAATATCTTTGACTGGACCAACTTCTATTGGCAGAAGATATAAGCTGTTGTACTTCAGAGAACTCTTCCTTTCCTTCCCTTTGAAGCTCGAAAGTTTGTACCTTCCATCAACAGAAGTTGATCCAGTAAAAGGTATTACCTCGCCTACCTGATCTCTCTCATCTCCTGGGACCAACATGGTTACAACAAACCTGCAAAGAAAAAAGAAAAGTCTCCAGTAAATCATTTTTACATATAAATAGATTATGAAAGTCACTTTCAAGCTATAGTTTGCTGTCTTGATAGGTATTCATTATCATTCTGTGGTGAATGGCACTGCCCCAGAAGGGTGACCCAGAATCTGTGCACTGCTTGCTTGCTTGACGATATTCAGTTGAAACTGATCACTTCACTTGTGCAGTCAATCATTTTAGTTTAATAATCAGCCTAAAGAAAACTGAAGTATAGCATCAGCTTATGCTGTGGAATGGACGTGTCTACCCAATTAAGATCAACAATGCTCCTCTCAAGTCTATGAAGAAGTTTTGCTACCTAGGGAGTATGCTGTCACAGAATGCCACAATAGATGAGACTACCCATTGGATAGGCAAGAGCAGCTCTGCATTTGAAATGATGTGTCAACATCCATGGAACAGTAGGGTACCAAAATAATCACTAAACTAAATGTCTGTCAGGAGATGTGCTACAGCGTTTCTATATGGTTGTGAGACATAGACTAGATCATTAGGATTTAAAAGCATATCGGTCCTTTCATCCTTTAATGCAGTGGTCAGATTTAACCCTAATCTTGCAAAACCTGCACGGAATTCTCTTCCTCCAAGTAGACCAAACAGTAGGAGTCAGATTTCAGTTTGTAGTAGAGCCATTTTAATCTAAAATCTTTAAAGCAATCAAAAAAAACCTTGCTGTTTCGTTGTCCTGTTTCTTGTGCCATTTAATCCCTTATACTGGTACTATTGGGGCATCCCAGATTGGTATATGAACTTTAATTACCATCTACTGGCCAAGCAGTCCAGTTGGAGTATTTGGAGGACAAAGGTGATACGGATCCAGCGGTTCTGGGAGCAATTTCATCATCTTACCTTGAGGAGGCAGTTACCCCATCTTCATGGTCTCTGGCTGATGACTTGAGGCAATATCAGGAACTCCTCCTGCCCAGGGTAGCATCCATGCTGAAGATACAACTTGAGCTCCAGCATAGATTGTGAGGCATTTTACAGCACTCTGGCTGCAGTCGAGTGCCCACCTGATCAATGAGGTCATCGTAGATCCAAAAAAAATGGTATGCCACATTCTTGCATCTTGTACTCTCACCCTAAAGAGGGCCAAGAAGCACTGCTTTGTTCCAGCCAAAGGAAGAGAGTTTCTGTTCTTGTACCCACTGTCTAACTCCTTGGTGGTACAAGCAGCCACTGAGAGAGCCGGGCTGCAACGCCCGAAAATGGTTCTCTCAAAAAAAGGTGCCAAATGGCCGAATCTCCTGGGAAGAAAGATCTTTTCCTCCATCTCTCTCCAGTTCAGGATTTTGAATTTCAAGGCTCATCTAGCTAAATATGATTTTTACCAATTATGTGAAGTTTTTAGATTTTAAAGACAAGCTGCTTTTGGAAGATAGAACCCACTTTTACTCCTTAATTGACGAGGGCAAATTGGCGGCCAAGACTTCCCTCCAAGCTGCAGATGTTCTGTTCAAAGGGATGGCTGTGACCTTCCTGGTTACAATCCTAAGGTTTCTCATGGGAGGTACAGAGCACCATTCAGAATCTGCCTTTAGATGCAGTTAATTTGTTCCAAGAGAAGACAGATGAACCTCTCCACTCCCTCAAGGACTCAAGAAATTTTTTTCACTCTCTGGGCATCTATATCCTTGCCTCTATGAGACAATATTGCAAGGCTACAGAGTGAGATAACCCCCTCAACCTCAGGATTGGCCACATAAATGATAGTGTGCGCACAGGCCCAGACACAGGTCCTGTGACATCCACTGCATCATCTCATTCTAACTCTCAAACAAAGAATTTCTTTTGATGAGACTGCTGAGACCGTGTCTCTTTATTGATGCCACATCATCCTCCCATTTCAGTTTTTGGTGGCTGCCTTACCAAATTTGTCTGCAAGTAGAGGACCCTAACAACCAACAGATGTGTACTGGAAATGATTCATTGCGGCTGTCTGACTGTGTTTCTATCAACTCCTACCCACAGATCCCCTTCTTATTTCCTTTTCAGGAACCAGTTTCATGAGGAAATTCTTTCAAGAAGTGGATTCCTTTCTCCACTAGGGAGCTATAGAAGAAGTTACACCTCAACATCAGGATTCTACTCCCCATACTACTTAGTTCTCGGAAAGAATAGGAGATGCAGGCCTACTCTCAGCCTGCACTGACTTAATTATATACATCCGAAAATTAAAGTTCTTCATGATCATATTGGCATCAATAGTTCATTCCCTGGAAGAGGGCACACGGTTGGTGGCTCTTGATGTGAAAGATGCATACTTTGTGTAGCTTGAAAGCTGTTCTTTCACCAAAAGAAGTTGGTCCAATAAAACGTGCCTTGCCTTGGCATACTTTCACATAGACATTTGCCCATCCCACTGAAGGTTCCTCAGGTTCCTCTTTGGTCAAGATCATTACCAATTCTGGGTTCTTCCATTTGTATTAGTCACAGCATGCAGAGTCTTTACGAAAGTGTTTGTTTTTTCTTCAGTGATGGCAGCTTGGATAAGAAGGAATGAGTTGACAGTCTTCCCATATCTCCATGACTGCCTCCTAATGAGCAGATCATACAAGGAAGTCCAGTTGTTAGCCTGATTCCTGTTCCGCCCATGTCGTTCTTTAGACGTTTGTGTCAGCTATGAGAAGTCCACGTTAACCCTTATGAGGTCCGCAGACGACATAGAAATGGCCTTGGATTGTACTGCAGCAGGAACTTTTCTATCTATTGAGAGATTCCATTCCCTGGGCCTGATCATAAGCCAGGTCACCTTCAGGCCCTGGACATCAATCAGAACATGCCTGTCCATCCTCAGCCTTGTTGTCTCATGCACACATGTGAAACCATTTCTCAGGCTTCATCTTTGTTGTCTGAAAACCTGGTTTCTGTCTGTGTACTCATTGGAGTGGGGCAACATCAATGCCAAAATGACAGCTCTGTTTAAGGTTCCAGATTCTTTTGTTCAGTGGATAAAGCCAAAGAAGGTTTGAGTGGTGATCCCTTTCCTCGCACTGACACCAAGATAACCATCATTACTAATGTCTCCCTCAGGTTTGGGAGTTCATAAAGAGGATCATAACCCCAGGTAGTCCAAGATGCTTATCAATTTACTAGAACTGAGAGCTTTGCATTGGGCCTGCAATTCCTTCCTTCCCATTCTTCTGATCCCAGCATATCCAAATAATGTTGAACAGTGTGACAGCTGTCTTCTACACAATCAGAAGGGAAAGAGATCGCCCTCTCTCCTTGTGCGGAGTCATTTAATCATTGGGACTAGTCCACGAGCCATCAAATAATCCTTTCAGAAGCATATTTGCCATTTTTCTGTGGACCACAAATGGGAGAGTCATGATTCAGTTCCAGATGAGGTCTTCACCTCATGAGGAATGCCATCATGGGAACTTTTCACCTCACAGATGACTAGGAAGCTCCCTCTGTACTGACCCAGAGTTGCTCTAGGCAAGGGCTCAAAGGGAACTGCCCTTCTGCTATCATAGAGGGATCACCTCAGATATGTCTTACGTCCAATCCCGTTACTACCATAGAGTCTATGGAAAATTTGCCATGACAGAATTTGCGTCTTCCTTATTGCATCCAACTTGCCAAAACAGTTCTGGTTCACTGATATACTAAAGCTCTCATCTTGTCTGCCCATAAGAATCTGTCCATTTCTGGGCCTTCTGACATAACACAAAGACATCTTCAGGCACTCTAATCCGGAACTGTTACAATGCGGGGCTTGGTGTTTGAATGGGCATCGGTTGTAGAGTGTTCACTTTCCAGAGTGATGCAATCTGTTCTCAATCAAAGTAGGAAAGATTCTACCAGCAGATAAATGGAAACTTTTTCCTTTTGGAATCAGCGATAACTAGTATCTCCAGAATCTGCTGGGATCCTTTACATTTGTGGCATATCTACTTATCCTTAAAACTTTGGGTCTTTCTTTAGGTTCCCTTTGGCTTAATTTGGCAGCAATCAGAGTTCATTGTCCTGTTGACAACCACACTGTCTTTTCTCATCCTGCAACAACTACATTGTTGAAGGAGCTTCTTCGATTCTTCCCACCGTTGGTGAAACTCTCATCCCAGTGGAACCTCATTTTTGTTCTTTGCTCTCACCACACCTTCCTTCAAATCTTTAACCTGATTTTGTGTCTCCCATCTTTCACTGAAACTTACCTTCCTACTCACATCAGCCAGAAAAGTCAATGAGCTGTGATTACTCATGGCAGACCCACCAAAAGCTACAAATTCTCTCTCCTGTCATCTCTATTCATGGCACCTACAACACTCAAAAGACAAAGGAAACATCATTGGACTGGGGAGGGATCCTGGCTGAAATATCCAGCCAATAAGTCTACAAGAGAGCATGTGGTAAGAGAAACACTTTTGTGTTGTTCATTTAACCTGTTAAAGTAGGTATTAGTTTATATTTTACCTTTTATTTCTTTGTAACCAATTCTCCTTTTATGCCTCATTACTTGTAATCATTTAAAATCTATTGTTCTGTAATTAATAAACTAATTTTTTTGTTTTGTCTAAATCAATGTATTTGGACTGAAGTGTTTGGGGAAACTTCATTTGAGGTAATAGGATTTGTGCATCATTTTATTAATAGAAAATGATATGGACTTTCTATGAACTTGTATTGTCCAGAAGGCTGGGCAGTACAAGATGCACATTTTTGGGGACAAGTCTGGGACTTGGGATTTTTCACAGTGGAACATGGACTCTGACTCACCGCTCTCACAGGTTCCTTTGACCCATGTCCTGAGTGCTTGCAGAACTGAGTCAGACTGATTTATATGTGGACGGAAGCAGGGCTTGGGCTCAACTCTGAGTCAGAGCCTGAGCTTAACATGCATTATGAGCTTAACGTGCATTATGGGCTTAACACGCATTATAGACATACCACAAGACACAGGTGAATCCTTATTGGGGGAATTCTTACTCGAGGAGTCCCTGGAAAGGATGATTGTGGATAGGAGGCCATCGCTGAGAGATGATTGACTCTAAAGGATCTTCACTACAAGCCTCTACAATTTCATTCTATTCTCAAGCTATACTGCTTGACTGATGAACTGGAAGATTCTGTTCAACCAACAGGTAGAAAATTAGTTCTTCTGAACATATCTTTGGATGCCTCTTTGTCTATTATGCACTTGAATTCTGGGGCTCATGCTTGCTCTCGTCAGTGGTGTCTAGTATATTGGGTGAGAAGACATTGTTGGCTTAGATTGTGGAAGGTAGATGCATACAGGTGAGTTGTATCTTACGCGCTTTTGTCCTATGCGACTTCAGCTTTACGCAGTCGACAACCCCCAAAAAAACAAAACCAAAAAAACCCCAACCCTTCACTGCTTCCGATTCTGTCCGCCAGTCCACTCAATGAGCGCATGCACCAAAGTGAGCATGAGATGACGCGCATCTGCTGTTCCCACTACAGTATTGTACTGCTGTTCCCACTACAGTATT
>ML677348.1:5208019-5242081 GCA_007922305.1 Dermatemys mawii
CTGCTGTTCCCACTACAGTATTGTACTGCTGTTCCCACTACAGTATTGTACTGCTGTTCCCACTACAGTATTGTACTGCTGTTCCCACTACAGTACTGTACTGCTGTTCCCACTACAGTACTGTGCCTTCCATACTGTGCACATCTCACCATGCTGTGAGTGTGATTCCAGTATACACTTAGTGATTTAAAGATAATAGTACAGATTTTTTGTATAACCATGCCCCCTACACACAAGCCAGCTACTTCATCTGGTGCTCAACCAAAGAAACAGCAGTCTGTTCTAATGCTGGAGGAAAAACTGGCTGTGTTGGACTTACTGAGAGACAGTATGTTGGTCTCCAACATGGCGCGTAAATATGGCCACAACGAATCTAGCATCCATGCCATCAAGATTTGAGAGAAATTTGTCAAGCCATGGCATCAAGTGCTCCAGTAACTGCTAAAGTGATGAGTCAGGTGCGTGTGAAGACTGAAAAGGTATTAAACTTATGGCTGGAAGACATGAACTGTAAACGTGTGCCTATCAATGGCAACATGTGAAAAAAGGCTCTTAGCATCTATGCACTGTTAAAATGTCCCACCAAAGAGGGACAGCCTTCTAATGAGAAGGAATTCAAAACCAGCCAAAGTTGGCTTAACAGTCTTACGAATCGCTTCAGCCTCAAAAACATGCAGACTACTGGTGAAGCTGCATCTGCCACTGAGGAAGCAGCAAAAACCTACTCCTAACAATTTTAAAAAAATCATTGAGGAAAGGGGCTATCTTCCAGAACAAGTTTTTAATGCTACGAGACTAGGCTCTTCTGGAAAAAAATGCCCACATGAACTTACATTTCAAAAGCAGAAAGAGAAGCCACTGGCTTCAAAGCAGCTAAAGACTGTGTTGCTTTGTGGCAATGCGACTGGGTATTTAATAAAGCTGGGCTTGCTCTACAGGGTTGCAAATCCTCATGCCCTAAAAGACGAGAACAAAATTTTTCTGCCTCTGTTCTGGCAGTCTAATAAAAAGGCTTGGGTGATGGTAGCATTATGTCTGGATTGGTTCCACAAGTGTTTCATTATGGAGGTCAAGCAGTACCTTGAGGAAAAAGGACTTGACTTGAAAGTATTGCTGAACATAGACAATGCTCCTGGCCACCCTGAAGCACTCCAGTTTGTGCATAATGATGTTGAAGTCGTCTTTCTCTCCCCCCAGTACCACCGCCATCCTCCAACCTTTTGACCAAGGCATCCTTTGCTGTTTCAAGGCCATGTACTTGAGGCTTACATTCTCAAGGATCCTTACCACTATGGATGCTGATCCCAGTGTTAATGTGATGGAGTGTTGGAAAGTTCTTCAGCATTGCTGATTGCATCCATCACCTGTTTAATATAAGTGATGCAATCAAGCTTGAAACTGTGAATGCATGTTGGCGAAACCTATGGGAAGACTGTGTGTGAAGGATTTTAAGGGTTTCCCGACCATTGACAAAGAACTGAAACACTTTGTTCATGTGGCTAGGCAAGTAGGTGGTGATGGCTTTGTCGACATCCCCGAGGAAGAAATTGAGGAATTAATTGAGGCCCACAGAGAAATATTGACTAATGAAGAGTTAGAGGAACTGATAAAATCATCTACAGAAGACGAAGATGATAGCAAACAGGAAGATCCAGCAAGTTGGAATCTTCATAAATTTTCAGAAGTGTTCCAAGCAGCGAAACATTTGAGTGATTTAATTTCTGATTATGATCCCTCTATGGAACGAAGCCTCAAAATCTCACATAGCATTACGGATGCTTTGAGACCGTACCAAGAAATGTTTGAGGAGTCAAGAGACAACAGCGACAGTGGCCAATCACCATGTTTTTCAAGAAAAAACTGGCAGCAGCAGAACCTACACAATCAACTTCTTGAGCTGAAGCAGAGTCAACCACTTTGTCTATGGCTTGCTCTCTACACCCAAGCCTGGCCCATCATCTCCTGGATCGACATCAAGCCTTGACGACTCCCTAATAGTGTTGTCAGGGGAAGAGGAAGAGTAATCATTGGACTGTGTGTACATTGGATGAATGGTGACTGTTCAGGTTTACAGTACTGTACTGTTTTCATTTTTTATTCTTCTGTCTCTCTCTGTGTTATGTTAATGTTATTAAAATATCTTTCTATAGTTTGCATATGTTCTCTTTATTATATCCTATACTGTACACTGCTATATACAGCACATAATATATATATATATATATATATAGTGACGAAGTCAGACCAGAAGGATATAGGAGAGTGCTGGAAGGCAGGTATGTCAGCCTCAGGATGTGCAGGTCCTTGTTCCCTGGATAGCCAAACAAAGGCTACTCCAGACCAATCAAGACACCTGGGGCCAATTAAGAACCTTCTAGAAAGGAGTAGAAACAGCTAGCCTAATTGGGGCACCTGAAGCCAATCAGGGACTGGCTGAATCCAGATAAAAACCTGCCAGTTAGTCAGGTGGGCTGTGGGTGTCAGGAGCTGTGGAAGGAGGTTGTGCTGTTGGTGAGACTGAGTGGTGGACAACATATCATCCAGAAGGAAGGAGGCCCTGAGGTAAGGGTGAAGTGGAGTTTGAAGAAGCAGGGACTGCTGTGGGGAAGTAGCCCAGGGAATTGTATTGTGTTCTGTGGATAAAAGGTCAGCCATCTTAGCTGATACTATTAGGGTCCCTGGGCTGGAGCCCGGAGTAGAGGGCGGGCCTGGGCTTCCCCCCCACCCCCCTGCTCTTTCCACCTTCCATACTGGCCTGTGATGAAGGTAACTCACTAGGCGGTGACTCTTGCCAATTATACTGAGAAAGGGAGGTCACTCTGGGGCCTAGATGAGTTTCTGAGGCCCCTAAATCTGCCAGGAAGCGCAGGACCCACAAGTACAAACTTGGAGCTTTCAAAGGTAATTTTGACTGTACGTGGTTTTCGCTTTACGTGCTAATCACGGAATGTAACCCCCGCATAAGGTGCAACTCACCTGTATGCGTAACAGTTAAACTGCCTCTAAATATGCAAGCAAAACACTGCACCAGAAAGTAAAAGTCAGTGCTGTCATGGAGGTGATGGATATGTACAAGATGCTACCTGTCTTCCATAAGGCATCGCAGAAGGATTTTAAGTGGTCTTTTTCCAGAGAAGCAATCCTTTTATGACCACTGCTCACTTAGAGCACACAGGTGTAGCTATATTCCTAGTAGGGGCTGCAGGAACAGGAGGAAGAGAGGAACAAACTAGTTTCCTGTACCAAACAACAAAACTTAGAGACATTTCTTAGGAAGGAGGTCTCAGAAATTTCCTCATGCATGAGGGAGGTCTAACTCAAACACAGGGGTAATCAAGAGTTTTGAGGGAGGACACTCAGTGCAACATAAGACACTAAAAGACAAATCTGTTGTCCCTCAGAATTGCAGGACAAGCATCCGTAAACTAATCCAGTCCACTCCCAATTACTTTCCGAGGCAGTGGGGAGGCAGCAGGATACTGCATTGTTAAACATAGCAGTGTCTACAGGAGAGGAATTCTTGTGCATGTAGAGAGCTGTCTAGGGTATGTACCCAAAGGGTTCATGCGTGTCTTTACTTGCCTAAGCCAATGGTCGTCAAAGTGGGGTGCGTGAGACAACCCCCGGGGGTGTGCGAGACCCCCGAACTCTCTGTGGCATTTCGGCGGACGTGCTTCGGCTGCCACAGGATCGGGCTGGGATGCCGCGGCAACAGGAAATTCTATTTGTGTCCCGCTGAAATGCCGCTGACCACGGAAGCTTTGCGGTTGGCGGCATTTCGGCCGACACACTTTGGGGCCGCGAGAGGCATCGGAGAAGAGGAAAGGGGCAGTGCTGAAAAATCTTTGATAGAGGTTGGCCTAAGCAGTGCTTCACTGTCTATAGTGGTGTTAATGTCCCTGCTAGGGGGGCATGCAGCATATGAACTCAGCATGCTGCCATGAGGAGTATGAAGTATAGATGTACACATGGTCAGCTGCCCAGCTGGTACAAATAAGATCCCTAAGGCAGGCTCAGGGCATGATATTATCTCTTCAGTTGGTGTGCTTCCCTAAGAGAGAATTGTAAAGCTGCAGAGCCGTTCATATTCCAGCCTTAAGTGCAGAGTGAAGGGTCCCCACCTTAATAGGTTCACAATAAATAGGAGCAGCCACCCCCCAAAAATGAAATCAGCCTAATTTGTCAGTGTCAGACTGTTGCCGATAGTTCAGATGATTTCTACCAAGGTGGCACGCATCCTTGGTATCACTAGTGCAATGCTAACAATGGATGCATGCCTCCCCATAGAGATAATCTGAACTACCAAATTACACAGGTAGTGTATGCGACAAAAAATCTTGTAGCATTTTATAGACTAACATGTTTTTGGAGCATAAGCTTTCTTGGACGAAGACTCACTTCGTCAGATGAATGTCGTGGAAATCTCCAGAGGCAGGTATAAATATGCAGGCAAGAATCAGGTTAGCGATAACAAGGTAAATTCAATCAGGGAGGATGAGGCCCTCTTCCAGCAGCTGATCTGGAGGTGTGAACACCAAGAGAGGAGAAACTGCTTTTGAAGTTGGCAAACCATTCACAGTCTTTGTTTAATCCTGAGCTGATGGCGTCAAATTTGCAGATGTTCCAGATCAGCTGCTGGAAGTGGGCCTCATCCTCCCTGATTGAATTTACCTTGTTATCTCTAGCCTGAGACAAGGTGAGCATTGTAAAGGCTGAAGCAAGAGGAGAAAACCCAGTTATGGATATTCCTGTGCTCTCAGTCAGATAGGTGGCAACACTGAAGACAGAATGAACAAATGAGGAAATTTGCGTAACGGCAACTTGGCCATCAGTTCGTGTTTTCTCTGATGTGCCCCGAGAACACATCCAGTCGTGAACAGATTGCTATAAGCTGTGACTCAGTAACTACTTTCCTTATAGACTCACAGGCAGTGCCTAAATAGCTAGTTAGTGCACAGCAAACTGGGCAGTGAACGTGCAGTGTGCGAGACTGTCAGATTCTAACTGACCATGTTGATCCTGTTTTGCTGTGTGTCAGAAGTTTAATCGACCATGTGAATTCTGTTGCCATGTGTTATGAATGTGTGGCAGGCCTTGCTTACTGGGTGCTAACTAGCCATGTAGCTAAGCCCAGAATACGTACATAGTTAATCTTCTTTCTCTGGAAGATGGTACTCACTGCTATTAACATCACACTGTTACATATCTTAACAATCTAGAAGTAGGAAAGTTTTTTTTATATTCTTATCTGAGAATTTTCTTTCTAAGCAACTTCATGCTGACCTATCCTAAAAGGAGAAAGATGGATAAGGTTAAAATAGTTTAATTCTCTGAAGTTTGATTGAAGGCTTTGTTTCAAATTAATAATGCTGTTAAGTTTAGAGTGTGTACTCCTTTGGTAGCTGTTGTCTCTGGGTAAGGTTTCTGAGCAAAGAATGTTTCCTCTCTCTTTCTAAGCCCTTTCTAGGGTTAAGGCATTTGCCTGAGTTCAAGTTGCTAAGGAAGAATGCTGAATATTAGGGGTCTAAGCATCAGAATACTCAAGAAATAATGCTTCACCCCTACTTCTCCCAACATCACTCCAGTATACAAAGCATGCAAGTAGGAGCTTAATGTGATGTTTCTGTAGCTGCTTCAGCCAAACAATCCAGTTTACTTTAACAATATTGTGTTGGTTTTCAGAGGAAACAGGAGTAAAAAATAGTATAAAGTTTTCTCGTTGACACTGAATGCCTACTAGCTGCACATCCATTGAGTAACATACTGCAGTTTTAGCACTTGTTTCTAACCATAAATCAGATTTAACCATAAGATCATTCAGATTTTATATTTTCTAATAGTCTAGATGCTCAAGTTTTAGTTCAATGCATAATAAAATGTTTTGAGTTGTGATTCTGTAGACCTCTTGTCTTTTATATAAGGAATCTTAGATTATGTAAATTAAAATGAAAATACTGGAAAGACCTTAAATCTCTGTATTTTAATTATCCACAAGAGAAGATGTCCACACTTTGGAAAAATCAGTGTCTCGTTACAAAATGCTTGAACTCTTATTGATGCTGGAATAGTTTTTTGTCATTAACTTTATTAAAAATATCATAGTTTAAATAAAATGGTATAGCAAATGATTCTGCTTTTGGTTTTCCCCCCCCGTTTTTTGTTTGACCACTAGATGGAGAACTGTACTGAGGGAAAAGTTTGTATGCTTTTTTTTTTCTTAAGTGCGTGCTCTTGCTCATCGTTGACTAAAATTGTAAATTCTAGGGATGAAGACAACTGCCTGGCTTATGTACATTATTGCCTTGCTTTTTAGATCTTGTTATTGTCAGACTTTAGAAAAAGTTCAAATTATTATTTTTTGTTTCAATTAATTTTTTCTTGTTTATATGTCCCGTAGCCACTGGGTGTGTAAGATCTATACCAGGCCTGCACAACTCAGAAAGCAGCGAGGGCCATATTACTGCAAAAAAACCAGCTGCGGGCCGAAAAGCCCCGCCCTCGCCCTGCCCCCATCCGCTTCCCCCCACCCCACCGCTTGGCTTGCCCCACCCCTACTTACTCCCCGCGGGCCGCACGTGGCCCCCGGGCCGCATGTTGTGCAGGCCTGATCTATACCAATGATTTTCAACCAGTGGCTACTCAGCACACAGCTGTGGCCCATGTGACATCCTCAGGGCCACACAGGTACTGTGTATATATATTGTGTGGCTGTAGCCCCCATAACACAGAGAGAGTGGCATATTTGGCCCACAATGGTAAATAGATTGAGAATCACTAATTTATACAGTAGAAGCCTGGGATCCATGAGGGAATCACATTAATACTCCTTTCCTAGCCAATAGCAACCAGTTCCATCAGAATTTGCAGAGAAGGAAGAGATCAAGCTGATTCTGACTGGCATATTGTTGTCCTCTCCAGATGAGGCAGTTGCTCCTTCATAATCCTGTTCACCCGTTGACCAAAAACTGTACCTGTTGTTGCAGAGAGTGACTGTACATACCTCTCAAAGAGGTCAAAGACGCATAACAGGACCTATTGGACATCCTCCAGCCCTCTGTCCCTTCGAGAGTGGCCCTTCTAGTTAATCAGACCAACCTGGAACCTAGCAGATAGGTGTGGCAACCAATGCCTCTTATGTCCCTACATGAAAAATAGCTGACAAGGTATTTCATACTACCTAAAGGGGCTGAGTTCTTATTCATCCATCTGGCACCCAGCTACTTAGTAGTGCAACTGGCTACAGAAAGATACAGGGCACAATACTCCAAGACTACAGCAACTGATAAGTTGCTAAATGCCCCAGCCTACTCAAAGTATTCTTATCAGGTAGTCTCCAGTTCAGCATTGCTAACTACCAGGTGTTTGCAAAGTATGATTTCTTTAATTACACCAGATTTACAGAGTTTAAATACAAACTTCATCAGGAAGACTTGGCCCAGCTCCAAGCCTTCATTGAAAAAGATCTACAAGTGGCCAGAACATCAGTTCAAGTGGCGGTTGACACATCTGATATTGCCTCTGTAGCTATTGCTATAGCTACAGTCATGAGGCATGTGTAATAGTCACAATCTTTGAGATTCCCCTGAGAGGTCCAGAGGACCATCTAGGACCTTCCCTTTGAGTCTAATCTTTTTAATGCAAAAACTGATTGCATACTCTAAAATATTCCAAAACATACTTACGTTCCTTAGGGATTTACACCTCTGTCCTGAAGAGGGAACATCATAAGCAACCCTATAGACCCAGACCACCTCCTTAAGCATTCTATCATCAGTGCTTATATGGGCTCCTACATAAGAGGAAAAGGATTCAAAGCCCCACATATATGGCTTCCTGTGCTTCTACAACCACTGAATGACCACCACCACCCATGGGGTCATAATCACTCAAGATTTCTCAGCTCAGACAGGCTTGCCAGACCTATGGACAGACTAGTCTTTCCTAAGTCACTTTTGCTCAAAGTCCTAAGTATCCACCTCTCCGAATGATGGTTACACTATTTTTTAATCAAAACCTGCTGCTTGGTCAGTATCACATTTTCAGACAAGTCTTGGTATTAGCTGCTCTATCCAGCAGACGAACCACATGGCCTGTTCCACAATGACAAGGTAGTTCAAGGGACCCAGAATTTTTCATATCAAAAGTGATTTGTCTTTTTGTGTTTCATGGGAAGTAATCGTCCCATGAATGTGTCCAAATCCACAACATCCTACTGAAAAGCTGTGACACAATCTGTATGTACATGAACTGCCTCGAGCATATTAATCAACAAGATGATCAGGTTCCTTGTTATGCCTTGTCACCTGAAGTGCCAAGGATTTCCAGCATCCAGATGAATTGTTATATTTTGTGCAGGCATATAAATTGTTGGGTGAACCTATCCATGAAGGGAGTAGGAGTACAGGGTTTTTTTTACCTCTGTATTAGGCACTGGTGCAACTGATACTGAAATAGTGTGTACAATTCCCGTGTCTGTAATTTGTGAAGGATGCTGATAAATTGGAAAGAGTTAAGAGAAGAGTCGTAAGAATGATTAAAGGATTAGAAAACCTCATAATGATAGACCGAAGGAGCTCAATCTAACTAAGAGAAGGTATGGGGCTAGTTCGATTAAAGTCTGTTAGTATCTACAGAATAATCAAATATTTAATAATGGGTTCTTCAATCTAGCAGAGAAAGGTATAGCATGATCCAGTGGCTGGAAGCCGCAGCTAGATTAATTCAGGCAGAAAATAAGATGTAAATTTTTAACAGTGAAGTGTGCTTAATCACTGGAACAATTTACCAAGGGTCATGATGGACTGATTCTCCATCACTGACGATTCTAAAATCAAGGTTGGATGTTTATCTAAAAGATCTGCTCTAGGAACTGGGAAATTTCTGTGGCCTGTGTTTATACAGGAGGTCAGACTAGATGATCACAATGGTCCCTTCAGGACTTGAAATCTCTGAATCTATGTGGGGAGGAAATACAAAACCACCTGTTTCAGTTGTGGAGGTCTGTACGACAGCAACATGTTCTATCAGAGGCCTCCTTAAGAAGAAAGGTGCTGCATGTGGTGATCTGCTTCAATGCTGAACCATCTCTGGAATTACACGGGGGAGGGGGAACAGCTCCATATGTCACAGATTTGTAGGAGACACTGCTAGTAAAAAAGACAGGTAAGAAACTGTCCACGACCGAAGAGTTGATTAATGAATTATACACACTGACATCTTCAGGGATATTGCATTGGATTTATTTCTTTTGAAGTGTTTGTCTAAACCAAACTACTTAAAAGTGACGTGTCCCATTTTTAAGGTAGAGGAATTTTTTATTTAGTAACTCAAGTATTTATAATTATTGTTGAATTGTCTCTAAATTATGCGTGTCATGTTTCCATAATCTCTTCTATAGGTCCTGCTCTCTAATCCTTTTAACACATAGTTTTAACAAGTCTCCATAGAAGGCAGTTACTACCTCCAATATTTTTATTGATACCCCCATATATAGTATTTTTTGCGAACATTGCTTGAGGATCATGTCTAATTTATTTGCAAGCAGTGTTCTAAATTCTTCATTGTGTAACGTGTTTCCTAAGCAAGATTTCTGTTTTATATTTTGCTGGGTATTAGAAGGCCATGATTATTTAATTTTTTTCCAAGGTGCTGAGCACCTGCAGTTCCCGTTGACTTCATTGAGATTTGTTTGTGCTCAGCACTTCTAAAAATCATGCCAACAGCATATTACATGCTCTGATAGAAACTAAATCTTTTTATTGCTGTTTGCCTGTGTCCTTAAACTGCCAAGATTTTCTATAATCCATCTCAAATTAACTTGATTGCTTTTTAGTTAGAGTAAAAAAGTGATTACATATCTCTACTGTATTTGGCATTCAGTGTATATATAGCATATTTGGATTTTAGTGAAGCATTTGATGCTTGTTAGAATATAGATATGCAGGCCTGCCTATAAAGACCTATACTTTAAGAATTTAGATGTATTTTTATCAGTTAGCTAGTTAGAGGTATAAAACAAAGAATCAAAATCACACGTACACCTGTGTATGGCCCTTCTCTCACTAGGATGGTCTTAGACTAAGGGCTTGGTTACACTGGCACTTTATAGCGCTATAAAGCCCCCACGAGCGCTATAACCTTCTCCCCGTCCACACTGGCAAGGCACGTAGAGCGCTATAACCGCGGAGTTATAGCGCTCCTGGTAATCCACTTCTGCATGGGGAATAAGGGCTGTAGCACAGCTGCTGTAGCGCTACAGCAAGAATGTGGACACCCACTGCGCTACAAGTGATCTCTTGAGATGCCTAGGGCCATTTAAGGCAATTGACATCTCTTCCCTTTGTTTTGAACTCAGCTGGAGGAATGCGGAAGTACCTCTTTAGAGTTTCTCTCTTAACTCGGCAGATAAGCAATGCAAATGTTTAAGGAGGGAGCCTGTGTGAAAACAAAGCCTTCTGAGAACGGAGGCTCGCTGACAGGCTTTCAGAAGAACGGAAAAATCACTGGCTCTCTCCCTCTGCATACACACAACGCGTCCCCCTCGCCCCCCTCGTTTAAAAAGCACGTTGCACCCAGCTGAATGCTGGGATACCTGCCCTAATGCGCTGCTCTTAATGCCGCATTAAGTGCCCCAAATGTGGCCATGCTATACCGCTGGCGTGTCTGAGTGTGGACATACAATAGCGCTATACATATTACTGTATAAGGGGACCGCTATAACCAATAGCGCTATAATCCTGTAAGTGTAACCATACCCTGAGGCCTTTGGCTAAGCAGCAGGGGCAGCCATAAACTAGGAAGCGTATGGTCACATCCTTACATTTCAAACCAGTTACATTGAAATAAGGTGGTATTGGGCCGTTAGGAAAACAATCCTGTCCTGATAATGCCCCTTGCCACCAGATAAAGAAACAGATCTTAAGATGGTTAAAGAAAACTTAGTTTGATAGTATCCTGTCTGGCAAGAAATCACTTACCAATGGTTGTGGTTGTGAAACCATCGTTTCTGTATGTTTTATCTTTGTTTCCCACTTTTCTATTGTTAATCTATCAGGTTCTCTAATTGTTTCTGTCTGCTATATAATTAATTTTGCTAGGTGTAAGCTAATTAGGATAGTGTGATCTAATTGGTTAGAGAATTATTACAATATGTTAGGATTGGTTAGTTAAATTTCAGTAAAATGATTGGTTAAGGTATAGCTGAGAATATTACTATATAAACTGGGCTCAAACAGGAAGTGTAGGGAAGGGAAATTGGAATCATGTTTGCTAAGGAGGGGGAAACAGGAACACAAGCAAGGCTCTGCGTCAAAGCTGAGAAGTGGGTCAAGGGTTAATATTCTGAGGTGTCAGAGCTGGGAAGGGGGACACTTTGTTGGCCTATAGAGATAAGCCCAACCGGTGTGAAGGGCTTCAGAATATGCTTGCTTGGAAACTCAGCCCAATAAACATCTCACTGTCTGCACTTCAGATTTCTGGTCGTTTGCTGCTTGCTGTCTGTGAGACAGGAACCAGGGAAGTGGGAGGGTGCAGGGAAAGCCCTCTAACAATACTGTTTTATGAAATCATAATATCTCAAAAATAAATTGGTTTATCTTAATTAGAAACATTGTGGATTTGAGTGTTTTAGAGCAGTGGTCTTCAAATTGGGGTGCATGAGACCATTCCTGTGGGTGCGCGGCCTCGGCAGCTGGAGCAGCAGGGCGGCTTCTCCTCAAGCACCGCAGCAGCCCCAGTGGCAGGAGGAGCAAGGCGGCTCCTCCTGCCGCCAGGGGCTGCCGCAGCGCTTACAGAGGAGCTGCTGGGGCAGTCCGGCTCCTCCTGTCTTATGGGAAACCCAGGAGGTTTCCCATAAGGCAGGAGGAGCTGGGCTGCCCCGACAGCTTCTCTGCAAGAGCTGCAGCTGCAGCCCGGCCGGAGGAGCCGCGGTTCCAGCCCCGGGCGCCGCAGCTGCAGCCCCGGGAGCTGAGATGGGGAGCTGGGAGCTGCGCGCCGCAGCTGAGACTGAGAGCTGGGCCCTGCGTGCTGCGGCAGACATGGGCTCTCTCGGAGCCGGGCACCGCAGTGGGGACTGGCCCCAGGGGAGTAGTTAGGGGACAAGGAGGGGAGATTTAGAGGGGGAAGTGGGAGGGAGTGGATGGATGGGGGCGGGGCTAGGGCGGGGCTTCCCCTGTGTGGGTGCCTGCTCAAAAAATAATTCTATTAGGGGCTGCATGGGCAAAAAAGTTTGGAGACCCCTGTTTTAGACTATATTCATATTGTCATAAAAGACCCACAGCACAGATGCAGCTGGCCCAGGTCAGCTGACTTGAGCTCACAGGGCTCAGACTCCAGGGTTATAAAATTGCATTGTAGACGTCTGGGCTTGGGCTGAAGCCCAGGTTCCAGCACAGTCCTCTGTTGCAGGTTCTCAGATTCTAGGCTCCAGCCTGAGTCCAAATGTCTACTCTGCAGTTCATAGCCCCTCAACCTGAGCCCTAGTCAGCTGACCTGGGCCAGCCAGGAGTCTCTTATTGCAGTGTAGAAATACCTTTAATGACTCATTAAATAAAAGATAATGATAAATGGTAATGCATCAGAATTGGTGTAAGTGTGGTAAAATGTGATTGTACTCTGTAAATCAACTATAAAAATGGAATCGTAGGGCCCCTCCTTACCTCTTACTGACTTCAAAATCAAGGCTCTGAGAGAACCATGTGATCCAATGTCACCAAGTCACACCACAATGCATAACCTTAACTCAGTCATCCAATATAATATTGTTTAATTATTAAGTTGTTGTAGCATTTCAACATTATGCACCAGAGAGAAGACATTTTATTACATATTCAAAATTTCTTGACTTACTATAAGCACAAAGTTCTGCTGTTCACTACAAGGCACTTCGAGGAAGTATAGCCTAAAGGACTCAGGATACTTGTGTTCTAATTCCAGTGCTTCCACTGGCTTGTTGTGTGGTTGTGGGCAAATCACTTCACCTTTGTGCCTTATTTTCCACTTAAAGTAGAATGAGGTTAATGATACTGACCTTGTAAAAGATCTTGAGATCAGCTGATGAAAAAACTAGGGAAAAAATATATTCTGCAGCCATTAATGCCACTTGGTTAATTTTTGTCACAGAACGGTGCCCTCATGCTATTGAAAAATAACCTGAAAAATGTGAACTGGCTGTAGAACAATGCAGTGCTGTTTTCCTGAGTCTACAAATCACCTGAACAGTGTGATAGATGTGAATTTTCAGTCATCTCAATGGATTGTTAACTTTGGAGTGTGAAGATGACCATTTCATTGTTAACGTTAACTATGTGAGTGTCAATCATTTTAGCAGTTACATGCAGCTCATGCATTTATCCAGAAATCCCACACTGCCACCTTTGCTTCCCCAGGTGCTAAAAACCCAAATGTCCCCTACTCAGCTGCCAAAACCTCCAGCTTCCCATGACAACTTTTATAATGAATTTATTCCTTGTCAGGACAGTAATCTGTGGCATATTGAAAACTGAAAATGTGGGGACAGCATAAAAGGTAGAATTTAATATAAAAATAAACAAAATAATGGCTGTTGTCTTAATCTTTTTCATATTTAAAGCATTAAAAGCCTCCTTTTAATTGAAATAAAGACAGAGTTTTCTAGTCTGTTGCACCAGATGACTGAAGAAACCAGGTCCAGCGTGCTGTTGGAGTACTTGGAGCTGTGGCTATATTATTAAAAAAAAATAAAAATCTAAAGTACTATAATAAACAAAACCATATAAAATTGTTAAAATCCATATATTCATAGTTTCATGTATATACTGATAATTATATGACAAAATAACCAGTTACCAGATTTGAGTTTAGATGATGTATTGCAATGTGATTTTCAGTTCTGGGTTCTGCGTGTTGAGTGACAAAATTATTAAACTGAAAATGAGCGGGTTACATAGGTTTCTGGAGTGTTAATTTTGGTGAGTGTAGTGATGATAGCGAGCTGATGCTTGCAGATCACTGTATTGAATAAGGTGTGAATATTGTTTTAGTCTATGCTTTGTTTGCACCTGAGCAATAGTAACTCTAAGTGTATGTCTACACTGTGGTGTTAAACCTGCGGCAGTGAGTCTCAGAGCCTGGGTCAGCTGATTTTGGCTTGTGGGGCTTGACTGCAAAGCTATAACATTGCAATGTAGACATTCAGACTTGGGTTGGAACTTGGATTTTAAGATCCTGTCCCCTCAATGGGTATCAGAGCCTGGGCTCCAACCTGAGTCTTAATATCTACATTGCATTTTTATAGCCCCACAGCCCAAGCCCCATGAGCCTGAGCTAGCTGACCTGGGCCTGCTATAGCTCTGCTTATGAGGCTTTCATCATGGTCTGGACATACCCATAGCCAAGGATTTTTGTGAGGGCTTATGTAAAAGGCAAAAACTAAATACAACTCCATGGTTAATTGTTAAAATCGTGTTTTTAAAATGCTATTAAGCAGCTACAGTGTTACCTATTGAGAGAAGACTACAAAGAATTATAGATAACCTTAAAGTTGTGTAGGTGATATATTCAGGTAAGTTTGATAGTTTAGATAATAATGTACAGTTTAATCTAAATTTTTCTGAAGCACCAACTTTTTTGCTGCTTTTGCTGTCTCAGTTTTAATATATCTTGTAACTTTAACTGCTTCTGAAAAAAAAAACTATAAAATTAATCTATTCCTAAGCATTGTTTTAACTTTTAAAACTTTTTTCCAGGATGCAAGCTGCTGTATAAACAAGATTTTGCAAGACGATTAGGATTGAGATGTGTTACTTGTAATTACTGCTCACAGCTTTGTAAAAAAGGAGCAACTAAGGAACTAGATGGTGTAATAAGAGATTTCTGCAGTGAAGAGTGCTGTAAAAAATTTCAAGACTGGTACTTCAAGGCAAGTAACTTAGAATTTTTGACAAGAGCTCCAAAGTGTAAAAAGACAAAATGCACTTGAGGATATGTTCAAGGACTGTCTAGCAAATATGGCTTACTTCAGCACAGCATTTCCAACACAATAATCAAATGTTCTTTCCATCATTTCAGTTTTCTCATAACTTAGAGCAGCATTTCTGTCTGTTTGTAACCCAAGTTTCCCTTGCCAAGTGGTTTACTAAACAAACTAATAAAGAACTGCAATATGTGTGTTACTTTACAGTAGCCAAAAAAAAAAAGCTGCTTCATCCTCAATTGATAGAAATACTTTTGCCAATTAAAAATTATTTTAATTTATATTCAAAATGTTGGTTAAAAAAACCCATTAATAGTAGCTGACTATAGTACCTCAAATAGACTGATGATAGGTTAGGTTAACAGAGTTCTTTCTCTTTGTTCCTGTTTTTGCCTGTCCCCTTTTTCCCCTGTTTATGAACTTCAGAGGCTTTAATTTTTCAATATTTCCCAGTGCAAAGGATGTCAGTGTGGAAAAATGAGACCAAATGGATTTCTTATAAAAGTGTAATGCAAATGTAGTGACTTCTTTCTTTCCTTAATTCCCTGGATGTTTAACTACTTTGTCATGCACAACCAGCCAAGATTATGTCTTACGAGCTTTTGGGAAAGAAGTTAAAATGAAATTGGACTGGGTTTAATCTGCCATAGGTACCATGGATAAAATATCTGATTTCTGATATGAACAGCCTGGAAAACTACTTTGATATACCAAAACAAGAGCTACACTTGTGGATGCAAATGCAAAAAACAAAGGATTACAAAATTCATCATCTTTCCAAAACTGCCTACACAGCCTGGAAGTAAGGCAATAAAAAGCATGAAATATTAGCGGTCCAGGTACAGTCCAGTTATCCAGGATAAGCCTTCCAAAAAGAACCAAATCTGAAGAGATATTTGATATTTTTGAATGGCAGTTTCCAGAGGTTTTACAGCCAAATGTTGTACAGTCTTTATTTAGAATAATGTATGTAGAGTCCAGTTAGGAATCCCTGAAAGAATACCACTGCAGACTACAGTGTTGGGTTTTTTTCCTGTGCTGTCTCATGTAAAAGGTTGAAGCTCAAACTGGCTTCAGGTTTAAAAAAAGTTACTACAGACATTATTTCATACATTATATTAATTGGATGAGTAAGTTTTAAAATTCAGAGTAAGGAATTGAAATGTATCCCATATATAAGAAGCGCCTACAAATCTGAAAATCTGTTGCAGCCATGCTATAGTTGAACCAATTTCTTGGTTTTGCATTCACCTGACTGGCTTAAAATATCCAAACTTCCATGGAGATGGGATTCTGATTTGGGTTTGGGAATTACTTAAACTATTGTTTCAGATGCAGTTCTGTTTGTGTGATAAGGATATACCTCAGATGGGTCAATACGTCTGCTTAAAAGAATTGCTGTGCTTACTGTGATACAAGCAACTGAAATTTTTATTAAAGTGGTTTTGCCTTGGTACTGTGGTGTAGCAGAGGCAATATAATTTAAGCAGCCTTATTGATAATTAAATGCTTTTGATAGTATTGTTGGTCTTAAATTTTGTCAGGTATTCTTATATTTTGGGATCTTACACTTCTGAGTGAAAACTAGTGTTATGTGACACTGTTGAATTATTAATTGTTGCAGTTGCATTGTTTTCAGTGCCTTTTCCTAATTCAGTTATGCTTATAAAGTTTGGGTTTTATTCGGTGCGGAAGACATGCATACATTCACAGATTTTTGGAAATTCATGCATCTTACTGAAAGTCTCTGCCTATGCTTGCCAAATGCTTTTTTATTAATTAAAAAAAGGCCACTGTATGTATCTTTAATTTTTTTTTGCATTCTACGGTTACATTATATAAATTTTAACTGTTAGTTAATATCCTTTCCTAACTACAGAGGTAGCTAAAGATAATTTTAAAAAGTAGGAAGAAAGAATGGATGGATGTTGACCCCACCCCTCAGATTTGTATTTCACTTGCTGTTTTGTCTTTAAAAAAATTTAAAAGAACAGTTACTTATGCTTGAGTTGTTAGTCTCACTTATGCAATGTCCAATGTTATACTGGAGTTTCAAGAAATTTAAATATATTTAGTTAATAAAATAAGTAGTAATGACTAATGTTTAATACCAGCATTATGTTAATTAAACAAGAATTTATTTCCATTTTCTTTGTTGTCTACTTTTTTAAACTGGAGAAATTTCTTGTGTATTGTAATTAGCAGGTTAGGGGCCTCTTAATTTTTACATGAAGTTAATGCTCTTGAGAGGTCTCAGAATAGCAACTCTGGAGGATGAAATCCTCTCTTCAGATAGCAAGTATGGCAAAGGCAGCTGTATGTCAAGGTCCTCACCCTGTCCAACTCTGTCATGAGTCAACCTAAATCTGGAGGTTCGAAGGGTAAGAAGAGTAGTTCAGCCCTCGACATTCTTTGTAGAAAGACCTACGAGCTTGTCAGTGCCAAATGTAGTGATAGCTCTTGCAATATAGATATCTGACTATTCAGAAAAAGGTGATCTGAAAGTGAAGGATTCTGTATCTTGAGGCCAACTCCTTAAACTATTGAATCCCTTTATGCTAATAATCAGTGTAATTACCTCTATTGATACAAAAGCAGTGGTTTGGGTGTCATTCTAAAGAGTAGCTATGTAGAAGAGAAATATAAAAGATAATCTTTCTTAGTTGATTTGTGACACTTGGCCACAGTTCCAATAAAGTAATTTGATTTTACTGTAAAAGAGCACTGGCTAAAAAAACTGAGGATGATAACTTAAAGGGTTTTCCTCAATTCTGAGGGCTAATCTACGCTGGCAATGTTAAAGTGACTTGTGTAGTCATGGCAGAGCACTGGGAAAGAGGTCTCCAAGCACTCTTAAAAAAAACACCTTCAGGAGATTTTGCACACCCCTGAGCGAGAAAGTTGCAGAGATGTAAAGTGCCAGTGTAGACAAGCCCTAAATCATTATAAAAATGTTTTTTCTTTGACTGTAGCTTCTGAACCATTGTTGAAAAGGAAATTACACCTCTCTTGTATCCGTATTTAGAGGGTGACCTAAATTTACCATGGGTTAATGACTGGACTAATCATGTGTATTATGATAACAATGAAGATATTGAGAGGAATTCTTTCAAATGTTGACTGAGTTTACTATACACCACAACTCTTTTGTGTGTGTAGTCTTTCATACAAGCAGTATCACAGTTTACACAGTTAAATAAAAGTAGGTAGAAAAATAAGTTGGAAATTTAAGCATAGCTAAGGGAGAAAAGATACATGTTGAACTGAGACTTGAAAGGAGATTGAGACTTGCAGGGGCAAAGGCATAGGTAAACTATTTCAAAAGGCAAGATGTAGAAGACAGAAGTTGCATTAACAGTGCGTCAACAAACTAATGAAAGGTCAGAGGAGAGGAAGTGAATGTAGCATGAATGGGTATAGGGGAGAGTGAAGAGACAAAAGGTCCCAAAGTAGTTTGGAACAAGTCCATGAAGCACATTTGTTTTTTAAAAGAGAAACTGAAAACTATCCTTAAGCCTAGTGAGGACAAGTATAGTTTGAGACTGGGGATAATGCGTTTACATTTTGTACACGTGAGAAGGCAGGCAACAGTGTTTTGTACATCCTGGAGTTAGAGACCTGGAACTTGGGGAGGGAGCTACGATAATCAGAGCAAGAAGAGAGTCAAGAATGGATAAAGATTTCACCAAAGGTGAAGCCAAGATTGAGGCATAGATGGACAATATTGGGAAAGTGATGATAGGCAAATATGCATATAGTTGTGGGAATTTCTGGTCAAAGATGCTAATGTTCTAGATAGAGATGGAAGGAAGGGAAATGGAAGAGAGAGGAAACAGAATTTGAGACAATGGTGCAAATTTATTTGGTTCAAAGAAAGGGAAAGGGTGTTTATAGGGACGAGTTATTAAAAATATAGAAGGCTACGTGGAATTAAATAATTAGTGTGGAAGAGGTAACTGAGGTGTAAAGAGAAGGTAAAAAATCATGGAGATGAAAAATGAACCTTGAGGAACACTATGGAGAAAGGCATCTTGGGACAAAGCTGGAGCTACTGCCAGAAACTGCAGAGTTTGATAGGTAGAAAGAGAAACACATGTCTCTGCATAAAGTAAATATGGGGCATTCCTAGAGGATAGAATAGTCCATATGTCAAAGATTTCACTGAGGGGGGAGAAGAGCAAGGAGGGAGAAATGAAGTATCAGTCGAAAGAACACTTCCACTGTATTTTGCAAGATCTGGTTCCTTATATTTACAATGAGGAATTAGATTGGGGAAAAAAACGTATGCTGCTATCGTCCAAGCTCCATCTACAAGTCCAAAGTAGATGGATCTTCCTACTAAATTGGTTAGCTGAGAAGTTAATTCGTATGCCTCTTAATGCTAATATTACACTAACATCTGTTGAAGAGAAATGGAGCAGTTTTCAACTCTCAGAACAAAAGTTTCAGTCTTCCTGTTGACTCTGGAAGAGAGTGCTTGCATTGAGTCACATCTAGAAGAGCTAGAAACACTTTTAATGCAAGTATTTTCAAAAATAAGTGCCTAAAATTCAATTCCTAAGCCTACAGATAGGCACCTTAATATTTCAAAATATTGGCTCAAATTTTATATTCTGCAGGAATTCTCACAACGTCACTAGAGAATGACACCAAGCCAAGCAGAAGAGACTAACTACTGTGCCTGATACACGTACGTACTATATACGTAAAAGCACACCACTTAGTCTCTTTTGTGCTTGAACTAATTAGCCTGGTGTCTCTAGTTACCCTGTGAACACTGATGGTGCAAATTTCGGTTCCTCAGCAATCAGATCCTCGTATGTAACTTCACTGCTACATATCTTTTGACAAATTATCATATCTGTTGCACCCTGTACTACTTTAAATGGGTTTTTGAGGATGTCTCATTCAACAGATCTATCTAGTATGCCCAAGTACTCTTAAACCTTGTATTCTCCCGCCCTCTGTTTTTGGTATCATTTGGCATGTCAACAGATGTGAAGAGCATTGTGATTATGAGGATTTGCTTGCTTGCTTTCTGAGGGACTGCAACTGGCACCATCAACGTTCATATTATAACTTAATGTGACTAATTCACTTCAAAGGAAGCTTCATTTATTAGAAAGGAAACCTATCTTTGATTGGCATAGATGCCCAAGTAAAGTTGTCATGCCACTTGATGTAGACATAATAATAATAACAACATAATGCAAAGCCAAGCATGGAGACCTACAAGATTCCATTTAGGAACTTCAGTTATGTGCTAATCATTGGGTTCCTACCCAGAAACATTGAAAAGGCAACCTGATCTTGCTTGCAAAATGTATATTTATATTGCTCTAAAACTGGCAAAACTTAAATTACATAAATATTAATATGATTGTTTATAACAATTTTACTCCTACTGCTATGGCACAAAGTGGATAAAGACACAAGGTCCCTGCATCAAGGAGCACACAATATAATTCCAATACAAAACACTGGACAACAATATTGTTGCTTAATTACTATTTCATTGTACACTGGAAAGAATCCTTACGGAGATCTCAATCTCTGTCCTTCTCTCTTGTTTTGCAGAATGTTTCAGTGGAACTTGTTAGAAATGGTTCCATGACACACACACACATCTTGCTGAATATGCAGAGATGAGCATGTTTTATGGACTTAAAAACCTGTAAACAAATTAATCCTATCGATCCTTTTTTCAGTTTTATATAGTTGAAAACCAAATGACTAATATGTCTAGACGTACAGATCAGAAGGTAACACAAATGTTGTGGAAGTGGCAAAGCTGGAAGCTGTCTCAATTGAAAACAAAACTTAACTGTTTAAAAGTACTCTACAATCAATGATAAATAGCCTCATCATTAAATATCCTTTTTAAATGTAAGATGTTCAGTTCTTTTTCTGAGGTTTCTTTCTTTAAAAAATGTCAAAATCTCCCTTTATGTTAAGGCTGCCAGGTGTGACTGTTGTAAGTCTCAAGGAACTCTCAAAGAGAAAGTACAGTGGCGTGGAGAAATGAAACATTTCTGTGATCAGCACTGCTTACTGCGTTTCTACTGTCAACAAAATGAACCTAATATGGCAACACAAAAAGGACCTGAAAATTTGCATTATGGTATGTGATGTTTCATAGATCATAAATAGCAGAACTTATACATTCATTATTCTGAAAGGAAATTTTTTTATTTACAAATTTCAATTGTGGATCAGTATTTTTCACTCAGATGACATCTACAAGCAATATGAACTTGTATTTACAAAGGAGAGACTTCTGTTAAATGAGAAATGGATGA
Source organism: Dermatemys mawii (assembly GCA_007922305.1). Lineage (NCBI taxonomy): Eukaryota > Metazoa > Chordata > Testudines > Dermatemydidae > Dermatemys > Dermatemys mawii. The sequence continues at coordinate 5,229,269 of ML677348.1, forward strand.
AATTATATATTTTTCTTGCAATAAATCCTAGAGCACCGACCCCATTGTGCTACATGATGTCGAAACGTGTTTTACTGTCAGAAATTTGCTTATTGGATATTTAATGTTAACTTTTTGTTTTATCAGTTTTTAGAGAAAAATTCTGTAACTTTTCAATTAATATTCTGATTCTGTGGACATGTATTCAGTACATTGCATAGGTAAACTTAAACACACAATTTCTGTTTGATCTTAAAGAAAAAAGACACTAATTCCCAGCGGATCATGCTAAATAATTGCTCTTTACTGTATGCTTGTTCATATAAAAAACTTATTTGTACTACAAGAGTCACAGTTTGAAGTTCAGCTCTTGAGTCCAAACACTGGTTAAAGAAACCAAGTAATCTCAAGAGGATAGGGGTAGTAGAACATACTTACACTCATATTAGCTTCTCTTCAGCTCCAGTGTAATCTTGCATTTAATATGGTGGATAGAGGGCAGGGAACCCTCTCTTCCTCCCCCACTCCCAGTTTGTCTTTGCTTGGAATTTGGGATCTTTTCATTTCCAAGTGTTCTTGGATCATGCGGAGAAGGGGGATACCATGGATTAGAGGTAAAAACATTTTTTTCCCCCCATATGGGAACTTAACTTCCAACATCTTTTTGAATTGCGCTGTGCTCTCTTGCTTTAATACCAGAAGACAGCTAAATCCTTTGAAAGAGTAGGACACTCATGTGCATATGGAGATTATAGTGATACTTAGGGGCTTGTGTGCACACACAAATGACACCAGTTCAGTTAAATCAGTTTTTAAATCAGTTTATTCAGATTGGTGCAGCATCTTTGCGTATTTAAATCTGGTCACTATTAATTAAGATCAATTTAAGATAAGTTGATATAAGGCAGTTTTAAACCAGATTGAGAGTTTATTCACATGGGTTGGGTATTGCACTGATTTTACTCAGTGAATATAGAAACCCATGTAGTTGAAAGGGTGTAATTTCTGTGTGTAGACTGGACCTAGGACTGAACACAACTGTCATAGAAAGTTGGCTGTACTTGTCTGGTAATACTGTGATAAAGCAGCAATCAGCACTGCTGCTATGGTGCTACTATGATTATAGTAACAGTCTTAATTTTTTTTGTTGAAAATGTATTTTATGTACTTTTATATAAACTGATAAAATAAACGCTGTTAATTTTGAATCTCTTTACATTTTAGATCAGGGTTGTCAAATTTCCCGAACAAAAATCACAGTAAGTATATAAAATATTATTTAGATATATTAAAATGAGATCTTGAACTCTTAAAGAAACACCAACAAAATAAGTAACATTTTTAAATGATTAAAATGGAAAACATTAATCCAACTTTGGGGCTTTTGCTTTTTTTTATCATGATCAGTGAAACTAAATTGGCTAGCTTAAGTTATATATAAAAAAAAAAAGTATTCATCTATTTTTAAACCACTTCCACTAAAACAAACTACTGTGTATTTTATTGTTGAATTATGTGAGAGTATCCCATTAAAGATAATTCATAAGAAAAAATAGATTTTGTATGTTTTGTGTTCCTAATGAATAGGTGTATATAATGTACAAGGAAAAAAAACTACTGATTAATTAGCATTTTAAGGTTATGACCCATTTTGGAATGGCAGAAAGTCCCAAATTAAGGCCTCTGATTATGCAAATAGTTATCAGAAGTACAGTCACTGCTGTACAGAGGCCCATTGACTACATTGAGACTGTATATGGAAATAACTGAGTAACTTTTTGCAGGATTGGTGCTTGTGTAGCGGAGAGGAAGGCACAGCATGAGTGGAACATGGAGTAACCTCAAGTTTGAATTTTACTAGGTTGTATGAGATTGTCACAAAAAGGGGTTTTAATAATGGTCTCTTCCTCCAGGTTACCTTGTTTTAATTTCACACTAATTTATTTTTCTCTCGTTGAGATCTGCGAGATACGTATTTTCCAACTAGAGTAGATTGGCTCGTTCAGATTCCTTACTGTTATAGAAAAATATATTTAGGCTTTTATAGAGCTAAATGTTAGACATATATAATACAGTATCTTAATTTATATTTAGTTTACGTATAAATGTGTATGCGTTAAACTTTTTGGGATTTCTGCAGCAATTGAGATTGTCAACCATAAATCATCTGGATTAAAATTTCTGAGCACATACATAGAAAACTGCTTCTAGGCACACTGATTCAGTCCATAGTTTTAAAATAAAAAGCAGCTAAAAGCCCTCATGATTTAACTTTTACTTTTTAGAAAATATATTGCCAACTATTGTATTTTTAAAAAATATTTTACTATTTTATAATATTCGTTTTTAAGTCTTAACTATTGCCTCTACTGATTTTAGTTTACGCTGCCATGTATAAGTGAAAATCTATTTTGAAGAGAACTCTGTTCATCAGTAGGTTTATTTTTAACAGCAGTTGAAACTTATGTAGTGTTCTGTCATGCAAAACCACCTTGATTTATTTATCATCACTTCTAGTGCATTTCTAGAAATAGAGTTGGATTACTGCTATAGAACCCAGATTGCATATTTTTAGAATTAAAAAACCAGCAGTGGAATGCTGAAATTAAAAATAAAACTTAGAATTGAAGACTTTTCATTATGGATTATTACACTTCTATGAAAGTCACATTTTGAGCCTCGAGCCTTTCAATCGTGTTGTTTTTAATGAAGTAGTTTAAAGGTAGAGCTTTTGAAAGTTGTAAACCAAGTCAATTTCTTTGTACTATCATAAAGTAATAACAGCAAAGTCAATGTTGTAGTTTTAAACTAAAATTTAAAAATTAATTCTGTAATAGGCAGTTATTCTGAAAGTATTAGCCCAGAGCAAATAAAATTACAGATGTATTATGCTTATGAGAGAAGGAGTTCATTTGGAAATACGTAACAACTTTTAACTAAAGAGCAGTCATCAATGCTGCTGTGTTTTACTTTCTTTTCCAGGTTTTATATATGTTTAGAACACAAATATTGACGGGTATCTGAAATCAAAAGCTGTAACAAATCAATAACGATGCAGTTGTTTGATTATCTGTAGGGTTCAGCGCCACCCCCTTCTCCAACGCTTAATAAAGAGATGAAGAACAAGGCGATTCTTTGCAAACCTTTGACAATGACAAAAGCCACATACTGTAAACCTCACATGCAGACAAAATGTTGTCAGACAGGTAACTAATGAATATTAGTAGAAGTTCATTCATTTCACCTTTCTTGTATTTGAATTATATTGGCTTGGAATATGCTACAGAAAGTTTAACTTTTCTAAGCTATTGTTGTAAGACACTTTTAAGTGCCTATCAGTACTTTGGCTTATTTTTATAGAAGATGATTGGAAGAAAGAATATGTCCCAGTGCCTGTTCCTGTACCTGTTTATGTTCCGGTGCCTATGCACATGTATAGTCAAAATGTTCCTGTTCCAACAGTGGTTCCTGTTCCAGTAAGTCATGCCTTATTTTTAAGCTGAATTTCATTCAACTTTAGCTAAAAGAATAATTTGTATTCTAAATTATTATGCATGTTGCAGTCATTAGAACCATGTTGCTTGTGTGGTGCTGCAGCACTTTTTTAGGTAGGACAGCACTTTCCCAGTGACACTTCAGCTTCCTCACTTTTCTTCAGTAAGCAACCTGCTTGCTTGCATACATGTAAGCTCTTACAGTGTTGTTTTGCTCCAGCAGCAGTTTTGACTGGTGCATCTCTGCTGGATGGTCAAAGATGGAGAAGTGAAAGATTGCGTTAGGGATGGCAGAGAGGGACTAGCAGGAGGGAGTAGAAGCAAAGAGGAAATGACAGGATCGCAGTGGAAACCAGGATAAGATTTAGATTTCAAAATTTCTAGCAAATTAAGCATCTTAATATTTAGCATTTACATAGCATTCTACATGATTTACTCAGGTGATAATCCTCACAACACTTCTTAGATTAGGAAGGTAAAAATAATTTTCCACATTTTACAGGTGGGGAAATTGAGGCCACCAAAAGAGGATAATGACTTGTCCAAGACCATAAAGAATAGGTAGATGGAGTGAGACCTGGGATTAGTAGTCAGGAGCTCCTGGCACTTCTTTATTCTCACCACTAAATGGTACTACAGTACTTCTTATAGCATTTATGTCCGGTTTTTTTCACTCTGGTCATCTGTATTCATGGTTTTTCAACAGTCTTATCAACTGTTGGCTTTTCCACTAGATCCTAAAGAGGGCTCCATTTCCTAAGTCCAGGACTATTGATTCTTTTAGAAGATAGATGTAAAGCTAATGAAATTTTTTGAGAGTTATTCATTCCTATCTGCTTAGGTGCCAGTTCCAGTTTTTCTGCCCACCACTCTGGATAGCAATGAGAAGATCCATGCAGCAATAGAAGAGCTGAGGGGTAAAGTTCCTTCAAATCCTCTGGAGGCTGAGCTATTGACTATAGCTGAGATGATGCCTGATGATGAAAAAACAGAGTCTACAGATTTGAACAGTATGTTTTGTTACTGTGGCTTTTGAATCCATGTGTTTTTACTTCAGTGTGTATGTATCTTATATTACAGTAATTAAATACAAAATTGCTACTTGTGAATTCTAAAATTAATTGAAAACTTTACCTGTTTAAATAAATTTCTATAATATTTCATCGTATTTGAGATGCAGGTAACTTTTAGAAATCTGTTCTGTGACTTCACTGGTAGCCATGTAGATGCTAGAATCTTCCTACTAACTTGTTCCTAGAGCCAGGAGGATGACAAATTGTCACCCAGGATTTTCTCACTCTGTAGGACTCCTTCCTTTACATCTCTAGTTTGACTGCTGCTTCATTTAAAAAAACTACAAACGCAGGAAAGTGACGACTGCAGTTTGGTCCAACCACCATTTATCTATCAACCAAAGGGGGCTAGAGAGAGAACAAATTGTTGTTCTTGCAGTAGAACTTTCCTTTATAAACATCTTAAGTTATTAGCTGAGGGGAAAATCCACTCTCTCAGTGGAGCAAGGCGGTGGCTGAAACAAGTTTTTGCAATTGTGGTGAACAAAATCAGCCTCTCAGGGTGCCTAAAGACCCATTATAAGAGGTAATTTTTTAACGGTGACAGTAATTAAACTAGTGGAACAATTTACCAAGGTTTGGTGGATTCTAAATTTTTAAATCAAGATTGCATGTTTTTCTAAAACATGTACTCTAGGAATTATTTAGGTGAGGTTCTTGGTTTGTGCTATATAGGGTGTGAGACTAGATAATCAAAATGGTCTCTTCTGGCCTTAGAATCTATGAACACCTGCAAGAGCAAAATCTCTCCCAGGAGCAGAACAGGGGCTATGACAGTGAAACTGCTTTCCCACCTTCTTCCCGTCCCCCTGCCATCTTACATGAATGGGAAGAGAAGCTCTCACTGAGGCATTCTCAGATGAGATGCTTCAAGACTTTCACTAGAAAAGTAATTTCTGCAAACTTTCCTGCCATGAATACTTTTTTTTTCTCCCCACATATCCTGATATGTTTATGCAACTTCTAAATTTTACCAGATAAAACCTTTCCTTCAAACAGTAGCCTAAAAAGCTTTTGAGAGGTCTACAGAAGCTTTTTTCCTAGACTTCTTCAGTTGTTTCCTCAAAGTATCCAGAGATGATATGGACAGATGTTTTATGTCTGGGATACAGGAAGCTTACCAGGCTGCAGAACTTCCGTGTCCATTAAAATGTAGCGCTCACAAAAGCAGAGCCAGGGCTACCAATCTCATCTGGAGAGTCGAAGGTGTTACTGAACAAACTTTGCAAGGTTGCCACCTCAAGTTCCCTTTGCTCTTTCACTAGATACTGTTGACAGAATATCCCAGTGTTTGCAGACAGAGCCCTTTGACTGTGGAGAGCATGTGTGTTCTGCGTTTAACTGTGGAGAGCTTCTGTGTGCTCACAGAAGCTCTACCTCTGGCAGAAGTTGAGGAAGAGATCAAAGATTCCTGTTTTCTTTCATCTCTCTCCCTCTTTTTGTGGTTTATCCTCTTGTTTTTAATCCCTGTTTGTTTTTGATAAGGTCTGCTGTAAAGAAGTCTGGGATCTGGGCTGTTGCAGGCAAAGCTGCAAAAAGACAAATTATATTCCCACTTTATACTAATTTGATCTCTGTGGCTGGTTGAGACAGCCTAGATTAACCAGTCCTGAGCTTTCCAAACCTGGACTTTGACAAGAAATTCTCCATAATTAAGCAGCGCAGAGTAGGCTAACATATCTTTCTAGCTGGGAAGGAATCATACTGGAGAAACAGAATAGAGAGCTCCAGAATTGGAAAATTTGGGCTAGTGATTTCCATCATCCTGCCTGGCAGTGAGTACGTGAGGAGGAATTCAGTATCTGCACTGTCTTGGCAGAGCCACAAAATGAAAATTAGCTGTTAAATGGTAATAAACTTTATTTTATTTAATTACAGGTGTAATAATTGAAACAGACTTGCTAAACTGTGATACAAAGATGCAGACAAGCTTGCCTGATATTCCGTATGAACCAGACCTTGATATTGAAATTGATTTTCCAAGAGGTAATTCTGCTATTCTTTCAACAAATGATCTGAATGAAATAATCTTTATGGGCTGGCTTTGTAGTCTTTTTGGTTGTGATATATATTGTTATAATATAAGAATACCTATACTTGTCCATCTGGCCCAGTATCCTGTCCCTGACAGTGGTCAGTGTCAGATGTTTCAAAGGGAATGAGCCAGAACAGGATAATCTCAAGTGATTCATCCCCTGTCATTCAGTCCCAGCTTCTGCCAGCTGGAAGTTTAGGGACACCAGGAGCATAGGATTGAATCCCTGCCATCTTGACTAATAACTATTGATGGACTATCCTCCATGAACTTATCTAAATCTCTTTTCATTGTGTTATACTTTTGGCCTTCACAACATCTCCTGCAATGAGTTCCGTGGGTTAATTGTGCGTTGTGTGAAGAAGTACTTCCTTGTTTGTTTTAAACCTGCTGCCTGTTAATTTCATGTGTTCTTGTGTTGTGTGAAGAGGATAAATAATGCTTCCTTATTGACTTCCTCCACGCTACCCATGAATTACCTCTGTCACCATCTTCGAGTGATGGTCCCTATTGTATTCCACTAAGGGTTATGCACCGGGTGCGCAGAACCAGAGCTTTTCAAAGTAATAGTATCTGTTGGTCAATGCATGTGCCCTTGTACTGTCTCATGATTTCGCCTGAGGCAATAAAGGGTGGGGTGGACCAACCATGTCTTCAGTTCTTTTTTATTGCTGCATAGTTCGAGTTGGAGCTTCTGCTGTTTTCTCATACTTCATGATGTACTTTCTGAACTGTACAAAAAAACTTTTTATTCTTGTACGAAAGATTTTACTGATTAATTTCTTATGATTAAGGACTTTGGGACACAGCTTTGGCCAGATGGTGGACTTAAAGATCCTGTCCGCTGGGACAGTCCTGTGCGCAATATATTCAATCTTCTTTTAAACAATATTTCTGAGTGCACCTAGAGAACAGTCAGTCACTTTGCACACCAACACTCTTGCGAGCCACCCACCTTTGGGGGCAGTCTCAAACTCTTTCTGCCAGCATGGAGTGCAATAGCAGTGGACAGGTAGGTCCTGGAAGTCACACAACACAGTTGTGTGATTGAGTTTATGTTGCTATCTGCTCCACATCCTCTGCCCCAGTCCTGTCTCAGGGACCATTCTCACGACAGTATCCTTGCCCTACGGTGAACTCCCTTTTGCAGAGAGGAGCAGTAGAGGCAGTGCCCACAACCTTTCAGGGCACAGAGTTCTATTCCAGTTATTTCCTGGTACCCAAGAAGAAGAGGGGATGGAGACCAGTTCTATACCTCCAATGCCTCAAGCATTCTATTTTCAAGCCAGAGTTTTGCATGATTATGCTTGCAGCCATCATTCCCTCTCTAGAAAAAGGCATGTGGTTTACATCTCTTGATATGCAAGATGCCTACTTCCACGTCGATATCCACACAACCCACAGACAGTTCCAGAGGTTCATATGGGCCCTCGGCACTTCCAATACAGGGTTCTTCCATTCGCACTTACCACTACTCCACAAGTCTGTACAAAGATTTTTCTCTGTGGTAATGGCTCATCTCAGATGGCAGGGAGTCCTTGTCTTCCCCTACCTGGATGACTGGCTACTGGTGGGAAGGGAAGCTCGAGAATTGACATCCCAGCTCCTTCTACCTCTTCTCCCTAGGGGTGACTATGAATATTGAAAAATCAGCTTTGCACCCTATACATGGTCTCTGGAGTTCATTGGCACATGCATTGACTCGACCTCTGCATGTGCTTATCTGACTAAGGACAGGTTCCAGACACAACTGGACCTGATTGCTTCAATGACATCCAATCCCCAGGTCTCAGCCAGAACTTCTCTCCCTCCTCAGTCACATGGCAGCGTGCATGTATGTCATGGCCTTCAATCACCCGTGCTTTGCTGTCTACAGCTATGACTGCTGGGAGTATGCTCCCCTGTGAACCAACCCATTAACACCGTTCTCACTGTTCCACTAGAAGTAATCTCTTGCCTTTGATGATGAACAGTTTCTCTCCAATTTTGCTGTGGAATGCCCTTCCTTCCATCCTCTCCAAGTATGATGATAATGGATGCATCGTTTGATGAGTGGGGCAGCCACATGGGAAATCACACAACACAAGGAGCTTGGAACACTTGGGAAGCCAGGATGCACATCAACATCCTGGAATTTTGGGTGGTACCTAGGGCATGCCATGTATTTTTACCTTCCATCTAATCTTGTCATGTTCTTGTTATGTCAGATGACAACACTGTGATTTGCTACATAAACAAGTGAGGAGACTCAGAGTCACAAACGCTGCGTGCAGAAGCAATACACCTCTGGAAGTGGTGCATTGCATACTGTAACCTATTGTTGGCGACTCAGAATGTGATTGTCAATACTCTCAGCAGGAACTTTGCGACCACACGCAAATGGGAGTTGCCCAACATGGTTATTGATTGCCTCTCACACCAACACCAAGTACATCCAGTACTGTTCCAGAGGAGGGTTCAGTGCCCATTCACAGGGTGACATCTTGGGCATTGACCAGTCAATAGAATGAATTACTCCTCCCTCTCTTACAGCTCCTTCCCTGCGTCCTTCACAAACTCCCAGATGAGGGCAATGGCCATCCTGCTTGCCAGTTCTGGTTTCCTCTTCTCTGCATGTCAAAGCATCTTCCACTCTCACTTCTGAAATTTCCAGTACTGCTCACACAACACAGTGGCAGGCTCGGGCAGCCCAATCCACAGATGCTTTACCTGTGAGCTTGGTTTTTGGATGGACACCTCCGCGAGCATGGGAATTTTCTTTGGCAGTGCCAGATGTCCTCTCCAGTAGCAGAAAGGACTACATGAGGTGATCCTACCAAGTTAAATGGATACATTTCACTTCCTGGGGTCACCAGAAGGGTCTTGCCACTGAGGCCATGGGAATCCCAGTGCTCTTAGACTGTTTCTGTCTCTGAGGGCCTCAGGGTTCGCTCTCAGCTCTATTAAGATGCATGTAGTGGTTATCAGTGCCTTCCACCCTCCTGTGGATGGGAATTAAGTTTTCACTCAGCCGTTGACTCCCAGATTCTGATAGGGCCTTGTACATAAATACTCTCCCATTCAGCCTATTGTTCTTCAGTGAGACGTCAGTCTTGTCCTGATGGCATTGATGAACTCACCCTTTGAACTTCTGGCCTCCTGCTTACTTTCTCTTCTTTCCAGGAAGGTCGCTTTCCTTGTTGGTATTACCACTGAAAGAAGGGTTGGTAAACTACAGACCAAGATGGCAAATCCCCCTTTCATCACATTCCATGAGGACAAAGTCTCACTGTGCTTGCACCCCAAATTTCAACCAAAAGTTGTTTCCTGCTTCCTCTTCAACCAGTCCATACATCTGCCTACCTTCTTTTCCAAATCACTAGCCTCAAAGGAGGAACAGCAGCTAGACTCCTTTGATGCATGTAGGGCCCCGGCCTTTTATCTATAAAGGACGAGGTCATTCCAGAAGTCTCATAGATTTGTAGCCACCGCAGAGAAAATTCAGGGGAAGGCCATCTCCAGTCAGAGAATCTCAAAGTGGGTCTCAAGGTGCATTACACTCTATCAATTGTTAGAGCAGTCTTAACCAAGTGAAATATGGACCCATTCCATGAGAGCGCAGTCATCAACTGTGACTGTGCTCCACAAAGTGGCCCCTATGGACATATATAAGGCGACAACGTGGAGTTTAGTACATACCTTTTCTTATTATTGCTCTAGTCATTCTGTGACAGATGCTTTGTTTGGTGTGGTGGTCCTCTGTTCCATGGTTCTGTCTTTTTTGCTCGCAACCTCCTCCTATCTAGTACTGTTTATCACTCTCAGTGGAATACAGTAGGGATCATCACCCAAAGAAGAAGGGGAGTTTACTTACCTGTAACCGGAGGTTCTTCGAGATGTGTGGTCCCTATCTGTATTCCAGTCCTGTCCTCCTTCCCCTCTGCTGTGGATCTAGTCAGTTTTTTGGTGGAAAAGGAACTGAAGGCATGGTCATTCCTCCTTGTCCATTATCACCTTGGGCGAAACCATCAGGCTGTACAAGGGCATGTGCATGGACCCACGGATTCTACTATTTTGAAAAGCTCTGGCTTTGGGCCCATGGTGCCCATGTTGCCCACTATTCTCAATGGAATACAGATAGGAACCACACATCTCAAAGCATCTCTAGTAACAAGTAAGTAATCTCATTTCCCCCTTTAGTCATCTGCTTTTTAAACTGAACAGTCCCAGTTTTCTAATCTCTCCTCGTATGAAAGCTGTTCTATTCCCCATATCATTTCTTTGTTCTACCTTTTCCAATTCTAATATATCTTTTGAGATGGGAGGACCAGAATTACACTCAGTATTCAAAATGCAGACGTACAATGACTTGACACAATATAGTGACAAGATGATATTCTCTGTTTTAGCTATCCCTTTCTTAATGGCTTTAACATTCTGTTAACTTTTTTGACTGCCATTGCACATCGAGCAGATGTTTTCAGAAAACTAGCCACAACGACTAAACTCTCTTTCTTGAGTGGTAATAGCTAATTTAGACCCCATAATTTTGTATGTCATCCCTTTACGTTTTACTGTCTTGCTTCTTTGGGTGGTTGGCTGTTCATCTTCTGCATACTGAGGGTATCTGAGTGAGTTCCTCATCCTTTGAAAGAAACTTTTCCAAATAGAGAACTACAGTCTGGCTCTTGGAAGAAGCTGGTCTTAGACAAAAGAAGGTAGGTGCACCATTTGGTCTTGAGAGTGGACTTAAGGAAAGCATTCTTGAGGCAGCCTCAGCGACTGTGGACACACTCTGGCTCACATTATGGAAGACGAAAATGAAACATCCTCTCTATTGTCGGATGCATGACCAAGAAGACTGACATTGTACTCAGACCTGCTCAACCTTTCCATAGCACCTGCAGTCATGCTTCCAGTAGTCTCAGATCTTCTGGCTCAGAATGGAGGTGAGATGCTGCAACCAAACCTCCATTCTCTCTATCTGACCACATGGATGCTTTCTGGTTGATTCAAGCAGAGAGGTCCTGCTCACTGGAGGTGCAGTAGGCATGATAAACAGCATGTAGGAGTTAACAAGGACAACTTATCTTCTGAAATGGAAGAGATTCTCCAACTGGTCCCACGGGTGCCATATTCCCCCTGTTCAGGCAAGTATCCAGGATGATACACTGGAGTACTTGTGCCAATTAAAGCAAGGGAGTGTTTCCTAAGGCTCCTGCTTATGTACCTAGTGGCCATATTAGCTGGCCATCCATCTGTTTAATGGCCATTCCTTTATATTCTTACACCTAATGGCAATGAGATTCCTAAAAGGTGTCTCTAGAGTCTTTCCACCACTTAAGGACCCAGACCCAGCATGCGACCTTAATCTGGTCCTCTCCAAGCTAGTGGAAGCCCTTTAGGGCAACAAGCCTGTGGCCAGTGGCTCAGTCTCAACATAAAAGTTGGCAATCACATCAGCCAAGAGGGTTAGAGAGACTCAGGCATTAATGGTAGAACCCTCCAGATACCATCCTATATAAGGATGAGGGGAAAACGAAGCCTCGCCCAAGATTCCTGCCAAAGGTAGCACTGGAATTCCACATCAGTGAGACCATCAACCTAAGCCTTATGCAGGGAGAGTGGAACATAGTTTGTACGTGCTGGTTGTGCAAAGGATGCTGCTATATTACTTGGACAGGGTCAAGCCCTTCCAGAAATCACCTCTTTTGCTTACAGGGAAAGGGTTATGGGTCAAGCAGTACCAAACCTGAGACTATCTGACTGGAGCATCACATCATGCTTTTGACTTGCGGGGATGCTACTTCCATACAAAGAATTAGCGCGTTCCTCCATATAGAGTCACTATCAGTGGCTTCTTTGGTATGCCTTCCCATCAGAGACATCGGCAGAGTGGTCATCTGTCCATACATTTATGAAGAATTGCACACTGGTGTAGGTGACCAAGGATGAGGCCCAGTTTGACAGGACTGTAAGGACTATTGTTTGGAAGTCACCAGTTGTGGAATATAATGGACTATCACTCAAAATAAAAAAGGTTACTTATCTGTACAGTAACTGATTTTCTTTGAGATGTGTAGTCTGTATATATATTCCACAACCCACCCACTGTTACCACTACTTAGGAATTCCAAAGCTCTGAGCTCTGAAGATGGTGAATGAACTGAGGGTAATGAGGTAGCTCCAGTCTTTATACCCTCACTGGAATGCTTTAGAGTGTAAGGGTGCATGCACTGCCACACAGATGCTG
>ML677348.1:5242091-5334298 GCA_007922305.1 Dermatemys mawii
GTGGCATATGATATGGACTACACATCTGGAAGAATATCAGTGACTGAACAGCTGAATAATCCTTTCCTTGAATGTGTAGCATGAGGCCATTAAGCCCTACTCTGAAATCAGTCAGCACTTGGTAGTTAAAGGGGAAGTCAGCTTCCTTTAAATATTAAAAATCAATCAAATTACAGCTTGTAGCTTTAAATCCTGTCTTTATTCATTTTGCTGTGTGTCCTGATCAAAAATTGGTGGCTGCTTTCCACCTCCTATGGGTTAATCAGAGATGCAGTATTGGGGCTTTACCTTATTATTATAATTAATAATTTGTACGATCACCGCTACTAGGAGCCCTAGTTACAGACCAGATCCCCTTGTGTTAGGTGCTTTACAAACACAGAACAAAAATACTGTGCCTGCTCCAAAAAGGCAATATTAGACTTGATAATGTTCATTTATTTCTGTTTATAACAAAATGTAAAGTTAACAAACTTTTGTTGCAGTACAAAGTGTAGGATTTCAGAAGAGGCAATTCACTGCTTTGGTATTTTATATGCAGTAACAATTTCAAAAGCAATTTAATGATGAAGAAAAATTGTCAAGTGGTCCGTTACATCACTAAGATGGTGTAAGCCTACTAACTGTGATAAGTAACCTGTCACATAAATCTATCTCTGTATGAGATGACTGGCAGATAGCTCAAGGAACGCCAATTTTTTAAAACTGCTCCAGAGATGATCCTGACAATTACAAGCCAGCAAGTCTAACGTCAGAATAATGCTAACTGGTTGAAATTACAGTAAAGCACAGATTTATCAGACCCACAGATGAACACGCTACATTGGGAAAGAGTCAACACTCTTTTTTATTGTTTTATTAAGAGAGGCGCATAATGCATCACTTTGCAGTTTTTCTTTCACCTAGGCAAACTTTGAATCAGACCTGTGATCCCATGGTGGAATTAGCAAACAATGGTATTTCCACACAGCAACTAGATACCCGCAGCTGGCCCATGCCAGCCGACTCAGGCTCACAGGGCTCGAGCTGCGGGGTATCCAGCTTTGTATTGCAACAAAAGTTAGCAGAACATCATCATCTGTGTACTCTAATAGACTCCTTGTATTAGTGCAGATTTATGCAATTCATAACGTTGGACCATGTGATCTCTCGGAAGTTTTATGGAACTTAAGTTTCTAATATTTTTGCAGCGGCTGAGGAGCTTGATACAGAAAATGAATTTTTGCTGCCTCTTGTCTTTGGGGAAGAATATGAGGAACAGCCAAGACCTCGATCCAAAAAGAAGGTAATAGATCATGTGATTCAAACACAAAATACTTTGTACACTGCAGGTTGACTAAATTTTAGATCACTGTGAAAACTGAAGTTAATTGCCAATTAAAATATTAATATGTCTAATTGCTTTGGAATGAAATAGTACACTTATAAAATTAATTCAGTGTAATACTTACTCCAGACTTGTCATCGGGAAGAGTGAGTGAGAGAGTTGTTGCCAGTTAATTTCTGGGGTTTAATCCCGTCTTTGCCTCTGATTTGCCTTGTTCAAATCATAGAATATCAGAGTTGGAAGGGACCTCAGGAGGTCATCTAGTCCAACCCTCTGCTCAAAACAAGACCAGTCCCCAACTAAATCATCCCAGCCAGGGCTTTGTCAAGCCTGATCTTAAAAATCACTTTACTGCTGTCTCAGTTCTCCTATTTGTAAAGTGGAAATACTAAATCAGTGGCGGCCAAACTTACTGACCCATCAAGAAATTCCATTGAGCATAGAGCTTTACTTTGCTCAGCCAATTATATAAATGTATTAGCTTACTAGAGGAGCTACTATAAGTAATGATTATGAGTATTTTTCAATCACTCAAAGTTTTCCCAGACTTTGTTTCCACTCTGAAATTTTCCAGGTTTGAGGGCTGACCAAGTTTGATTTTTGGTTGTTGAAAATCTGAGCAAAAACAGTTCTGACAATTTTGAGTGAGAGTTGGGGGAAAATATTTTCCCTCCCTATTTTTTCAAAGTATGATATATTTTTAAAAAAATGCGGCTGCATTTAACAGTTCTGAAGATAATGGTTGGGTAGAGAAAAGCTGATATTTGAATTGAAAAAGCCATCACTGAGAAGTGCCTTTTGAGTGTCCTGGTGAAAATTGGTTTTGATTAGCAGTTACAATTTGTCAAAAATTGTTCCTAGCAGATGCACAGTGTGTTTTGCACAGATCTTTATTTTTTTGCTAAACTCATAAAGTGCAAAACTAAGACTGCTCTGTCCATGTGTGCATGGGAGAAGAAATTAGCAAAAGTTCCTGTGTATCTTGTCAGTCATATGGGGCCATTGAGATTGTTTGCTTGCTTGCTCTCTTTTTAAGAAGATAGTGTTTGATTTGCTCTTTTCCTAGCCTCCTTATAGTAGTAACCCAGTGAGTGCTCCACTCCAGGTATACTTGTGTCCCCACATTGCCAGTTGGATAACTTTGGTAGCAGTGTCCATTTGACCCGCACATGCACTGTCCCTCTCCCCACCCCCCTCATTCCATGTTCTGGCATGAGGCTAAGCAGCACTCACAGGCAAACTCTCAGTTCCTTCCCAACAACCCCGGCTAGAGATGAAGCTATGGGCAGTCCATTTTTCAAATTATCTTTCTCTTAGCTCTTCATACTTTTCTCTTGGTTCTAGAGCTTGCTTTAGTTTTTCTTTCTTAACATCTAAGGCCAATGGGTCAAAGAAACAACCGTGGACCCCTCACTTAAGGCTTCAGAAAAAAGAGCTGTGAGCCCTGAGCTTGCCGAAAAAGATCACCAGCACATTTGGTGTCGTCAGTACAGAGATAGTCCAAATGGTACGCAGAGCCCTTGAGGGTCTTAAGTGGCAGGTACCATTGATGTGTCTAAAGACCTGATGGGCATAGGTGACGAAGCAATGGTACAAATGGATAAAGGCAAGGACAGAGATCATGTCATCGCTAGGAAGACAGTGCCAGTATGAGCAGTACCATCGGCACCATCAACAATGAGCCATCTAATCTTGGAGCACTTGGTAAACCTAAGATCCCCAATCCTCTCTGTGCTGCTGGCCCCCCGACAGCTGTCATCAGCACTGGTTAGATCTGCACCACAGGAATTCAGACACTCTAGAGACCTCATGGTATCTGACATACTGGAATCTTCCTTGTTTGATACCAGAACTCGTATATCAAGTTTACTTTGAGCACCGGAATCTTCACCAGCATTGTGTCATGCACCTCTAGTCTCCTATGATGAATCAGATCACGAGTAGGAGGAGGTTATTTCTCACCCTTATAGTTCTTGCTATCAACCTGGGCCCCCTCAGTCATACCCTCCACCTGCTTCTCGAACACCATGGTATGGCTAGCTATGGGTACGACCACCAAGACATTTTCCACTGCACCATTGACCCTACTGGGATCCTTGGCTAGCATACAAACTACATGCCTTCTGAGCATACAGTATGACCCATCATGAGCCTTTATGGCGCTCTCCCTGAGCCATGGCATCCAGAGCCTTCAAGATCATGGAGGAACAGACAGGAGGGTAGATTTGAGGAGGAAGTCCCACCACAGACCAACATCTCTTCCTCCTCCCCAGATGTGGCAGTGATGCCCCTTTCACCATCTCTAGCTTACGAGTTCAGGTATTTCAAGATCTAGCTAAAAGGGGGCAGACACATTGCAGATACCTCTTGAGGAGGTAAAAGACACCTATTATAAGCTCTTGGACATCTTGTGCTGCTCCTCCTTCCTCCAGAATAACCCTCCCCGTCAACAAGGCCCTTCTGGACTCAGCCAAGTTTATGTGGAAAATTCCAGCATTGGTCATGCCCACCTGCAAATAGGCTGTTAAAAAAAATATTACATCCCGGCTAGGGATATGGAATTTCTATTTTCCCATTCTCCTCCTTCCCTAATTCTATTGTTGTGGGCGGAGTAGACTACTGGGGTCTCCAACACCAAGTGAAGTCCACCTTCTGTGATAGGGATTGGAAGTGCTTCGACCTATTTGTGAGAGAGGCCTATTCCACCACAGTGCAATTCGGCATTGCACTCTGTCAAGCTCTGACAGCAAAATACAGCTATGTCAGTTATACCAAGCTTAACGCTTTTATTGATCAGCTCCCAGAGATGCACCATGAACAGTTTTTGGGCAGTTGTTAGTGGGGGACAGCTGGTGGTCAAGACAGTGTTCCAGTCAGCACTGGATGCAGCTGATACATCAGCCTGGTCCATCTCCACAGCAGGGGTTATGCAGCAAGCATCCTGGTTGCACTTATCAGACTTCCCTAAAGAAGTGCAGATTACTGTAGAGGACCTTCCCTTCAAAGACACCAAATTATTTACTGAGAAGACTGACATGTCCCTCGATACACTTAAAGTACTCAGAGCAACTCTCCGGTCATTTAGTCTGCAGCCTTCAGCATAAATCCCGCACTCCACATTTTCCAACTCAAGGCTATTATGAGCCTCAAAGGAAAAATCCAGGTTTTCCAAATGTAAATCATCAGGCCCCGGTCTTCCTTGTCACAAACATCCACCTCAAAACATCAGTTTTAACATCTTGGTCAGGGCACTGACAGACCACTTCTCTCAACACCAACCACAACTGGCCAACCCGTCGCACGCGTCTGGGTACCTTCTTTCCACAACAGTTGAGAATGAATAATATCTGACCAGAGGATCCTGGAAGTCATCCACGATGGGTACTCTATCCATGTCACCTTCTCCCAGCACCTTTCCCTGTCCCTCTTTAGGGACCCTTCTCACAAGAGTTTATTACGAAAAGAAATAGAACTCCTCTTCCATCTAGGAGCCATAGAACCCTTACCTCTACATGTACAAGGCAAAGGTTTCTACTCTTGTTATCTTCTGATATCCAAGAAGAACGGAGGTGGGAGACCCATACTGGGCCTTAGGGCACTGAATAAATTTGTCAAAGCTCAGAAATTCAGGATGGTCACACTAGCAGCAATAATTCCATCTTCGGAACAGGGAGATTGGTTTTTAGCTCTCGTCCTGCAGGATGCCTGTTTCCACATATCGATCCTATCTTCCCACAGACGATTTCTCAGATTGTCTATACTAGAGAACGTACAGTGGCACAGCTGTACCAACGTAGCTGCACCACGATGTAACTGCACTCCTGTGCTCTCCCATTGACATAATTAAACCACACCCTTGAGCGACATAAGCTATAATAACAAAAGTGCACTATGCCAGGACCATTACCAATACAAAGTACTCCCCTTTAGCCTCTCATCGGCTTCAAGAGTATTCTCCAAGGCCTTTTCCATAGTGGCAGCTCACCTATGTTTTCAGGGGATTATCATCTACCCCTACCTGAATGATTGTTTCCTCAGAGCCTTCTCCTTCAACAAGGCCCACACGGTTACCCAAACCACTGCAGACTTGTTCACAGAACTGGGTCTCCAGATCAATATCCAAAAATCAACATTGATCCCCATATAACACTTAGAGTTCATAGGAGCCAATCGTGACTCATTACAGGCAAGGGTGCTCCTGCCACAGCACAGGTTCCACATGCTGGTCATGCTCATAGAGACAGTACAGATCAGCCCTCAAATATCAGTCAGACACTGCCTCTACCTTCTGGGATATAGGGTGGGAGGCGCTTCCATGATACCTCATGTCAGCATTCACACGAGGTTTCTCCAGATGTGGTTCAGCGCTGTCTACATGCCAAATAAAGATAGACTTTATCATTGCCCGCCAAAGTCAAACACTCTCTGGACTGGTGAAAGGACCCAGCAAATGTCTGCACAGGGATCCCTTTCTCACAAACTCCCCTCATTACTCGTCACCACTAACGCATCCCTCATAGGATGGGGCACACATCTCAATAGTCTTACGAGACAGGGTAGGTGGTCATCCATGGAGATGTCTCTTCACATCAATTTCCTCAAACTTAGAGTGGTCAGGAATGCCGGCACCCGCTTCCTTCCACTAATCAAGGATACATACACAATAGTTTTGACAGACAACACTACATGTATGTATTACATATATTGACATGGAGGCGCCAGATCATCCTGCATTTGCATGGAAGCACTAAAGCTATGGAACTGGTGCATTTCCCACAGCATCACACTATAAGCGGCCTACCTTCCGAGAGTACAAAACTCGATAGCAGACTGTCTCAGTCGCAAGTTCCCAGATGACCACAAATGGGAGATAAACTCTGCAGCATTGCACAGGAAATGGGGTGGGGGTGGGGCTACAGACCTGTTCACCACTTACCTGAACAGTGTCCACACTACTGCTTTAGGGCAGGAATAGGACAACACTCCTTAGGGGATGTTTTTCTTCTTCTGTGGAACAGGGACCTTCTCTACACCTTTCCCCCAGTCCCCTTACTGTGGAAGGTCCTTCTAAAAATAAAAAGAGAGCAAACATCATACTGATTGCTCCCATTTGGCCAAGACATGTTTGTACCCTTACCTGTCACAACTGGCAGCATACCCTCTGATCTCTCTCCAACCCATTCCCTGCCTACTCTCACAGGACGCACTCTTCATCCCAGTCTGCAGATACTCCTACTCAAGGCCTGGCTCCTTCATGCTTCTAGCACATAGAAAGATACTGCTCTGAGGAGGTACAGGAAGTATTATTACACAGCAGAACATAGACTATCAGTCGTACTTACCTGCAAAAGTGGACCAGGTTTCAGGTGTGGTGTGATTACAGGCAAATTTTCCTGACATCTGCTAATCTTCTGGTGGTTTTAAATTATATATTGACTCCCAAGAAATCAGGACTAGCTCTCATTTCAAAGTTCACCTAGCGGCACTAACAGCCTTCCATCAACAAGTAGAGGGCTCTTACACCCAACCACAAAATAATTCCTTTTCCCCAACCCAGACATCCTTCCTCAACATGGGACTTGAACCTAGTACTAAACAGCCTAACTAGACCACCCATTGACTCACATGGCTGCTTGTTCACTCACATATCTATAGCTGGCCACCAGAAAGGCTGTCTTTATCACCTTAGCAAGACCGCACCCCAAGTTCATTCCCAAGTTGACCTCGTCTCTTCACATAAACCGATTCACTATCTGCCTGTTCACTCTAACCCTCACTGTGATAACAGGGAGCCTATCCTACACATGCTAAATGTTAGCCTTTTCCCTGGACAGGACAAAAGCCTTTAGGAAGTCTCCTAAGCTCTTCCTTTTCATTGTGAAGATCTAAAGGTGCAGCAGTGTTGGTCCAGAGACTCTCCAAATGGGTTTCAAACTGTATCAAACACTGCTATGAGGTTCTCAACATAATACCTCCAAACAGAATCGGTGTACATTCCCCACATCGGTTTCTTCTTCTGTTGCCTTCCTCAAGACCGTATCTATCTTGGAAATCTGTAGAGCAGCAACCTGGGCACTGCACATACCTTCACAGAGCACTATGTGATTACTGCGGACTCTGCTTCTGACGCTATCTTCAGCTCCACAGTATTGTTATCCATAACAGTCTCGAATCTGAAGCCCCAGCCCCCCATTGGAGATACTCCTTGGGAGTCACCTACAGTAGAGCATCCCTAGGAACACTACTCAGAGAAGAAGAGGATGTTGTTACTCCTGTGGAATAACTAATGATGGTTCTTTGAGAGAGGTGTCCTTATGATAGCCGTGCCCATTCAGCTTGCACATATGCTGTCCCCCACACTCTTCCCCTGTATTTCGGAGTTCTTGTCAGGGACTCTGCAGTAGAGAAGGATCATAATGGGGTTCACTATTGCACGCTGGTTAGCCTCGTAGCAGAGCATGAGGCGGGGAACAGCATATGTGCAGGCCGAATGGGCACTGCTCTCAGAGTTCTCCAGTTGGCGACATAGAGGCTCAAGCGCACCTACAGTGGAGTACCCAGACAGGAAAATATCTCAAAGAACAATTGTTCCTGCATAAGGTGAGTGACTTCCTCTTTTCTGAGCAGCCATATATATATCACACACTTTGATGATTTGCCAGTCAAATAGTCACTATTGTTGATGCTGTTCTTTGAGCCTACCCTATAGATGCACTGTCATGTGTTTTAACTCCTGTCCTAGAGATTTTGGGGTGGTACCTCAAAATTGATCCGTGCCTATACCTGTCAATATCAAAAAGCTATAAAATGGGACATTTGGGGGAAAATAGGGAAATGCATAATGAGCATTAAATCCACTTTTTGGAGGGAGAGATTTGGAAGAATATGGCAAAAAACATTACTAAAGAAAAAATTGTATTTTTGGTATTTAGTACCTTTTCAAAAAGGGTCAGGCCCAGCCTCCTTGTTTTCTGGTTCAGTTTGCAAAATGAATGCTGGACTCAGCTTTTAGCTGCACCTCTACTTTCCTGATTTGCATATTTGCAAAATGAGGACTGGAAAATTAATCCTATAATCTTACTCTGTGAACTGTGGTGCCAGGAGTGTGTGCTTTAGTGTAATTCACTAATGCAATAGCTTCTTTGTAATAAAAAAAAGTCCATCTAACTTTATCTCTCTTAGATGCCACTTTGTTAGGTGTCTTAGAAGTACCTGAGTCAGCACAGGTAGAACCGTTCTTGGAAGTGTCTTTAGTATAAGGATCCACCTACTGACTCTATCTGAATGAAACAAATATTGCTATTTTGGTTTTATAATTCAAAATCTGGCTGGCAGTTTGTTATAGTTTGCTTAGTTTCTGTGTTTTTAGGTAAGGGTAATATTACTGACTGTAAGTAAGATCAGTTAATAAGCAGTAATATTTACAGATTTATTTCAATGACAGGGAGTGAAGAGAAAAGCAGTGTCAGAGTACCAGTCTCATGATGATAGCTCTGAGAATTCAGAGTGTAGTTTTCCTTTCAAATATGCATATGGTGTAAATGCGTGGAAACACTGGGTAAAAACTAGGAGTCTAGATGAAGATCTGCCAGTATTAGAGGAACTGAAATCAAGTAAGTATTGCCCACATATTTGTAATTCATTTTTATTTTTTATAAGAACTTTTATGTTTTCATGAACTCTTACCTTTTATAAACTAATTCTTAATATAAAATATTAGCAGAGCCATATACACCAGAAATGCAGCCATTCTTTCTTAAACTTCCCTCCGACACTCCCTGTAGTGGAATTAATAACTTGGGCTATTATCTTACTCCACCTCTTCCTCAGCTTGCCATGACAGTAAATTCTCCACTGTGGGTAATATTCTTCCCATTATGGCACAGTGCAGTGTAGTCAATTAACCTAGGTGGCTTTGAATCTGATGGTTTTGCTGCATAATTTAGGTCAAATATACCAGATACAACACTGGAACTTATTTATTAGTCTGTGCAGAGAATATCTAAACCAGTAGTTCTCAACTTAGGGGCCCCTGAGCAGGTTTCAGGGGGGCCAACAGGTCCCAGAACAAAAAGCTGAAGCCCCGCTGAACAATGTAATTCGTGAGGGCCTCAGTAGCATGGGACCCCATGGTTGCTCTGCTTGCCATCCCCTAACACTGGCCCTAGCTTTTTTATGCAGCAAATTAGTTATTGTAGCACAGGTGGGCCATGGAGTTTTTATAGCATGGCGGGGGGGGGGGGGGACGCAGGGGGCTCAGAAAGAAAAAGGTTGAGAACTTCTGGTCTAAACCATTTCCCCTCCCATAGCAAGTAATGTTAATGTTGTGTAATATATTTGTTTTATCTTTATTTTACAGCAAAGTCTGTGAAATTAAAGGAAGATCTGCTATTGCATACTGTAGCTGAGCTAAACTATGGTTTGGCATGTTTTGTTAATGAAATTCGAAGACCAAATGGAGAAACCTATACACCTGACAGCATCTATTATCTGTGTCTTGGGATTCAGGAGGTTAGTAATCTAGAAGATGCAGTAGACTGTGGAGCTAATTATTTGACTCTGTGATATGCTTTAATGAAAGAGTGAGGATAAGAAAGTGAGGATTTATTGGTTGATAAGTGGCTAGGAGGCATTATGAACATAGGATCTGTGTTAATTTGGAATTCAGAGAGATTATATAAATTACATAATGGAAAGTGTGTGTTTTGATGATGAACTGCAAATACATCTAGAAATTTGAAAGAAAGGTAGGGCAGCATGATACTTTTAAACCTTGTTCTAAAATTTAGAAATGAAGGTAGGAAATGAGTTGTCTTACATTCACTTATGTTTGGCCAAAACAGTTTTTCAAATGTTGCAATTTGTGTGGATTGCCTAAGATGATTTAATGATAAAGCAGAATGAAACAGTTAACTATCTACACAGCAAATGAGAATTTTCACAAACTGGTAGCAACATTGACCACGATAATGATTAATTTATTCATTAGTGGATGGAAGGGACTGTTGTGTGGTGGAATGCTTGTTGGGCAGAGCTGCCTTTGCTGAATACTGACCACTATTGTTATCCTGCCTTATTTTGTTGAATGTAAAAAGGTTTAATAGTTGCACAAAGTGATTTAAAATTCTGTCATACTTCAGATCAGAAAAGAGCCACTATAATTTCATTGCAGATAAACACAGTTAAAGATGTGATAGAGGAGGGTCAGGGAGCTGTGGTAGAGTGCTTGAAATATGTAAACTCAAGGCTAATTAGGGTGTGGCTCCCTGTAGACTAGGGAAGCTGGTGGCAGGTTAATTGGAACACTTGCAGTCAATTAAGGCCCTATTAGGAACCCAGTAAAACCTCCTGCTTCAGGCAGGCAGAGGAGGAGGAAAGGAGTTGGAGCAGGGAGCAGTTTGGAGGAGTGGGAGCAGAGTGATTTGGTGTTGGAGCAGAAAGCAGTTGGAAGGAGTTGAAGCAGAGTGTTTGGTGTTGGAGCAGAGAGCAGTTTGGAGGAAAGCAGAGGAGAGTTTGGAGAAGTGCTGCAGTGAACTAAGACGATCCAGACCCTAGGTAAAGGGACACCTGGTTTGTTCAGAGAGAGGGCAGGAAGCCCAACAAGCTGAAGGGCAGGAAGGAATAGCTAGTTCAAGTGGTTTACCGCTATCCTCAGGGCCCCTGGGCTGGGACCCGGAGTAGAGGGCGGGCCTGGGTCCCTCCCTCTCCACTCTCCTCCTCTAGGATACTAGTGAGGCAGTTAATACCTTGTTCATGGGCAAGAAATGGCACCCTGAACCTGCACGCACAAGAAGAGAGAGCGCGGGACCCATGATAATAGTGCCGGCAATTTGCCACAAAGACTATTCAATTCTTAAATAAAGAAGTTTAGTTAGTCTTTAAGGTGCCCCAGGACTCTTTGTCACTTCTGCAATTCCAGACTAACACGGCTACCTCTCTGATTCTAGATGAAGAAGGTGTTCCGTATCTTTTATCTTTGAAGTAGAGAGGCATCTCAATTTTATGTTCTCTTTGTGATGCAGAAATCAGTCTGTAGATTAAACAATCTAAATTCCAAGCTGAAAATGATAAGGCTGAAAATTTCAATTAGTCCAAACATCATTTATTTGTGTGTCAAATAAAAAGGACCAGCTCTTCTTTAACCAACTATCACCCTAGCTAAACTTTCTTATTGTTAAGGGAAGAGACTGGAATCAAATAATGAATCCCTTAAACAATCAAAAATATTTTAAGAATTTCTTCTCCAACTATTTAGTTTCTAGTGGGAGCTAGTTGATAACTTTTCAAATATCTACCATGAGGAAAAGACAATATCCTTTATTTGGCAAAATATACATATTTAAGAAAATGTAGTTTAATCTCAGGTAGCTTTCCACTACTGTCCTTGTATTTTCTTCTCTCACTCTGACAACAACACTTCTCATTAAATTTAAAAAGGAATAAGATATACTGAAAAAATAAGCCATCTGCTTAGTATTGTACTCTCTCTTTTATTGTTCTTTTATCTCTAATACCCTGCCTATTTTTCTGTTGCAAATATTAGGCATTTATTTAATTTTAAGTTTATAGTAAGTGCTTTGTCTTGCATGGACATGAATATCAGGAATCCTAATTCAAAAATAACATATTGTGACACCGGAGTAGCATTGTTTATTGATCATGCCATTGCAACTATTGTTTGTATTTGTGTTTCATGTTTCAATTGGGAAAGTGCCTGTAGGTCCCAATGGGGTTTAAGGCCCAGGTGTACTAGATACTGTTCACACATATAGGAAGACTTGATCTCTGCACTGAAGAGCTTGCAGTCCACACACAGACAAAAATGAATTGGGGATTAGAGGGTACACAAACACACACACACACACAAGCAGGGTGACAGCAAGTCCACATCTTGTTAATGCCAAATTTTGTGTGTCTTAAGGAAATATACTCAAGTGCCTTTTTCCCTTCCCTACAAGCAGAATCAGGTTCAGACTTTCTCCTGGGGCTTAGCACTGAGAATATTTTTAAGTTGCAATGTACTAAATTTGATCCCATTGTCCCTATGTGGAATAAAACCCAATTCACTTCTTAGGTCATTACATCCCTTCCTGACAACCCTAAACTGGAATCCATGGAATGGAGAATAAATATAACTTCCAGGAAAACTGTTAAAAGACTTAAGCGAAAGGGGATCTGATAAGCTAAGGAGGCTTATGTCTGATATTAGTTGTTAAAGGATTTTGCTAGTAATAAAATTAATATGAAAAAATCCCTGAGACTTGTATATCCAAATAAACCATATAACTACTCTATGGAGGAAAATTTTAAATTGAGGGATTAGTATATTAGGGAAAATTATGATTGCAACATATTTTACCAGAAGAAAAGTGTATGCTCTTTTTAGATCAAAGGAGTAACATTTATATTGAGGAAGAAAGCTGAGAAAGTATGAAGGTAGCAAAAAAAACCCCTAATGAATTGAGAACAGTATTAAGCCTTCACTCAGATACAGTGGAAATTCCCATGGATCTAAATCTGATCAGTGTTTTAGTAACTTACATCATGTCTACACTTACCTCCGGAGCAATCGATCCAGCGGGGTTTGATTTATCACATCTAGTGAAGACGTGATAAATCGACTGCCGAGCACTCTGTCAACTCTGGTGTTCCACCGGAGCAAGAGGTGCAGATGGAGTCAATGGGGGAGTGTCAGCAGTCGACTTACCGCAGCAAAGACACCATGGTAAGTAGATCTAAGTACGTTGACTTCAGCTATGCTATGCACATAGCTGAAATTGCGTAACTTAGATCGATATCTCTTCCCTTCCCTCCCCTTCCTTCCTCCCCGGCCCAGTGTAGACCAGGCCTTAGTATCAGGCCTTGTACTAATACTGTCCAACAGGTGGTTGGGGAAGGCAGAGGGAAGGACAGAGAACATTTCTTCCCCTCTCCCATTCACACCCCCATTAGAATTACCATAGTTGTTGGGACTAGGTAGTGTTGCAGGGATGAGTTTATTCTCTGGTAGGTATAGGCTTTGAGCATAATGGGGGTTGTGTAGAAACCTTACTTACATTAGTTTTTCTGACTTGGATATGTTCTGAAAGCACGTAAAGAAAGCACCTTTTGAAAGAGGTCCTTTCTAACCCTGATATTCTATGATTCTATGATAAGAATATTTTTTAAGGGATGCTTGGAAAAAAGCATCAATATGTTCAGGATCAGGTAAATGTATTAACCAAAGCAAGGATAAAAAATAAGTGGAGGGATCCTCTTGAGATTTCTTATGCAGACTTATTGCAATATCTGATTTAGAATTGTAATAAATTCAGAATTGCATATCTGCAGCATTGAAAATATTTGTAAGGGTTTTAAGTTTTCAAGAAAGCATTTTTGTAAATGTATCCATTAAAGTCAATTCTCTGAACTAAGGTACTGTGTATTCAGAGACTTAAGATTTCAAAGAAAGTGTACAGAATCATTTTTCCTTATTATAAAACTAAGTGCAAAGATAAGGTAGTGAAGATATGCTGAACTTCTGCTTAATATAAATGAGTGTTGTGTTTAATGTTACTTCAAGGATGTGTACAGAAATAGATGCCATTTCCAGAAGTGAGCACGTTTTTCAGTCTATCACTTTTATTGTATTCACTAGCAACAGGCTTGTTTTCACTAAGATAATATTGAAGTGGAAGTTTTAAGAAGCCAATACTCCATTTCTTAGAAATGTCTCCAGAGAGGATAATGTCAAATCCTAGTATAGCCCTCATAATTCTTGGTCTGTGTTCAAAAGAGCAACCACTTCTGTCTGTAAGATCAAGATGATTAAGGTAGTTAGGCATTAGACTGCAGAATATTCAGGAGCCTTGCACAGTCTACCAGTTTTCTTGTAATGCTGCATATCATTACCATGAATAAATATTTTTCTTTGTTCCATATTAGAGGTAAAAGTATTTCTGTCATTTGTATTGTTGTATTGTACTTTACATTTAAAATGCCGTCCTGCTAAAAATGTGTCTACTCTGAAGACCAAGCTGAAAATGGAAAATAAGTGTTGATGCCATAAGTAAATACTCTGGTTTATAGAGATTTTTAAAAAATCCTGTTCATTGATGTGAATTAGGCTTCTAATTAAACCAATATTTTTATCTTTAATATTTTCTACCATATTTTTCTCTCTAATGTTGTTGTACCCAATATTATATGTTATGTGACTTAAATGCTATGCTACTTTGCTTTATAGCCAGCCTACAAGTGCTAAACTGTTAAAAATTGCATTATTTTGTGAGAAGTGGTGCTAGTTCATAACATAGGTTGTTTTATCACTAATTCTCCTAATACAGTAAATATTCTTCGTTCTTGTTTTTAGTACTTGTATGGAAGCAATCGAAAAGACAATATATTTATTAATCCAAGCTACCAGACGTTTGAACAGGAATTAAATAAAATCCTTAAAAGTTGGCAACCAAGCATACTTCCAGATGGTAAATTTCCTTTTTGTCATGTACAGTCTTCTATTAACAGTTCTGTACTCTTAAGCATGTTGATATACACAAACAAATATTTTGTGCCTTGTGATGATGATAACATTCAAACAAACAAATACGATTGTAGGTTTCATTCACCTCACCTACCTGCACCCTGCTACTCCCTCCTCCCAGTCATTGCAGGGGATGAGGCCAGCCTACTGAGCAGCAGCTCTGCAAAGAAGATGCATCAGCACTAAGACAATTTAGCAAGTGGCAGAGAAAAGTGAACCTGTATCCCTCCGCTTCTGTAAGACATCTGGTACAGTTCAGGGAAGGAACACCTTCTCTATCCGTACACACCCAATACCTCTGAGAACGGAAGATTTGGGCAGCATCACTTGTGCTGCCTCCTCTCTGCCAAAAGGAATCTGGGTCCTTTTCAGAATAGAGAGAGTGAAACAAACCCCATCATTCCCCACTTCAGGAATGAGAGAGGTAGCTGGGGGGTGCTGTGAAGGAGCATTTGTGGTCATCACTCCCCCTTTGAAGCTGCAGCAGCCCTGAGAATAAGAGAAGCAACCCACCTCTGAAAAAAGATGGGAGAGAGTTTAATATGTGTGACGAGCATTGTAGGGTGCTCAGTGGGGCTGAGGTTAGGCACTTTGGCTGCTGTAGTGATAAGGAATCATTTAAGTATCTGGTGAGTCCCACAAATGCACCCACCTCTATAACCTCTCAGTCTCAGCAGGAGTGGGCAGATCTCCTGTGATGAGTCTGGGGGGTGGAGTGGATATGAGCTAGGAAAGGAACTCATTTCTAGTCTCCTCTGCCCTCTCTCCCAGTAGATCAGAGTGCTTCCAGGAGAGATGAGCTCAGTGGTCCAGCTAATAGCATCACTCAGTCATGGCGCTGAGCACGCAAGACCAGGTTCTGTAATTCTTGTGCTCCCTGCTATATTCCACACTCCCACAGCACTCTTCTCCATCTCTCTTTGTAACGGGCTGTTTATAGTCTTATTTTCAAGGTTGCCCCCGCTTCCAGTAGGATGCGGCAGTCACAATTTTTCCTTCCCAGACTTCCTCAACTGTCTCCCCCCATTTCTGGAGTATAGGATTGTTTCTCTCCCTATCTCTCAAACTATTGTAGGATATGGGGAATAGAGGAACAGGTAAAAGTGCTATTTCCCAGCCCCTCTCCTTTTTTCCTTCTTGAGATTGTGGGCTGTCAAGTTGCACTTGAATTTTTCTACCTCAAACCTTTGAGAAGGAGGAAGATTCACCTTTCTTTTCTCCCTTTCCTCCAGTTATCTTAGATCTACTGTAGCTTCTTTAGGTAGCACCTGCTGTCCTAGCTGATTCCTCCACCTAAAGTGATACAGGAGTACTTTCTGGATGAGGCTTTTATCTGCAATCAGAAAATTGAGAGGGTCAGTCAGGCGCCCTTATATGTGCCAAAAACTCAAAAATACAACCCAAAAACATGAGTGGGTTTTTGTTTTTTTTAATGAAAGGACTACGATTGGTCACTTTCTCTGACCTTCACATTTTTATGAACCGACATCAGTTATGAGACTGACAATTCAAGAATCTTGTTGAAATAGTTCAATTAAAAAGTGTTGCATGTGTGTCTTGCTTGTGTGGAAATTGCAGTTTTCTCTTCCTGAATCAGTGGGTTTGTTTCTCCTCTTAGGGATGTGGGCAGAGTTTTCTATTGAATATTGAACATTTTGTTTGATTTTTGTAGTTGATAGAAGTTATTGATTCTTTTAAATGTGTGGTGTTTGCCTCATTGTATTTTCTCTAATACATTTTTTTTTTTCCTGGAAGGGTCAATATTCTCTCGAGTTGAAGAAGATTATCTTTGGAGGATAAAACAGCTAGGATCACACTCTCCATTTGCTCTTCTGAATACACTGTTCTACTTTAACACTAAATATTTTGGCCTGAAAACAGTGGAGCAGCACTTAAGACTTTCCTTTGGCACTGTTTTTAGACAGTGGAAAAAAAATCCTCGAACAATGGACAGCAAAGCTTGTCTTCGATATCAGGTTTCTTCCCTATGTGGAGCTGATAGTGAAGGTATTATTGACGGTTTCACAATAAGTATTGCAGAGGCATCCAAATTTTGCCCAATTGAAGGCCACTTTGGCACCTTGCCAGGAGTCTGAGGGGACTGTACCTCATTTGCATACAACTGAGCAGCTTGTAGTTACTGGATCTTTAATATGAATGTGTAGTCTGCAGAGACTACAAGGTCCCTGCATTAAATGTTCCATCTTGATCCAAGTAGCCTCTGTATCAAACACTGGAACCTCGTTTATGGGCTACATCTCCAGTTTAGAGATGCGAGTGACTGCATTGCAGTATTCTGGCTTGTACTTTTGTTCACACTAATGTATTATGTTAAATATAAAAATGAAATTACCTAATGTTTTCAAGTTTGGGCTTAGGTGGGTTTTTTCCTTTTTAAAGATAAAATTACTACTGGAAAAAGGAAACATGAAGATGACGAGCCCGTGTTTGAACAAATTGAAAACACATCAAATCCTGCTAGATGTCCCGTGAAAATGTTTGAGTGCTATCTATCTAAGAGGTAAGTGTTTCATGGACTAGTATAGGTTTGTTTTTTAGAGTTGTGAGGGTGCAGAAGGAGAGACTATTATGGTGCAATGTGAAATAATGTTTACACAAATAAAGTGAATGTGTTGCTTGGGGAAAGTGGCAGACTGAAAGCACTGACATTTGCAGCACAAACTTCTCCCATCTGCCCTGCAGAAAGACACTCCATCTAGGGGTGAGAGTATGGTTTGGTTTCTATATCTGTTAAATCATGAGAATCTCAGACTTGCCAACAGGAGACCTAGTTGGTTTAGGTATTGATGATGTATCTTGTGGTTTGCATATTTGTTCACTAATTGGATTGCAGAACAGTCTTGTTTTATTTAGGCCTTCAGGAAGTCACATGATGGCATCAACTTTCAGCCCTGGTCTACACTGGTGTGTGTGTGTATTAATTGACCTAACACGCAACCTCAGCTACCTGAATAGCGTAACTGAAGTTGATGTATTCAGGTCAGCTTATCTCGGCATCTTCACCGCACTGAGTCGACTGTTGCTGCTCCCCTGTCGAATCTGCCAGCGCCTCTTGCCGCAGTGGAGTTCCGGAGTCCACGGGAGAGCACTCAGGGATCAATTTATCGTGTCTAAACAGGACACAATAAATCAATCCCCGAAAGATCGATCTCTACCCGCTGATCCAGTGGGTAGTGTAGAGCTGGCCTCAGTTACTGATTTCTGGATTTGGTGACCTCGGCCTGTAAAGCTCTATTATCTTTTGATTCCTTCTGTTTAGATGTTAAATAAGAATGTGAATGGTGTAAAAGAAAACCACAAGGTATTTAAACTTGGAGAGATTCAAATACTCAATCTCAAGGTAGTGCCTTTATTTGTGGTGATAATATGTGGTTATTCCAAGCAAATATTCTCTATTTTTATTGGAGACAAGAATTTTTATTTTTTTCAGTTACTGATTGAAAGACTCTCAAATAACGTAATTCTGCTCTTAACAGACTCCAGCTGCATACTAATATTTTTTTGATTTCTTCAGAAGGAAAGAAATATTAGTTTGAGCAAACATGATCATGTTATGTCTTCCCTTGCATTCTTTATATTGTTTGTAAATTGGTGTTAAGGGTGCAATTCTGTAATTCTCAGTCAGGCAAAAGTCCCACTGAAAATAAGTTGCACATTAGTTGCAATTTAATGAAAAGGTCTATTATGCAGGTAAATATTATGGAGTAATTAAAAAAAAATCTAGAGTTTATTCTCATTTGAAGACTGCTGCTTATATGGTAGATTTCAAGTTCAGATGGTTTTGTTGTAGACCAGGCAAAATACAGGCATCAAATTTTTTCACAATGAGAGAGGGCAATTTTTTCACTAGCCCATCACTTAGAAATGGATGAATCGTTTTTCAAACAGAATAATTTAAAAAAAAAAAAAAAAAAAAAAGTCAGGCAGACAAAACTTAGTCAACTTTTGAAATTAAATTTTCTATTTTGGAAATGTATATGTGGTAGAAAATTGAACTTAAAATGGGAAACATTTTACAACTTTTATATAATCTAAGCAATTCTATGGAAATTTCACAGCGTATAATATAAAGTCCCAAATGTTTTAGCATACTGTACTTTATCCTTAAAAAGTGAAGATATCATTTGAATGTATGGCAGAAACAAAGTCCAAATATAGAATTTTACCTCTTTAGTATCTCACTGTGGTTTTCAGTGTTCTATTAAATATTTGAAAACCAGTTCCCATTAAATAGTCCTTGCCCTGCTAAAATATGTTTACTTGGACACTAGAATCGTACACCTTGGGAGGATTGTATGTAATTGCATAATGTAGAGGTAGATTTTTGTTAAGTACTGCAATGTAGCCGGTAGATGGAGTATAAAAAACACTTTCAAGAAATTTAATTGAAAAGAGTAAAAGGAAAGAGAAAAACAAACAATTTTAGAAGCTTCCAAAATAGCTCTAATGATGTCATAATTTTAAAGTACAATGTATTAGAATTGGTCTTGGCCATTCTCCCTGCTGCAATTGCAGGCTGTTTCTCCTGGACTTGTTTGCTGCCACACCTTGTTAATACCCTGACCCAATGGAGGAGAAGTTTCCTGCACAATTGAAGTTATTTTGTAAAATACCTCTTTAAAGCAGTATTTAATTAAAACTATTCTCTCAATTTTCAAGTAAAGGTCCCTATATTCTGTAAGTGGGTTTTGAAACTGGTACTTGAGAATCAGCTGACAGCCTGCAGCTGAAATTTTAAAAGGACGCCTCTCACGTTCAGCTGCTGGCATGATTTCTGCTTCAACAGAAACAGGTCTGATTATTGAGAATCAGTTGAGGATAGTAAAATGTTGAAATGTAATATTTCAAATCCAAACACCTTCCAGCAACCATGTCCGTTCCTATCAAAGTAGGAAAGTAGCTGCTCTTGCAGCCGAGTGAAGCTACATCTACACTAACGCAGTAAGTTGACATATGCTAAATACCTTAGGTCGAGTTACCACAGGGTTCTTGGGAGAAACTCTCCCATGGACTTACCGTACTCTTCTCATCAGGGGTAGAGTACAGGGGTCGACTGGAGAGCGCTCTGCTGTCGGTTTGGCAGGTCTTTATTAGACCTGCTAAATTGACCGCTGATGGATTGATCTCAGAGCGTCGATCCTGGCTGTAGTGTAGACCTGCCCTGAGATCTCAATATCTGCACTCTGAAAGTGCCAGGCCGGAAAAATCAGCTAAATATTTCGAGCCAAAAAGCATGTCCCAGTGCTAGTGGCTCTTAAAATCTGTAGTATTTAAGGGGAAGGAAAATAATTTAAAAATACAAGAGTAAAATTGTTGACTTTCTCTGAGACTCTTCTAGATGGGCAGCTTTGTGCTGAAAATTTCCTTAAGATTCCTCTCCACTGGCTTAAAGAATTCTTAGATGCATCCGAGCCACAACAGCCCCAAGTTCACCAGATTTGCATGGCTCAGTGGGAAACTGCAAAGCAGCTTCATAGGAGAAACAAGAGGAGCCATATAATAGGGACCCAGGAGCTAAGGGAGCAAGATGTAAGGCCTGTGCCAACCAACCAGCCAACCCTTAGAGAGAAAAGGCAGGAAATGGGTTTTTGAGTTTTTTCTCTCTGGAGAATGGCCATACTAGGTCAGACCAAAGGTCCATCTAGCCCAGCATTCTGTCTACCAACAGTGGCCAATGCCAGGTGCCCCCGATGGAATGAACAGAACAGGTAATCATCAAGTGATCCATTCCCGGTTGCCCATTCCCAGGTTCTGGCAAACAGAACCTAGGGATATCATCCCTGCCCATTCTGGCTAACAGCCATTAATGGACCTATCCTCCATGAATTTATCTAGTTCTTTTTTTGAACCCTGTTATAGTCTTGGCCATCTTCACAACATATTCTGGCGAAGAGTTCCAGAAGAACTCTTCTTAATTTCTTAATTTTAAGGAAATACAGTTTTTAGTTTATAGAGAACTACAGTACCTTAGATCAAAAAGCAACCTCAGCGGACAAGAATGCTTGAAGCCATGTATGCCATCACAAGGTCCCATTTTCAAACCAGAAGGCAGTATTTTTCCACATTAATCCTCAACTCCTAATATGTATATGCACCATTATAGTTGTATACACAGGATGTTAATAATCAAAACCTGTATAGATTTGTCATGTGAAATTTTGACTCTTTTGACTTTTTTTTTCTTTTTTCTTTTTTCCCCTTTTAGCCCACAGAATCTTAATCAGAGAATGGATGTGTTCTATTTACAACCGGAATGCTCTGTTTCCTCAGATAGCCCTGTCTGGTATACTTCCACTTCACTGGACCGCAACACTTTGGAACACATGCTCGTACGGGTTCTTTTAGTAAAAGATATTTATGATAAAGACAATTATGAACTGGATGAAGATATAGATTAAAACAAACTTCCAAAAGCTGTCAGGAAAAACAAAACAGCATTAGATAGTCATGCTGCTAGACCTTTATTATGGAAACCATTTCAAGTTTACTCTTCGTTTTATGAGTTTTGTAGCAGTGTACCCTGACCTGGGTATTACCATGTAAATAATCCGTGAGTGAAAGTTGCCATTATCCTATGTAGTGGTTTTAGGATACTTAACAAACACATTAAAATTCTTTTTTTTATTATTTATTTGATTAGGTATGTGTGTAACTTTTTACATTGCAAAATATGAATGAGAATGTGCCATGTGTAATTTTTTTTTCTTGTAGTAAGAAACATCCATATTGCACAACTCTACTGTTGCAAGCTTCCTTGAAAGGAGGCTTTTACTGGGTTCTTCGACCGGATGGTTGTGTATGGGTAGCACTACTAAAGTTTAGAAATTGCTGTGTCTTTCAGAATTTTTAAATAAATTGTAAACTAATAGGTTTTTTACTTTTTAGTTACTGAAGCCTTATAAGGTTATGTAGAGAGATTCCATCTTATGTACCAAAAATAGACAAAAGAGAATGCTGTCAATATTGGTGTACTGTAATGTGAATCTATACTGGTGAAAACAATTTTTTTTGTTGCCCTCATTAAAACCTTAGTGTCCTTTCCTTATTTGTGACTCTCTGAATTGCCCCTTCAAATAAAATATATATTAAATGAGTAAAGCGTAAGGCATGTGATCATCTAGACATTTATTTTGTAAAAATGTCTGATGGCAATGCTATAATTTTCTTTTCCATTTTTATTTTGCCAGACATAAATGCTGGTACCCCATATTTCTGTACCTCAAGCCTTCATAGCCTTAGCAAAAGGGACTTTAATGCAGTATTACAAAAAGTAATACAGTATACTACATTTTTAAACTTTTTTCATTTGTCATTGCTATGCTGTACTTAAATACAACTAACATTTGATTATGGGTTGTGAGAGTTCTTTTAAATAATGTCTCCATTAAAAAAATAGAAGACACATGAACCGGCAGAAAGTCAAAAGATAATATTTAAAAAATCTGCTGTCCTTTGTTCAATGTCTGTTCAATATATTTATTTGCATAAGGAATCTGATTTCCAGATGCGTATGTTTAACCTGTAAAGTTTTGTTTGTTCCCTGCTCTTGTTTGACTAATGCAGGCAAAATGGTGGTTTGTGCAATGATATTTCCTATAGTACTCAAGAAATCATAGCACAGGATTCTACTATAAAGTAGGTGATTAGTATGGTATTCCTAATGATTTAAGAATCTGTTGATAAGAATCAGTTATTACTGAGATGAAAGAGAGAAAATTCTTTTTGTATATCTTATCGCCATGAGATTCATTTTCAAAGATGCATGGTTTTCATTTTCTTTATTATAGAAGAATGGACATAGGGATGCTTACTTCTACAAAGAAATAAAGCTGCTAGTGCTTTGTTTTGGTAAAGAAATTTATTTAAATTTCTGCTATTCTCTTCTGATCATGAGTATCTATTAACTTTAGATATATTACTAATAGAAAAGCAGATGAATATATACCTTTTTAATTTCTTTATTTTGATTGGCTGAATTGGCTCCAGGTCCCCTAATATGATTGCAGTTGTTCCATTGCCTGGAAAATCAGGCAGTGTTTCACAGCAATAGTTAATAGATTATCTAACATATAATGCTCAGTAATCTGTTGACTTTTGCTCTGAAATGTTGCCTGTTTTTCCAGGCAATGGTGCAACTTCAGTAACTAAAACATTACTTAATGCCTGTTTTTTCAAGCAACAGCAATATAAAATAATCATGAGATAGAAGTTACTTGATGAATAAATTTCAAGCATTATAATCAAAATTTTAATATTTCTATGTTTTGGGAACTAAGTTTCCAATTCAGTGAAGTACTTAAGTACAAACTTAACTTTAAACAAATGAATAGTACCATTGAGTTCAGTGGGATAGAATATTACTAACCTGCATAAAGTTAAGCATGTGCTTGAAACCTCAGGTCAGCAATGCGCTTAAGTGTATGCTTAACTTGGAAAGATAAATTTAAGTTATAAGTCTTTAACTAGTTAAGTATGTGCTTAAGTTCTTTGCTAAAAGCAGTAAGAGACCCAATTTCAGGAAGGTCCATAAGCATGTGCTTATGTCCGTCTCTCTTGAATCAGTGCTAATGCACTCTCCTCAACAAAGCACTTAATGTTTGACTCTGTGGTTAAATTAAATATATGCTGGTATGTTTTGCCTGAATCAGAAGCTAATCTAGTATGCTTAAAATCAGATTATGGATATCCTTTGAGCAAATAAGAACTCTTGTTAATATGACATACTGGAGACTAACCTACATTGTTTTCTATTTCATAAGAAAGTGATGATTGGAGTCTATTAGAAATCAAATTATTGCTCTAAATTTCTGACATTCTCTACCCCAGTTTCACTCCCCAATAAAAAAAAAAACACACTACCATAATTCAGGCAGGCTTTAAAATAGAAGTTTTTACGTAAGATCCAAGTTGGTAATACAGAGATGGCTGACATGAAAATAACTTATTCCAGAAGATGGAGCTATTCCATCATTAGCAATAATGTTTATTCAGGTGTTTAGCGTGTTTAGATCAAACATTGTTAACTGTCAAGTACACATCATACATCAATGTATACATGTTATTACATAATTTCTAAATTTTAATGGTGATGCAAAATGCAATAAATGGCCTTAGCTTTACAAAAAATTAATAAATGCAATTTTGTAATAATTAGGAGTTGAGGGCAAATACTTTTTTCTTTTTAAATACTGTTGCAAGTCCAGTTCTTGACTATCTTGGTTACAAGGAACAACATTAATTTATTGTTTTACGTGTAGGAATGTATAGCCGTCTTGTTTCATACCGGGTATCTAGGTTAATGGCATGCATCAATAATTTGCTTGACACTCTTCCTATCCCTCTCTTCCCATTCCTCCCCCATCTTGTGCAGAGTAAAAAGGAAGTGTGAAGTACCTTGGCTTTCTTGACCATTGGTGTTAACTATGATACAGCTCACCTTATTTAGAAATATATCTTGATAACTAGTTTGCTATACAGTTGGTGCGCGCGCACACACACATTTTCTGCACGAAGGAAAAGTTTTATCTAGAGAACTGTATTTTTAATAATTAAAACAAAGATGACAACTTGAAGATATTGTGAGAATTAGAGTGGCAAGACTAGGCAAGATGCAATGCAAATACAATTTATAGTGAACATTTTATACAAAAGAAAAGTTCCTTTTTGAAAATTGTAAGTAGAAATATTTGTTTTTCTATTAAAATGATGATTGCTATGCAGTTGCATTCTGGGCACGGAAAGAAAATGTATACTATATAAGTAAACCCAGGCTTTTGTAATTATTGGCTTATGATATAAAGCACAATGAAGACTTGTAAGAGTTAAGTTTTAATTGGGCAAAAAGTAGTTGCGTAGATAACCTCAACATTTAACATATCAATTGAGAATGATTTTTAAAAGACTAAAAACATAAATCTAGAATGCAATAATAATTTATTTGTATTACTGTACTGTTTGGGGGCTCCATTATGCTAGGTATGCTGTAGAAATATATAATATTAAAAAAACCTTGATTCCTGCCCCCCAAAGGTTTGCATTCTAGAAAAAGGACACAGACAAAAAGCATGTGTATGGAGAGGAAGAAAAATAACATACAAGCAGAATGATGCTAGAGATTGTAGAAATGATAGTAGTGATCATAGTTCCATTTTTTCCTGTATATATTTTAAAATTTTACTTAGCTACTTTTGCTTATTCTGTTTTTATTAATATTATAAATATTAATATTAATAAATTTATATTAAAATATTATAAATATTAATTTAATATTCTATTAAATAGACAAAAATAAAATGTCAGACCTCTTTAATCAATTTTATTCCAAAATTATGGATCCTATAGAGAATGTAGATTGGGAGTTACTGTTCTCCCACTTGTAACTTGTAAAGTGAATTACACAGTAGCAGTGAATTATACAGTAGCAAATTTAAAACTGATAAAATACTCTTTCCACACAACACATAATTATATCAGTGAGTTCCCGAATCTAAAGTGTTATGGAAGCAAAGAATTAGAAAGATTCGAAGAAGGATTGGACATTTATATAGAAAACAAGACTATCCGGAGTTATAACTAATACTAACAAAATTTTGGAAGGGATATTAAATGTCATTCTTAAAACTTTAAAATAATCTAACTATTAGAGTTTAGGATGAGATCTTCATCAAGGTGGATGATCTCTGATCTGCCAGTGCGGGGGCCAGGAGGCTGTTGCACTTCCCTGTGAAGCTTCTGGTACTGATCACTGTGAAGACAGGATTCAAGACTAAATGGATCTCAAGTCTGAGCCAGGCTGACAGTTCTTAATTTGCTTGAAAGACCTTGTGTGGTATGCAGATTATACCAAGAATCCCATAATCCACTGCTCCAATGCACCCAATCTTGGGGTGAAATGTGGCAAGTCTCTAACAGTACATAATCACACTACTGAGTGCTTGACAGAGATTAATATTTATTCTTTTTGAGCACTCAGAAATATGTTGAGCAACTCACAAATTCAAGTGGAGATGTGAGGGTTAGATTTTCAGCTCAGCTCTGCCTTTTGTACTGCTCAGGTGGCAGAAAGAGGATTCAAACTGCCTCTTGGAGATTCAAGGTGGGGGAATCCAGCGCCCCTTATTCAGTATAAAAGGTGATGGCTGAGGCATGCTGTACACCAGTTATCCTTCATTTGTGAAGAGTCCCTGGGGGGTCCTTGCCAGTTGGGGTAGATTAGAACAGTTTGAAGGCTCTGTAGTTTTGTTTGTGTGAAGAGCTGAATGCAAGTTTGGAGCTTGAAAAATAACATGTCCTGAACTGCGTGTAGTGTTATAAAATATTAGACAACTTCAGGCTGATCTAACTTAATTCAGCAGCTGGGCAGAAAATCTGGCCATTGTAACAGTTTCCATGCTGTCCCTTCCTCTTTGTTGTGCTGAACAGCTCCTGACAAAGATTTTAGCTTTTGGTCCATGCCTAGAAAAATAAAAAAGTAACATGATACAACTGAGGTTCATCAACAGAAAAAAAAAAAAAAAAAAGGTAGATGGAGACGAGAAGGACCAGGATGATGATGCTATTTGTTTCTTAACTCAGGGCTAGTCTTCACTACTGGGGTAAGTCAACTTAAGTTACACTACTACAGCTATGTGAATAACGGGGCTGGAGTCAGTGTAGCTTAGGTCGACTTACCCCGGTGTCTTCACTGTACTGCGTCAATGGAAGATGCTCTCCAGTTGATTTGCCTTACTTTTCTCAGAGAGGTGGAGTACTGGGGTCATCCGGAGAGTGCTCTGCCATCGATTTAGCAGGTCTTCACTAAACCCACTAAATTGAAACCTGCTGAATCGACTGCAGCAGTGTCGATCTCCCCGGTAGTGAAGACAAGCCCTCAGTAAGCTATCATTACATCTTGCTGTACCTTTTGTATATAAACTCACTCCCCTTTTTCAGTTCTATTGGATAAAATGGCAGAATTGAGTTTTTAGGAGGGATTAGAATAAGATTAGCTGGTGTATAAAACAGGTTTAGGGATGCAAGCTAGGTATTGAGGTTGGTGGCATTGATGGACAGAGGCAGAGGGGTAAATGCAAAAGGAGATCAGTCAGAGAAGTCTATCCATTTTGATAAGCTAGAGGAATTTAGGATGGCAGAATTCATTAACCAATTCTATAGTGAGACGGTACCCATAGAGCATTTAGTCTGACCTGTATGTCACAGGCAAAATAATTTCAACCATTTACCTTGTATGCAGTCACTGGATTTGGCATTAGCTAAAATATCCATGTAATAGTGTCAGTTGTTCAAAAGAACTATCAAGCCAGTTAAAAAATTTTAGTTTTCAAGATTCACATCTGTGTGTCTGTGCTTCCAACAGATGATAGCAAAAAGCCATCTGTCAAGGGAATATTTTTATTTCTTGAACACCAGATTTGCTATGTACCTCAATTTAGTAAAGTCACTGACATAGAAACAATGGTGTGCTTCTACATGCACAATTTCTAGCTGGTCGGTATGCAGTTAGAGATCTAACTGTCCATGAGTCTGGAGAATATTTCAACTAGTTTTTCTAATTAAGTATACTTCTATTTGCATCTGAGTTTCCTAGCTGTCAGCTCTCCAAATGAAAGGGAGAAAAATGTCTCCTAAAAACGTATGATTTGAGCTCTTTGGGGTCTTCATTGGACAGACGTATCATGAGAGCTGTGAGCATAGTTTTGTGCCTACAATAGTTCACTTTGGCTAGTATCAAATTATGCCAATCGTCTGCAAAGAAACAGCAACAAGTACTCTTTGTTTTGGATAAGCTCACTGGGAAAAACGGGGAGTCTACAACTTCTTCCTGAACCAAACTTTGTCTGTTTAATTCCAGTGGCAAGTCTGAAACTTGACTTTATGAACATAAAAAGCAGAAATAAAAGGAAATTCTAATTCACCAAATTGTCTAACTTAGAGCTGAGCGTGACACAATCTGTGTTTTTTGTTTGTTTGTTTTTTGGTTTTGCACCGTATGAATTTCTTGGACAGGTGTTACTTTGTCTTTTTTGAGTCTCATTGCTCTGTGTTTCTGGGCTTGGAGATGAAATATAGGAACAAGAACCCTACTGCATCTTCCACAATGTTATCAGTGTCAAGAACCTCCCCAGACTTCATTAAATATTTATTCCACATCTCTCATCACTTTCATCTTTCTTCCCATCCAAAGTATGAAAATAAAAGGATTTTGGCACAAGGTTAGATGTGAAAATAGCAATGTAACATTTTTCTCATAAGAACAAACATTTCAAAAATTTACATCCCTGCTCATGCTCTGCTAGTTATGTAAATAGACTCATAGACTTTAAGGTCAGAAGTAACCATTACGATCGTCTAGTCTGACCTCTTGCACAATGCAGGCCACATAATCTCACCCACCCACTGCTGTAATAAACCCCAAACTTATGTCTGAGCTATTGAAGTCTTCAAATCATGGTTTAAAGACTTCAAGATGCAGAGAATCCTCTACCAAGTGACCCATGCTGCAGAGGCAGATGAAAAACTCCCAAGGCCTCTGCCAATCTGCCCTGGAGGAAAATTCCTTCGTGGCCCCAAATATGGTGATCAGCTAAACTTTGAGCATGTGGGCAAGACTCACCAGCCAGACACCCAGGAAAGAATTCTCTATCGTAATTCAGATCCTATCCCATCTAACATCCCATCATAGGCCATTGGGCATATTTACTGCTAATAGTTAAAGATGAATTAATTGCGAAAATTAGGCTATCCCATCATACCATCCCCTCCATAAATTTATCAAGCTTAATTTTGAAGCCAGATATGTCTTTTGCCCCCACTGCTTCCCTTGGAAGGCTGTTCCACAACTTCATTCTTCTGATGGTTAGAAACCTTTGTCTAATCTCAAGTCTAAACTTCCTGATGGCCAATTTATATCCATGTGTTCCTGTGTCCACATTTGTACTGAGCTTAAACAATTCCTCTCCTTCCCTGGTATTTATCCCTCTGATATATTTATAAAGAGCAATCATATCTCCCCTCAGCCTTCTTTTGGTTAGGCTTCACAAGCCAAGTTCCTTGAGTCTCTTTTCATAAGACATGTCTTTCATTCCTTGGATCATCCTTGTAGCTCTTCTCTGTACCCGTTCCAGTTTGAATTCATCCCTTTCTTAAATGGGAGACCAGAACTGCACACAGTATTCCAGATAGGTCTCACCAATGCCTTGTATAATGGTACTAATACCTCCTTATCTCTACTGAAAAAACCTTGCTTGATGCATCGCAAGACCGCAGTAGCTTTTTTCACGGCCATATCACATTGGCGGCTCATAGTCATCTTGTGATCAACCAATACTCTTAGGTCCTTCTCCTCTGTTACTTCCAACTGATGCATCCCCAGCTTATAACAAAAATTCTTGTTGTTAATCCCTAAATGCATGACCTTACAGCTCTGACTATTAATTTTCATCCTGTTGTTGTTATTGCAGTTTACAAGATCATCCAGATCTTTCTGTATGATATCCTGGTCCTTCTCTGTATTAGCAATACCTCCCAGCTTTGTGTTATCCATTTTTATAAGTATTTATTAGTACACTCCCGTTTTTTGTGCCGAGGTCAGTAATAAAAAGATTAAATAAGATTGGTGCCAAAACCGATCCCTGAGGAACTCCACTAGTAACCTCCCTCCAGCCTGACAGTTTGCCTTTCAGCATAACCCATTGAAGTGTCCCCTTTAACCAGATCCTTATCCACCTTTCAGTTTTCATATTGATCCCCATCTTTTCCAATGTAACTAATAATTCCCCATGTGGAACCATATCAAAAGTCTTACTGAAATTGAGGTAAATTAGATCCACTGCATTTTCTTTGTCTAAAAAGTCTGTTTTCTTCTCAAAGGAGGAGATCAGGTTGGTTTGGCATGATCTACCTTTTGTAAAACCATGTTTTATTTTGTCCCAATTACCATTGACCTCAATGTCCTTAACTACTTTCTCCTTCAAAATTTGTCCAAGACCTTGCATGCTACAGAGTCAAACTAACAGGCCTGTAGTTACCCGGATCACTTTCTTTTCCTTTCTTAAAAACTGAAACTATTTAGCAATTCTCCAGTCCTACGGTTCATCCCCAGAATTTATAGATTCATTAAAAATTCTTGCTAATAGGCTTGCAATTTCATGTGCCAGTTCCTTTAATATTCTTAGATGAAGATTATCTGAGCCCCCTGATTTAGTCCCATTAAGCTGTTTGAGTTTGGCTTCTGCCTCAGTTGTGGTAATATCTACCTCCATATCCTCATTTCTATTTGTCGTCTTGCCATTAGCCCTAAGCTCTTCATTAGCCTCATTAAAGACTGAGGCAAAGTATTTGTTTAGATATTGGGCCGTATCTAGATTATCCTTAACCTCCACTCCTTCCTCAGTGTTCAGTGGTCCCATTTCTTCTTTCTTTGTTTTCTTATTATTTATATGGCTATCGAATCTTTTACTATTGGTTTTAATTCCCTTTACGAGGTCCAACTCTATGTGGCTTTTAGCCTTTTTCACTTTATCCCTACATATTCTGACCTCAGTAAGGTAGCTTTCCTTGCTGATCCCTCCCATCTTCCACTCCTTTTAGGCTGTCTCCTTTCTCTTAATCACCTCTCTGAGATGCTTGCTCAGCCAGCTTGGTCTACAACTTCTGCCTATGATTTTTTTCCCCTTTGTTGGGATGCAAGCTTCTAATAGTTTCTGCAACTGTGACTTGAAGTAATTCCAGGCCTCCTCCTCCCTTTAAATCCACAAGTTCTTCAGTCCAACTGACTTCCCTAACTAATTTCCTTAATTTTTTAAAGTCAGCCTTTTAAATCAAAAACTGTATTCACAGATATATTTTTGTTTATCTTCCCATTCAGTTTGAACTGAATTAGCTCATGATCACTCAAATCAAGGTTGTCCCATACAACCATGAGGTCCTCAATACACACCAAAACCATATCTAAAATGGCATCCCCCTCATTGGTGCAGGGAGAACGTTTATTTAAAAACACACCAACATGAACACAAACCACAAGGATCAAAGTTTGTATTTGAGAGGCCTGCAAAGAACAAAACCAAACTGCTTTCTT
Source organism: Dermatemys mawii (assembly GCA_007922305.1). NCBI lineage: Eukaryota > Metazoa > Chordata > Testudines > Dermatemydidae > Dermatemys > Dermatemys mawii. The sequence continues at coordinate 5,273,040 of ML677348.1, forward strand.
TTTTGATTATCGGATACACTTGGTATGGCCACATCATGAGCTTAAAAATGTAATACTCAATAACAAAGATGTACAAGACATTCTGACCTGGGCCAGGATACAAACAAACTGGACATTTTAGTTCCGTTAGGGGCAAACAATATTTAGAGCATTCCTTCCTAATTTTTAGGTGGTTTTTTGTTGTTCTAAATTCTAGTCATAGTGAAGGCAAGTATTCAAAATATTTGCAGACTCCTAAAAAATTTCAAATGGAGGTGCAGACCGCTTTGGAAATTTTAGACATAGTCTGTGAATCTCCAAGGGTCCCGAGATTGAAAACCGCTATTCTGTGGTAACAACCACCTTTCACAGACCCGTGTACTAATGTGTATAACACAAGTCATGGACCTTTCCCAAAATAATTTGTTTGAACTAAAACACATCATGTAGATTTACATCCAGTCTCGATTTAAACATTTGCAATGATGGAGAATCTACCATCACTCTTTATAAATTGCACCAGTGGTTAATTACTGCCACTGTTAAAAATGTGTACCTTATTTCCAGTCTCACTTTATCTAACTTCAACTTTCTGCCATTGGATTGTGTTAAATCTTTGTCTGCTAGATTGAAGAGCTCATCATCAAATAGTAGAATTCCAAGTCACCCTTTACCTTGGTATTTTTATACTAGACAGACTATGGCATGTTTCCAATTCCAAATTCTTGTGACGCTTCTTTGAACCCTCTCCAAATTATCAACATTCTTCTTGAATTGTGGACACCGAACTGGACAAAGCATTCCACCAGATGTTGCACTAATGCCCTATACAGAGATAATATAATCTCTTCATTCCTACTTGAGATTCCCCTGTTTATGTGTGCAAGGATCACTTTAGCCGCCTTGGCCACAGCATCACACTATAAGTGCATGTTCAGTTGATTATCCACTAGCCTCCCAAGTCTTTGTCAGAGTCACTGCTTCCCTGGTAGAGTCCTCCATCATGTAAGTATGGCCTGCTTTGTTCTTAGATATATACATTTATAATTGGACACATTAAAGTGCATATTGTTTGCTTGAGCCTAGCTTACCAAGCTTATCAGGATTGCTCTGAATCAGCGATCAGTCCTCTTCATTATTTGCCACTCCCCCAAACTTTGTGTCCTATGCAAACTTGATCAAGGATGATGATTTTAGGTTAAATATTCTTCAGGTGATTGGTCATGTTAATTCCAATTAGGTATGCACAGGCTCCATGCACAACAGCTGGAAGATTTTTCCCTTGCAGTGTCTCCCCTGGAGCTGCACCTTTGTGGCGCTCGATATACGGCCCTACGTACCCACCACCCCCTCAGTTCCTTCTTACCGCCAGTGACGACTAGCTGGAACATTCCGTTGCTCTTGCCTTGGCAAGTGCTTTTTTGGCAGTGTCAATTTTTTGGTGTATATAATTCATAAATTTCTTTTGGGGGGGGGGATTTACCCCCCATGCTCGCCTGGCACTGGGGTATGCCTCGGTCCTTGAGGTTTAAACTCTGTGAGGACTGTGGCAAATCTATGCCCAGGAGCAACCCACACACTTCCTGCTTGAAGTGTCTCAGGGAGAGTCACCAAAAGAAGGTTCAGGATATGTAAGGGGGTTAGCCCCAGGACTTTAGAAGTCTGGGAGCAAAAGCTCAAGATCCTCCTCATGGAGGCTGCACTCTGGCCACAATGCAACCTCGGGTCAGCAGAGCCCATGCCCAGCATCTGATTGGTGCAGAGTGCACTGAAGCAGAGGAAGGACTCCAAGGAGATTCGGCTCTGCCCATAGACAACTTTCTGTGAGGCGCCGGTCTCAGTTCCCGGTGTCCATCTCCCCGAATCTACAGCAGGGAGACCCAAACCGGGCCATGTAACCTCACCTCCCTGCCTCCCAACATCTCCTTGACTCCTGCCCCCACAGGGGTCCAGTTGAGTTCAGGTACTCGCTGCTCCCTGGACCACCATGTCCAAGAGCTTCAGCTCCCTGTAACGCCAGAGGTGTTTGAGGTAGCTCAGGATGTTGTACACCTCACTGCGCCAACCTCTGTGCAGAGACACAAGTCACCAGTGACTGTCTGACCCCTGATCCCATCAAGGGGCAAGCCAGCAATGATGGCGTGCCATTCTCCATCTCTGGCACACTACTCCCTGGCGCAGTCCACCCATGTGGGGGACCCATCCCCCAATCTCCAGCACCATGGAGCACTTCTCCTCCATGCTCTTCTACCTCTGATAGGAGAAGTAGAAAGAAGGTCCAGGTCCCAACATGACTGCCAGCTCTATCTGGTGCCATGGCCGGCCCAGTGGCAATCCCCAATGCAGTGGCCCTTCTCGCTGCCCTAGGCTTACCGACGGAGCCAGAGTTCAAGGTCCCCATTGGTGTTGACGACGTCTGCATCTTTTGTCCCTCCAGTACCACCATGTTGGCACCGGTACCATCAATGGCAATGACACCCCTGCCTTTGCCAGCAGTGGTGGCATCCTTGGTACCGCGGTCTGCGGAGACAGCAGCATGGCAACACTGGGTGCTGCATGACCATCGCAGCACCAAGGGGAGTGAGTAAGGCCCACTGCCAGGGCTTTCGTCCTCATGCTTCCCAGATGAGAGCATTGCAGGTACTTCAACAGCCCTGGCCTTGGAGGACAGCAGGGTCTTGCAGCAGTTGCCTTGGCGGGTGTCCCAGAACCTGGGGATCCAGGCAGAGGTGGTAGTGGAGGATACCAACCCCATGGTGGACATCCTCGCCCCCTTCCGGCCTGCCCGCATTGCCCTATCACTGAATAAGACCATCAGTGAAATCACAAAGCCCTTGGGCAGACCCCAGCCTCTTTGCCCTCTGTGGCCAAGAGGAATGAGAGGCCGTACTTCATTCCTTCCAAGGGATCTGAATACCTGTATACCCCTCCCCACAAGACCTGATGACTTGGTTATGGACATAGCCAATCACCGCAAGTACCAGGGACCCTCTCCTAAAAATCAGGAGGCTAAAAAATTAGACCTGTTCAGGAGGAAGGTCTGTTCAATCGGGGGCGGGGGCGTGCAGCTCTGCATATTGAACCAACAGGCCATCATGAGCAGATACTCGTGCAACACCTGCAGCGTGATGGCCATGTTTGTGGAGCTGCTGCTGCAGGACTCCTGTGCAGAATTCTCTGCCTTCTATCCAGGTGAAGGGAGCCAGTTGGTCTGTGCCAACCCTAATGTCAGCCATTTCTGACACATTTCAACAAGCTATACCCACATGACCCACAGCCGGTCCCAGCCTGGGACCTCAATCTGGTCCTTTCCAAACTGATGGGTCTACCCTTCAAATTGCTGTCAACATGCTCACTGCTCGCTCTCTCTCGTACATAATGCTATTTCTGATAGCAGTAACCTCAGCCAGAGGAGTGTCTGAGCTCAAGGCTCTAACGTCAGAGTCTCTCTATACTGTGTTCTACAAGTACAAGGTTCGGCTCAGACTGTTCCCTGCTGTTTGCGTGCGGCTTAGGGTAGAAAACTGAAAGATAACCTGGTTGACATGAAACTGGGAGACAACCTTAGGGAGGAACACTGGACGCAAAGACTTCACTTGCTGGACATTCACCGGGCATTAGGTTTTTACAGCAAGAAACCAGACCGTTGCGGACATCCATTCAGTTGTTCATCGTGGTAATGGACAGAATGAAAGGGCTCTCAATCTCCTCCCAAAGCATTTTGTCATGGATCATGTCCTGCATCCGGGAATGCCACAACCTGGCAAAGATTCTTGTCCCTCTGCTCACAGTGCAGCTCACCAGGGCACAGGCTTCATCAATGGTGTTCCTGGCACACATTCCAATCCAGGAAATATGCAGAGCAGTGATGTGGTCCTCCTTTCATATATTCATATTGCATTATGCCATTACCCTGCAGGACAGAGACAATGCAGCCTTTGGTAGAGCAGTTCTTCAGTCAGTGAACATTTAAACTCTGATCCTGGCTCCAAAATTTAGACTTGGAAATCACCGAATTGGAATTAACGTGCGCAATCACTCAAAAAAGAGAAAGTGGTTACTAACTTTCTCGTAACTGTTGTTCTTTGAGATGTGTTTCTCATATCCACTCCAAAACCTTCCCTCCTACCTCTCTGTTGGAGTAACCGGCAAGAAGGAACTGAGGGGGTGGCAGGTCCGTAGGAGCCTCTATCAAGCGCCATGAAGGTGCAACTGCAGGGGAGCCCAGGCCAACCTGATGGATACAGCTAGAGGAAATATCCCAGTGTGCACATACCTAACTGGAATGGACGTGAGCAACACATCTCGAAGAATGGCAGTTACAAGAAGGTTGGTAACCATTTTTCCTAGGGCCAAGAACCAATTCCAGCAGGACCCCACTAGAAACTGACCTGCTCAGTGATGATTCCCTGTTTAAAATTACTACTACTTTGAGTGCTGACCCTGTGAGTGCTCCAATTCAGGTTACGATGTGTCCTGGTGCCGTTGATCAGAGATCTTTGGTAGCAGTGCCTGGTCGGGACGCACTCGCTCAGCTGCTATCTCGCGGTCTCATTAGAGTCTGTCTGAGCACGTGCATCCTGCACCCCCTCCCGCTCAGTTCCTTCTCCACTGTCCTCTGCTGAAAGACGGGACTCAGCGCAGTGCTGAACCTCTTCCCTGATCACTGAAGAAACAAGTACAAAGACCGAGAAATTGTTAGTTAGAAACATCCCAGTTATTTCCCTTCCTTTAGAATAGTTATCTAGTTTAAAAACAAAACAACAACTTTTTTTCCCTCAACTTCGTCTCCCATTGAGACACTCTCTCCTGGCATTCCTAGTTCAATAATGCCAGGGACTTTAGGATTTAAGATATGTGCTTCCTGTCATGAGCCTATACCATGGTCCAATGGACACTCCCGCTGTTGAAGTGCCTCAGCAAGACACGCATCCCTGCCAAGTGTGTCTGTTGTACCAGCCTGAAAACTGGGGCTTGTCTTGACAGGGACCTGTGGCTGAAAATGCTCCTGATGGAGAAATCCCTACAGCCGCCTATGGAGAGGGGTAATAGCAAATCCTCTCTCTCATGCACCCCGGCCAGGTCAGAATCACCTCCCCAGGGAAGAGCACAAAGCCCAACTGTCTTCATCCAGAGACTTTCAAAAGGGTAAAGGGTCTCCTGTGAGATCCTTACCCCTCAGCACTGACAGCACCAAAAGCAAGCACCTCCGACCTTCCAGCACCTCAGCCATGGCTCCTGCGGAGCGCAGAGGAAGGGATCTGACTTCCCATAGTGGGAAGGTCTCCTCAGGACTGGTCCCCTCGGCATCAAAAATAGACCCAATGCTGACAGCGCGTTCTGCCCCTGTGCCGACAAGAACCTCGGCACTGAGCCTGCCCATCACTCCAGCAGCAAGAGCGGACCTCCCGCAGGGCACCTACAAACAACCCACGGCACCAGCAAAAGCAAAGCAGAAGTCAGTACGTGCTTCTGATCACATATCATGCTTAGCAGAATCAGAGCCCAGGGAGCAGCATCAATTCTTAAATCAGGACATCTCAGTGTTCCAAGCCTGACTCTCCGCTCCTGAACACACAGCACTCACTCTTTTACCAACTGCTCTCTCCACCTGACCAGGCTACCTTCTCTGACATGCAGCCTGATGTGCAGCAGCAGATGGAGTTCTCCCCACCTGCCTCTCCTCCACCACCGGAACCATTTACACTTCGGGTCACGGCTCTCAAACACATACAGCAATGGCAAAGCTCTTGGTTCAGGCTTATAGCAGTGATAGAATAAACTGCAGGTTCAAATCAAGTCTCTGGAGTACATCCACAGCTGGGATGAGTCATTCAGTCCTTTATATAGAGCTTCAGTTTGTAGCACAGTCCCTCCACAAATAAGAAACAGGATTGAAGACAAGATAGAGGAGCTGCAGCAGTTTTTTATATTCTCTTGCCATGTGGTCTCTGCTTTCATTTGTCTCAAAGGCAAGCTGTCTATCACATGGCATGGAAAAACCTCAGAGTTCTGTCCGTAGACATACCTACATACCTTGCTGAGTCACAAGATGTATCTGCCTTCATTTAGTGGGTCAGTTGTATAGCTGAAGGTCCTTAATGAGCCATCAAGCAGATGAGGCAGAGCTGACACCAACTTGTCTGGGGTGTCACCCAGAAGCATAGCACAAGTTTGAACTACAGACTGTATAGAGTCAATACTTATAACTTTAAGTACAAAAATGATACATGCATACAGATAGCATAATCGTAACCAGCAAACCATAACCTTGTTTTAGACACCTTATTTGACCCCCTTTATACAAGATTTGGTGCCACTACAGGACTTTGGTTGCAACAATAATCTATATGGTCCCAGTTCATATCAATAACGTCACACTTTTTCACCCATCCCTCTGATACACAGGGTTCTACGCAAGATCAGGGATGACAAGGCCCAGGTCATACTTATTGCCCCGGGTTGGCCCAGATAGACATGGTATCCTTACCTGCTATGTATGTCCATCCGTCTTCCACGAACTCTCCCCAACAGACTTGTGCTTTCTCAGGACAATGGACGAATTCTTCATCCTCAGCTCCAGAAACTCCATCTGATGGTGTGGTTCCTTCTTGGTTCCAAACCCACGAACTAGCCTGTTCCGAGCAAGTTTGGTGTGTCCTCCTGCACAGTAGAAGAGACTCCACCCGTAAGACTTACCTGCAAAAGTGGAAACGCTTCTCCACGTGGTACTCCCATAAACACTGGATGCCCCACACTGTGACCCCCCCCCAACATCGTAGACTACCTTTTGAAACTAAAATAGGATTGGCTCTCGCTCAGCTCCATCAGAGTACACGTTGTGGCCCCCACCACCTGCCATGATTTGCTGGAAGGATATTTGCTTTTTGTCCAACTGACAACAAAACGCTTTCACATGGGCCTGCAAAATCTCTAACCTGACATTTATCCATTGGCAGCTGTCTGGAATCTCAACCTAGTTCTTCGCGGTCTTAGGAAACCTTCCTTCGAGCCCTTAGCTACTTCATCCCTTCTCCACATATCTGTGAAGGTAGCTTTCTTGGTTACCATAACATCAGTGAGGAGAGATGGAGAAATAAGCACCTGAAGACCTGCCTGCCTTACTCAACCTTCTCTAAAGATAAAGTTACCTTGTGACCCCACCCTAAATTTCTTCCTAAGGTGATGTCAACCTTCCACCTTAATCAACCAATTTACTAACCGGCATTCTATCCCAAACCTCATAAGACTCTGCACGAAGCGGCTCTACGTACCCTCGACGTCAGACGTGCAATCGCCTTTTATCTAGGCAGGACTAAGCCATTTCATAAATCCCCTCAGCTATTTGTCTCCGCTACTGAGAGATCGTAGGGTGCAGCAATTTCTAAGCAACAACTTTCGAAGAGGATCTCTGACTGCATCGGATCCTGTTACCAAACTCAGAATGCCCAGCCACCCGAGGGCATCAGAACTCACTACTCAGGTGAGGTCAACATCCGTTGCCCTTCTCCATAACATGCCTATTACAGATATCTGCAAGTCGGCAACATGGACATCTGACCACACATTTGCCAAACATTATGCTATCACACAGGGTGCCATGGCAGACACCATAGTAGGCCATACAGTACTGTCTACAGTCGTCACAGCTGCAAATCTAAAGAACCAGCAGCCGTAGAGGATACTGCTTCACATCCACCTGGAGTGGAGCACCCATAGGGACAGCACTCGAAGAACAGGAGAAGGTACTCACCTTGCAGTAACTGAGGTTCTTCAAGATGTGTGTCTGCTCTCTGAATAGTGGAGAAAAATATCCAAGGGGATGTATGAGACCTATCAGCCAGTTTTTAAACAATATAATATGTGGCATACTAATTTTATATCTTTTTAGTTTTTTAATCAAAATGTGTGGTACCAAGTTAAATGCCTTACAGAAGCTTAAATATATTAAATCAGCCCTGTTACCTTTATCTATAAAATCAGTAGTCTAATAAAAAAAGGTTAGTTTGATAGAATCTGTTTTTCATAAATCCATGTTTATTGGCATTAATTATATTACACTTCTTTAATTCTTTACTATCTGAGTCTTGTATCAGCCACTCCATTATTTTGGATCACAGGCCTAAAAATACTTGGCTCATGTGCTTTACTACCTTTACGTATGGGAACAACATTCCTTTTCTTCCAGTCTTCTGGAATTTCCCCAGTGTTTCAAGAGTGATTGAAAATTAACATTAATGATCTAGTGAGCTTTTTGGCCATGACTTTTAAATCTCTTGGGATGCGAGTTATCTGAGCTTTCTGATCTAAAAATGTTATAGTAGCTTCCGTTAAACATCCTCCTGAGTTACCGTTGGAATAGAAAGTGTTTCCTTATATATAACTACATTTGTTGTTTCCCCCCATATACAGAACAGAAACATTTATTGAACACTTATGCCCTTTCTGCCTTGTTGGCATTTATCCTGACATCTTCCAAAAAATAAAGAAATAAAAATGCAAACTAATGGGAACTCCTTGTCAGATTTTACATTCATGCAGTTTAAATTTCACATCTAATTTGTGTCAGATCAATAAATGCACTTTACTAGAGAAAAATGATGAAATATTTCCTTGTTTCTTTTATCAGAGAGAACAGAGGATTGAATCAGTAGACATACCATATAGAGTCACAAAGGTTATGATTTTCCAACTGAGTCTTCTAAATATGCATAGTAGCATGGTAGGCACATTTGTATCTGTAGCCTTTAATTAGCTATGGTTATTATTAATGAACCTTTGAAGTATTCAGCCTGAAATTTAATGGGGGAGCTCAAGGACACAGCTCAGGACAGCTTCTAGATGACAATAGTAAAGGACCTTACCCATCATTGCCACATCAGCAGACCTGCTATCTCTCCAAAAGTGCCCTCTCTTCTTTTAATCAAAAAACATTTATTATTTGCTCATATTTAGTTCCTGTTATGAAGTACATGCTAGTATGCAGTGGACCATATAATGTTGCAGCAATATCTTATTACTTTTCAAGATTTATAATCTTAATTATTTTTCCAGTAACTTAAAAAATGAAGTCCTCTCTTAACTTAAGCTTTTTGACTGTTTCTGTGTCATCAGAGTTCAAATTTTTTCAAAGAGAGAATGGTTTTGAAAGAGAAAGAGTAAGGGCACTACATAATGGGCCGATAAGGAATGCAACTCACTTATTTAAAGAAATAATTCTGAAAAGATTATTCATTTTGATGCATTGAAATGTAAGAGACTCAGGGCTGGTCTTCACTTTGAGGAGATTGCTGCTGCTACAATCAATGCCGCAGGAGTCGATTTAGTAGGCCTAGTGAAGAATGCTCTCCTGTTGACCCTGGTACTCCAGCTCCCCAAGAAGATTAAGGTGAGTGTCTCCAGTCAATGCAGTGCAGTAAAGACACCGAGGTGAATTGACCTAAGTTACATTGACTCCAGGTATTTGTTCACATATCTGGAGTAGCATAATTTAGATTGACTTATCTTGGTTGTAAAGACAAGCCCTCAAGTGCTGACAGCCATGTGAAAAACTTGTTTCATGTACAATTTCCTATCTATCTAGATATTGGACTGTTCCATTACCATGGTATCAGAATGCCTTACTTTTGAAATGTTACCTTTTTAAAGAAAAATAAGATATGGCTGTGCAAAGGGCTTTAGATTGATAAACTGTTTTCAGGAGAAAGATTGAAATTTTCACTCTGCTAGAGTCAAAGAAAACTGGTATGAAATGGACCTATGAAGTCACCAAAGGCCAAATTGTTAGAGATTTTTAAAGGTATCGGTGCACTTAAAGATGCAGTTAGGCATCTAGTGGGATTTGCTTTGGGAGTCATGTGCACAGGCACTTTTGAAAATCCCACAAGCCACCAATCTGTATCTTTAGGTTCTACATATCTTTAAAAATCTAGCCCGATGTCTATCCTCCTTCCAGTGCAGAGTTGTTCCTTACAGTATAGTCGTGTACTTATGGCTCTCAATGTCTTCTCCAATCTGCAGCTAATGGGTTGTGCTCCTACTACCATACTGAAGAAGCACTCCAGACCAGTGATTGAGGCTTCAGTGCTGGGCCACACCCTATCAGTTGTTCATCAGAACCTTTGTCTCAAGTGGAGCAGATAAACCAGCAATCCAGCTTTCTGGTCTGTAAACTTTATTCCCTGGCTTTTACAATTTAACTGGGCCAATAATGAGTGATTTTTTTTAATCTCAGGATATTCTTCAGCCCTCTCTCTACCTCTTTCCATCCCATACACTTACTAGTGAAGAATCTCCTGTCCAGGAACCAGCCAAGCAGCATCCGCTGAGGCCTGAACTTCCCCCCACCAACATGGCAAGTATACAAAGAAGCAAAAGTCCAAGCCAAAACGATGTTCTTTTTGTAGATGCCCTCTCTAGCTCCACTGTGGGAGAGCTCTGTCACAGCTGTCTCCCAAGGAGCAAGGTCCATGTACCCAGTGTCTCCTCTCCCTATGCTGGTTGACTTCCCTGGGGAGCCTTTGGACCAAGCAGAAATTCCTCAGCAACAGTATCCATCACACGATGAACCAACAGCCTTCCTGGCATCTTTTAGGGGGCAAGTCATGAAATTCTCTTATAATAAAGCCTCCACTGTTTCCCGAAAGATAAGGATCCAGAGCAACATCTCACATCTGAAATGGGTGCGTTGACCCCTGGGTAAAGTCTGTATTGTATGTCAATCCCTATCCTCCCAAAATAGAGAGGTGAGGCTCCTTCCCTTTTCTAACTATACCTTAGATGTCCTTGGGGGAGAGAGGAAATGGAGCAGGCCCTGAGTTAAATTGCTAGTCTCTTCACAGGTTGGAAGGCTCTTTACTCTAGAACTGCCAATAGGTCTGGATTTTGCAGGATTGTCCCACTTTGATCCCCAGCCCCCAATCCTGGTTGAAGCAGAACATGTTTATTCAGAGCCAGCCAGAAGAGGGGGCAGTTTGTCCTGCCACCCCTCCCCCCACACTTTGAGAGGACCCCCAAACTAAGTGGTATTGCAACCTGGTGCACACGGTTGCAGCACCCCGCTGTCTCTGTGTGTAGAGGGGTAGATGGGCCAAACCTGAGTAGGACTGCATCTCCCACTTGAAATGTTTGGAGGTATGCTCCAGTGAGAAGTGTCCTGGGCCAGCCTGCTCCTTCTGACTTGTTCCATCCTTTCATGGAGAGCTATGTCTATTCCTGGATAGGTGGGCTTCCTCTCTTTGTTCCTTAGAAGAGAGGGGAGATAGGAACAGCAGACATTTCCTTAGGGGCAGTAGCAAGGGAATCCTTGGAGAGGTAGGGCCAGGCCTATATGGACTGTATTGGGATAGAGAGATAAGTAATTTATATTGATACCAACTTGCTATGAAAGGCAAGGGTGTATATTTGTGTGCACACACAGTGATTGCAGGAGAAGCAGAAGCCTAAATTAGTTATTTTGGGGACAGCCTGTTCAGGTATACAAACCCCCTTCCTCCTTGCATCCCATGAGAAGCCCATCCAGAGACCATCTCTGGAATGCCCAGGTTGCTAATCAGTCTGCAGTTCAGAATTGATGCCAAACAAGGAAGTCTCGCAACATGTATCCATTCATTTGGTCACCCACAATTTCTCAAAACATGAAGAACAAAGGAAGTATACCCAAGATTTCTAGGGTCAGATGTTCTTGGCATCTCCCTGTCTAAATGAATTCTGCAATCCTTATTGGGATAAGTAGTAATAAAAAATGGTCAAGGGAGAGACCAGTCAGCTCAAACTGGCCAAGAAGGCTGTGGTGTTTGGATCGAATAGAACTTTCTCATGACATCTAAGAAACCTGAACTACTCTACTGGTTTTCACTGCTTTCCCCAATCCAGTTTAGCTGAGATTGGCAGCCTGAGTATTTGAATGCAAAAGCCCAAGAAGAGTGTGGTGTGTAAAAAGTTATGAAAACTGCTTCATACAGGGTCTTCTACCATCTCAGATTATGCCAAACTTTGGGTGAGATCTGAGTTGCCAATTCTTATGAATTTTGAAATTTTAGGTCTTTTAAAGCTTACCAGGAAAAGGCCAAAGACTTCCTTGTGATCTTTTGCCCTTACAAAGAATGGTCTATCTTCCATTGTTTTCCGTGAGACTGAAGCCAGGCACTCTTCACCCAAAGTGGCCACCATTTTTCTTCATCCTTCATAGGTGATGGTGAGGCTGCATCTAGAAGAATTGCCTGCTTTCTGCCATTGTTTCCAAAAGGGACTGAAGCCAAAATATTCTGCAGTGAGAAGACTACCTGCTATTACCATAGGTGCCTGAGATTGCAGAAAGTGAGGAGATGGGAATGCGACTAAGGGAAGGAGAATATGTGGGATGGCAGAACAGGAGGCCAAGAAGAGCATGGAAATGGAGTAAAGTAGGTAGAAAGGGAAAGTAGGGATTATTTGGGGATAAAGAAATGGGAGGAGCTGCCATGAGGCAGAATGTTGGGGCACAGCATGCTAAGGGGCACACCTGCCTACACATTCCCCCAAATCCAGCAAACCTTCTCCCTCCCAATTTTCCTTCATTCCCCACCATTATTTTTCCCACCTCCCCAGATTGGATTTTTTTTTCTAAAAGATATGCTGTAATTCAAACAGGAATCAGTTCAGGAAAGTCCCGTGGCATGTGTTAGATGTGGTCAGATCACAGAACTCCCTTCTGGCCTTGGAATTAATGAATCATTCATTCTCTGCTCCCTGTAGTCCCATTAGATCTCTCCCACCACGTGGTAAATGTTTATAAAATCTGTGGTGGGTGGGAAATACAACCTATTAGTTTTTAAAACTTAAAGGTCCTTATTTGTTGTGTGTTTGTAAAAATAAATTTAAAAAAAATTGATTTAGAATCAACGACTGTTCTGGAGTCTTTATAGTAAAACTGTTGTAAGTGTGGTTTTCCTGTAAAATATACTCTTATCTAAAGTAATAGATATTAATAATGGAATATACTTTTGTTTTATAAACAAACACTTATACAGGATAATTTTGAAATCACTGAAATCATAATGTTCACAATAGTCTGACAGGCCTGGGTCCAAACTTACAGGAAGTAAAAATTATCCAAAAACAGAAAACAGCAACACTTCAGTAACACAGGTGACCATTCTGATGGGGGATGATAGTGAATAAAATATTTATTTTTTCTTCCAGATTTAGACCGATTTGTTTTAATACAAATGGTACCAAGAGAATAAAATAACATTTTTTCACTGATAATATTTTCAAGAAGAAAGGGATATTTTATAATTTTAAGCAGAGGTGCTTTGATGTGCTTGTAAATTTAGTTTCATTTAATATTTAAACAATATATCACTATTTTCACTAACAGAACAGTGCAGCTGTCCTGCAGATATGGACATGACATCAGATATGCCATCTATTGCTACTCACACCTACTTGCCAACTGCTTGAAATGAGCCATTCTGTTATCACTACAAAAGGTTTTTTTCTTCTGCTGTTAATAGCTCACCCGAATTGATTAAGCTACTTAAAGTTTATGACAGCCTACGTCTTTTCATGTTCTGTGTGTGTGTGTGTGTGTATCTATCTATGTATATCTATATATAGATATAAAAATAAAACTTCCTACTGTATGTTCCACTCTATACATCTGATGAAGTGGGTTCTAGCCCACAAAAGCTTATGGCCAAATACATTGATTATTCTCTAAGGTGCCACAAGTACTCCTCATTCTTTTTAGAGATCTTCTAGAGCATCAAGATTGCACAACACCTATCCTACAAAAGCCAAAGGATAAAACCAAGAAATGCAGTAACAAAAGATACTGTTCACACAGCACTGGCTCCTTGACAGTAATAATTTCAATAAGTTTTGACCAGTTAAATTATTTGTGATGGGCTATTATGGACACAGTCCTTGACTGAATCTGGAAGAGGTTAACCTCCTTCACTGCACTTAGATTATAGAGACTTCCCGAGTGGTCAGACCTGGAGAAAGGAGAGGATAGTTGTGGTCCACTACTAAGGCTTTTGAAAGGTGGAGTTGATGGCCATGCCTCATGATGTGATAGAAGTCCCTCCTCCCAAAAAGGCACTGGCTTGCAGGAGAAGAGCATGTGCCTGGGAAGGAAGAGTGTAACTTCTAGACACAGAGGGGATGATGAGCATTTGGGAAAGGGCACAAGGGCTCTCATTTTTCCTCCCCCGCAAACCATGGAAGAACCAGGACTATGTGGGCACCATGCTAAAATGGGAAACCTACTTCCCTTGTCAATTGTTTATCTACATAGACAAACTAAAAAATGATGGATTACTTGCTTCCCAGGAAGGAAACAGCCTGGATAGCTGTTTTGTGATTATTATTTTAATTTTTTTTCTGCCCATCTTTACAATAGTGGTGACCCCAAGTCTGTGTGGGGTGGAAACAGTGGCCTTAATATATCACACACAAAAACTGTACCATTCCAAATCAGATTCTTTAGAAGCTGTGAGGGCAGAAGCTTGATAATTATGTTAATATTTTTCTAGTTTATAAGCTTTCCTTACAAAAATTGGCATGCTATACAAAATTACAGAAGTGACAAAGAGTCTTAAAGACTAACACTAGTGCCACAGGACTCTTTGTCACTTCTGCAATTCCAGACTAACACGGCTACCCCTCTGATTCTATACAAAATTAGTAATTCTTTTAATAACCATGTGACAAGTGAGTTCAGCAAATCTCCAAGTGAAGTAAAGCACTTTCTCCAGTTTTTGATAGACATGCTTTCAAGGATATATAGTATACACTAGAAAAATGGAGGATATATATCTTAAGCTCAAAAGCTCTAAGCAAAAGTGACTGGACATTTGCAAACACTACCACCCCCTGTGTCTTCATGAACGTCTTTGCCATCTTGGAAGCTCATATGTGCCACTTAGGTCATTCTTTGTTCCTATACCTGGACAATTGGCTCCTCGTGGTGTCATACCATTCCCATTTCCTCACCACTGTCTGAACCCTATATTCCTTCCCTGATACCTGAGGGGTTTGCATCAAGGAAGACAAGTGTATCCTCACCCCTACCTGTTCCCTCACCTTTATAGGTACTCTCTTGGACTCAGTCATGGTGGACCACACCTTCCTTTCTTCAGATTGCTTCACCAACTCTCGCCACTATCATCATGCAGGTCTGCAACTGCTTGTGTACCCACCTCAGTCATTTCTCCCATATGGCAGCCTGTACCTCCATTATCTTGTACACCATCTCCACATGTGCTGCCTCCAGCTGTTGCTCTGGTCCAACTAGAATTCACAGGCCAATTATTTCAACAAATGGGTGCTCATTCCTTCCTCAGTTCTGGCCTCTTTCACTTTGGGACACAACCCTGCCACTGTTTTGGCCAGTATTCCCTTCTCACTTCGGCTGGGAGGCTCATCTGAATGACCCCGTGGCGGAGGGCAGTCATGCAGAGAAGCGCAGATGCACATCAGCATCTTAGAGCTGTGAGCTCTCCGCCTTGCCTGCCAAGCCTTCCTATCTCGCCTTCAATCTCGTCATGTGCAGCTGTTATTGGATAACATGACTACTGCTGTTTACATCAACAAACAGGGTGGAGCCTGATACCCCACCCTTTGCACTAAGGCTATCCTCTTATGGAACTGGTGCTTGTGGCATGACACCATGCTACAGGCAGTTCATCTTCCCGTCACCAGCAACTCCCTGGCAGACATGCTTAGCTGCTCCGTCCATGCCAATCACGAGTAGGAACTTCATGACCCCACTCTCCAGTTCCTCTTCCTCTTGTGGGGCACATCGACTTGGAACCTCTTCAACACGCTGACTTTTCAATCGCAAACTTCTCTTCTGCTCCAAAGGAGCCCTTGGCCTAAGCTCCCTCCTCATTCCTTGGACCCCTGGCCTATGCTATGCCTTCCAACCTATGCTGTCAATCTATGGCCGACTAATGATGCACATGCAGGTGGAAGGACAATACTATGAACATTCCGGCTCCAGCACATCGTGCACATGCACACCCACCTTTGGAATCCTGATAGGGACGGCACATCTCGAAGAACTTCCAGTTACAATAAGTTACCTTGTGATGGTCTCTGTGTATTCCTCTTGAGGTATGCATGTGCCTCAGTGCAGGGGCCTTCCAGTACTACATGTCTATAATTCCACGTGTGTGATATATTAATAATTCCTTTAATAGAACGCAGACTTTAAAACTATTAAATATTTTAATTATTTACATCCTTTTTCTAATCCAGTAACTCCTCACTCAGTTGTCCCGGTTAACGTTGTTTTGTAGTTACTTTGCTGATCAGTTAGGGAATATGCTCGTTTTAAAGTTACGCAATGCTCCCTTATAACGTTGTTTGGCAGCCGCCTGCTTTGTGCACTGCTTGCAGGAAGAGCAGCCCTTTGGAGCTAGCTGATGGGGGCTTGGAACCAGGGTGTAGCAGCAACCCGCCTATCAGCTCCCAGCTCTCCTAAGTTCCCTGTGTGGCAGTTGCTCAGCAGGCTATCAGTTGCCAGCAGTTCAGCTGTCCCTCCCCCCATTGCCATGTGCTGCTCCTGCCCTCTGCCTTGGAGTTGCTCCCAGGAGCCTCCTGCTTGTTGTGTTGGGAGGGAAAGGGGAAGCGGGGGACTAATGTCAAGGTGTCCCCTTGCTCCTGCACCCCGCTTACCACATCTCTATGGGAGTGGAGCACAACAGGACTCAGGACTGAGGGAGCTTCCTGGCAGCAGCAGCTGTTGTCTCAACTTGTTCATCTATTTAAAAAGGCAATGTATTTACATGGGGGGTCAGTCTACTTAAAGAGACAATGCGCATCTCTCTCTCTCTCTTTCGCTCGCTCTCTCTCACACATGGGGTGTGTGTCTCTGACTGCGATGCTGTCTTCCCATCCTCCATTCCTGCTACCTTGTAGAGTGTGAGGCTACAGTAACGACAGGGCTAACCCCTGAGAGCTCAGCCAAAAGCTAGTTCATCATTTAGCAGTAAGGCATTCCCTGGGAAATATCCCACTCTCTGCCACACTCCGACTCCACCACCTCAACCAAGCTTCACAATAATCATTGCCATGTACAGTATTAAATTGTTGGTTTTAAAACGTATTTTGTGTGTGTGTGTATATATATATATAATAAAAAGTCTGGTGAAAAAAATGTCTCTGGAATCTAACCCCCCATTTACATTAATTATTATGGGGAAATTGGATTGGCTTAATATTGTTTCGCTTAAAGTAGCATTTTTCAGGAACATAACTACAACGGTAAGCGAGGAGTTACTGTATACAAATTATCTTCATAATATAACTAATATATGCTATTTCACTTACGTAAAAAGTACATATAATAGCTGATCTTAATGCAGAAGTGACAGAGTCCTGTGGCACCTTAAAGACTAACTAAAGTATTAGAGCATAAGCTTTCGTGGGCTAATACCTACTTCGTCGGATGCAATGAAGTGGGTATTAGCCCACGAAAGCTTATGCTCTAATACTTTAGTTAGTCTTTAAGGTACCACAGGTCTCTGTCACTTCTGCAATTCCAGACTAACATGGCTACCCCTCTGATCTTAATGCAGTCAATGTGAGCCTGTTTCAATGTCTGTTGAAGTTGGTGGAAAGACTCCCTTTGATTTTAGTGGGTTTTGGATCAGGCCCTTTGCACATATTGTTGTGATTATGTTCTTATACTATAATAAGACCCTAAATTGGATGGTGTTTTGCTGTACATCAGAAGCACAATTGTCATTTTCTATATCTATTGCTATTGTCTCTGCTGGATTTGTCTCCCATAGGTTCTGGTTCAAACAGAGTTCAGCTACCACATAATGCAGAAAAAACAAGCCTGTCTCTCTTTAAACAGACAAACATGTCAGTTGAATACCTATATTATTACTGCATACTTTGTATGCATTGGTCAACAGTATTTGAAACTGTTTAATCTCACAAGTTTTTAAAAGAATTCTTACTAGAGGGGTGTCTAGGTTTTATTTTTATTTTGAGCAGATAAAACAGCTTGTGAATTCATTAACACAGAATATAGTGCACTTTTTACATATTTTTTCGATAGCTGAGAATATATTACAAACAACAAAGGGGAAGATTTTTAGGACTATAGGAGTGTTTGTCTGCAATGAATTCATTTTAAATGCAAACCTCATATGAATAAAGTCAACTCTCTAAATAGAAGCTAGTGCTGTAAGTGCCTAAATTAAGATTTTTCAGGGACATGAAAAAGATAACTGAACTATCAGAGGTGTTTCTATTAAGATATAGTCTTCTCTAATGAAAGGTAATTGTTTAAAATCTTTTTTTTTTCAGCAAATTTGGTGATGCTGACAAGAAGGGAGTGTCTATTCCATTGTGTTATGTGTCTGAGACAGTCATGTGACCAAGCTTACAGTCAATACATAACAAAGACTACAGTCACATAATTGACACCACATACAATGAAAGGTTGATGTAACCACATTTTTGTTAACTGTATGAAAACTCAGGAACATTAAGCAAAGCAGGTTTCAGAGAATTTCATATTAAAGTAAAATGTAATGCATGAATTTTTAGATGTTGATGTCAACAAACAAGTCTTTAAAATCCATTTATTTAAGGAAGAGTGGGGAAAACAGAAATTCTTTTTCCAAACTTAATTTGCTCTTTCCTTGCCTGTTAGGTGCTAAATGGATTCAAAGAGCTTTAATGTGATGTTCAACTGAACTGAAAGTGTGTCTTACTTTTAATTAAGTGATGGGGGGATATCATTACTAATAAGAGCTCATGTAAAAATGTGGCCTTTGTGGCACATACCAAGGTTGGCAGGAGGCCACTTATCATAGAATGTCAGGATTGGAAGGGACCTCAGGAGGTCATCTAGTTCGACCCCCTGCTCAGGGCAGGACCAATCCCCAACTAAATAATCCCTGCCAGGGCTTTGTCAAGCCTGACATTAAAAACCTCTAAGGAAGGGGATTCCACCACCTCCCTAGGTAACCCATTCCAGTGCTTCACCACCCTACTACTGAAAAAGTTTTCCCTAATATACAACATAGACCTCCCTTACTGCAATTTGAGACCATTACTCCTTGTTCTGTCATCTGCTCCACTGAGAGCAGTCTAGATCCATCCTCTTTTGGAACTCCCTTTCAGAGAGTTGAAAGCAGCTATCAAATCTCCCCTCATTCTTCTCTTCTGCAAGCTAAATAATCCCAGTTCTCTCAGCCTCTCCTCGTAAGTCATGTGCTCCAGCCCCTTAATCGTTTTTGTTGCCCTCCACTGGACTCTCTCCAATTTATCCACATCCGTCTTGTAGTGTGGGGCCCAGATGCAGCCTCACCAGTGCCAAACAGAGAGAAATGATCACGTCCTTCAATCTGCTGGAAATGCTCCTCTTATACAACACTTATCCGGAAGGGTGTTTTGGTTTTCTGTGTCTGGTAAGTCAGGAAGGTGGCAGTTTTGTGCCATGGCGAATAAAATTGTTGACGGTTCATTTTGTATAGATTAAATGGGGGACAAAGTGGGCATTTGGGAGACTAGGGCAAATGAGGTTGCAGGAGAAAAAATCAGGATCTGGACAAGGGCCTTTTCGGTGATTATGGAGATGGGTGAGTAGGAATTAGAGACATCTATGACTGTCTAGTAAATGGAGTTATACACAGGACAGTTGTTGCAGAAGGAGAGAGTAGATCTGATAATGCCATAGGTGGGACATGAAGGACAAGGAGGTAGTGGAACGAAAGAGAAGGCTAGATCAGGGGAGGTCATGGAAGGATGGCTTGGGAGTTCAGTTTTTACTGTTAGCTCTGAGTTGGTGGTGGAAGGCAGTCTTGTTAGAAGTTACAAAGAGATGCAAATCTGATGGAGGGGGATAGACTGGGGATGAAAGAGAGATAACTGTGGCTCTCAGCAAAAGGATAAGGTTTAGACTGGAGAGAGAGACAAAGGCTGAGCCTTGAGTGACCCTGACAGAAAGAGAGAAGTAAAAGGAGGAAAGCCGGGAGGAGATACTGAAAAGGCTTTTGAAGAGAAAGGAAGTGAAAGTGGAGAGCAGTCAGTCTCTGAGGGCTACTGAGAGGAAAGTTTCTGAGAGGAGAGAGCGATCATCCAGGCTGATTTCTTACTGAACCACATTCATATTCTCAGAGATGTGAGGTTGAGAAATGGAACAGGACAGGCCACCAAACAAACATACCCTGATGGGTGAGGCTTCTTGGAAAAATATAAGTGTTTAATGTAGGGTGCTCAACAGCAACTGTGAAAAATTATGTTGGGGGTGGCGGATAATAAGAGCCAATATAAGAAAAAAGACCCAAAAATCTGGACTGTCCTCATAAAGTCAGGACTTCTGGTCACTCTAGTTTAATGCTAGCCAAAGTGTTAAAAGGCATACGAGGATCAGAAAGCAAATCCACTAATACATGAGACAAGTGATGAGACTGACTCATAGGGGAGATTTATTATTTATTTTTGTGGTGTGCAGGACACTTCACATAACAAAGAGAATGAAATAGTTTCTGCCCCAAGGAGTTAACAGTTTTTGACAAGATGTGACAAGTGAGAGTGATAGCAATTGGCCGGGAACGGGGAAGAAGGACCAAGGTAACAGCAATAAGATCAATTACTTAGTCTAGGTGTGTGCACGACTTGGTGGTTCAACATATTTTTTAAAACATATTATTAGGGATGTTTCTCACTGAAACATAAGTAGGAGTGAGAGAATAGCGACTGAGTGGACTGGAACTGGGAGGCCATGCCATGCCTAGAGGTTGGTATGGAAAAATGCTTAGAGATAGTCATGGGAGATAGCAGACACACAGGGCACTTAGGCTGGTATGATTGGTGGGGGGAAGGGATTGAGAGGTGGTGCAGTAAGTGCCTACGTCAGACATGTAGGAAGAAGCAGAGATATGTAGGACTTTGAAGGTGAGGGGATGAGGTGTTCAAAGTTGGTATGGTAGGAAAGGGTAATTCAGTAGATGGATTAGAGGAATGGATGATGTCATATAAGCATAGGAATATAATCACAATGGTGATATTTTGAATGAACTGCAAGGATGCAATGTGGTATCAGGGAAGTCAGACAGGAAGGAGGAAGAGGCTGATTAGTCAGGATAGAAGACAATGGGGCATGGACAAGAGTTGTACCAGTGGAGACAGAGAGGAAGGACTGGGTCTCTGAAGTGTTGGAGAGGAAGAAACAGCAAGGTTGGACATGGCCTGTATATGTGGGGAGAGGAGCAGGGAGGTTATGAGCCAGTGCACCAGGGAAATTGGGGTGATGTCAAGAGTAACAGTAACAGGGAAAGGGGTAAGTGGAAAGAATGTAGAAAGCAAAATATGGCACTCAGCTCTGGCTGCATTAACAGCTTGACATGTCAGAAAAACCACTCAAAATTCAGAAGTGGACTAACAGAGACAGGTGAGGAGTGCACAGGTGAGTTGTCAACATAAAGATGATAGTGTATGGCGGAAAAAGCAGTAAGGGCCAGGGAAAAAGCCCTGCAAGACCCCTTCACAGAGTGAAAGGAAGGGGTGGATCTAGCCAGGGGATTCTGAGGAGAACTCTGCAGTAGCAGGCATAGAAGTATGAGGAGAACGAAGATAGAACTGTAGCATTAAAGCTGAGGGAGGACATGATATCAAGGGGCAGAGAGAAGTCATTAATACTGAAAACAGTGGAGGGTGAGACGACCTGAGTTTTGGCTTTTTTTCATTTAGTCTTAAAACTATTTTCAACAAGAAAAATGTTAAAAATATGAAAAAAAATCCAGTAAAAATAATTACTGGTAATTGATCAAAAGCAGGTAGGGGCTACTTTGAAAATCTGAGCAAAATCCACTGGTTGAGTTGTAATATACTGTAGGGGGACACTGTTGCAGTAGCAGAGTGATACCCAGATAATCTCAAATGGATTTCCATCACTAACATTCGAGGATTCTATTAAGTATAGGAGTTTTAAAATTATTTTCATCATCATTGTTGGCTCTTATTAAAAGTTTTATGCTCACAGTTGTCCATGACATAGAACTGAAGTTTTGTCAGTGATTCATGGGGCAACTGATTCGGCTTGTCAGCTTACATCACAGCTCCAAAGAAATGAACCTATCAGGATCTGAGCTTAAGCAACCCTTGCTTCTGATTTGTTCATGGTAATGCCAGATTTGGGTGACTCTCTATTACTTTCTCATATGCTATTTTGCCATGTGGTTCTCTTTAAAAAAAAAAAAATAAAAAAAATAAAAAAAAAAGTCTATTTTTGTTTTGGATGCCACTCTACAGAAACACAGAAGCTTTTTTTCCTAGAGCATCACTTTCTGTTTGTACTAGTTGAACTGGAACCATGAAGGTTCTGATTTATTTGTATACAGACCTTCCCCAAGTTTTGGAGAAGGCTTAGTTTTCAAATGAACCAGTTCATATTTAAATGAATCCAACATTGGCTATTACTGAACAGGTCTTATAACCCATTACTTGCTTTTCCAGCTGTTGGGAAAAAATAAATGCACAAACTGTAAAAGCACTTTCTTTTATGGATTGCTTTCTTTCACAAACTGTAAGTCAACACCATATTGTAGACATCAATCCTTTGATACTAGTCAGCACCATATACTGCTTATATGGCAAAAAGAGAATTAACCATAGTAAGCAGTAATGGTGTATTCAGTACAGTTGATATTATATTAAGTCTTGAGTAGATGTCCTTTATCTCTGAAAAGGTATGGATTTCTTCCCTGGTTGGGTTGTTTCAATTCATTTTAAACACATCAGAAAGTTTTTTTGGGAAGATGGAGTTTTCTATCAAGTGGTGTTGGCCAGACTCCAGATTTTTTTCTATTCATCAAGAGCTATAACAGTACTGAATACATAGCTGTGAGTGTGAAAGCAATTTTCACCCCTGCATTTTTTGTTTCTGTTCAATCCCTTGTCCTTTTAGTCAGTATAATAGAAGTGCTTCAGTAAGCAGGGTCAAGTAGGATATGCCAGTGAGAAACATGAAAATGAGACTATAGGCTGTGATTATGGGCTCTAATGTGTGATGAATCCTTTTTAATCACATGATATGAACTAATGTCACCATTTATTATAAAACAACAGAGTATCCAGCTACAGGAGGAATAGAATGGATGACAACTGCATTTTAAATGTTCTTTTAACATTTAAATGTTCTTGTTTAAGCAAGTACAGTATGATCATTTTAGACAAAGAGAAAAGTTAAAATAATTGCAAGTATTTTCAGTGAGTTTTCATTTTAGGACTAGTGTTTTGTTTCTTTCAGTAGGTCATAGATTCAGTATTCTTTACAATTCTTGTACTGTATGGATCATAATATTTGGTCTCAGTAAGGAGAAGTAAAAGCTGAACTGCATGATTATGATCAAAACTACATCATTTAATTTGTTTTAACTATTTATTGAACTCCAAAGTTCAATGCTGGTGTGAATTAAAAAGGCACCAGCCATAGGGGGCTTTTTTGTTTTAAATTATTTTTTAATTGCTGCTCAGCTATTTATTTCTAAGCTACAGCATTTGCTTTCTGCACTTGGATAATGCATTAACCCTTTGCTGTCTGATATCTTCAGCTAGAAGATCAGATCAAGATTCAAACACCTCACAAGTTTTTGGTATTTTTCAAAATATTGACTATGTGCTGACACACTCAGAAATTTGTGGTGTTAAAGGGGAAAATGCACACTGCGGCAGGCCAGTACAATGAAGTTGCTCAGATACCACAATGAGGAATGTGATATCGAATCTGGGTTCTCCTCTCTCGGGGCACTATACCACTGACATCAAATGGATGTTGCTTACCCTTAAGGGTCCAGCCATGTGAGTAAGATTGCCTTAGCGAAGTTAAACAGCCATCTCAAAACTCAATGACTAAACTGCTACTTGTTGTACGTGAGCAAATGCACACAGACCCATTAGTGTCCAGGGGGAACACATGGATGCGCAAGTCTGTCCACAAACAACAGATTGCAGGATTAGGTCTTTGGGGCCTGATCATGCAAAACTCCCATTGACTTCAATGGTACAGAAGCCTCATGATGAATGTGAACTGGGAGAAAAAAGTAGCTTCAGTCTTTTCCAGCCAAATGTTAGACCAATAATGGTGACAGAATTCAAATATCACATTGACTTCAAATTGCTGATTTAAAGTGGGAGGTGTTTCTCTAAGGCATTGAGCTTTCAAAAACTAAAGGGACATGCATAATTTTACTCAGGTGAGTAAAATGTGCTTAAGTCTTTCAAGGTGAGTGCCTAATTCTATAAGGCAGAACCAGAGGAATGAGATACGAATATTTAATAAAGTAGAATTACATAGAATATGTAATTCCATCATTTTGAAACGTTTGATATTATAGTAAATTATATGACAATTGTGACACAAATATCAATACAAATAAGTCAAAGAATGTAGAAGCAATTTGTGCAAAAAATAAACATACTTATGAAATATATGCTTTGTTAGATCAGTTTTAATTAAACCAATTATAATAATGATAACCTTGATCCTGAAGTGTTTGCAGAATTGAGAATTTAACCTGGTACATGCATGGTTACAATTGTCTAATAAGAGCACAAATATACCATTATGACATCAGAAATTAATATCAATATAATAAATGTACATTTCAAAAATGTGCATTTTAAGTATACTTCTAAACTGCTGTAACCAAGCCACTGAGGGTTTTGCCAAAATGTGTTTGTCTTTGTGATTGTAATCATGATTTGTAGAGATCAGCAGAAAAGAAAGTGAATTCATACTGTACTTAAACTTTGAATTGAGGAACCATGTATGGTGGCATAAAGATAGGTGTTGGGACAATAACTGGATAAAATTAATAAAAGAATAATTTGATTGGTTTTCAAGGAAAATATCCCGAGTGTGACATCTTTTAGACTAACTCACTGTAGGGTTGAAGGCCCCAAGTCCCTGCATAATCTCATTTGGACTCTTGGCAGACACTTCAGGATTTTTTGTGTTTGCACCTGTATTGTTTCCTTTTAAAATATCTTAATGTAAGTGGTTTAGTGTAAGCTGTGTGATTTATTGCCTGTAACATGGCCTGTTGTAGCAATTCAGCCTGTATCTGCTCTATATGTGTTCTAATGCCTATCACCATCATCTCTTGCAATAATAGACACAGAATTTCTATAAGTGTAGGACTAAATCACTTCAGCCCATCCTTCATTTTAGTTGTCAACCTGCACAGTGCTACCCTGGTGATCATACTCCAGGAGAATTTTCCCAGGTCCTTCGGTAGCTCCATTATTTGGGACCAGTCTGTGCAGGGAGGAGTCTTGCATTGTGTGTTAGTTCCCAGATTTGTGGCCTCTCTCAACAACCACATCCTCCTCTTGAACTCAAGAGTTTCACCCTAGGGACTGTCATCCTTGTGAAACAGAAGTGCCACAGTGAAATGGAAGAGGACATAGCATGGACACAGGTCATTAAGAATACAATAATTGTTTTTTTTAACAATTATTTTTCTTCATAAAATGGGATTTTCTAAAAAATTAAAATTTTAATGACAAATTGTTTTCCCCCAAATATATTTTTTCAGTTAAACTTGTAAAGGAACATCGCCCTGGCCATTTTCTCCCTCCTTTAAACCCCTTCACACCTTTTCAGTGGAAAAATGGGAAAAATATTAAATATGATGTAAATGTGGCAGCCATTTTCCAAATATACAGTCAGACCATGTGACTAAATTAAGGTCATAGAAGGATTTGGTTCTAAACCTGGCATTACTCTCTTGCTCACAGTTCTTTGTTTAGTTCAGTGGTTTTTAACCTGTGGTCCATGAACCTCTTGGGGTGGGAGGGGCACAGATTATGGCTCAGATTTCCAAAGAGGCCTGTACCTCCATTCAAAACTTTTTAGGGGTTCACAAATGAGAAAAGATTGAAAACCACTGGTTTAGTTCACTACACCATGTGGCCTCTTGTGCTAGTAAACGACCACTCTCGCTGCTAGAGGCCATAGCATCAACTCAGCAGGAGAGTTGGCTCAGCCCCAGGCAACCTGCAGCAGCTCTAGTTCCATCAGCAGTAACCTAGCTGGTGCTTCCCCCCTATAACTGCGAACTAACCTGAGATCTCTGAAAAACTCAAGGGTCCTATGGCTATGGTTTTCTGAACCCCAAAGGCCTGCCTGGAGTGGCTGTGAGGAACTGTAGCAAACTTTCATCCTCAATGAGGAGTTTCCATTCAAGGCTGTCTTCATAAGGAAAAGAGAGAGATAAATAGCTACTTTATAAAACTGCAAGTGAGATTCTCTTTTTGTATTTCAAGATCTTTTAAAGAAGAGAGAATTACATGGGAAGGGCTTTTTAGCTTACAAAGCCCAGTTCCATTGGGAGACACCTTAAGGGAAAAGTCTGGCGATGCCAGTTACCAAAAAGTGAGTTGGTTAGAACTGAAATCAGGGAAGTGAGATATTTGAGACTGCAGAAAGAAAAAAAGTCGTAATTGAGGAAATCAAAAGCACCCCTTAAGAAGAATGAGGAAAAACAAAGTTGGGAGTATGAGAGAACAATGTTATATAAAGGCCTAGCATCTGATACTTTTTTGTACCATGCTAATTCAATTTCAACATTTTTCAACATATTCTTGCTCTGAGAATTTCTACATAGCATTGAACTGATGCAGCCCTGTCCTTTGTGTGATAGACCTATTGTAAAACGTGGGCTATATTCTCTAGTCTCTTCATTTGTTTCAAAGACCTGGTCAGAAATTTAGGAGGACCTTCATACTGTATTGTTTTCTATTGCCCTAATAAAGAGTTTTGTATATTTTTCACTAGCTTGTACTGTGTTAAATTATTGTTACATGAAAGGCATTGATTTAGGCTAAGTAGTTGCATAAATCTTCCTGGCACGGAATTGTAGTAGATTGTTGAATAGTTTCTTTAGAGGTGCGCTGAAAGTTCTATAACCTGGGAAATGTAAAACTAGCACTGCATACCGCTAGAATGTGGTGTGGGGAACAGTCTTGCAATGACAGGTGAATAGCTTGTATAGGTTTCTTCTATATCCAGTTTTGGGCAGTGTTTTTTTGGGTTGAGATCCTGTGATGGGGTTAGCCAACCCCGCACTAGCCCAGATGGGATTAAGCCAATAGCACTGGCAGCAGAAGTCCCACCCCTGCAGTACTGGGCGTGCTCGAAGTGCTCTGGGAGTATAAAAGGAAAAAGCTCAGCTTATTCTGGGCTGGCAGCCATAGGAGAAGGACATGTCTGGGAAGCTCCTGCAGAGGCTGCCGGGTTCTGAGGCTTCCCTAACCCTGCCAGAAGCCCAGCAACAGGAGCAGCCAGAGGAGGCGACTGACCTGACAGCGCGCGGAGGAGCCAAAGACGCCTGGGAGATGCAAGCGGCGAGTCTAGTAGGAAGTGACCCAGGGAGGGTAGTGGAGTGCTACCTTCCACCCAGGAAACCTCAGCGTGTTTTGGTTGGACCCCCTTGTTGAATCAGTGACAAGGTGCTATGCCACTTTTAGGGCCCTGTATTGGAGCCCAGTGGAGTCGGGTGGTCCCGGGCCCCCCTACCTAGGCCGCTGCACCCCTTAGGTGGGAGACGCGGCTTTATAGACTCCAGCCGCTAAGTCACATTGCCCTGCAACCCGCAGTGACTTAATAGACTCCGGCCGCTAGGCCGCATTATCCTGCAACCTGGGGCAACTCTATAGACTCTGGCCACATTGCCCTGCAACCTGGGGTGACTCTATGGACTCTGGCTATTAGGCTATGCTGCCCTGTGACTAGGGGTGACACTATGGATTCTGGCTATTAGGCCGTGCTGCCCTGAAACCCAGCGTAACTCTATAGACTCTGGCTAGTAGGCCGTGCCGCCCTGTGACTAAGAGCGACCCTACGGACTCTGGCCATTAGGCCACACTGTCCAACCCCCGGGGTGTAAACCCTGACAATTCCCAAAAAGGGGCTTCTCTTCACGCTGTTTGTGACCACCACTGTTCCAGGACTGATGTTTAAAAAACCAACAATTTATACTAAGAATATATCCTCACGTTACTAATCTCTCCTCCAATGGGAAGCTGATCTGAAAGGTCCCAACAACTGCTATCATTTGGCAGAGGACAATATGATTTGTTAGTGTTAAATTAGTACTTAGTTGCTCCTACCAAGATCAAGGCCACCTTATGCTTGCCAGCATACAAACACATAGTAAAAGATTCTCATTAAGGAGCTTACAGTCTAAGTATACAAGACAGATAGAGAGTGAGAGCAATAGTGAAAGTAAAATTAATGTCTTCCTAGTATGGGAAGGGTCACGTGACCCCATCCCACATGAGGCCCCCATGCTTTTCCCCCCAGTTAACATGGGATGGAGGGGAGAAGGGAGAGAGGGCTGGGGGAGGTACAACAGCCAGAGAAGCTGCTGGCATTCTGCTCCTTTCCCCATGTGCTGCTGTCCCTCCCAGCAGGGAAGGGAGCAGAATCCCTAGTCCCGCCCGATATGCTTCCATGGAGCTGTGTCTACTCCAGCTCTGTATAGCAGCAGCCCTGCCAGAGGACAGGGCTGGAGGTTCTGCTCCTTTCGCCACTGGGAGGAGCAGCAGCACATAGGGAAAGGAGCCGCTGCCCTACCGCTCCCAGCTCCCCCTTCCCAGCACTGTCCTCCTGAGAGGCAGCTCCATGGAGGGGCTTGGGGTGGTACGGTGTCTTTCTGGTATGCCATACTGGCTATAAATAGCTTGCCGGTACAGCAACTGGCTTACTTGTCTAGCTTCAGCCACTTTCTTACCGGTATGCCATACCAGCCTGTACTGGCTTACTTTCACCTCTGGGTGAGAGAGAGAGAAAATATGGTTATCACCATTTTACAGATGGGGGCTGAGGCACAGAGAAACCAAGTGACGTGCCTGAGGTCACACAGGAAGTCTGTGGCAGAGCTGGGAATTAAGCCTATATCCCAATCCAGTGTCTTAACCGCAAGAGCATCCTTCCAATCACCCTCCTCCTCCTCCTCCTCATCATCATTAATAAAAGTGAACCTCTACTAAAGTTATAGTGACTATAATTAAAATATGCTTTGAAATATATTTACAAAGTTTACTGCATACACAAGTAAGATCAAGAGACATTGCCGCAGGTTTTTCAGCTTTGGTATCGCATATAAAATTCTAGCTCATTAAACACTAGGGTAATACTGGAATGTAGAGACAGGCCTG
The DNA here is from genome assembly GCA_007922305.1 of Dermatemys mawii. Lineage (NCBI taxonomy): Eukaryota > Metazoa > Chordata > Testudines > Dermatemydidae > Dermatemys > Dermatemys mawii. The sequence continues at coordinate 5,302,194 of ML677348.1, forward strand.
AGCTCAAATTCAGGCTGTAATGGCAGATACTGGAGTACTGATCCCAGACATGTGCTGGGCATACTGATCTTTATATTCCTCATCAAGCTCAGGGGACTGGGGCTAAGCAATAAAATTCACAGCTCGCTGTGCATCACACCTTTATTACATATGTATGTTTTTGGGTCAGGGGTCTTGATTCATGTTTGTCAGAATTTCAGTTTAGGAGCATCTGGCAAGTACACAAAGTAATATTCTGTACTGTACTTAAGTGACAGAAAACAAAGCATTGTGAAAAGTGTAAGTGAAATGATGGAGGAGGCTGATGATTGCTAAACATATAGTATTTTCTGTTCACTTACATGCTTCCTGTCTCTCTTCAATGATGACAGCAGTGGGAATTCAAACCATAGCCATTGTAGAGCAGAAATATTTTCACACTGCTGAGCTGGAAGAGGAGGGAAACTAAGGCCAACAAAAAAGGAATGCACCTATGTGCTATCAGAACTTTTTTCAGTGATTTCTAGTACACTTGATCTATATGACTGTTATTACTGAGTTAACACAATAATACCCAAAACATATCTACATCCTATCCAAATAATTATGATGGAATTTTATGATGCCTTAAATGTTTAGCACACCAAAGGAAAGATCCGTCTAGCAAAAGCATGTTATGAACATGTCTGTTTAGAACTATGGGATGAACCTAGAATGGCACTTAGCAGCAATGGAAGAAAATCTGGCTGATTGTGAACATTAAAAGCAAACCAGACAGAATTCAGGTAAGTAACCAAGAGGACTTCTTTCCGCACTGAGTAGTCAGTGCTGAGAATTCTCTTCCCTTAAAGCAGTGTCTCCCAAACTGTGTTCCGTGGAACACTGGCGTTCTGCACGATGTGAATAGGTGTTCCATGAAAGAATCGTAATAAAAAAAAAGCCTTTAAATTTTTTAATTTTAAATTTGGCATATTTGAAGCGTAGTTTACAGCTCTTTTTGAATGACTATAATTTATCAAAATATATTTGAGCATAAATAACACAATTTTGTATTTGAAAACCAAACGACTATAAAATAATATTATAAGTATTAACCAGGCTAAAAAGTGTTCTGTGGCCAAAAAAGTTTGGGAAATGCTGTCCTAGAGGAATTGAGAGCATCAACATTTTAGGACAAACGTTACTTTCCAAAGCTTCAGGAAGAGGGAAACTTGACAGGAAACCTGACAAGTTTCTACTGGTGGAGTTTTCTGTTTGTTCTCTTGTCCTGGGGAAGGGGTTGGCTTTTTAAAAATAGGCAGGAGTGAAGCTCAGCAAACCCAGTAGTGCCTATTTTGACTCATATGTATATGTGTATATATATTTGCCGTTTTGCGCTAAACACAGATTGATCACAATACCTGCCCCCTCCCCCACTAATTGTTATGTAAGGCATCTTCATAAGTATTTCCATGCGTGATCACAGACTTGATAGCTAATATATTGTGTACTGGGGGAATTAGAGACTTCTCTTGCTAAGGGATAGTCTTGGTGAGATAAGGGACTTTTCTATCTCTAACATCTGTGACCCAGTATCAGTGTAAATAGGGACATATGTAATTTCCAGGACATGTGGTTGTGGCAGAAAATGTCCCTATTGAGGCAGATGACCAGCCTCAAACTATAAAGAGTATACAGTGTATGTTTTAGGATACTATAGTGCTCTGCTTTGGAAGTCTCAGCTGGGGTTAGCAGCTCTTGAAAGGAGGGACGAGCAAGATATTGCTGCTGCCTTTCATAGCCTGAGGGGAACAGGAGCCCATCCATTCGAAGTTGGAAGATAAACACGCAAAAATTCACATATCAGATAAAATTCTTGTTTACATTCTAAATACGTAAGCGTGCGGCTCACACACACCTTTGGTGATGGATGTGGTAGACCCTAAATAGAATTGATTGTATTTACACTAGTGTTCTAGTCCCCAGCAAATAGAAGTTATTAGCATTCAGAATCATCCAGTAGCTTATTACTGGTGTATAGTGTCAAGGTAGAAATTTTAAAAGTAGAAAATAAAACTATTCAAAGACATCTTCCATCAGTTTTTAAAGTGGCATCACACTCTTCTAAAGATTGCCTTTTTGGGGCTTGATCCAAGTCCAGTTTGAGGGCATGTAGAAGTCAATGGAAAGACTCTCTGGACTTTTTGGCTCAGGTGCACATACAGTAAATTAGATCATTGAGTTAAAGTTGATGCAAGAGTGCACCCAGCTGTTTCCATGTCGGAACTGGGCAAATAGTTCATATCGAAAATGTCAAAATGAAATGTTTTTAGATTTCTTCCAATTTTCCCCCATTTTTTCCAGCCAAAGCTATTTGCCGAATTCAGCTTAAATTTGTGAATAATTTCAGTTGAACCAAAACTGCATTTTCAGAAGAAGAAAAAAAGAAGAAGAAAAATGCCCATCTCTATTCATTATGCAAGTCCAAGATGATAACAGCATTGGATGTATTCATCAGAAGTTTATATTTTATTTTGATGCTCACTATAAAAGAGGTTTAAGATTAGCAGCCGTGTTAGTCTATATCCGTAAATAAGGCGAGGGAGACTTGTGGCACCTTGGAGACTAACCAGTTTATTTCAGCATAAGCTTTCATGGGCTATAGCCCACTTCATCTGAGGCATAGAATGGAAGAGAAGTAAGATATATTTATCTAAACAGAAAGCAAAAGAAAGCTGTATATTAGCATACCAATTCTAAGAGGTTGTTTAATTTGGATGGGCCATTATCAGCAGGAGAAAAAAAAAAACTTTTGAAGTGGATCTCTGTCTGACAGGAGATAAAAACTACTGAAGGGAAATTAATTAGGGAAAACTACAATGCCCACCTGGGGAAGTGAAAAAACAGATTGACAGAGCCAGAAGAATACCCAGAAGCCACCTACTACAGGACAGGCCTAACAAAGAAAAAAACAGAACACCATTAGCCATCACCTTCAGCCCCCAACTTAAACCTTTCCAGCGCATCATCAAAGGCCTACAACCTATCCTGAAAGATGATTCCTCACTCTCCCAGATCTTGGGAAACAGACCAGTCCTCGCTTACAGACAGCCCCCCAACCTGAAACAAATACTTACCGGCAATCACACAACAAAAACACTAACCCAGGTACCTATCCTTCTAACAAATCCCAATGCCAACTCTGTCCATATATCCATTCAACTGACACCATCATAGGACTTAATCACACCAGCACACCATCAGAGGCTCATTCACTTGCACTTCTACCAATGTGATATATGCCATCATGTGCCAGCAATGCCCCTCTGCTATGTACATTGGCCAAACTGGCCAGTTTCTATGCAAAAGAATAAATGGACACAAATCTGACATCAGGAATCATAACATTCAAAAACCAGTAAGCAAACACTTCAACCTTCCTCACCATTCCATTAAAGTTTTGAAGGTGTCAATTTTAAAACAGAAAAACTTCCAAAACAGACTCCAACGAGAAGCTGAGGAACTCCAATTAATTTTCAAATTGGACACTATTAACCAAGGGCTAAACAGGGATTGTGAACGTCTTTCTCATTACACTAATGGATTGCATTTCCCTAGTTAATTTCCCTTCAATAGGTGTTATCTCCTGTCAGACAGAGATCTACTTCAAAAGGTTTTTTTTTTCTCCTGCTGATAATGGCCCACCCAAATTAAATAGCCTCTTAGAATTGGTATGCTAATGTACAGGTGTTTTTTTTTTTGCTTTCTGTTTATATAAACATATCTTACTTCTCTTCCATTCTATGTATCAGATGAAGTGGGCTATAGCCCATGAAAGCTTATGCTGAAATAAACTGGTTAGTCTCTAAGGTGCCACAAGTGTCCCTTGTCTTATTTACTATAAAAGAGCATACCTAATTGGTATACTTTTGGTAAGAAGTCAATTGGTTTAGATAATTTATAGGGAAAAATGCCTCTACTCTTTGTCTAAAGCATTCCTGTTTCTTCATATTCCCATGTGACATAACTAAGAGATTATTTGGATTTCTGTCATTTGTTGTATAGAAAAATTTAAACAGTAAAAGATTTAAAGCTTGGGCTTTCAGAAACACAGTTATGTCTCTCATGCCTGTGAGAGGAGAATCATGCCCAATACCTTTACATCATATAGACTTTTTGTCTCTTCAAACCATTTCATGCTACACTGATGCAGCATAAAAATATCAGAATTGATCATAACTTTAAAAGCATTTTGGTTTTGATAATACGTATTTTGGCAAATAAATGGTGCAGCCTCCAATTTTTCCATTTTTTAATCAGGCAGATTTAGGGGTATCAAATCGATTATTCAATAAAGTGGAACAGTAAATCTTGAAAGGCTATGGGGCAGATTACACTGAGGAGATGCTGACCCCAGCAAAGCGGTGGAGGGTGGGGGTAGGGGAGACTGTTTATAACCTCCTATTTCTCTACCCAAGCCACAATACAAGTTAGAGACAATCAAGTAGGAAGGGCTGGAGGAGCCCTAACATGCTTCACCTCTGCCAGGAAGCTGCAGAGATGGAGATATAGGTGCCATCTGATGGCTGTATGTCTTCTAAGGACTGCCCCATGACAGAGGTATCTACAGCAAGGGAATTCAGGGTGGTTTCCACTCCCTTTGCAATTTCTGAGCCATGCTAAGGCAGTGGATCAGGCCAGAGAATCTGCCCCTCTATATCTAGTCTCTTTAGACAGAAAAAAATTAAAATTTTTCTTTTATTACTTTCATACAGTATATGGAAGAATGTGATAAAATTATAAAATATCAGCCTTTTAGAAAAAAGGGAGCATTTATATTTTAGACAAAATTATAGGGATTGTGATTGGTTTAAATGCTGACTATTCATCTTAGGCAAGTAAGGGATAACTTGCTCCAGCTAAAAGTCTATTCTGAGGTTAGCAAGAATCCTGTTTAAAGTCTTCTCACAAAAGTAAGGAAAGTCAGTGCTAATTTGTATTTCTAAGTTAAGTCAGACTTTGCTAGAATGATAGGGCAGGCAGCTGGAAGTTGACTCAGGATTTGCTCCCACTGTTTATCAGTGATTTAAACATTTATAGTACAGCTTGCAACAGGTTAGTGTCAGTAAGTGTAGTAGTCATCTCTGTTATGAAAACATGAGGAAGTGAATTTTAAGCAGTATGATATCAGTATAAAAACTTTAATGGCTGCATAAGGATCCTATTTTTACTCCACTGGGGAGTATTTTCCCCCCGATCCTCTCAAAATAAAGGAAATTACAACAGGCTCTCTATTTCTGGTCTCTTTTGGAAATGCAACTCTCAGATCAAACATGCTGATGTCAGCATTGCTTTGTTCTCATAGGTGAGTATCTCAGCAGTTGTTTTGATAGATTCCACAACACCTATTGGAAAACAATAAGCTAACTTCATATTTCTGCAGCATCTTTTTTTTGGGGGGGGGTCTGAATCATGTAACAGAGTGGCAAGAAAACTGATGTTTTCCCAGTGTTTTAGACTACAGTTCCTTCGTAACAATATGTTGAAAGTATTTTAGCTCCTTCTTTGTGTTTGACATTTCTTTCTCAAGTTTTGTTTGGCATTGATGAGAAGTGTCAGACTGATAATGTTAGATGTTGAAGTCCTCCACTTCTTAATAGAACAGATAAAGCATGGAATCAATGGTACAAACTTCCCTATCCAAAATGCCTTCAACTATGTTCTACTGAGACAATTTAACCAAGGAGAGAAAAGGGAATTCAGTTTCTATGCCCCTTTAGTGCTTAGCCTTTTCACCCTGCTGGTGGTTTTTGTTGTGTCAACATAGGCACAGTAGAAGAAGACTGAGACTATTCACTCATTCAGAAAGGGTTCCAAACAGCCATCAGATGGTCAGAACTAGTAACCTGGGCTGGATTCATACCAGTGAGCTAGAGGTGAAAGAGTCTATATTCCATTACCAGTTCCCTGGGCCATCCTGTTCTATAGGTCACTTATCAAGTGGGCTGCTGATTGCTAAACGTAGAGTATTTTCTGTTCACTTACATGCTTTCTGTCTCTCTTCAGTGATGACAGCAGTGGAAATTCAAAACGTGGCCATTGTAGAGTAGAAATATTCTCACACTGCTATAACATAAAATATATGGTAGAATGTGGGTAAAACAGAGCAGGGGATATACAATTCTCCCCCAAGAAGTTGAGTCACAAATTTAATTTACACATTTTTTTAGCAAGCGTCGGCAGCAAGGAAGCATGTCGTCTAGAATGGTGGTCGAAGCATGAAGGGGCATATGAATATTTAGCAGATCTGGCACATAAATACCTTGCAATTCCAGCTACAAAAGTGCCATGCAAATGCCTGTTTTCACTTTCTGGTGACATATCAAATAAGAAGACGGTAGCATTATCTCCTATAAATATAAGCAAACTTGTTTGTCTTAGTGATTGACTGAACAAGAAGTAGGACTGAGTGGACTTGTTGGTTCTGAAGTTTTACATTGTTTTGTTTTTAAGTGCAGTTATGTAACAAAAAAAATCTACATTTGTAAGATGTTCATGATAAAGAGATTGCACTATAGTACTTGTAAAGGGTGAATTGAAAAATACTATCTTTTGTTTACAAATATTTGCACTGTAAAAATGATAAAAATGTACACTTTGATTTCAATTACACAGAATACAATATATGTGAAAATGTGGAAATACATTGTGACGGAGTCAGACCAGAAGGATATAGGAGAGTGCTGGAAGGCAGGTATATTAGTCTCAGGATGTGCAGGTCCCTGTTCCCTGGCTAGCCAAACAAAGGCTATTCCAGGCCAATCAAGACACCTGGAGCCAATTAAGAACCTTCTAGAAAGGAGTAGAAACAGCTAGCCTGATTAAGACACTTGAAGCTAATTAGAGACTGGCTGAAACCAGATAAAAACCTGCCAGTTAGTCAGGTGGGCTGTGGGTGTCAGGAGCTGTGGAAGGAAGTTATGCTGTTGGTGAGACTGAGTGGTGGACAACATATCATCCAGAAGGAAGGAGGCCCTGAGGTAAGGGTGAAGTGGAGTTTGAAGAAGCGGGGACTGCTGTGGGGAAGTAGCCCAGGGAATTGTATTGTGTTTTGTGGATAAAAGGTCAGCCATCTTAGCTGATACTATTAGGGTCCCTGGGCTGGAGTCCGGAGTAGAGGGCGGGCCCGGGCTCCCCCCTTTTCCATCTTCCATACTGGCCTATGATGAAGGTAACTCACTAGCTGGTGACTCTTGCCAATTCTACTGAGAAAGGGAGGTCACTCTGGGGCCTAGATGAGTTTCTGAGGCCCCTAAATCTGCCAGGAAGCGCAGGACCCACAAGTACAGACTTGGAGCTTTGTCACAACATCCAAAATATGTAATAAATTTCAATTGCTATTCTATTGTTTAACAGTGCAATTAATCGCAATTATTTTTTTTTTTAGTTAATCGTGTGAGTTAAGTGCAATTAATCGATAGCCCTAGGTGTTTTTTCTTCTAAAAACTCTGTCCAGCTAACGGGAAAGGGAACAAGAGATGTGGTTAAAAAGAAAACCTGACTTGATACTTTACATTTCAAATGCTTTTGGTTTTTCCTTCTTTCCTGCATTGTTGTTAAAAGGATTTTTAACAATGTGTTTGCCATTGTACTAAGAGGCTGAGCTCTTTGTATACCAAACCTTTTTTCACAGTTTAATATTGAACAGTGACCATCCCATTAACACTTTTGACTCTTTGGGTCCATATTACCCATCTAAATTACTACAATGCCTCCACTCCAGAGTGTAGCTGAAATCATTCCCGTATAAGTACAATATACCTAATCATCTGTAGCTGTCAAAGCACTTTACAAAGCAATATAAGTATCTTTATCCCCACTTTACAGATGAGGAAACTGAGGCACACTGCAGTGATATGATTTGCTCAGAGCATGATGTAGTAGACTTAGTAATAGAACTCAAGTTTCTCCATTCCCAGGCCATGTTGTCTATGTACCCTGGAGTCAACAACACTGTGGGATCCTTTCAGGCGAAAGTCACTGTAAGTGTATGCTATTATTCTTATTTCATGTAAGTAATGTAATAAGTAATGATATACTATAAAAGCTTCCACTAATGACTGTGTGCATCCAGGATTGGCAGGAGGTCATTTTTATAAGAGGTTACTCTAGTCAAATCACATTCCCTTGGAACTACAGGGTTTTCATCTGTGGACAGTCTGAAATTCCTAACCTTCATGTCATGAATTCTAGAGCCACAGATAATTTAGTCAATAAAGCCTACAAGTCAATTGTATGTTTAATGCTCAAAATGTGCTTTTATATACGGGTGTCCAATGATTTGCAGCTATTCATAAAAACAAATAAATCAGTAAGGGATTATAAATTATTAGTAAGGGAAACAAAACAGATTGCACTTCTGGGTTCACTTCAGTGTCATACATTCCTATCGCTGAGTAGCATATTGATAACAGTGTTGTACTTTACAGGAAGAAAGTTGCTTAGTAACTACTGTATATTTTAGCCTTAACTCTTTAGATGTCCTGTTCAGTGTGGCTATATTTCAGTTAATACAGCTACTGAAAGACTGTCAAGCAATTAAACTTTTGGAACCAGCAGGCAGAACATTAATTCATATTTGTTTCTTACATCTCAGGATCTTAGCACAAAAAGTAGGGCTTGAAAAATTCAGCAGACCCCCTACTAGTCAGAGAATTAAAAGTAATTATGAAAGCAGAAAAAAAGGGGTCATGTCTAAAGAAGCAAACTGTTCTTCAAAAAGCCTTAGAAGCATCTTAGGCTGTGGTCATGTGAATTGCAAAATGCAAATAAGCACACACCTTTGGTGAGACCCTTCTACTTCCAACACCAATAGCCATGTGTAGAGTTATGACTTGGGAGCAAGCAGCCAGGGCACTGAAAACACCATTCCTGTGTCAAATAATAGCATGCCTTGAGGCACCGATGACCTTGCAGAAAACATGTGGGGCCAGTCTGGTTGTTAGAACAAGTTAAGAAGAGTCCATATTATACACTGCACAGATGTTGCCAACATGGCTCAATTTCTGTGCTCTGTGAGATCTGTCACAGCAAGTACAATAGTTGAAGAACTTTTACTTTGCGGAGAAACCCCAACCCAAATAACCAGTAAGGAAATATTCCAGATCTTTGACAAATTCACAGTGGATGAAGGACTTAACTGGACAACGTGTGTGGGACTGTGCTATGATAGGGCAGCAACCATGTCTGAGCAGAACAGTGAGATTTCAGGATGAGTAAAGTGGCACCAGCAGCACTTTAGACACACTGCATGATGCATCGCCAAATTTTGGCATGGAAGAAGTTCCAGCCTGAATTACACAAAGCCCTCAACCTTGTTATTGAAAGAGTTAATTACGTAAAACCCTGGGCAGTCAACACATGGTGTTTAGTGTGCTGTATGAAGAAATGGGCTCTGATGACACTCAGCTTCTGTTTCACAGTGAAGTTAGCTGGTTGTCACATGGGAAAGTGTTAAAACGTTTCTTCAAACTGCGTGACAAGAATCAGAATTTTTATCCTAGGGAACTGGGAACACAGTCCTTGTAGATTACATTTGTCATATGGACTTATTGACTATGTTAGCTTACGGGGTGGATGTGCGTGGCAAATTGAATGCATTGAACCTAACACTTGAAGGTAGGACTATTAATATACCAGCTGTGGAAGAGTATATCAGGGGAATTCATGAAGAAGCTTTGTCTTTGGAGATGACACATTGAAAAGAGAATTACCATGATGTTTTCAGTCTTTTTAAAAGAATAGAGTAAAAATGATAAAAGCATTATTAAAGGCCAAATATTAACTCATTTGTCAATATTGTTGTGATGTTATCTGATTAAAATATGACCATATAGATCATTGTTGCAACTACAGTTGCATATATGCAACAAATCTTGTACAAAAGTTGTCAAGTAAGGTGTCTATGGAAAGGTTATGATTTGCTGAATATGATTGTTATTTGTATACATGTATAATTTTTGTATTTGTACCTATGAGTATTGGCTCTATACTGGATTTCAAATATTTGCTCCTGGGGTAATCCCACAAGGTATTCAGCCTGCACATCTTGAAGGGACTATTCAAATTAAGTGGCTCATCAAGGGACACTTAACTCACAGTGGACCATGGGAGATGCCTATCTACAGATAATGGACTTTCCCGTTATGACTAAGTGAAATTATGCAGGGACATGTGACTTGCCCATGTGACTCCAAACTCCCATCTTTTACCTGTAATTTTCCGCTAACTGTGCTGAGGGCTTTGTGTGAAACAATGGGTTTCCCTCCACGTGGCAGAAGCTATAAAAGGCCCTGGAAACACCTCCATTTTGCCTCTATCCTGCTCCAGCCTCTCATGCTCAAGCCTCAGGACTATGGATTTATACTAATGGGAGCATTCTAACCAAGGGACTGATGTCCTTCCAATGATGTGGAAGCAACCAGAGACTTGACTTAAGGCAGCAGTGTGTTCCACCACAGCTACAAGCCTGAATCAAGAACTTTGCCATTGTTCTATGTATTTAAATTCCTTTAACCAATTTTAATTTTCTTTCTTTTCTTTTCTTTTCTTTTTCTTATAAACAGCAACAGCATGATTTTTGGGTAAGAGCTGAGTTGTATATTGATCTGAGTGTGTGGCTGATCCTTTGGAATCAGAAGAACCTGTTATTTGATTAAATTGGTTTTAAAGAACCACTCATCTGTAAGTCTAGTGTTTTTGATGGCAGTATAAGGACTGGAATGCCTAAGGAAACTGACATTCTGACTTCTTGTTAGCCAGTGTGGTGAAAAAGAAGTTTACTTTTGTTGCTGGTTTGGTATATCTAATGGGAGAATTACCTCCAGTTTTGAGGTGTATCTGCCCTATTGCTAAGCAGTTTGTCCTGAATTTGGTATTGCCAGTTGTGACCCACTGAGTCATGGTTACAATTGTATTCCCATTTTGATTAATATGTTCCTGGAATTGACTATGAATCTCCAGATACTAAGTGGATTTGAAACACAGTCTTGGTAACAGTTGACTCCATTCCAAGGAAGTCTCAGAATTGTCAAGTGATCTCACGCTGAACATGAAGTTTACAAATCGAACAAACTAGGAATTCTGAATTTCTGTTAAAAGAGAGTATGAATAACTCAGTGATGAAAGTGCTGCTTCCAGATAGGTCTATGAATCTGGGTTTTCAGCAATGATTTCTGTGACAACTAACAGAAATCTAATAATGCCAATTTGTAAAATAGTTTACAAAGAATATTAGGGTTGGAAGAGACCTCAGGAAGTCGTCTAGTCCAAGCCCCAGCTCAAAGCAGGACCAACACCAACTAAATCATCCCAGTCAAGGCTTTGTCAAGGCCAACTTTAAAAACCTCTAAGGATGGAGATTCCATCCCCTCCGCAGGTAACCCATTCCAGTGCTTCACCACCCTCCTAGTGAAATAGTGTTCCTAATATCCAACCTAGACCTCCCCCACTGTTACTTGAGACCATTGCTTCTTGTTCTGTCATCTGCCACCACTGAAAACAGTCTAGCTCAGTGGTTCTCAAACTGGGGGATTGCAACCCCCCAGGGGGTCACAGGGTGATTCTCGGAGGGGCATGAGCTCCCTGTGCCGCTGAAGTGCCGCCGAATGGAACTCTACCGGTGTCAGTGGCATTTCATTTCAGCGGACATGCCGTGCGCTTCAGAGTGTCCCACGAAAAGCTGCCAAAGCGAATGTTTCTGGTTTCGGCGGCTTTTCAGCAGACACTCTGAAGTGCACAGAATGTCTGCCGCAATGCAGCCAAAACTGGAAGCATTCCATTTGGCGGCATTTCAGCGGACGTACATGGGTCGCAGTGGCCCGTGTGGAAGAGAAGATAGGCTGCTAACCCAAAAAGTTTGAGAATCACTGGCCTAGCTCCATCCTCTTTGGAACCACCCTTCAGGTAGTTGAAGGCTAGGGAGACCACTTGTCCCGATTTTTAGACAGTATGAATTTTGGGGTCTTTTTATTATATAGGTTCCTATTACCTCTCTTTCCCCATCCTGATTTTTCACACTTGCTGTCTGGTCTATTGAAGGCTGCTATCAAAGCCCCACCTCGCTCTTCTCTCCTGCAGAATAAAGTTGCCCAGTTCCTTCAGTCTCTCCTTGTAAGTCATGTGCTCCAGGTCCCTAATGATTTTCATTGCCCTCCACTGGACTCCCTTCAATTTGTCCACATCCCTTCCGTATTAGGGAACCAAAACTGGATGCAATACTTCAGGTGGCACCTCACTAGTGCCAAATAGAGGGGAGTAATCACTACCCTCAATCTGCTAGCAATGCTCATACTAATGCAGCCCAATATGCCATTGGCCTTCTTGGCAATGAGGGCCCACTGCTGACTCATATCCAGCTTTTCATGCACTGTAATCCCCAGGTCCTTTTCTGCAGAATTGCTGCTTAGCCAGTCAGTCCCCAGCCTGTAGTGGTACATGGGATTCTTCCATCCTAAGTGCAGAACTCTGCACTTGTCCTTGTTGAACCTCATCACATTTATTTTGGCCCAGTCCTCCAGTTTGTCTTAGTGACTCTGGACGCTATCCCTACCCTCCAGTGTATCTACCTCTCCCCCCAGCTTAGTGTCATCTGCGAACTTTCTGAGGGTGCAATTAATCCTATCATCCAGATCATTGATAAAGATGTTGAACAAAACCCGTCCCAGGACCAACCCCTGCGGTACTCCACTTGATACCAGCTGCCAACTAGACTTCGAGCTGTTGATCACTGCCCGTTGAGCCCAACAATCTAGCCAGCTTCCTATCCACCTTACAGGGTTCATTCATCCAATCCATACTTTTTTAACTTGCTGGAAAGAATACGGTGGAAGACCATATCAAAAGCTTTGCTGAAGTCAAGATATATCAAATCCACTGCTTTCCCCTCATCCACAGAGCCAGTTATCTTATCACAGAAAGCAAGCAGGTTGATCAGACATGACTTGCACTGGGTGAATCCATGTTGCCCATTCCTGATCATCTTCCTTTCCTCCAAGTGCTTCATAATGGATTCTTTGATGACCTGCTCCTTGATTTTGTTGGGGACTGAAGTGAAGCTGATTGGTCTGTAATTCCCCGGGTTCTCTTTCTTCCTTTTTTAAAATATGGGCATTGTATCTGCCTTTTTCCAATCGTCCAGGACCTTCCCCAGTCACTATGAGTTTTCAAAGATGATGGCCAATGGTTCTACAATCACATCAGCCAACTCCCTCAGCACCCTTGGATTCATTAGATCTGGACCTATAGACTTGTACACATCCAGCTTTTCTAAATAGTACTTAACCTGTTCTTTTGCCACAGAGGGCTGCTCACTTCCTCCCCATGCTATGATGCCCAGTGCAGCAGTCTGGGAGCTGACTTTGTGTGTGAAGACTGAGGCAAAAAAACATTAAATACGTCAGCTTTTTCCACATCATCTGTCACTATGTTGCCTCCCCCATTCAGTAAGGGGCCCACACTTTCCCTTACCTCCTTCTTGTTGCTAACATACCTGTAGAAACCCTTCTTGTTACTCTTAACATCCCTTACTAGCTGCACCTTCAGTTGTGCCTTGACCTTCATGATTACACCCCTGCATGCTCTAGCAATATTTTTCTAGTCCTCCCTAGTCATCTGTCCAAATTTCCACTTCTTGTAAGCTTCCTTTCTGAGTTTAAGTTCACCGAAGATTTCACTGTTAAGCCAAGCTGGTCACCTGCCATATTTGCTATTCTTTCTGCACTTCAGGATGGTTTGTTCCTGCACCCTCCATAAGGCTTCTTTAAAATACAGCCAGCTCTCCTGGACTCCTTGCCCCCTCATATTAGCTTCCCAGGGGATCCTGCCTATCAGTTCCCTAACGGAGTCTAAGTCTGCTTTTCTGAAGTCCAGGGCTCATATTTTGCTACTCTTTCTTCCTTTTGTGAGGATCATGAACTCAGCCATCTCATGGTCATTACTGCCTAGGTTGCCACTCACTTCTACCTCCCCTACCAATTCTTCCCTGTTTGTGAGCAGCAGGTCAAGAGGAGCACAGCCCCTACTCAGTTGCTCCAGCATTTGTACCAGTAAGTTGTCCCCAGCATTTTCCAAAAAGTTCCTGGATTGTCTGTGCATCGCTGAATTGCTCTCCCAGCAGATGTCAGGGTGATTGAAGTTCCCCCATTAGTACCAGGGCCTATGATCTGGAAACCTCAATTAGCTGTTCGAAGAAAGCCTCATCTACTTCATCCCTCTGATCCAGTGGTCTATAGCACATGCTCCCCACAACATCACCCTTATTGTTCTTGCCTCAACTTAACCCAACGACTCTTAACAGGCTTTTCTCCAGTTTCAAACTGGAGCTCTGAGCAATCACATCGCTCTCTTACATATAGTGCAATTCCTCCACCTTTCCTCCAGTACTTGTCCTTCCTGAACAGTTTATACCCATCCATGATGGTGCTCTAGTCATGTGAACTGTCCCATCAAGTCTCTGTTATTCCAATCATATCATAGTTTCTTGATTATGCCAGGACTTCCAATTCTTCCTGCTTGGTTCCCAGGCTTCTTGCGTTCATGTACACTACATTGTGTACTACATACATCTGTCACTACCAGAGATTCAACCAAACACTGAGCAGCTATGCAGTTCAAAACACGGCCATTCTTCCACTAAAATCTTAGGCTGTCTGAACATGCCAAAAATCCATATTTTTCAAATTACTGTTTTAAAAACCTGGATCAGATCAGATTATATAATTAAACAAACTGTATGTAGTTGAATAAAGTTGCAAAAACATTCAAATTTTATTGTTCCTCTTGAATCTAGTATCCTGAGATGGAAAGTGTGGGGGAGGTATTTGGTTGGGGGTGCACGACCAAGCTTTAAAATATCTGTAAGGGAGCCACAGAACTAAAACTTTTGGGAATCATGTCATTATGAAACTAAGAAAATATATAATTTTTTCTGACAACTTTGAAAGGTACATCTTGTAACATGCTGGTAAAAGAGGAAGTGTTTCAGTTCTTGCTTCATTCACTGCACATTATGCATGGAAATGACTTTCATGTTTGTCTGGAATGCACATTATTACTAAATGCTATACATCTGAATCTGGAGTTGCAGGGGGAAAAGACTGATTATTTTAATCAAAGAATGTTACAAATGCATGCACACAAGGGGGCAGAGTTAAGCTTGAATGTATCATCTTCACTTTGATGTTTCCTGTCTTTGTAGCTGAAACTATAGTATTAATTTAAAAAAAACTGTTACAAGAACTTCCTATGCTGTCAGCATTTTTAAAATAGGCTAGATACCACCAAAATGCCTTGTCATATGTACCTTACAAGCTTCAGAATAGGGTGTTTGACACAATTTTCTTACTACCATTACCACTGCCAGTTTAAAAAGTGGGGTAGTGCAGACACAAAGGATTTGGGAGAAGAGGGGAAAAGAGTGACAGTCCTTAGACTCGCAGAAGTTCTGGGTTTGTTTCAACCTGAAGTGCTCTGTCCACCATAGCTTTCCCAGGAACATCTCTCGGCATCTTGGGAACCCCTTCAGGGGGAGCAGCTCAGGGCGGAACATGTTCCACAGGCATGTGCTGAGGCTAACATTTACAAGCATCTTCAAAACATGTGCAGTGGAAGTTTAAATTTCAGAGGAAAACTAAAACTATAGACAGACTGTTTATGGGACAGGGATTCTAAATATACATTAATTGAGAATGTATATTTAAAATAATATGTTTATTTATTTTGATTTATAGCATATAAAAAGGCACCCATTTTCTATGCTAGGTGCCTTTTTATATGCTATAAATCAAAATAAATAAACATACTATTCGAAGTATTCAAAGTAGCAACACAACAGCAGCAAGACCCAGGGAAAAATTCCAGCAAAACTCAACCCTCCAACATTACCAGTTGGGGGGATTTTCCCACCAAATCGCCATTCCCCACAATCATCCACCACCATTAGTCACCAACCTCATCAGCCAACTGGGGGAAAGTTGGGCCTTCCATCACGTCTTAAAAGTCAAGAAAAGCAACATAAGTTGATTGTGTCACATTTCCCAGAAGACTCTCACATGAATGACCATAAACCAGTTGAATCCAAAACTATTGTATTAGAATTTTCTATGATGTCTCCTCTCCTCTTGTCACAAGTACAAAGAGACAGGCAGTTTTAAATTCAATGGAAGTCTTTAGTGGGAGCAGGAGCAGGGCCATAATTGGCATTGAGAGCCACAGGAGTTATAATTATGTATATAAAAATAGATATGTAAGTATTTTGTAGGAATATTATACACATCTTTTTTTTACCAGCAAATATTTAGAATGATGAGACCCCTGATAAGGCCCCCTGACTTCACTGGGATAGCAGGAGGCATAACTCTGAAAAATGTGGTCCACCATTTTTCTTACTTTAAATGGAGTTATAATCTGTATAGTATTCTGATTTAACTCAAGTAATGACCACTTTTGTGGTGCTATTCAAACTGCTCCTCCCAATCCTATTCATACTGTGCCTTGAATGATTTTTAGTTATTTTAAATGAGACTTTGTTTTAATCTTATCACATGACAAAAATGTCACGCTCTACTAAAACAAATTGCACTGTAGCAAATAACACTATGTTAAAACATTGATAAAATAGGCATCAGCTGTGTAGCATGTGGCATGGTTAAATTTAGACTATAAGCGTTGAGAGACTAGGAAAGGAAATTTTAAATTCGTTCTCTTTTTCCTGATACTTAGAAGAGCTATTGCAGCAACTTTTTAATATTCAAAAAAATTTCAGTTTTACAGTTGCCACTTCCCACCCATGGCAACAAGACAGAATCTGGCAAATATCTATCCCATTACCCTTCCTTGGGCTTTAAATGCATTCCAGATTAGTTTGTTTCTGGGAAGAAATCTTTCTTCATTTTCCTCATTTTTTAATTCTCTTGATTTGGATGTTCCAAAAAAAAGGAAAAAGGAAAAAGCTGGGGGAAGCTGCCCCTGTACAGTAGGGCATGGTGCTTCATGCCAACTGCTGTGGTAGATGCCAAGCCTTCTGGATTTAAGCCCTGTCTGACCTGCAATGAAGTTTGAGAACACCTGGCATAGACAATGTATTTCCTGTTTGGCAGAGTCAGATCCCAAATAAGTATGCGGTGTGTGTCATTGGGGGACTGTGCCTTTAAGGGCTGAGCATCCCAGATAGAGAGCCTGGGTTAGGCACCGTGAAGCTTTTGTTGGTATTATGTTCAGGGAGTTGCAACCAGACACAGAATAAAAGGGTCTCTTGCAAGTGCCTTAAGCAGTGAGTGATCCCTGAACACCACATTGTGGGTAAATCATTCTAATCTAAGACTCGCAAGTCAAGGGATGAGTGGCTCAAACTCACCAGCCTTCTTCACAAAACTTCATTTGGTGCAGGGAGAAAAGAAACTGCACACACTAGACATATCCAGGCCTCTATTACATTGACAGCACTAAACCATTCAGACTGTCACTCTGCTATTTCTTGCTGTAGCCAAGTATTCAAAAGGCCAAGCTATCTTATCTAAAAGTAGAGTGAAATGGATCACATAATGCATCTCTCTGAGTTACCAGTTGGCTGATGTGCCTCTCTCACTGAACATAACGGCTTACTCTAAAGCTCAAGTGAAGTCTTCTGCCTGCTTCACAGGTGTGCTAAATTCAGAAATCAGCAAGGCAGTGGCATGTTATTCTCTCATCATTGCCCCAAAGGGGTAAGTGCATGCAGTGGAGTGTCTTGTTTTAATAGTAGCTGGGAGTTTTGCTTTGTTTTAAAACCATGGTTCTTCTAGATGTTGTGGTATTCCCACGGACTACAACCTACCCTCCATCTCTGATCACAGGAGTCCTCAGCTACCCTGGGCCTCAATTTACAAGGGAGAGTTGAGGGAGAGTTGCAGTTGTCCTTTATGCCCTTGTAGAGGAGCACAAGGAGCAAAGGGTGCATGCAGAGCCCTGATGGACAGGCTTATTTAAAAAAATCCAATTTTGCATGCATGAGGTGCAAGCATACACACCTACACTAGGATTCATGCTGACAGCATCTTGAAGAATCATAGTGACTTCAGAGTAAGTCACGATTCTTTTTAAATAACAGTATTGTATAAACCAATGTGTCACTTTCGGAATAAATGAAAGCTGTAGAGTTATCGAGCACGAGAATACTGAAATTAACCACCTCATACCAATAGCTAGCAAAAAATAATCAAATTAGTCAATTAACTGCAGCAACCCAAACAAAAATACTAACCAAAGTCTAGCACCAAAACACTAAAATTCTAAAAGTATCCACACAAGCTCAACAAATAATAGTGCACTATTGGTAAACCATTTTTAAAGGCTGTCGTCCTCATGGACATCAGCTTTAAATATTATAATTCATCCCATAATTGTTTTCTTTGTACTAATTCAAATAACATTTGTCATAATGTGTTTTATGTACTGTTAAATAAAAAAGTACCTCAAATTAAAACCACATACCCAAATTGCTTCGCAATACGTTGCCTTAAAGCAATTACACAAAATGTGACCCATTTAATATATTAATATTAAAGAGTCAAAAGGAGGACAATGTAGACCAAAAGCCTAAAGGGAAAAAATTGTCTGAAGTAAATTGTACTCCATTTTGCTTTATACTCCATTTTCCTAGCTTTAAATTAACAAGAAGAAATTTTAGCCTTGAAGGAGAAATTGTTCTGAGTTTATTCTTTGCTGATTGTATTAATGATTGTTCTTAGAAGAACAGAAGTGTTCTGGTTGTAATTATTGCCTTATTTACTGTTTGGTATGTAAATGAAGAATGTATGGTCATTAACTGAGATGGTCAAGAAGAGCGTGGAGGAGTCAAGAGGCACTAACTTTATTATCAATCACCCAATAGCAAATTAACAATCCTAAAGCAAAAACATGCACCCCAAAAACAAAATAAAAAAATAAAATAAAACAAAACCAAAAACCAGCTGCAAATAACTCCCAATAACAACCCAAATAATGTTAATTAAAGCAACCTTATCTATCTTGTAATTAACAACTCAATATAACACAACAAAATCCCAAAACTTATATAAAAACTTATTACTATAAAAAATTGCCATAAAACTTTAAATTAATTCTGCATCAACATCAAAGCTTCAAATGCATTCAACAAAGGCCCAGCTCTCCTCCCTCATATGCAGTTTCAGCTGGACACTGAAAATAACCAAGCAACACTAAACACTAACTATAAAATCCAACTGCAAAACCTTTTATTTATATAAACATATGCTAATTTTAATGCTTAAATTGTACTTAATAAATGTGTCATGTTGCCTTATCCCCTTTTAAAAAAATTCTGTGTGCTTCTTATAAACATAACAGAAATTATGGGGAAGAAGTCACCACAGTTACAATCACCTTTGTTCTTCTTTAATATTAAAGTAATTAAAGCTGTTTTCATGCCATGAGTCATGGTTCCTTTTTGGGATGTTTCAGTGAAGACCTCTGAAAAAAATAGAGGATAGCTGATTGAAAAACGTTTTCTATAAATTTGCTGGAAAGTCATCCATCCGAGGGGCCTTCCAGAATACATATCTTTAGAGCCTGTTTCTTCTCTTTTGTGAAAGCTTTGTCCATAAACACACTTATTCTGAAGTTAAGGTATTAAAAGGTAGGCTTTCAACAAAATGATCAAATTTATTAGAGGCAAATAATAATTTACATAAAGCCTGGTAGAATTGCATACATTCATTATTTATATCTATTGGTTCAAGGATGGCACTCCTTTTTTTCTTGTAATAAGGAAGAACTATTGTTTTCTAATTCTATCTGAAGTCTTCTGGCAAGTCTTCTACCTGCTTTATCTCCCCATTCATAGTATCTTTGTTTGACCTTGTTGTGTGTAAATTCAACTTGGTGGGATAAGCATTCATTATATTTATATTTGGTGTTGATTAGAGACCGTAGGAAGTTTCCATTATTTGGGTCAGCCTTGTGCATTCTCTGCAACACATCTATTTCCTTGACCAGAGAGTCTCTTATAATTTGAGCCTCTCTCTCTACTTTTGGGAGGCATACTTTATGTATTCAGCCCTTACAGTAACAGATATTCTTTCTAATAAAAAAAACATTCCTGTAAAACTGGGAGACCATTGGAATACTGTGCTAAATAGACATCCAGACAAATCCAATTGCATGAGGCCCTGCTCTGAAAGCACAATGGGCCAACCCTCATTATTAATGAATGAACTTGATTTAAAAGATATATGGAGACTGACACACCCAACATATATCCTGTATATATTTCTCTATAGTACATTCAACTAAAATACTGTGACTTTTTCATTCTGCCAAGTAATTTGAAAATTTGAAATTTTTCTGATCAATCCAAAATAATTTTTTAAAATTTGGCTACTGAACTGGAAAAATCAGTTATTCACCCTGCTCTAACTGTAGCAACTTTTAACACCCAACAAATGTTTTTAAACTTCATTAGGCATATATGACAGGAAACCTCTACTTCTTCCACTCTATTTCAACAATGACCAGGGCTAGATTATCAACAGGAACTGAACCCCAGAACTCTGCATTTAAAAGCATGAGTTCCTGTTGCTTGAGCTAAAGGACCATGTCTATTAACTTGGCCCTAGCAGCACAATCAAACCTCTTTACATGGTCCAGCCACTAGAGGGCAGATGCATGTGCATGCTCATTGCACACACATGTCCAGTATGTTACGGACTATCTCCTACAGTGATGAATTCTTATTTCACAGACAAAAAAAACAACAGCACTAGGGATTTGCTCATTGGCCATCAAAACCAGGCTAAAAATCACTTTTCCAAGACCTGTAATCTTGCTCCATATGGAAGAAAATTTTAAAGTGTAGTAGCTTGACAGAGCAGAGTTTGGCAGGAAGAATGGAGATCACTGTTGGAAGGCTGATGAAAACAATGAGCAAACAGGATGAAGTTTATTCAATTTCCTAACAGTGATTTGCCCATCAGGAGGGACCGTGGTGCAAATTAAATTATGTTCCTTCTGCATTCAAAGCTACAACCCCCATCTCCCACATCCCCCTGCAAAAAAATCCTCTAACTGTCAATTTACCAAATTCCTATCTAGGTTTTTAACAGTAAAATATGAATGGCACTAGTGACACTGTGTTTGCCTTCTCACCACAACTGCAGGTTTTGCCTTGATTTCACTTGCATCATACTTCATCATGGAATTTAAAACCAAAGTAAAACAAAGCCCAAACTGATGAGTTACAGTTTGAAATGGCCTTTCCTTCATCTAAAATCCAGTTGTCCAGAAAAATAAAACTTTACAGAAAGTGCCCATATGAAAAGAAATTGTATTTACTATATTATTGGTATTTTAGTTGTTATATGAATATATTGTTGGGTCACCAGGAAATTTTGATTATCATATGCTATCATTTAATGTCACACAGTTTTTATATTATGTAAGATCGAGCTGGATAAATCATTCATATATAAATAAACCTTTCAACCGAAACTGGAAGAATCATTGCAAAAGAATGTCTGACCAGATCTAGCTCACGGTTTGAAATCCAGGCTGCAATATCTCAAACAGAAGTTACAGGTGTGACAATTTCTTGCAATATTCTTGAAAAACATTATGGTATTAAGTTTATATATTATTGTGAGATGCAATTGTATATAACTTCTTTATCAAAAAGATGTGACAAATACTGCAACCCCATGCAATACTTTTGGGGTCCACTGTTTAAAATTAATGGTTTATGTACTACTCCAGTGCGGAGGGCACCACAGTTAATCCAAGAATTAAAAACACTGGGTGGTGATTAAGGCAAATCAGCCAGGTTGTAACCTCCCACCAGCAAAGAAGTACCACCTCCAAGGGAGAGTCACACAAACTAGTTCAAATTAGATTCTCCACAGACCCACCAGACAAAGGATGGATAGCCTGAGTTTAAATGGACTCAGAGCCTTCTTTCTGATCTTGGAAATGGACAGGGCCTTCATTCCAGGGGGAGGCCTTAATCCTTGCAGAAGGGTTGGAAGGACTTGGTCTAGTAGAGCCCCATAAGACTGATGAGTGATATCTGATAAACTGGTGGCATGTATACAGAAACTTTTATAATTTTTTTAATATGTTCTCTATAATGCTTTCACCTTAAGAATAAATGTGTTTGCTTAGAAAGCATTGTGTAGCTGTTCATAGCCTTCAAAGAGAAAGCAAGCAGTGGCCTGGTTAGTATAAGCAGTACAGGCAGGAACTGTGCAGCCAGGAAAAACTGCAGTCAAGAAGCAGAGCGATGCGGATCTCTAACCAAGAGAGATGATGGCTGAGGAACCTAAATGTGGATACTTTTAATAAACTATGAGGGAGAATAAAGATGCAGTTGCCCTGTTCTGTGACAATTGGCTTGATGCAGGAATCATTGTTTGAAATTCTATGGCATGTGTTATGCAGGATGCCAGATAGGATGATCACAACGATTCCTTCTAGCCATAGAATCCGTGGGCATATTTACATTACAGTCTTAAATCAACCTATGTCAATGATGGACTAGAAGGTGGATAGAAAGCTGGCTAGATTGTCAGGCTCAACAGGTAGTGATCAATGGCCCCATGTCTAGTTGGCAGCTGGTATCAAGTGGAGTGCCCCAAGGGTCGGTCCCAGGGCTGGTTTTGTTCAATATCTTTATCAATGATCTGGAGGATGGCATGGACTGCACCCTCAGCAAGTTTGCAGATGACACTAAACTAGGAGGAGTGGTAGATACGCTGAGGGGTAGGGATAGGATACAGAGGGACCTAGACAAATTAGAGGACTGGGCTAAAAGAAATCTGATGAGGTTCAACAAGGACAAATGTAGAGTCCTGCACTTAGGACGGAAGAATTCCATGCACTGCTACAGACTAGGAACCGAATAGCTAGGCAGCAGTTCTGCAGAAAAGGACTTAGGGGTTACAGTAGATGAGAAGCTGGATATGAGCCAACAGTCTGCCCTTGTTGCCAAGAAAGCTAACAGCATTTTGGGCTGTATAAGTAGTGGCATTGCCAGCAGATCGAGGGCCATGATCATTCTTTCTATTTGGCATTGGTGAGGCCTCATCTGGAGTCCTTGTCCAGTTTTGGGGCTGACACTACAATAAGAATGTGGAAAATTTGGAAAGAGTCCAGTGGATGGCAACAAAAATGATTAAGGGGCTGAAGCACATGACTTATGAGGAGAGGCTGAGGGAACTGGGATTGTTTAGTCTGCAGAAGAGAAGAATGAGGAGAGATTTGATAGATGCTTTCAACTACCTGAAAGGGGGCTCCAAAGAGGATGGATCTAGACTGTTCTCAGTGGTACCAGATGACCGAACATGGAGTAATGGTCTGAAGTTGCAGTGGGGGAGGTTTAGGTTGGATATTAGGAAAAACTGTTTCACTAGGATGGTGATGAAGCACTGGAATGCATTACCTAGGGAGGTGGTGGAATCTCCTTCCTTAGAGGTTTTTAAGGTCAGGCTTGACAAAGCCCTGGCTGGAATAACTTAGTTGGGGATTAGTCCTGCTTTGAGCAGGGGGTTGGACTACATGGCCTCCTGAGGTCCTTTCCAACGCTGATATTCTGAGAGTTTATTTTAGGTCAAATTACAGCCACCGCAGTGATTAGTAATTATTACAGTGGCTAATGTCCACACTACCCTCTTTCTGTTGGTGGTGAGTGTTCTCACCAGGGCACTTCCACAGACTGAAGAGGGGCAGTACTGGGGGGCTGAGAGCCAGGGCTCTCAGCTCTGTGCAGTTCCCCATTGGGAGCCCAGCTGCCCTTCAGACTTCTAGCCTCCCTGCTCCCAGCTGGGAGCAAAGGGGAAGCAGTCTGGGGAGCTGAGAGCCAGGGGACGGGGACCCACAGGGCTCTCCACAAGGAGTGGGGAGCCCAGGCAGCATCCTAAGCCGGGAGCCTGCCTGGCAACCAGCTTGGAGCAGAGATCTGGCAGCAGTCTGGCTGATGAGCCAGAAGCCAGGCTTTCTTGTAATTTCACAGCTGGAGCTGTGACATTGACAAGACAGCTAAAAACTGATGAAACCCTAACTACACCAACATAAACCCTATGCCTCTCGTGGACGTAGGGTCACCAGATGTCCCGATTTTATAGGGACAATCCTGATTTTGGGGGCTTTTTCTTATCTAGGCTCCCATTACTCTCTCCTCCTGTCCCGATTTTTCACACTTGCTGTCTGGTCATCCTATGTGGAGGGGGGGTAGTATGTAGATGTAGTGGGGCACTTACATCAGTGGGACAAGGCTGTAGTGTATATGCCGACATAATTAGGTTGACAAAAGGCAGCTTACCTCTAACTATGTAGTGTAGACCAGGCCTGAATTAAGAAAGAGAGAAGAGAAACTTGGGCCTTTGAAGTACTGCTAAGCTGATGGCTGTATATATGTATGAGCTGTTCCTGTGCTGGAGTTCATTGGGGTTACTGTTGGAACAAGGATGGAACACAGGTAGCTTCCAAGGAGGCACTTTAACTACAGCCACATGAATTCTTTTGCATAGGCCATGTCTACACTAGGATACTTAGGTTGGCAAAACCTCTGTAATGCAGTGGTGTGAAAAAAACACACACACCCTGAGTGACATAAGTTTTGCTGGCATAAGCGTTAGTATGCACAGCATGATATCGGCAAGACATGCTCTCCCGCTGACATTGCTACCGCCTCTCGTTGATCTGGTTTTATTATGTCAATGGGTGTGACATACCCCTCTGGTGTTATCCGGACCGGTAGTCTGCTAGGTCACTCTAAGCCTTGACTCTGGGAGCCAGTCTTACCTTGTTCTGCTGTGAGAATCCCCACTCCTGGGCTGTTCACACAAAGCCGCTGGCATGTAAGCTGCTTCTTGGATTGTGCAACCGAATGACACTAGCTAGTACCTCCGGTCCCAGACACAACCCTAGGAACCACCATTTTGCAGTGCTCAGTTATGCCTGCTGGACTCTGCAACCTTATTTGAGTTTATCAGTTTAAAAAAGAAATTGCTATGTACCACGCTTGTTATCCCAAGAGGAGTCTCTGACACACATCAAACCAAAGGCACTGCTTCAGCTAGAATAAACAAACATATTTATTAACTACAAAGATAAATTTTAAGTGATTACAAGTCAAAGCATAACAAGTCAGATTTGGTCAAATGAAATAAAAGCAAAATACATTCTAAGCTGATCTTAACACTCTCAATGCACTTACACACTTAGATGCTTCTGACCACAGGCTGGCCAGTTGACCTTCAGCAAGCCTCTCCCCTATGGTCAGCACTTCAGTCGCTTGCTGTGGTGTCTGTAGATGAAGGTGGAAGAGAGCAAGAGCATGGCAAATGTCATGTTCTTTCTCCCCCACCCCCACCATGTTTAGTGCATCACGAGCCTTCTGAAGACACCTGACATGACAAACTTTGCATTGGATACCACACAGTCATATTATAAGGATGAACATGGGGGTGGTGGGTGCTCCCCCGAGGTACAGAGTATCACAATGAGAGAGCTCTCTCCCATCAGCATAATGTGACTACTCCAGCATTCTTAGAGCAGCACATCTGTAATGGTGTAATGCACGCTTGTAAGTGTGGACATGGCCACATGATCCACAAGCTAAATCCAGTCCGGGACAAGTTTATTTAGCTAAACCAGCCCCAACTGCTTACTTCTGCATTTTCTGCAGAACTTACATAGCAGAAACCATCACATAAGCCATGTAAAACAAACAATAAGTTCCTCTGAGGGATTGGATAATTCAACCATATTATCATTAGTCTCTGCTCACAAGACAACATTCTTTAAAATGAAAACATTCTTTAAACTATTTAACCTAGTCAAATCAAAACAAGAACCCATCACAGCTGATAGCTCCTCCATTATACTCTGGTATGTTTTTCATTTGTTTTAGAAAGGTAAAATAAAAACTCAGGAAAATATATGTAGGACCCGATTCAGATCTCTTTCCAATTTTATACATTGACTTCAATGATGGAATTATTCCTGTGCGAGCGAGAAATTAGGCCCGCAGAAATGTGTAACTTGTTAATACTTTTGATGCCTTCAATCTGTAGAATTCTCTAAATCTTTGAAAATACTCTTTAGTTAAAAAGCTGTAATTTTCTCCTGTAAAATGCAATGTCTTCTATTATTCGTAGCAGAAATTGAATCAGTTATGTTGCATACACAGCTCTCTTGAAAATTTTTAAAACCAGTTTTAATCATAATCTAAGAATATGTGAATTTAATTAACGAAAATTGTTCCCTGTTTCCTTCCTTTGATGCTGTGGCCATTGACAGTCTAAGCTGCACCATTTTAGAACATAAGAATGGCCATACTGGGTCAGACCAATGGTCTATCTAGCCCAGTATCCAGTCTTCCAACAGGGGCCAATGCCAGGTGCTTCAGAGGGAATGAACAGAACAGGCAATCATAGAGTGATTCATCCCCTGTCACCCATTCCCAGCTTCTGGAAACAATCCTTAGGGACACTTCAGAGCATAGTTTTATATCTCTGTCCATTCTGGCTAATAACCATTGATGGACCTATCCTCCATAAACTCATCTACAATAGTTCTTTTTTGTGTGTAATAAGCATGTCATAAAAACAAATTTTATATTTCCAAACTTACTGCTTTTGTAATTTGTACTCAGGTAAAGGAGAAAATCCCTGGAAATATTCATTTTTAGGAGGGGGTTCACAAGACTTGATATTTTAGTGAAAGGGGTTCACAGGTTGTTAAAGTGTGTGAACCACTGATCTAGAGTAGTTTTGTATCATCTGCACATTTTGCCATCTCACTGTTTACCCCTTTTTCCAGATCACTTATGAATATGTTTAACAGTATTGGTCTCAGACCTCTGGGAGACACCACTATTTACTCCTCTCCATTCTGAAAACTGACCAGTTATTCCTACCCTTTGTTTCCTCTCTCTTAAACAGCTACTGATCCTGATAAGGGCTATAAACTGATGATTCAGGGAATGAGCCAACTACTAAGAAGGTCAGACACAAACTTCCACTGAATCACTGAAACTTCTGCTAATGGTAGATTATTCCAAATATACCATTGTACCTGTCAGCTGGAAACCAGCAAGATTTTAATTCCAGAAATCTTCTGGTCTCAGGTAGTCTATTTGCTAGGCTTTTAGTTTGAGCAGTGATATTTTATGCTTGCCTTAGTAAACTTTGTTTTATTTGCCTTTCTTTCAGTTGTACTTCTCATTCTGATATTTCTGTAAGTTAGAAAACAGATGTCATAGGTTTTTATTTGTGTAGTTATCATTCACATCAGAGTAGCTCTGCCAATTTACACCAGCTGAAGATCTGGCCCCATAGTCTTGCTGCTTCAGCATAATGCTAATAAATTTAATCTTAGATTGTGCTAAAGACAAAGCATTTTAAACAAACTTTCAAATGATTTTATAATCATTTTCTTCATGTCTTCTTTCTCACATGCATTTTGGTGGAACTTAATAAAACCAAATAGTCCTGTGGGCATAAGTTTAGTGATCTTGGTGCTGATACAACTTGTTTCCCTTTCTGCACTTGTTCCTTTGAAGTATTCATTAACTGGCAATGTATCTGATTTAGTCCAGTTGTCTCCATTCCATTATAGACTTTAACTACTCAGATGCCTGTTCATTTCTGTTTTGTAGTTTTCCCAGGAACTTCCTTATATGTTTGACCACATCTAATACTGGTATGAATTTTGAATAATTGTTTAGCATACTATAAGGCGCTATAGATCCACTGCACACTGCAGAGCAGACATTTCAATTATTGTTTTTATTTTATCTAAATCAATAATAAGTCATCTATGCTCAGATTCTGTCCCATACAGCAAGAACCTGATTTTACCCACAGCTGCCTTACTTCATTTAGTGTAGATGCTCAGAACGTGTTTAAAAAAAAATCCTAGACTTCTTTTTGCTGTTTTTAACTTCATTGCTGGTGTGTTTCTCTCTCACATGACAAATCTTGACCAGGTCTTTTATTGTGTTCTTGAACATCCCCAGCCCAAACTCAAATATCGGCCAGTATAAATTCAATACTTTGCTATCCCTCTAATATCTGTCAGATAACTTTTAAAAATTCCTTGGGAGTAGAACTAATGCCAAGCAGCATTTACTAAATTTATTGAGCAGACTCTTTCAACAGTGTTAACTGAATAATGCTGCTGTTTTATTGCTTTAATTAAATCAAATGTTTACATAGGCACACCTTATTTGCCTTTTGAATTACAGCCAAAGAATTAACCCAGTGTATAGGTAATTTCCAAATGTGTATGTGATTATGGGTGTCTATTTTAATAATATTCTCCCCACAGACATCCTGAGATCTGATCATTCTCTTACTAAGCTGTTTTGTGCTTTCTGTATGCATTTCTGTGACATTTACAGAACACATCTCAAGCCCAGATAGCATTTTAATTGTAACATAGCTGGCACATCCATATTTTGAAAATTAATACTGATTTTAAGGAAAATGAACAGTTCCTTGGTCTTGTTTCATCTTCAGGACATAAAATCAGTACAAGCTTGTTTTGATTTCTGAATCTTTTCATTAATGTCAGTATTGAAGTATACTCCAGGATCTAGTTTGAAGGATACAGCTCTGCCTTTTAAGTTTTATCTGTACATGTCAATTTGAACTGATCATGCTGTTTTTATTGCTTCACCCATAAAGAGATCTGCATCACTGCCTTGCTGTTATCCAATTCTTTCAGACTCTTGATTTTAATAGTACAACAGCCCTTTCTTTATAAGATTTTTACATTGCATTTGTGACATTGATGAAATGCTGGGTAGTTTAAGCCCATACAAATTTTTGCTTTTTATAAAACTGTTTCCTTCATTTCTAGTTTTCTCTATTAAATGCCACATGAATTAACTGTATCTGCAGTACATGCTTAAGTCTACATCTGCAGTGGAATGTTGGAATCTGAAGGTTCTATGGCAGTTGGGAATGGTAGCTGGAGAGGCTTGAGGAAAGTGCGCTGGGTGGGGAAAAGTGAGGAAGGGGTAGTGTGGAGGTGTTAATAGGGAGTTGCATAATGAGGGTGAAAAGGACCACAATAGAGACATAAGTAAACAGAGCAACAAAACCTGGGCAAAATAGGCAGAGAGACTAAAGCCACCTGTGAAGGTAAGTGAATTCCTGGCTTCTCCGTCTCTGCATCCATGGCACAGGAAGGGGTGGAGCAGCTGCCTGACCAGTTTTGTTTAAATGTAAACAATCCTCCTCCTCCTCCTTGGCTCTAAGCCTCCAAGGGCAAAGCCTCCTGCAAAGTCTCCTTGAGTGGGGAAGATGGATGACAGGCAATATTTGTGGCCATTTTCACACAGCCATGCATGCAAGTGGGTCCTTACTTCTGGCAAGCATGAAGCAACTGTAGGGTACCACAGAATCCCGTGGTGCTAACAGTAACATGGTATGGCAGAGTCAGATTTGACCAGAACAGTGTGCTTGGAGCCATTCATCTCTTAATACTTAAGCTATGCCATTTTTATACAGATTTGGGACATGCTAGAAAAGGAAGATCTCTCCCTCCTCTCTAACAACATTTGTCCCGTGAATCTCTTCCTCCCTGTTCCTGACATCATTGCCAAGACACAGATCCTCAACGTTATTAGTGGGATTAGTGAAATTAATGGGAGTTAGGCACCTAAATACCTTTGAGTATCTTGGCCCCTTATCTCCAGCATCTGAAGTAGAACTCAACTTTTAAAAATAGGATACAGTACACATTTTACTAATTTCAAATCTACCTCATACGCTAACAACATTTCCTATGGTCTACACTAGACATGATGCAAAGACAGATGGATAATCACTCTGGTCAGAGGGCAGCGTGTGTTTTTTTGTTGTTGTTGTTGTTGTTTTTTAGAAAATAACTCGTGTCTTGTCACTGCAATTTAGCCAAAGATACATGTAATTATAGTATAAGGATGTTTCTTTCATGTTTTCCTCAAATACATGAGCAGTCCCTTGAACACCAATCTTCTCTCACTTACACTGTTCTCAGTGTAACACAGTATCACTAGAACATACTTTTGCCACCTATCTGCCACATTTGGGGGAGGGATTTAATACAGCTGCTTCACACTTTATTCAACTGAAAATTGGCTTAAGGTATAGTGGCACAAGTTGCAAATTTGTCTGCCAAAAATTACAAACAAAGGACTGCTCTACAGTATGCGATTATTTTGGAAGTAGCCAAGTTAAATCAAATCAAAACTGATTCTGTCCACACGACCAACCTGGTTTTGTCGATTTAAAGGGCTCTTAAAATCAGTTTTCATACTCCACCTCAGCAAGGGGAGTAGCGCTAAAATCGACATCACAGTTCTGGATTAGAAGTACTGTGGACGCAATTCGACGTTATTTGCCTCCAGGGACTATCCCAGAATGCTCCATTGTGACCGCTCTGGATAACACTTTCAACTCAGATGCATGAGCCATCTAGGGAGGAAAAACCCCGTGAAATTTTGAATTTCATTTCCTATTTGGCCAGCATGACGGGCTCATCAGCACAGGTGACTGTGCAGAGTCCACCATTACAGGAGACCACGCAGTCCCAGATTCGCAAACGAGCTCCAGCATGGACCAAGTGGGAGGTACTGGATCTCACTACAGTGTGGGGAGAAGAATCCATTATGGCAGAACTACATTAAAAAAAAATAAACGCAAATACATCTACCAAAATCTTCAGGGGCATGACAGAAAGAGGCTACTCTAGGGACACACAGCAGTATTGTGTGAAAATCAAGGAGCTCAGGCAAGTCTACCAAAAAAACAGGGAGGCAAACTGTCCCTCTGGGTCACAGCCCCATACATGCTGCTTCTACCATGAGCTGCATGCAGTTATGGGAGGTGATGCTACCACTACCCCACTACTGTCCGTGGACACCTGCAAGGCGGGAATCGCACACAGCAAGGAAGATAAGTTTTTAGAGGATGAAGAGGAGGACAGTACACAGGCAGCAAGTGGTGAATCCGTTCTCCCCGGCAGTCAGGAACTGTTCATCACACTGTAGCCAATACCCTCCACCTCCTCCCAAGGCAGGCTCCCAAAGAAGGCACTTCCGGTGAGTGTATCTTTTAGGTAGGATACAGGCTTTAAAAGCAAGTGTGTTTAATGATTCATTTGCCCTGAAGATCTGTGATGCATTCACCTCCAGTACAGCTACTGGAAAAGTCTGTTAACATGTCTGGGGATTCAGCAGCAATCCTCCAGGGACATGTCCATGAAGCTCTCCTGGAGGTACTCTGAAAGCCTTTGCTGTAGGTTTCTGGGTAGGGCTGCCTTATTCCATCCTCCATAGTAGGACACTTTACCCTGCTGCGCCAGTAGCAAGTAGTTGGGAATCATTGCTTCACAGAGCAGGGCAGAGAAAGCTCCTGGGTTTTGGGCGCATTCAAGTAACATTCATTCTTTATTTCTCTGTGTTAGCCTCACAAGAGTGATATCATTCATGGGCACCTGGTTGAAAGAGGAATTTATTTAAGGGAACAGTCAGGTGTCCTTTCACTCTGGGGTGTTCGTGTTTGGCTGAGGCCTGATCAGAGCCACGTGGTGGTGGGGGGAACCGTTCACGCTGGGCTGCTCCCATTTAGTTTCAAGGGCTTATCCCTGATCAGAGCCTGATTGGAGCCACGCAGTGAAGGTTGGGGGAAACACATCCACGCTGGGCTGTTCACATGTGGATAGGTTTCCTTGATCAGAGCCTGATTGGAGCCACACGGTGGGGGGTGGGGTAATCTTTTTACACAGGAGTGTTGGTGTAAGGCCTAAAGGGCATGGGAATGGGCGTTGTGTGAGGTGATCACCCCAGAGAGACCACAGGCCAGGCCCTCCTTTTAAATGAGAAACCCACCATGCATTGTTTGGTATGGGAAAGGGGGGAGCCACAATCCAAAAGCATTGACATAAATGCGGTAGAAGCAGAACCCCGCGTGCCCCAGACCTTACCATGGCTGCCTGCAAGCTGAATTCTGTAGCCCAGCCACTTGTAATGCCTTGGTCACACCAAACTGGCAGGCACTCAGTATGTAACCCTTCTGCCCATCAGAGTTGGCAGCAACAAGGGCCGGGTT
>ML677348.1:5334308-5385913 GCA_007922305.1 Dermatemys mawii
TTCGCCACCAGATGTCAGAATATATCTCATTCCTGACACTGCTTACAAGTATAAAAGGCAAAATGCGACCTTGTACAGAAAGAATATGTGCTGTGTACTATGAATTGCTTGTTTCACTGAGAGTCTTCCCTTTGTTCTCTAAAACGTATCTTTAAAGATTCCACTCTCCCTTTTTCTCCTCCCACACATGCAAATGTTTCAACATGCTCCCAATCAACTCTGTCCCAGAAGCTGGTCCATGGTAGAAGGTGGAAAAAACACATGTGGGACGACATGTTTGCCAAGCTTATGCAGTCCTCCCACACTGATATGGCCCAGGTGAATGCGTGGAGGCAAACAATTGTGGAGTCCCGTAAAGCGTGCAATGAACGTGATGAGAGGAGGGACGTGCGTGATGAGAGGAGGCAGGAGCGCAATGAGAGCAGGCAGGATGCCATACTCAAGCTGATGGGGGAGCAAACTGATATGCTCCACTGTCTGGTGGATCTTATGCGGGAAAGGCAGCAAGACCACAGACCGTCGCTGCATTTCCTGCATAACCACCCTCCCTCCTCCTCCAGTTCTATAGCCTCCTCACCCAGACAGCCAAGAACACTGTGGGGGGAGGCCCTGGGGACCCACACACTCCACCCTAGAGGATTGCCTAAGCAGCAGAAGGCTGGCATATCTGAAATTTTGATTTGTATTCTGGACTTGTCCTTCCCTCCTCCTCCACTCCCGAACTGTTCCTAACCTACTCCCCCAGCCATCCCGGCTACCTTTTGCTTTCTCTCAATGTGTCGCTCAACAAATAATAAACACGAAACAAAAATAAGCACTCAACGCAAAAAGTGTTGTGGAGAAAAACTGGTGCTTGCATAAGTTCACCACTGGCCTAAGTAGTTGCAATTCTGACTTCAAAAGAGTTAAACCCATATTGTGCCCACAGTTATCCTAAGCTTTAAATTCCTAAAGGAAAGAATCACACTGTAAATTTTAAAAGAAAAAATATGTACGACAATGTGATTCCTCCCCCATCCCCCACAGGTGAAATATCACAATGCAATTATTCCGCATCCCACATGATGTTCTTACTCTGAGTTCAGGAAGAAGCAACACTGCTAAAGCACACACCCCAGCAATGAATTTCTCCATTTGTATGTATGAAAACTACATTACAAAAAATAGAAAAGAAAAAATATTCCCACTGATCTTTACGCCAACTATGTAGAGACATAAGTTGTGATACTGTAAAAGTGTGGGCAGTCCCTGCATGCCCCCTTGTGGCCCAGTGTGGCACTGCAGGTGTGCCCACCTTTAATTTCCCTCAACTGGGTTAGCGATAGGTGGCTTTAACAGACTGGGGCTAGGAGAGACCAACACAAACTGACAAATACCATGTCACCTTTTAATAAGGTTTCAGGATAGAAGCAATTACAATAAACAGTTCATAAGTCCTTACCTCAAGATCCTGGTTCAGCTCCCAAAGTCCTCAAAATGAAGCCTCTCGTTAGGCTAGCCTCCCAGATCACCACAATCACCACCCATTGCAGTCTGCATGGCTTCTGCTTCCCTCTCTTACTCTGCTTCCTGTTCTGTTTTAAACAGATCTGCCCTAGGAAGGGGACTGGGGGAATCTCCTTGTTTCCACCCCCCAAGCTTTGCCAGGCATAGGCTCCAGACTATACAGGTAATACATTGCTTCACATGTACCCCACCACCCAGAACATTGCCTAGTCCTAGGGCAAGTTCTACTGTCTATCCATGCCCATATGGGCATGAACACTCCAGTTGGGCAATCTTCCTGATTGGCTTTACTAGGCTTCTGCCCTAGCCACCTTCTCATGATCATATCCTCAAGCCAGAGGAGTACTTCCTATTTAGCAGCTCCAAGGAAGTCTGCAAGACTTTTAGCCATATTTACATATATCAGTGATGAGATTAAAGACACCAGAAGTCTTTCAAACAGGACTAAGTCATCTTGAACTAGGTACCTTTTAGTTTGTGCCCAGAGGGTCTACACAGGACAGCTACACACTAGTGCGTGCTGCAGTTCACACACCTATCGTCTGGATTGAGAGGCTGTGCAGATAGACCTTTGGTCTTTCATTCAGACTAAATTCTTGTTAGGGTTTTGAATCACTACTGACTCATCCTTTTTTCCCCCTTCCCTCC
The DNA here is from genome assembly GCA_007922305.1 of Dermatemys mawii. NCBI lineage: Eukaryota > Metazoa > Chordata > Testudines > Dermatemydidae > Dermatemys > Dermatemys mawii. The sequence goes on from ML677348.1 coordinate 5,336,463, forward strand.
CCCCTTGCAGTCTTCAGAAAGACTTGAGGCCCTATTTCCAAACCTCTTGCATCTACTGACTGGTTGCAGGCAGCGTGCTGTTTCTTGGAACCTGAGTCCACAGGCTTTTCCAATTGGGGTAATCTTGTTTCCAAGGCCACAAAAGAAAACTGGAACTGGGAGGTCATTTTCCACTACCCCCTCCGTTTCTTGAAACTTGGCCTTCAAGTCTGTTTCCTTTTCTTTGGCTGGCCTACAAATTTGTTTTCTTAAGGTGGTTGTTCACCATCTCATTGTTAGCTTGTGCCTTCTCCAGCTCATCCAAGCATTGCTTCTCTACGATCAGTGCTTCTTGACCCTGGAAAGTGGCAGTCCCTGCTGACAGCCAATCCTGATGGTGCAATGCCTGGCACTTACCACACTTTTCTGCTGCAAGCTTCTCCTGCTTTTGGACTCTCTCAGTCTCTATCTACACACTGATATGCTGGAACTTCCTCTTCAACTGCAGAGCTTCTTGGAGGCTAATGCAGACTTTCCTCCGAGGAACTGCATGTTTGCTTTCCAGTGTGTTGATTTGTTACCGTGGCTTATTTTCTCTCCTTCTCTGAAACCACCTTGTGCCTGTCTTATAGTCACTGAATTTGTTCCTGTTGCTCAGCCAGTTTCAGTTAGAAAACTTACACGCTCAAATGCAGGCTTTCTTACTGTGTACCAACACCATCAGAACCCTCTTACATCTATTTTGACCTCATCTCAGTCTTTGCCTTCATTCTTCCAGCTTGGCATCCGTGCTGCTCTTTGAAGCAACTAACAGTCTTTTCATCCTGGAATCTTTTCAGGCTCTTGTATCAGGCTACTCACACTCCCCATACTGATGTTTTGAGGCTGAGGATGGACTTGAAGCAGCTCCAGCAAGTGGGAAAAATCTGAAACCAATGGCTGACTTCTGCCCCTGAACCGTTTAACCAGAGTTTGCTTCTGGGTTAATGCTCTTTTGCTCAGAACTTTACTACCTTACTTCCCCATAGAAACAAGCAGTTGGTCCAAGGGCAAAAGTTCATGTACAGATGATTCTTCTAACATACCCATTTCCCCTGCACTTTAAGCCCCCAACACCTGGATGTGATTTGTTTTAAGATGAAATCAGGCCATATATCTCAGTAGTGAGAATCAATGAGTGGGGAAACCAGGAGATTCCTGCTCCAGAATTCCAACCCATATCTGGCCTGGGATGGGCCACTTTATGCCTATTCCAGAGGTTCCTCTATCAGTACCACTGGTCTGTTTCTGGGTTTTCCCTGGAGTTCTCTTTATGGTGGTCTGTCATTCTTGGCCTTTGTGGGGTGAAGGGACCATGGCAGCTTGGTAGCAGGGCCAAGTCTTGGCCATATGGAGTCCTAGCAGCTTCTCTGCAGGATCTTGCTGCACATGACTACTCCCCTGCTCTGATCACCCAGACTGATTTGAGCCACTTCTTTTTGAGCCCCGCCTCCAATGTGAGCATGCCCAGCAGGTACAGCTGTGTGGAGCCTTCTGGGAACAGAGCTCTTCTTTAATGCTCAGTTTGCCAGTGTGGGGCTTATACACCCCATCGCAGCAAGGTATCCCACTTCCTAGTCCCAAACTGTCCCCTCAGTCCTTTTTTGCAGCTATCTGGGTTCCTTTACGCTGTGTACCAATATCTTTAATCAGGGTCATCCCTAGCTTTTCTGGGGCCCTACCCAGCCCCTCCAGAATAGGCCTGAGGGGGAGGGGGGCAGTTGGCTTGGGGGGTAGGAGGGAACCATTACCCCAACACAGGCCGGATCACTGCAATTCCCACCACTGGTGAGTGCAGGCCCGGCCCTGCTGCAGAGCTCAGGGGTGAGGGGCGGGACTGGGGCAGGAAGGGGTGGGGTGGAGCAGTGGCCCTAGGGAAGAGGTGGGGCAGGGGCTGGAGCAGCACACAACTGTGCAGGGCACAAGGAAATTAGGGGCACCAAATGGTCTACTTTGCATATGGGTACGGATGGCCCTGTCTTTAATAGTCCAAACCTCCCCAGGTCAACTCAGCACTCTGTGTTGGCCAGGAATCTTTTCTCTGGCTCCCCAGGGGCAAACCCAATTTACTCACCTGTCTTGATGACAATCCACACACTGACTGGCAGGACTCTATTTCTTCTTCCCTTTGGCATTTGTGATGGGCCAGCCTGTCCAGTTGCTGCCAAGTCAGGGACCTGAACTTCCGGAGTCATTGCTGTTGCTCCATCTGCCAGCCTGGCATCAATCATTTAGTCCTGAAGCTACCTATGTTACACACAAACGTGGTATAGGCAACACATTTCACAGCCAAAGACTGTGTAGGCATCGCTTAATCCCTTAATGGGAAGGGGGTTGGAGGATTCTGCCAACTACACCATATGTAAAAGTGTGGGCAGTAGCGGCATGCTCTCTTGTGGCACAGTAAATGTTCCCCATACCTCCACTTGGGGCAACATTAGGTTTACTTTCTCAACCTGGGGCAAGGTGAGACCAACACACACTAACAAAATAGCATGTCCTCTTTTAATAAACTTTCAGGAAAGGGGCACTTACAATAAACCAGTAGTTCTTAACCTTTTTTTCATTTGTGGACCCCTAAAAATATCAAATGGAGGTGTAGATCCCTTTGGAAATCTGAGAGATAGTCTGTGGACCCCTAAGGGTCTGTAGACCACAGGTTGAAAACTACTGTTCTATGGTAATGCATGATGGGGTTCCTGCTGTCAACCTCGTGCATCGATGACTGTAATATAGTTGCAGCAAAATGTCTGATTATCAAAAAAAGAAAAAAAAATAGCAGGCATAACATAATGCTCGAGAGTTTATATTTTTCCAGCATTTTTTGTTCTGCAGTCCTTTGGTCTTGTTCAAATTGCTCAAGCAACTAACTTGTAGGGTTCATCTACACTGTATGCTTCTTTTGGCAGCGTGTAGTGTACATACCCTTGTAACTCCCCCAGCATAGGCATAAAATATCCCTGTAGCTGGTCAAGCATGACTTAGGCAAGTAGCAGAAAGACAGGCCTGAAGGGTGTGGGTTATATGTATGTGAGTATGTCCCCTACATGCTCTCTAGTTGCACACCCATGTCTCCCTAGCTATACTGATATTTCCAGCATTGTACTGTAGTTTCCTGCTTCCTGCCTGCTGCTGGAGCATTCCCCTACTACAGGAAAAGACTCCAGCAGTGGGGAAGCAGTGGGGAAAGACTGGAGCAGCTGCTTCCTGCAGGAGCACTTCTCCAATGCAGGTAAAGACTCCAGCAGTGGGGAGACAAAAGGAGAGGCTCCAACAGCTCCCTGCTGCTGGACCCTTTTCCCACAGCCAGAAAAGACTCCAGCGGGGGCATTTCTCCGCTGCCTTCCCCCTGTCAGAGGTTTTCCTCCCAGCAGTCAAAGGCTCTGGTAGTGGGGAGTTGCTGTCTCCCTGCTGCTGGAATCTTTCACTTAGGGTGACCAGACAGCAAGTGTGAAAAATCAGGATGGGGGGTGGAGGCAATAGGAGCCTATATAAGAAAAAGACCCAAAAATCGGAACTGTCCCTATAAAATCGGGACATCTGGTCACACTACTTTCACTGGCACTTGTAGTTACACACTAGTGTGCAGATTCGGCTTGCTTTTCACTGTGGCTCGTAGCCACATGTACCCTACATGCCATTGACATTGGTGTGTTTGTGCAAATTCAGATTAATATAAAATGCTGGGTGCCCATTTGAACCTATATTTTAAATAGTAATTAGAGCATAAGGCCTACAAACCCTTCTGCTAACATGAATAGTCTTGTTGTAGACCTTATGGGATTTCTCCTGTCAGTGTTGTTTTAGTAAAGATTGCAGAATCAGCTGTTTAGTCTTCAAAAGGCATTCTTTCAGTCATGTAAATGATACTTTGGACTAAATTCAGCTCATCTTACTCATGTGAATTGTCTTACTAAAATCAATGGGACAGGTTATTTGATTCAGGCAAGCAGAATCTGGGCATTTTACCCATATAAATTGATGGGGTGGGGAGAGCAAACGCTCTAATTTCTCTAACACCTGTCACTCTCACCCATTCTGCTATTCTTTGAAAGTTATTCTTCTGGAAACATGGTTTACTGCTGCCCAGGAAAAAGCACCACTTGGATAATTTGCTTCTAAAACACTGTGTTTTGCCCACAGGGGTGGGCAAACTATGGCCCGTGGGCCACATGTGGCCCGCTGGCCATTTTTATCGAGCTCAGGAGGGGGCAGTCAGGGGACAAAGAGCAGGGTGGCTTAGATAGGGAGTGGGGTCCTGAGGGAGGCAGTTAGAGTTGGGGAGGGTCTCCAGAGGGGATGATCAGGGGACAAGGAATGGGGGAGATGTTGAATGGGTTGGAGATTCTCAGTGGGGCAGTTGGGGGTGGGAACTGGGTGGGGGTCAGTTAGGGGGCAGGGCCAGGCTGTTTGGGGAGACACAGCCTTCCCTACCCAGTCCTCCGCACAATTTTGAACCCCAGTGTGGCCCTTGGGCTAAAAAGTTTGCCCACTCCTGATCTATAAGGTGCCACAGGACTCTTTGTCACTCACCCATATCTTACTACTCCCAGGAGCAAAGATGACGTATGGGAGGAATTGTGATTCATGTGTGTCACAGTCAATCTAGGGTGAAATCCTGAACCCAGTGAAGTCAATGGGAAAACTGCCACTGACTGCAGTAAGATCAGGAGTGCAGCCCTACCTTCCCCTCTGCAATGAGAACTTCCACTGAAGTCAGTGGGAGATCTGCATGTGGATGGTTCACAGGATTTGGCCTTCAGTTTTCAGACAGATCTTATTCAGTCAGCCTAATAAGACTGAATGTTAAAGGAAAGCAGATTAACTGAATAATGGAAGCTATCTAATTTAGTTTGGTTCCCCTGTATTTTAATGTTTTTAGTGATCGTTTATACATCACTGTAAATTTAATCTAAAAAGAGATGCTCTTATGGTACAAAAAGTTTATTTAGTAACAGTTTTTTGTAAACATTTGAGGTAAATTGACATTTACATTAACTTGTTCTTACAGAATTGAATACATAAGGCACGTCTTCAAAGACACCACTTGAAACAGTTTGCTGCTTTTAATGTTATTAAAAGTCCCTGACCTCCCAGAAAATTTTCTTCTTTTATTGTGAGGTTCTGTAATGTAAAAGATAAGACAGCCTTTTGGTAACAAGAAACCTCTGAGTAAGCTTTCTTATGCAACATAACCTTTTAATGGTGAGAAAGGTGGAAATAGGAAGATATTCCCCATCTTAAAATATGTCCACATTTGTTTCATATGTTTTTAAGGGCTGAAACCTCACAGATTAGCTTAGCATATTAAAACAAATATAGGGCCCAAGCCTGCAAATTACTTTTCACATAAGTATTTTTTTTTACTTAAGCAAATAATCTCATTGCCTTCTACAGTACTACTTGTATGAATAAAGATCGCTCACTCACATGAGAGGGTTTTTGCAGGACCAGACCCTTATTTTTATCTGGAAAACAAAACTTTTACCTTTACAGCATCCTCCACAATATAACAGTGCAGTGTTTTGCCACAAGTATTGTTTTGTGTGGGACTTCAAGCCATACTGTCAATTTCTGACACAGAGAACTGATGTCACTGCTAATTTTTGCCATTAAACATCCTAAACACACATACAAAGTAAACAGATTATAGTAAAACCTACATTTCATGCTCTGATAATTCAGTTCATGATGAAGAATTAATTTTTTTCCATAATAGTGTGCTCCCTGTATACCATATATCAAGATCCTGTACTTTAAACCTATGCAGGAAACTGATAGTGGAGATTATGGTAAGAATTCCCAATATGAAATTAATTTTTTAATGGTACTGCCTTATAGCTGAAGAGTTTTGTGTTTATATTAAGACATTTCATTTTAGGATTAACACATTGGCAGGGTCATTGCTTTAATTTGTATTATACCAATGTAAACGTCCAAAACCATGTATTCAGTCCAAATGTACAATTCTGAAATAAAAAATGTAATGTAAACTTCAGGAAAGCAAAGTTACAAACAGAGCACACATTTCACAAGGAAAATCAGAGTAAAATAAAACAAATGCATCTAGTCGTGGGGAAAGAATAGCCTGTTTAATTCAGCTCTACTAAGGAATTTCATAAATAAAAAACAAGGGGCTAGATACTCAGTTTGTGTAAACTGCCATAGCTCAATTAAGGTCAATGGAACTATGACATTTTATATCAGCTGAGCGACTCTCCCCAGATCTAACTGGAAAAAAGACTAAAATATTATTTTTTGAAAGGATTGTTTTAATTTTTTACTGATTCTGCTATTAGGAATTCAGTCAAGAAAATAATATGAAGAATTACAGTATATCACTATAATTAGTGATGAGTGTCTTTTTTGGATGGATGACAAACATATTGGGCCAAATTAATCCCTGGGGAAAGGCCATTAACTTCATCTTTGCATATCAGTTGACTTCTCCTGTTACACCAGTGATGAGTTTGGCCCATATTGTCTTTCTAGTGCATGTTACATGTTCTCAAGAAGCTATAGACCAATGCTGGGAAAGCTCAGTATTTAAAGGTCACTTTTTTCTTTTTCTTTCTTTTTCATACCGAGAATATTCAGATTTTAACTAAGGGGGAATTAACAGGAAGTTCTATCAGACTTTTCACTGAATCAAAATTTAAAGAAAAGAACTGTAGTTTATAAATCATCTATGCTTCGTTTCTTTGGTATTAACAGATAGTTGCACAAACTGTGCAGGCTCAGCTACAGAAAACAATATAAATATTCTGATGGCCAAAAAACCATGTATTTATGTGCTAATAAATTTTATAAAATGTTTGTATTTTTGCTACACATTCCAGTTGTGAAAATATTGTGAAAAATATACTAACAAAATCTAGTGGGGGGAAAGGTTTTTTGGGAGAAAATAAATGTCAAATTTCTTGAATTATTGCAAAAATAACAACATTATATACCTGGTAACTTGTCCAAAGCATGACATTTTCTGTTTTTATCTTTTGCATATTATAGCATTTCCTTTAATCTTTTAAACTTTAAATATTACATGTTATTATCCTTCCCACCACCCATCTATTCACACAGTGAAGATGAATACTTCCTTCAACTTTAAAATACTAAAGCAATTTTGTAGTCCTTATTTGTGTTCCAATTCTACAATGATCTACACACCTACTTAAAATTAAATAGATGTGTAAGATTTCCAGGATTGAAGCTTGAGTAAGGGCTTCAGGATCAGATCCATCTAAGTAACATCTGTTACCATTTTCATTTTTGAGACAAATGAAACAAAATATGACAGACAAAATTATCTGAAAAACTTACAAATATTTCTATCCACAGATGCAGTTCCATTTCACAACACTTATTACTTCTTGGTATTCACAGCAGTTTTAGAAAACAATTAATTTAATGTATAAATTGAATCTGATTTTAATTTTTATTCAAAAACATGTTCAGACAAATGGTTTCAAGATTTAAATGTATACCTTTTGGCATAAACTAATCACTTTCCACATACTGAAAAAACCCATAACTATCCTATCATCTATAGCTTATATCAGGGCTCCTTACTCAAGGAAAACTCTATAACTTCAACAGGAGATTTGACAAAGTAAAAAGTACAGGAATCAGGTTCAATAGCATTATGGGGTGTTATCCATACATAGCTCCCTGAACTTAATGAAAATCTTTCCATTGACTTCAGTGGGCTTTGGATCAGGCCCAATAAGCATATTAAATATTATGCATACCATGCCAAATCCTGAGGTTATTTTATTCTTTACTTAGTAGACTCTCATTGATTTAAATGACAGTTTTCATGAGTAAAAATTGAGTAAAGCTCTCAGTATTTGCCCCACCAATGATATTTTCAAAGAAATTTGTTTCCTCCTTTTGATCCTGCAGGCTTCAATGAGAGAAAATGTACCCTGAAATCAATTGAAGTTTTACTTCTGCAAGATCAGTTATCATGACTGAAATTAAGAAACATTTTATAACACTCTAAATTAAAGTGTAGTTAACCAAGAAGCTTGAGATTTTACAGTTGTTTTGGTAGAATTTAAAGAAGCCAGTGTTCAAAACACAACCTGTGAGTTGTAGCTTTGCTTTGTTTTGTTTTATCTATTTTTTCAAACTATTGTTGATCTGATCTGCAGACTATTAGATCAGGTTTCTCCTAGGGAGCACAGTTAGAGTTGCAGTTCTCCTTCCCCACACCTAGCCTGTATAACTGAAATCAATAAGTCTTTTGCAAGGACAGCTTTTCAGTCCTTACTATACCTGAAAATGCCACATACCGCAAAACGCTTTGAACTCTGTGCAGGACTAACCACACATGTTAATCTGAAAATGGTAGATTAAATATCAGTTGATTTTAATCAAGTTATAACTATCTCTCCTCTTAGCTTTTTATATATAGTATGGGCCCACTCCATGGGTGTTTTGCCTGAGTAAGGATTGCAGGATTAGTGACAATACTGTAACGGGGGTCATATTCTGTTCTATGGCCCTGCTCCAGCAAAGCATGTACTCAAAATGCTTTTTTAGTTATATCAATATACAGCTGGAGATACTTACTCTTTATATTAGTGTGAATGAGAGCAGAATTTGGCCCTATGAATTTTGATGCAGTTCTCTAATAAGTGTCGTTAAAATATAGAGGTGCACATTCAGCAATATAATGACCTGACATTCAGAAACTGCTATAAATGTTAGTAGATCTAAACATTTTGAGGGCTAAATTCTGTCCTTATGTACATTTAACCCTATTTACTTCATGCTAATTTCAGTAGTGTTGCATGGGTGTAGCTAAGATCAGAATTCTTTTAACTTGTATGTTTGTTTGTTTGTAATGGCTTAAAACAGCTCATGAGAGGATGCCTTAAATTTTACTACTAAATAGTTGCTATCTTTTTTTTCTTGTTAATCAGCATATTAACCAATTCATATTGACTTTATTAAATATACAGAGTCCGCCTCAAGACTTTTAGTAGGCTAGAGTTGCATTTTGCAACCCTTTCTCACAGAAGTAGGTCAACTGAATTCAATGGGACAACTTGTATAAGGGTCTCAAGACAGAACCCCAACCCTGCTCCATGGTTCTTCAGAAATAATTTTGAGTCTGTTCAGGAAACTTTAAAAATGTAACATTTTAGTCTGCACTGATGGGAAATATTGTTAATTGTTTAATAAAATCAGCACATTCAGGAAAACGTATATTATCAGCTACACTTAGCCTTTAGCTACATAGACAACTAATCTCAGCTTTGCCTAGGTAAGCATTACATGGTCAGGACAACACACTTTGAACATGTAAAGGTTATCTAAGCGAATTTAGCTACACTATTTTAATAATAGCAGTTAAGCTTTATGTTTGTGGTGGTGTTGTAGTATGATGGTCCCAGAATATTAGAGAGACAAGGGCGGGTGAGGTAATATATTTTATTGGACCAACTTCTGTTGGTGAAAAAGAGCTTACACAGAGCTCTTCTTCAGGTCTGGGACAGGTACTCAGAATATCACAGCTAAATACAAGTTCAGCTTTATAGCAGCCAGCGGAATAGTGCTGGACTTCAACTAATTGAAGTGATCCTTTCAACTACAAGAACAAAAGTTAGGTCTGGTTCTGCATTCTTTGTATACCCAAATCTCTCACCAACGTTATCAGGAGTTTAAACTTCTGACTAACTTATGTGAGAGTATTTGTTACAATGAGAATGAAGAATTGAATCTCTTTTAAGGAAAGCTGACTCCTTAGAAAAATACCCATCATTTTTTTCACTGTTTTAAGGGAAACGGGCCTGATCCTACATTCCTTGTTGCACCATAACTTCATTTGACTTCCAACGCAGTTTTGATTGAATAAGGACTTCAAGATGAGTGGGCCCAATCCTGCTCCTATGGAAGTCCACAGGCAGTCTGCCATTGACTTCTGTAGAATCAGAATACGCCCTGAGGCTCTAAAATGTTGCCATGATATTTTGTTCACTTTTTTTTGCAGCATAGTATATTCTATGTCTGCTGTTTGTAGGTCTGTAAGACATTACAGATTGTTGTAGGACAGGGCTAATCACTTATAGCACACAGCAGGAAACAATGTTGCTTTGGACTTTACTTTTGTTCCCCCTCAATTTTTCCTGTGAGATTAAATATCAAACTAAAAGTATAAGTACACTGTCCAGTAATTTAAAACTACAGATTAAAATTTATTCTAAAACTGCTCAAATATTTTAAATGTATGCACTCTAGTTTTACTTCTATTAAGCATTTTTCCAATGATCTTAAGCTGATAAAAGCATGTATCTAATAGTCTAAAATGCAGAACCCTACTTTAGCCTATTATTTTGTTCATGAGCAACATAAGGGGTGACAGTGTACTGAAACCATAAGCCTTTGTTTCTGGATTACAAATTATTCTGTGTAATACTTTATGAGGTGTGTGGTGTAGTTTCCTGTCCTCCTCTAAGCAATTTCAGAAGTCATCTCAAAATATTACCAAACATATTCAAAGGAATACATGGGTTTAAAAACATTGTGTGGTTGCAGTTGGCAAACAATGGACAGAAGGTCAAACTGGATGTGTCCTTATGCATCAAGAGTAAAAAAAAATATTGTAATAATACAAAGATGAAGCTCAGAATTATAAAAGCTACTATGGGGGTTACCCAAACTTTGCCCAGCCAACAGGATCGCATTGGCAATTTGCCATGGGGGCAAAGGCTGCCCTGTTTTGCATTACATGGAAGAGACTATTGTCTCCCTGATGTTTAATATGGCAGGTTGGTCCATAGAGATGACAGGTGCCAGCGGGCAATATACCATCCTCATTTGCAAGGAGGTGGTTAAACAGGTCTGCATGGGGTTTCAGAGGAAGGAAAGAAATCAAGGCCTCTGCTCATGAAGTGCTTATATAAGAGAAGTGACGGTGAGGGCTCAGAGTATTAACATTGTTCTTGGAAGAGCTTCCATATGAAGGCACATGGCTAGCTGCCACCACTGCCACCACTTGTCATCTGTGCAAGCCCTCCATATGGCTGCCATTGGGATGTCTGTCATTGATGTCAATGACAGGGGATTGGTCCCTTGGTCCACGGGCTGCACTTTAGCCACCCCTGACCTACTAGAAAATGTAGATATTTATCTCCACTACAACTCACAGAGTGCAAGAACAGCAAGCTTCAAAGTTTGGAACCCCAACCTCCCTCACCCCTTGTGCTGGGGCATGGCCTCATCCCCAGTGCAGCTCCCCATCACATTTTGCTTTCATCGTCTGCTTCTCCCAGTGCTGGGGACCATGCTACACAGCTAAGTCATCTGACCTGGCTCTACTGCTGCTTGACTTACTAGCCCTGCTTAAGCGCCGTGTGTCTATGAGTAGTGGCGGCTCATGCATTTCTACTGTAGTGCAGGCAGCTGACTCTGGCCGCTCCCTTGTGGCCTCCTCTTCACCTTCTACATCCCACTTGCTGCTGCTTCCTCTGCTCAGGCTGGTGCTGCTGCTGCTATTGACTGCTGCTACAGGTGGCAAAAGAGGTGGCGATGGCAGTGGCTGCTCACTGGCTGTCTCTTGCTTTGGAGATTGTTGTCCGATGCTGCTGTGGGGAGAGGAGGCAGCTGAGATGGAGGCTGGTGGCTTCCTTTGCTGTTCGACTGCCAGATTGGTCCAGTTTTGCTCGGCAGCTAAGGCCTGGCTGCTGCCATTGAAGTAGGGGTTGATGGCTTGCATAGGTGTTGGGACTCGGGTTGGTGTTGGGGTGGGAGTGGCAGTATTGTGTCGCTCCTCAGAGAATGGAGGAGCCCTGGGGTAGCCAGCCAGGGAAGCTGTGGTGGCTAGTTGTGCCCTAGCAGGGGCTTCAGCATAGTAAGGCGCCACAGTCCGTGAAGAGAGCAGTGGGGTGATGGCACGTGAATCTGGCAGAGACGGCGGGACAGTAGGGAACACTGCCGGAGATGGCAGTGGCAGAGTGACAGGTTTGGAGTCCCTTGCAATGGTAGCTGATGCAACGGCAGTGGGGAGTGGATCAGGAAGGTATTGGTTGGTCACGCCTTGTTTGAGCTTCTTCCATCCAAGGTGGTACATCTCAAGCATGTTGAGCAGCAGCGAGACACATGCCACCACCAGCATGAAGATGATGAAAATGGTCTTCTCGGTGGGCCGTGAAATGAAGCAGTCCACAATGTTCGGGCATGGCCAGCGGCTGCAACGGTAGAGTGGCTTCAGCTCAAAGCCATACAGGAAATACTGGCCCACAACGAAGCCTATCTCAAACAGAGTTTTGAAAATGATGTTGAAGACATAGGTGCGGAGCAAAGCACCACTGATTCGGATTTTACCCCGCTCATCACGGATTGGTGGCTTCTCCTTCTTTGGGAGTGGCTCCTTTTTGGTGCTGCTATTGTTGCTACCCCCTCGGCCACCTGCTGCTGCGGCTTCCCCTGGGTGATTGTTGTCCCTGCTGCTTCCCTTCTTTTTTAACTCTTCCTCTTTCTTTTTCTCCTCCATGCGCACAATGTGCAGCACATGGCCCAGGTAGATGAGGGTTGGTGTAGAGATAAAGATGATCTGCAGCACCCAGAAGCGGATGTGGGAAATAGGGAAGGCTTTGTCATAGCAGACATTTTCACAACCAGGTTGCTGTGTGTTGCATGTAAAGTCCGATTGTTCATCTCCCCAGACTTCCTCGGCAGCAGCCCCCAGCACCAGGATCCTGAAGATAAATAGTACCGTCAGCCAAACTTTGCCAATAACCGTGGAGTGCTCTTGTGCATTCTCTAATAGTCTCCCCAGAAAGCTCCAGTCACCCATTGTTTCAGATCTCTAACCTACAATAAGAACATTATAGCAGTGTTATTAAAATAAAATAGAGAAGTAGATAAGTATATAAATCCCCAAATAAATACTTGACTATTATGTTTCATGTCATCACATGTATTAAAATATCTCTATATATTGGGGTGTATATTTTCTATTACAGAATATTGCATGTATATGTGTGTGTGTGTTTAGAATTGCATAGACCTGTGTCAGTGAATCATAGGCACCGACTCTGTGGATGCTCCAGGGCTCGAGCACCCATGGAAAAAATTAATGGGTGCTTAGCACCCACTGGCAGCTAGCTCCCACCCCAGAGCATTGTGTTCACCAACGGCCCTGCCGATCAACTCCTCCCCCTCCCTCCCAGTATCTCCTGCCTGCTGCAGATCAGCTGTTCTGTGGCATGCAGGAGGTGGGGGGGGAAGGGCGGGGGAGGGAGAGGAGCTGGAGGGCGCACTTGGGGGAAAGAGGTGAGGCGGAAAGAGGTAGGACAGGGCTGGAGGTTTGGGGAAAGGAGTTGGGGGGGGGGGGCTAGGGCAGAGCAGGGGGGGTGAGTACCCCCAGGACCTGGAGGAAGCCAGTGCGTGTGCAGTGAATAGAAAATTCTGATTTGCTAGTGTCTTACATCTAATTTGTACTGTGTAAGTGTCATCTGCAGGATGGTAGGTGGGAGAAACTCAGACCTGTAATCTCTAATAGGCTTTAAATATCAAACTACTAGCCTGCTCATTTTTTACTTCCCCCATCTCAGATAGGCTGACCAAGCATCTAATTGTTTTAAGAAAATCTTAATTGAATGTTAATATCGTTGTTGTTAGTAAGATAAAACTGCCAAGTTATACAAAGTTTGGCTGACATTATTAGATTAATACTATAATATAGTCCTGGTCACGGTCCAGGATCTCACAGTGCTAGGTGTTGTACAAACATAGAACAAAAAGATTTTCCCTGCTGCGAAGAGCTTACAGCCTAATTCTGTAATTGTGAATGTATACATTGAAAATAAGCATGTTCTCTTGAAAATCAGGTAATAGTTCAGATTGCCTATTTTTGATCGGAAAGGAACACTTGATAAAAGAAACTTCAAATATGTGGAATGCAGTATTAGAAACCATGGGATGAATAGTATAAATGAACCATACTTTCCCCAGCATCCTGTCAGTTGGTTCCCATTGGGAATTGGTGCTTCAGTAAGGTTATTTTGCCAAACCACATCATGTTGGAACCCAGGCTTTTGCTATATAAAGTTATCATTTAGCAGAGAAAGTCCTCATGGCTTTATTCTTAGTAAAAAAACCAAAATGTTAGTTTAAACTTTCAAAAGTGTCTAATGATTTTGAGAGGCTCTGTTTTTGGATGCCGACTTTAGATACTTTAAAGAGACCTGATTTTCAGATGGCAGGTACTGAACACTTTCTCAAAATCAGAGTCTTTGTTGGGCACCAAAAATGGAAGCACCCATAATCATTAGTCACTTCTGAAAATAGAAGCCATTATTTTTGATTTGCTTCTGGATGAAGGTAATGCAGCTCACTAGCCTAGTAAACTTTGATACGTCAGACCATGTTTTGTGTTTTACATGTCAACACCGCTCTGAAAAAGTGTAAAGGGCAGTCAATAAGGCTAACTTCAGAAATATCTGTGGCATATTGCTTCTCTCTTGCCCCTGGAAACCCAATAAAGTAATTTGTACACATGAAACCTCAGTATATTATCAGATTAGCTTGGGTATCTAGCCCTTGGTTTGGTTTTTAAATTCTCAAGATGCTGATATTAAAATGGCTAAATTAAAGTTTTAATGTGATGGAATCAGATCATCTACAAAGAAAATACTCTTAAATCTTCACTCCTTAGCATGAAGAAGAATATATATACATACTATATGTGTGTGTGCTGTTCACTTCTCAATTAGCAAAGTGGTTACCACAGTCAGATGCTATTCTATTATACTGACTTTCATCGTAACCTGAACGTTGTAATGGCACTTCTATGCTGATACTCTGATTCAGCTTGCGACTATAGGTTTCGAGTTTACAATGCTCGATCCCTCAGTGGAGTAGATTGTGGTTCCAACTCAGGACGTTCCAACTTACAATGCAATTGTAAGGAACCAATTGTGTCATAAGTCTGAGGACTGCCTGTATTTAGTTTACAGAGATTTGTAGCTATAGTGTCCAATATTTTGTAAAATCGTTTTTTTCCAAAATATGTGTAACAGTCTTCATGATAAACTGTAACATGCCTAACAGCTTCTGTATGCAAATATCTAGACATTAACATCTTGTTTCATTGCAGGGATTGATTTTCTTAAATGTATTGTAACCCATATGTAAAATGCACCACTTGATTTTCTGTAAGGAATGCATTAGTGCTGTTGAATACTTGTTAGTTAAATTACATTCTATTTCTGATTCTATTCCGACCATTGTTTTTTTCAGAAATGAAAATATCTCATTCCCTTTTCCTCCCCTCAAAAACCATGTTTATGAATTGTACTATATCTTTCAGCTATTCAGTTAAAATACAGTATGTTCAATTTTAGATATGCAATTCCAATTACAATGCTATCTATTTTTATACAAAGAAATTAAGTGCTTGGTTTTTCAAGATATTATTCTTTCATACACATTAGTAACAATGTGCAGTTATTATTGTATAGTTTAAGAAAACAGAGTACTAACAATTTTTTCTTCCTTTCATCACTGAAAAGTTAGTCTTCTAGAAAAAATTGCTATTGAACTGCTTATTAAAACAGTAACCCTTTTAGCTTATGAAGCTCCTTTTCTAATACAACATTAGTGACGCTATGCACTCTGTGATTAAACTAAACTGATTTTTTTAAAGACACAGATTTTTAAAGAAATATTATTTTCTTTCAAGGCAGAACTAAGGGTATTTAAGTATCTTACCTATACGTTTCTATACTTTAACATATTTACATTTCTTCTAAATTTAATCTTAGCTTTGAATTTCCTGGGTTTATAATATTTGTTTTCAGGATATTTTTTAATTAAGGAGAGTGTTAATTTTTGGGGAGATAATTAACCTTGCAAATTTTTGTCCTAAATTAATGTACTTTCAATAATAGCTCCATTTTCATGTATTTTGAGTTAGAAGTGTTTTAATTATTAAAAGGGTTATACATGAACAGTAAGATTAGAGTTTGATATTTCTAATGATTTGAAAATACGTACTATCAAACTTAAATCAGTTTTCCTCCTATATTTCACATACCTTTGCGTGCACACACAAGATTTCCCTTCCCTGCTCTCTCTCATGAGTAAACCTAGTGAAATAGGTAGTTTGGGAAGATCAGTATTTAGGATGAAGGGTCATTTTATCCCTATGCTTCTCCATCAACAGAGGCTGGCTTATTAAATCTTCTCCTTTACAGAAACTCACTCAGAATTACCCTGTTTCAAAATGGTTTCCATCACTCATTGTTCTCAATGAATCTGAATCCACAGGCTATCTTTAGTAAAGATGGCCACTGCCTCCCATTGATCCCAATAAAAGTGACACCAAGCAATCCTAATGAAAGTTGATGGCCCCTATGCTGTCAGGAAGCAGAAAAGAGAACTGCAATGACCTGGTGAATGGGAGTGATGGCCATCTCGGCTAAGGGTCACCTGTGGTCTTAATCCTGTCCAGAACAATAGGAGATGGTGGCCATTTTGAAAGCAGAGTTTTTTTGATGAGTTCCTCTAAAGAAAAATTATATTATTCAGTCTCTGGTGAAAAAGAAACTTTCATCTAAACAGAGAATGGGGAAATTACAAGTAATCCTAAACAATTTATGTTCTATAATTTCCTATTGTATCAGTGTTATTAAACATTTTTTTAAAAAATAGACAGTTCCTGAACTGAGATTATTGGAGACAAAAAATGGTCTAACAGAATGCTAAATTTCTTAAAGTACACCTTTAAAAATTAATTTTAACTCATAAATTAATTAATGGATTTCCTTGTTTGTTATCAGAAAATATAATTGGTACCCAAAGAAAAAGTGCTGTAAGTGTGGGGAGGATACAGAATAATCTTTAAACATAACAAAGCAGTTGAATACCTGCTTTAATTCAATCTTAACTATGCAGCTGTAATCAATGCCTCCATAATGTATATATTTCAGATATAAAAATGTGTTAAAAATCGGATTTCCAAAGGTGCTGCGCATTGGCATCTCCAATTGACTTGGGGTCACTCATCACCCCTGCAAGTCAGACCCTAAATCTCCCATCAGTGTCCTAGGTTTGTCTGTGTACCTTTGTCAGGGATAGCAATGGGTGGAGACACTAATTTTTGCCACCATTATCTGGACCTGCTCTGAGTAGAGTAAGATAACATGCTAGTAAAATACTGGTCAAACAATAACTGCAAATGTCTCAACAGTAAATCCTTTGGACCATATCATGTCATTGAAAATATGGAGTTCTGCTTAAAAATCAATGAGCAATTTGGTTTAAAAATCAATGGGATGGTAATACATATTTCGTCTAATGGAAGCAATTGCATGAATAAAGAAAGAAGAACGTGGCCATAACAGTTTAAAAATATTCAGAAAATTCTATCCTTATACTGTCCAAGCATCATAGCTGTCCAAGAAACAAATTTTGGTACTACAAAATGGTATGAGATCAAGTGTGTGTGTATAGGGGTGGAGGGAGGTAGCTGGGTGGTTGGGTGGGTGCCTGTTTGTAAAGTGAGAGAGAAAGAGAATTTATATATATATATAAGGCACTACTTCATTTGCGAGATTGCGGATCCCACAATATGAGGCTTCCACTGCAATTTTTATTTTAATGAGCTAATTTTGCAGTCCACAATTTTGTGTACATTTAGAGCATGCAATTAGTACTGCACTAACATTCAGTGCCTGTAAAATGTAAAAGACTAAAGTTATTGGACTCGATCTCTACAGCAGTTGTTTTAAGACTTCTAGTCTTTTGAATTTTATATTGTACCAGTCACTTTTTTTTAATGAATATAATATAGTTGCAGCAATATAGCTGGTTCTCAATAAAGTTAGCAGGATTAACATAATACTTGAGTGCTTACATCGTTCCAGCAATTTTTTCGTAAACAATTGGTCTTCTCTGGCTTTTCCAAATTACTGCTATTAATAAAGGTCCATTATTATTTTTCTGAGATTTTTGTGTGTCTTGTGTGCAACTCAATTGCAATCATTTTAAGATTATCCCGCGATTCAAGTAGACTTATAATTATGGTGACTGATCTCTTATCACATTTATTATATAGAAGAAAAACAATAACTCATTAACAGTTATCACTTCTAGTCATACTTCTTGAAGATGTCATGACAGCACATCACAGACACTGTGTGTGAAGCAATATGACTAATAATTTTATTTATAATTGTGTGTATATATAAATTGTAGAATCTCAAAATTTTATCCCCATGTTATATCACCAGAATCATATAGTTAATGAAAAATATTAGCCAAGGATTATATTGCTAAATCCTTTATTAAGCAAAATTCCTAATCACTTTCAATGGAAACATCTTTAAAATTGATAAGGATCTTCAAAATTAAAAACATTAAACAACCAGAAGGCCATTATTCCCTGACAGTGAAGGATTGTGCCCCTGAAAGAGAAAATGTGTGTATGTGTAGTACTTTGTCAAATCTCAGTTAAATATATCAAAAGATGAGACTTCTACAGCATTGTAGAAACCTAATAGATGTCATGGTCAGGAATTTTCTTGAAATCAAATCTACATTTCCTTTTATTCTATTATTCCTAGTTATATCTTTTTTGTAATCTTGATCTCCTATTTGTTTTAGATTGTTATACTGATCTCTCTATAGATGTGTTTGAGAGACAATGGCATGTAAGTGAGAAAAGAACTTTGAAAAATGAAATTACCATCTCATTTTTAGTTAAATTACCAGACACCACAGTCACTATCCATTGTAGTTTTAACCATTGGTTGAATATAGCATTTTAAATTTAGTATAAGTGGTTCGCAGATATGACATTACACAAGGTTTCCAGTGTGTCACAATATTAAGAATTTTTTCTCTGATCTTTATTATATATGTGATCAGATGTCTTCAATGAAACTGAAAAAGAAAGAGTCAATCACTTTTCAGTTTATCTGGAAAGAAAGAGCTATAAATTGTACACAAAGAACAAATGTTTTTGAACCAAACTCTCTTCCTTTCTCCAGAAGGGATTGTAAACACAATATTGCCTTTAAATTCATCTTGCAAGCTAATTTAAAACGTTAAGATTTTAATATTAAATCCTTTATGAGAACAGTACATCAGTTGCATACAGAAAGAATACTACAGCATTTGGATCTCTTATATTTGTAAAGGTTTGTAAAAAAATCTAAGTGTGGCAACAAATCATTCACCTGACCTTACTATTACCTTAGATGTTTTATTAGTTCTGAGCCTATTCCTGACTTCTTTAGTTAGGCAAAACTCCCACTGACTTCAGTGAAAGTTTCCCCTGAGTAAAAGAAAGGTAGAAGGACCTCAGGAGGGAGCCCGTTAATCTGCATCTGCTACACCGTTCTGTTTAATCACGAACAAATCTGTGCTGTTCATCACCTTCAGGTAAAAAAAACAAACACACACCCCCTCGCAAAAAAGAAAATGTTTTATTGGCATTTTAGATTGCTATTTGTAAATGAAGAGCATTTTACTGGCAAATTATTATATTTTTAAAATGTAGAACGATGGGCAGCGAGCAGGCCACTGCAGAAACACTTTGGAGCTTAAAATTAAACTAAATCTACTGTTAGAATGGCTAAAGCAGGAATGAGACGCATCTGTCAGATGCCTAGATCTGAAAACTGCATAATCCAGAAAGAAATCAACAGTCCCTTCGAGTTCTGAGTTAAAAACATAAACCCCTTTCTCATCAATGGCTTGCAGAGACCCCGGGAGGAATGTGGAAGGTTTTGTGGGAAAGGGGTTTCAAAGTAGCTAACAGTGACTGTGATTGATACAATTTTGGAGAGAAGTTAAAGAGCTATTTTTTTTTGAGTGACCATGTTCCAATCCCTTTCAGGCATATTTTTACCAGAAGAAAATATTTGCATATGCCTATTATTCTGTACTGCGCACTATTTTACCTTTTCTGACCATTCAGTTCACTGCTTGCTCCTCTCGTTTACTTTTTATTATAATGCCGTACATGCTGTCAAGATTTTAGGTAAGATTTCAGTCTTATATGATTTATTCAGAGAGAAAAGGTTCTGCCTAAAGAAAAACTCCTACTATTTAAATCTTGCATTAGCAGGCGTTGCCTAATTGAACCACTAATCTTTCTGGGAACTCGAAATATTATTGTCTCAAGTCTTCTATATTTTGGGATTTTGAACAATTGAATGTTCATCTTTTGAAGCTTTTTCGTAACAGTTAGACCAAAGATTGTTGTCAGTGTAAGCTAATTGGGTTGGTATGTATTAAAGTACTTTTCAATCTTTTGCTGTTAGTATGAATGCTCATATTTTAGGAGGGTTTTTTTCAAATAAATGTATTTCAGCCTAGGAAAACCCCAACACATTTATACTCTTCAAGGTAATATTACGATATAACTGAAAGAATAAAGCTGAAGGCAGTTGCGATAGATGTTGTTTACCGCATATTGTTGCGCCTTTTAAGAAGTTAAAAGAAATAACCGGTGAATTTTCCACCACTACAAGGTTAAAAGGGAACTAAAATGTATCTTGGTGCTGAAGTTATTTAACAAAATAAATATAAGCTTCTAACTGTATTTTGGCAAAAGCGCTGGTAAACAAAATGAAGGGAGGTGGTAAAAGACAAACGGATAATATTCACGAGATAATACCAATGATGCGGTACCGCTACATAAAACTTAACATGACTTGGTATATTATGTGTGTAATGTTGTTCTAACATTGTCCAAAAAATGCTTAATTCACCATTTTATTATATCAACATGGTTTTTATGAATCCCCCTGCATTATAGGTCTCTGGTACCACCCTTGTTAGGTGCTTATCTCAGCAGGAAGCAAACTGCTGAGCCAGGGCAATTAGTGCCTGGTCAACTGATGCTTATTCTGAGCAAAGCGACTTTTTAAAAACAATATCGTTCCCCTTCCTTTCTCTTTTTACGTCTTTTCATATGTACGTGTCCTCGCCACTTCATCATATGAGCGGCAGACCGTGCCTGGCACTGTTTTGTAGGGCAGTAAAGAAAATCGCGACACCAGCTCTGTGCCAGCTCTCTGAACCGACCCTCGCATTCATTCAGAGAGGATGGATACATTTTCACTCGTGAATATAGATAAACCCGAAATCTCGACCCAGTGACCTCTGAAGTGAGGAACAGTCACACAACTAGGACTACACCGCTGTCGCTCCATCCATATGCACACACACAGCGTATCTATAGAATATGTAACGTAATAACGTAGATCTACTACTCTAGCACATACACATCGCCCTACGTTGAAATGTTACAAAATCTAATCACCAACAGGCAGCATATTTGTATCAACGCTTTTAAACAAACACGTCCCGCTCCGCAGAACCAAAAAACACAGTAAAAATCCAGAAATCAACGTGTGATTACGGTCAAAGAAAATCGCCTGGTGCTTTTCCCCCTCGGCTGACTCTGCAGGAACCCAAGCCGCGGATAACCCCAGGGAGCAGGCTGCTGTTCCTCCCCAGACGCAGGCAGGCCGGTGTTACTTACGCTTTGCGGGAGCAGCATTGCTGTCAAGTAGTAAAACCTTAAACTCTGCCGGAGGATCCAGAGTCATGGCTCGTTTCAAAACAAATCCCGGAAGGCAAAGCGTCCATCGGATTATTACAAATAAAAAGTAGAAACTCACGGGCCGGAGGGGGGGGGCTGATACACCGCTGAGTTACGGGCTCTCCCGGGTACTAAAGAGTTAGTTACCTAGACCGCCGCGAGGCCCCGGGCACAGAACCGCGACTTTCTCGAGGTGAGGGAAATGCGAGGAGAGGTGAACACATGATCATCGCAAACATGCTGCCCAGCCCCGCCAGCCAGCCCCGGGCGCCCCCGCGCTGCGCCGGGGGTGGGCACCCCCCGCCCACTCCTACCTGAGGGGATGCTACAAGTAGTTAACTACCGCGGGCAATGCGCGACTGCCCGGGCCATCGGGCGAGTGAGTGGGGTTCCAGACAGACTCGCCCATAGGCTGAGCGGGCGGCCGTCCCGCCCTCCACCTCTTCCCCGGGTCCCGGGCCGCAGCCCTGCCCGCTTACCAAACAGCCCTGGCCCCGGCCAGCCCCGCTCGGTCGCTCCCAAAGCTCCTTCCCGGCACATGGGCGCTCTGGAGGGGGCGATCGCTCACAGGCAGAAAGGCGGGCAGACCCAGTCCCCCTCAGCCGGACGTGGAGCACGTTGAGGAGACTTAAGGCTTGAATCCCTCCCAACCCAGGGGCTCCGCTTCAGCCATCTCCGCTGGCCCGTTGCGTGACTCTGCCTGGCTGAACCCGTCAAGTTAGCGACCGGCTGGGCAAACGCCACGCCCCTGCTCCTTGCAACGCGCTGCCCCGGGGCTGCGAAAAGCAGGCGGCTGGCTCCCGAGTTGCTGGGGCTGACGCTTTCTCAGCGGTTAGAGCCCAGGGGCCAGCGCGAACGGGACCCTGCCCGGCACAGACCCGCTCGCTGGCTTTCTCCTCTCGGAGAGTCCCTGCAGCTGTGCTGGGGATGTGCCTTTGTCTCAGGCACAGCTCCACTGAGGCAGGCAGGTGAGTTTAAAGCCCAGGTCTGCACATTCCCATAGCCACTGGCTCCCCACCTCCAAGGAAGTGGCAAATGTAGGGGGTCTCACGTTTTGTTTCTTAGCTTTCCTTTGTAGCACGGAATCATTGTCCAGTTGCCGTCGCGTGCCGTCCAAGGACTGATGCAAGGGAGTGCTTATATTGGCTCTCACTGATCCTTTGCAAATAAAGAACTACATGGTGATTTCGATAACTTCATATCTTGGAGGGAATATGGAGGTACTTTAGAAATCGTAATATTTCTGGAGGAACGTGCTTTTAAAAATTCACGCTTACTAACATCTATTCGTTATAGGGTGGCCAGACAGCAAGTGTAAAAAATCGGGACAGACAGCGGGGGGAAATAGGAGCCTATATTTTAAAAAAGCCCCCCAAATCAGGACTGTCCCTATAAAATCGGGACATCTGGTCACCCTAATTCGTTAGTAAAATTTATACTTTGCAAGGAATAGCGCCACCCAGTGACCTCCAAGAGTATATGCGGACACGTGAGCGGCCGTCAGTACTCAGCTCGGGGTCTTATATATACATATAAGTTCGTGGGTGCATCAGAGCCTTTCATCTGTCTACCACAGTTTTCAGTTTGACCAACAATCAAAATAGCTACCACCCGATCAATAGCTGTTTGGTGGCCAACCTGAAATGAATTGGTGGTTCCAGTCCAGTTCCTAGAAGGCCTTTATCCACAACAGAAAACATCTTCATAATAACTATGCACTGCAAGGAATTTCTAACTGGGGGGCCAAAAACTCAATAGGCATAGGAACTGAACTATCTCACATCTGTAGAGATCTTTTCTTGCACCCATTTCTTTTTCTATTTGTTGGGCTGAAACACTGATGATGTTTTCACTGTTTTGTGTTCCTAGGTTCTTTTTGGTTTTTAGCCATGGAAATGTAAACTCTGTACTTCAGAATTGTACTGATTGTTTTGTCTCACATTCCTTGGAGGAAAAAACATTGGGATTATTCTGTCTGTTCCTATTTCTCAAGGTCTTAGTAGACCTTTCTGAGCCTCTGGGCTCTTTGACTTTTCTGTTTCCTCAACCTGAGTCACTTACTTTTGTATCTAAGACAACTAAGAAGAGAATGGTAAGTTTGCAGCATCATAGTCTAATTCTGCTAAAAAATATTTAGGGGAAAATTTTCCAAAGGCACACTTGGGAGATGAATGCCTAGCTCCCATTTTTGCCTTTGAAAATCTTCTCTTTGATCTTTATTTAACTATTCTTTACATTAGAGCCACATACATAAAACCTTGGCAGTCTTAGCTAGGGACTAATCTAAAATCCACTGGAGTCAAGGGATTCCCGATGGACAGGATCAGAATTGCAAACAACCTTGACAAAATGGATAATTGGTCTGAATTCAACAAGATGAAATTCAATAAAGGTAAGTGCAAAGTACAACACTTAAGAAGGTAAAATCAAACACACAACTACAAAATGCGTAATAACTTAGTAGGTGCTAGTATTGCTGAAAAGGGGGTTGGCCCACTCTACTTCGCACTGGTGAGTCTCAGATGTAGTAACATGTCCAATTCTGGGTGCCACTCTTTAAAACAAATTAGAGAGAGTCCAGAGGAGAGCAACAAAAATGACAAAAGTTTTGAAAACCTGATCTTCGAGAAAAGGTTTTTTAAAATGGGCATTTTTACTGTTGAGAAAAGCAGAGTGAACGGGGACCTGATAAGTCTTCAGTTATGTTAAGAGTTGTTATAAAGAGGATGGTGATCAATTGTTCTCCATGTCCACTGAAGGCTGGACAGGAAGTAATGAGCTTAATGCAGCAAATGAAATTTAGATTTAGGTTTAGCAAAAGCTTTCTAATTATAATTATAAGTTCTGGAATAGGCTATGAACAGAGGCTGAGGAATCCCCATGACTAGAGATTTTTAAGAACAGGTTGGACAAACACTTGTGAGGGATAGTTTAGGTTTACTTGGTCTTACCTTAGCTGAGGGGGCTGGACTTGCTGACTTCTCGAGGTCCCTTCTAGTCCTACCTTTCTATGATTTTGTGTCAATGAGCTTTGGATCTGGTGCTTAATTTAGTTAGTTTAGAACTATTGTTTGAACTGATTTAAGACTGTACTTCTTTTATAAGCATCATAGTCATGTTGTCAGTCCCTGATACCATAATTTTCAATGTGCAGGCAGGCTTATGAGCCAGATCAATTTTAATGGATCTCTGTGCTGGTTCAAAAGTCCATCCAAGTGTTATTAATTGCAGAATTGAGGCTTTAGCTCTAGCCACCTAATGGAAACTGCTAAAGTGATGAAACTCTCTATCTACTTAAATGCCCATCTTCCACTGTTACCCAGAGTTTTCAGAACCCAAAGCTGTGGTAACTTAACTGTTTCTCTCCAGGCAGTGTCAGCAAAAGATCAACAGGGGCACAGCTTCTCCATCTGATAAATGATCGATACAAATAAGCGTTCTTTCACCCAAAACTACTTTTTTAGTGGGTCTTGTGCACTCTCTCTCTCTCTCTCTCTCTCTTTGTAGCAGTAGGTGTTAAGATGCTTTCAAAGAATCAACAGCTAGGCTTCTGGAAAGGCTCTGCCTTCCATCTGGCTGCTGGGGAATGTAGATGTCAAATCCTTGCCCAAAGAAAAGTTTCTTCAGACTGCTCCAAAGAACACTTTGTAACTAAACTTTTTATACATTTTCTCTGGACAAAGCACATAATTCGTAATAGCCCATAACAGGCTAACAATTTCCCTAGCAACAATCAATAACTATTCATTATTCTTCTTAGCAGCAAAGCATTTCTAGTCATAACAATAAAACTTACATATTAGAGGCACCTAAAATCAACCTCAGCTTTCCAAACATTCCTTCTATTTTCATGGAACCTTAACCCCTTGTCCCGATCTCCCATTCTGATTGCAGAGCTGCGAACATGCAGCTGCATGGCCTTACCCCTCAGGATTCTAAAACTATCCCTAGCTATGTGATGTTTGGGTTTCAGCTGGCAGTGGCTAAACATACGAAATGGCTGACTGCAGTCCTATCAAATTCTGGTGTACATGCAGGAATGTCAAATTCCGGGGCTACATTCCCCTCCTTGCAGATAATATACCTTTACTATTGAGATCTGTACACATACATACACACACACAAAGCAAGTTCTGTGGGTTACTAGTGCGGCCCAGCATGGGCTCAAGGCTTTCAACCGAGACTGAGCAATGGTCTTTTAACTGGTACTCTCAGTTTTCACCCCTGATTCTGCCTTGTTATAGACTAGTCTTCATGTAAGTTCCCTTAGGGAGTACCCATGGACTGCAAAAGTGTGGGCTTTGCAACCAATCGATCTTCCTTCGAATTCAGCACGTCAGCACCAGGAACAAAACAACTACCACTATCTCAAACACCAAACTAACCACAACTGGAAGTAAAAACAGATTAAAAATCCCTGTTGCCATGGGGGACCATCCCAGCAATGTCTCTGAGCATTTGTATTTCAGATCTTTGCTTACCCTGTCAATTACTTGTATAATTTCACTGGTTGAGAGATGGACAGTGACCATAATCTTAAGTCCCTCTGGTTTTGCAGCATGTAAATAATTCCTCAAAAGGGGATGCTGAAGTGATATCTGCAAAATAATTAAATTCATTCCAATGGATACAGGTATTACATTTGAATACAATGTGTATTTCACTTTTAATCGGCTATATTTTAACTCAGCACTTGAAATTAAAATAACATCCTTCAATAACTATAAAGTGGCAAAAAAATCTATTTTCATAGGGATTATGTGGTACATGATGCACATAAGTAATTATGAGTATTGGGCATGAACTTCTAAGACATACCCGGTGGTCACCCACATACACAATCACAGATTCATTTACAAATGGACTAATAGCATAATTACATTTTCCCTCTGTTTTTTCTAAATACACAGCCTGTGGTGCATTCATATCCAGTCCCATGTTTTTCTAAGCAGCCGCCCAATTCTACTGTCTGTCACCCCTGGGCCTCTTTTGTTACCCCATACTCTGTGGTCCATGAGCTCTATCACTGTCTGATTAACATTAAGGCCCAAGGCCAAAATGGGGGAAACCCACCTTATTTCTGCTTCTGACATTAATAAAACAAATACAGTGATTTCTGCAGATCCTTCATCATAGGTAAAATTTACCATTTTCCACCAGAATTGTAAATCCCTCTCAGTCTCAGTGGATTTTTTCCAAATAACGCTCCTAATTTCCAGTATCCCACTCATACCATCTCCAATTATGTCCTTTACGACATCAGTAATGCATACCAGAGCCAAGAAAACATTCCTCTAGAGGGCACCAACAGCTTGCAAGAGATGGAGGTGGTCCTTTTCTTGGGATTGCTCCCATTTCTCTAAAATATGTAACATCCCATTCTGTATGGCATTTAGCAGACCTGAGGATACCCTCAGAGGCAATGCTAAATACTTTAGGTGTTGCCAGACTGCATTCATTTTATTCCCAACCACTTCCTCATTTGTACTATTAAGAACCCCTACCCTTGTGCCAAATGTGTCTCTTTTTACTCTGTCCTTGTGGGGTCAGGGGACAGCATGAAAATTAAACCAATTTTTCCAGCCCTCATATAATGATTGGACAAACTTTTCACAATGGGGTTCGTGCCAAGATGTTTGCTAAGGTGAGGTCCACAATAACCTTTTTCAGGATGTGGGTTGTGTTAATCACTAATTACTTATTTACATTGGTTTGAACCACATATGCTCCCCAACCAAATTAATTACACTTAGTTCCAAAATCCACACGTCTATACTTTTTACTCCTTGGGGTCCCTGAAGGAGCCATTTTCCTGTCATATTGGGCTGCATGTTAATAACCATTTTACCAAGCACCATTTAACTACTTTATTAGCCAGTCATTCTTTATCCCTATTATAAATTTCTTGAGCACCCAGAGCCTCCAAAGTTCATGTAAAAATAACATATCATTCCCCTCTGGTGTCAATACCTATAATCTTGCCTTCCTTAAATATTCTCGTCTGGTATTTGGGAATTAAATTTGGTATTTCAGCCTAAAATGAATTGTCTTTTCCCCTGGAGATGTCTGCTTAGGGATGTCATTCTGCAAGTGAATGCACTTGGACTCATTACAATTAAATAGCAGCCTGTCAGTTTCAGCGACACCAGTATGTACCTGCGTAGCCTCCAATTCCTCCCACTAACAAATCCATTCCCCCACTAACTTCTGGTTTATACATGGAGGGTGATGCTGTTGCCAGTGTAGTATATAGGGATTCTGTAGTTGACAGAACGGACCATTTGCAATCCAAACCAAGATACATTTCCAGTTTTCACTCATTCCCACGCTAATAGTTACTTTGTCCAAGTTTATTGAAGTGGCATCATAACTATCTAAGAAGCCTAAAAAAGTCATTTGTTCTCCAAGGATGTTGGGATCAAAAGTGATGTCGCGGGTGTTGTTCACCTTACATTCCACTGTCATCTGTGGAAGTTTCTCCACACCTTGAATACAGCAGGTTCTGGGTTTACACCACCAAAGGAGCAGGTCTGCAGTTCAAACACCAGCAAAAGCAGCACACAGGAGTGCATAATCGCCAAGAGCTTCCAGCATCCACATGATTAATAATCTAAAACACAAAGCAAAACAAAATTCCCCTTCCCCCATATAGTGGGAGGTATCACTAAACATTTATGCTAAACTTATTAACTTTAACTTTCTCTTCCTCCCCGTTTTTTTCCGCAGGGATGGGGCTCTTGAACTTTAACTAAGCTTTGAGCATCCACTTGGGGCTCAGAAAATTCATCTGTCTTGATTTGCTTAGGGTTTGCTGGGGCTGGACACATAACAGTTAATAATCTTGCCAGTTAATAATCTTGCCAGTGAGTACATATTTCACTGGGGAGTAGGCAGTTTTCAGTAACACGGGAGACTATCCCACTAGATATTCCCAATGCTGCAAAGCTACAATGCTGCAAAGCTGTGAAGCCCAAAACAGTGTCAATACCTGAATTCCCTCTGTACTTCACCTAAAGTTTTGGAGGCATAACCTGCAGGCCAGAGCCCCATTCCATGATTCTGACCCAGTACATCTCCCATCCCCTTTCTTTAGTTGCCAGCTACAACACAAATGGCTATCCCATTCTGCTCCCTCCTTTACCAATTTCTCTGAGAATCCCTCAATAATATCTCAGAAGATATTAACGTTTCCCGAAATGGATCTAAAAGCCATGACATCTGTGGGAGCTGGAAGTTTAAGACTCAGCTCCACCCTTTGTTGATAAGGGGAATGCCCCTCCTGTCCCCAAATCACTCTAAGGTAATTTGCTTAGTGGGAGCACAACTGGACTTTCTTTAGGTTTACTTTAAACCCTGTTTCCTGAATCTGGACATGATACTCCAGTTGAGGCCTAATCAGTGTGGAGCAGAGCAGAAGAATTACTTCTTGTGTCTTGCTTACAACACTCCTGCTAATACATCCCAGAATGATGTTCACTTTTTTTGCAACAGCGTTACACTGTTGACTTATATTTAGCTTGTAGTTCCCCCCAGATCCCTTTTTGCAGTACATCTTCCTAGGCAATCATTTCCCATTTTGTATGTGTGCAACTGATTGTTCCTTCCTAAGTGGAGTACTTTGCATTTGTCCTTATTGAATTTCATCCTATTTACTTCAGAGCAGGTCTCCAGTTTGTCCAGATCATTTTGAATTATAATCCTATCCTCCAAAGCACTTGCAACCCCCCTTGGTATCTTCCGCAAACTGTAAGTGTACTATCTGTGCCATTATCTAAATCATTGATAAAGATATTGTACAGAAGTGGTCCCAGAACTGATCCTGGTGGGACCCCATTTGTTATGCCCTTCCAGCATGACTGTGAACCACAGATAACTATTCTCTGGGAACGGTTTCCAAACAGTTATGCATCCACCTTATAATAGCTCCATCTAGGTTGCATTTGCCTAGTTTTGTTTATGAGACGGTCATGTGAGACAGTATCAAAAGTCTTACTAAAGTCAAGATATACCACGTCTACCATTTCCCCCCATCCACAGGGCTTGTTACCCTGTCTTGATACCATATGCCATGTCTATATGTATAGCACTGCAGCAGCACAGCTGTACCAATAAAGCTGTGCTGCTGTAAGACATCTGATGAAGATGGTCTATGCCAGGGGTAGGCAACCTATGGCACAGGTGCCAAAGGCAGCAAGTGAGCTGATTTTCAGGGGCACTCACACTGCCCGGGTCCTGGCCACCACTCTAGGGGGCTCTGCATTTTAATTTAACTTTAAATGAAGTTTCTTGAACATTTTAAAAACCTTATTTACTTTACATATAACAATAGCTTAGTTATACATTATAGACTTATAGAAAGAGACCTGCTAAAAACATTAACATGTATTACTGGCATGCGAAACCTTAAATTAGAGTGAATAAACGAAAGCTCGGCACACTACTTCTGAAAGGTTGCTGACCCCTGGTCTATGCTGACGGGTGGTGGGGGGTCTGACTGAGGTCAGTACCCAAGAAAGCCTCATACTGCTAGTTAAATTGGTGCAAGCCTTCTTGATGAGGATGTTCACCACCAGCTGAAGGAGCATATCGTGACATTAAAAATTAATTTACTTACGGCAGTTGCTGTATGTCAACATAACTTTAGTCAACTTAATTTTGTAGTATAGACAAGACCTCAGGGTGTACTATCAGTGAAACAACGCAAAAGACTGAAATGAACTTGAATAGAATATAAATATAAGAATGGCCATACTGTGTCAGACCAAAGGTCCATCTAGCCCAGTGTCCTGTCTTCTAACAGTGGTCAATGCCAGATGCCCCAGAGGGAACGAACAGAACAGGCAATTATCAAATGATCCATTCCCTGACTCTCATTTCCAGCTTCTGGCAAACAGAGGCTAGGAATACCATCCCTGCTCATCTTAGCCACTAATCATTGATGGACCTATCCTCCAAGAATTTATCTAATTCTTTTTTGAACCCTGTTATAGTCTTGGCCTCCACAACATCTTCTGGCACAGAGTTCCACTGGTTGACTGTGCGTTGCATGAAGAAATACTTCCTTTTGTTTATCTTAAACCTGCTGCCTATTAATTTAATTTGGTGACCCCCCCTAGTTCCTGTGTTATGAGGAGTAAATAACACTTCCTTATTTACTTTCTCCACACCGGTCATGATTTTATAGACCTCTATTATATTTCCCCTTACTTGTCTATTTTCCAAGCTGAAAAGTCCCAGTCTTATTAATTTCTCCTCAAAGAGAAACTGTTCTATATCCTAATCATTTTTGTTGCTCTTTTCTGTATCTTTTCCAGTTT
Source organism: Dermatemys mawii (assembly GCA_007922305.1). Taxonomy (NCBI): domain Eukaryota; kingdom Metazoa; phylum Chordata; order Testudines; family Dermatemydidae; genus Dermatemys; species Dermatemys mawii. Next base: position 5,367,363 of record ML677348.1, read on the forward strand.
GAGATGGGGCAACCACAGCTTCATGCAGTATTCAAGATGTGGGAATACCACATTTATATAATGCAATATGATAATTTCTGTGTTATTGTCTATCCCTTTCCTAATGGTTCTCAATATTCTATTCACTTTTTTGACGGCTGCTGTACATTGAGTAGATGTTTTAAGAGAGCTATCCACAATGACTCCAAGATATCTTTCTTGTGTGGTAACAGCTAATCTAGACCTCATCATTTTACATGTATAGTTGAGGTTATGTTTTCCAATATGCATTACTTCGCATTTATCAACATTAAATTTCATCTGCCATTTTGTTGCCCAGTCACCCGGTTTTGTGAGATCCTTTTGTAGCTATTCACACTCTACCTGGGACTTAACTATCTTGAGTAGTTTTGTATCATCTACAAATTTTGCCACCTCACTTTTTACTCCTTTTTCCAGCTCATTTATGAATATGTTGAATAGTTGAATAGAAGCCCGCTAAAATGAAGAGTTTAAAGATGAGGCCATTTCCAACAAAGACCACCAGTTTCTAGTGTTTCACTCATATGTTCCCAAGATTTTTAGAGCCTTGTCCTTAATGAGACCCATAAACAGAGTCGTTATCCCCGTGGTACTTTCTCCTCATTCTTCAGGTTCTAAGTAGGCACCATGTTGCCCATGAAGGAGGTGGTTTTGGTTACCATTTAGTCTGCCTGCAGTATCAGAGAACTGAACTCCTTAGTGATTGTTCCACTTTACCTGTAGATTTTTCTAGGTGATGTTTCCTATTTAGCATTCCTTTCCAAGGGTGTGATGAAAGTGTGTGTCAATTAATTGTATGTTGACCTACCTTCTGTTCTAATCCAATTTGCCTCATCAGAGAAAGTTGCATTTGTTGGATATCAAGCATGGTTTTAAACTCTATTATACTTGGATTTAGTCTTTGCTGATGTCCTGGAATCAGTTTGTCTGTGTCCACAGTCCTAAAAAAGGTTTGGAGCCTTGAAATCCTCCATCTTCTGTTGGATTAGAGACTGCAGTAATCAAGTTTACAAACAAGCTGTCAAGCAAACTCCTCTTAACATCAAAGCACATTCTACAGGAGACATCACTATTTCAGAGAGGTCTGGGACATCAGCACTGGATATATGTAGGGCTCTGACTCAGGTTTGTTCTCATTCCATCTGTTGTTCTTGGGTGAATTTGTGTTCCTCATTTACAGTGTCTTTTGGCCAGCAGGTGCTACAGTCTCTCTCAGATAAAACCTTCCTTTTTTTCTCACTGCTCATTACTTTGCTCTCTGTCTGGAACTCTCTTTTAAGGAAAGAAGAAGAGGATGTTCTCAAGAAGAAAATTGCTTATCACTAATTCTGTTTGTTATAGTCCTTCCTCTTCTCCCATCTTGTATCCATCTCTCCTTCTCTCTTATCTGTGGCACTCTGACCTATGTTAATACACAGTTTACTGAAGCTACAGGGAGGGAACTATGGGTTATATGCTCTCTAGAAGAAGCCAATCTATTCTTTGCCTTTTTGCTTCCATTAGGTGCAGTCATCAAACTAGCTGCCTGGAATAATATGGAACTCTCATGCTTGTATGGAGGAAAAGGTTGGACTGTGGTAAACATAATAACCAAGAAGCAATTTTCCTGTTTGCCATGTTCTGTAGGAGTTGATGGTCTGACAGATATCAGAGAGAGAGAGAGAGAGTTGCAGGGAGAATGGAGTGGATGCAAATATGGGACCAAATAGAGGGGGAGAGATTAGGGAAGAGGATTGGAGTTAGCAGTTTTCACATAAAGGTAATAATTAAAGTCATGAAAGTGAATGAGGCCATCAAGCAATGGGGTCTAGAAGGAAAAGGGGGTGGGGGAGACCAAGGACAAAAAGCCCTATGGGGTATAGTATTGGGCTTAAAGCACTAGGAAAAGAGTTAAAGAAATGAAAATATGATTTTATGATATTCTAAGGAGATCTGATCGGATGGGGGATATGTATTGGTTTTAGTCTGAGGATAAGATGCCTCTCTCCTCATGGGAGGATATAAAGTACGAGAAAATGGAATTTTATAAATCAGCCTTGAATACAAATTGAGGTTTATCCTATATTATTTGTATACAGTTTTAAAAAGTACAACATTATTTCTCTTTTAAATGTTGGGGACTCTTTCAGTTCTGGAGTGGAGGTGACAATATACCTATGTGTAGCACAACAGTTTAGTGGACTCCTGCAGTGTGTATTGTGTACACTATTAGAAATAGCATTGCCACACAGTTACAGAAGATGGCAGAAGAGAGACTTGACATAGAGTTAAGGTAGCAGGAAGAGCTCCTGTTTCCTCCTGAAAGCAGAGTTGATTTCTTTTTTAAATAAAGGGAGTAACTCAAGTGACATCATCATTTAGAAACAGGAAACTAATAAAAAAAATGGTTTGATGCAATCTGGGGCAGTAGTTTAATCCTATGGCAACTGGAGGTAATTATGATGGAAGCTTCTACAGGCTCCATTAGGGATTAAGGCCCAATTGTACTAAGTACTTTCCAAAGACCTAGATGGAGATAGACTCTGTCCCATAGATTTTACAAACTAAATAGACCAGGAGTGGGGGGAAAGGAATTATTATTCTTCCCATTTTACAGGAAGGAGGATACAGAGAGATTACAGAAGTAGTAGTACTGAAGCTGGCAGATACAAGGAAAGCAGAGAGGAGTAATCACATTCTGTTTCCTTACAGGTACTGTAGTACCAAGAAGGGCATATGTAGCACAGTGAGACGAGTTTAAATGATGGAAAAGGAGAATATGAGATTTTCTCTTTTGCAGTTTAGCTCTCATGGGGATGAACATGTTTGTAAGAATGTTGCACTGTGTTATGCAAAGTGTCTCTTCCCCAACAGCAGGAAGTTTTTAGCCCTGACTGAATCTGGGAGCATCAGTCAAGCAGAGAGGAGGCTGCTGGCCTGTAATCCTGTTCTTTGTTTTCTTACAGAGAAAAAATTTATTCCTGGTGGGTCTGGTCTGAGGTGAACATACAGTGACACACAACACAGAATATGTATTAGGCACAGTGGCTTCACCATAATACATTATAAATTTGTACCCCCTGTCTGTGTGTGCATTGAGAGGGAGAGATGTTGCCCTTGGGAGCAGCCAGGATGATGGTGAAGGGGAAGATGAGGGAGATGATAACTGACACTTCAGGTTGTTTTGCAAGGTATGGTGTAGGTATATGGATTCACCACTCATTTTATGTTGTTTCTACCTGCCTTGCTGGGTTGGAGTGTTTGTGAATTTGCCAGCTGTATTAATAAAACTATTATAAATATAGTTGATTTTCTAAGTGAGAGTGTTGTAACCATACTCATCAGGGCTCCAAACTGAACAGTAATTTTAATAACATTGGGCCTGATCTTGGAACAAGAACCTACCAAATTTCAAGGTGCTAACTGGGGAAACAAAATCAGTAATGTCAATATGCAATCACTACATTAGGCAACATGATATAATACCTGTTCCTACACTATATAATTAATTGTAGCCTTCAGAAAAATGTTCCTTGTTTCCCCAAATGTATTTTTTAATTCTTCCTTGTTTTAACAACACTTTGATTATATATTTACTAGGGCTGTCAAGTGAGGATGAAGGGGCACAGACTTAGCAGGAGCCAGCAGAGTTGGACAGCGAAAAGGGAAAGACTTGGAACTGAAAGGGAGCAGGGAAGAGCTCTTCTGGCCATCTTAGATCTAAGAGTTATAGCTTTCCAAGTTCACAGCAACTCAGGCCATGGTTACACTGGCACTTTATAGTGCTATATAGCCCCCAGGAGCGCTATAACCTCCTCCCCGTCCACACTGGCAAGTTACGTAGAGCGCTATAACCGCTACAGCAAGGAGTCATGTGTCAGAAGGGGGGGGCCCTACTGATGCCTCATGTTGTTTTGAGTTGACCAGAAATTGAAAGAAGTGTCAGTAGTGGAGGAAGAACTGTAGTGTTGATACATTTTCTCATCAACATTGGGTGGAAATAGTGGTGCAAGCTCTGTTAGAAAGCTGACTGTCAGGAATGCAGTGCTTTGAGAAGATGCAGCATCTAGGTTAGGGAGGTGAAAAACAGTGAATAGCTGTCATCCTACCTCATAGCCTAGGCTAGATTTGAATTTGTTACAATACAATATTTATAAATAATACTTTACACATTGAAAGCACCTTCCATCTGATGGTTGCAAAGTGCTTTACAAACATCACTTGATTAAACTACATTGCTCCCTGTCACCAGGGCCATTGCTTCTCCCCAGCTCCACAGCATATGCTGCCATGCCCAGACTTTTCAAGGTTTATTCCTTTAAACAGAGGATAGAAAACAAACAGAAAATAGTCGGTACGCCATCCTTGGCCTTAGGCTTCAGGGTCATCTTTCCCAGAAGTCTCTGGCATCCCAACACCTGGCAGCTTCCTAGCCTCAGCCAACTCTACTCTCTTCCCAGAGCAGCAGCCAAAGGGCTGCTTCCCTGAGCCCATGGCTCCTTGCTCCAGAGACCTGCCACCGGAACTAGCTCCATTCCACTCCACTCCCAAGGCTCAGCCTGTCTCAGACCTTCCTTCTCAGCTGCCTATGAGCAGTCCTTTACCAGTTCAGGTATAGCCCAGCCCTCTTTAATTAGCTGGATTGGGCTCACCTGCACCAGTTGAGGGGAACTGGTCTCAGTCTAGCCATAGGGAACCTGGTAACATAGCATCCCCTTCCAGGAGAAAAAATATATATATATTCTTCTGGAAGGGGGTACTATGTTACCAGGTCCCTGTGGCTAGACTGAGACCAGGAATATATATATATATATATATATTTCTTTGTGTGAGGTGCCCCTGTGATTACTCTCACTTCTCTCCATGCAAAAACCCTTTCAATCCTGACATTCTGCAGCATCAGACATTACAAGTCTTTAGGGCCTACAATCTTTCTTAAGCTAACCAAAATATTTCCCTCAACACTTTAACATAATACCAGCATTCCCCACAAGTCCCACCCAGGCATGGAATGTTCTCTGAGACCTATTGACCATAGCCAGGTGCTCTCAAACACAAACTTTTGTTTCCAATCACCTTGAGATTTATGTGATGGGACCAAGATCCCACACCCCCAGGTTCAACAGGCACAGTTCCTGCCAGATCGTATCTCCATCTCCTGGGCTTTGAGGTCACTGCATGTCTAGGCTGTTCTGTCTTTGCATGCAGAATCTTTCCTTTGGTCTCAAGTTCATGAACAAGGAGCAGATGTTCTCCTTCCTCTTCAGTGAACTGGAGATGTGTGGCGAGCTGTTCTTTCTGGAACTTGAAGTCCTTCAATTTGCTTTCTTCTGATTCCAGTCATTCTGTGAGCTCATTGGGCCTTACGGTGGGTCTCTTTTATGCCCCTCCCCCAAACTCTTTCCCTGCACTGGAGTCCTATTTCCCACCCCAAACCCCTACTTGAGCCTGTACTTGTTGGAGCAGTCCTGTCTAAGACCCAGGCATAGTCCAATCTGCGTCCCCACTGTACCCTTCTGAGCCCGGGACTCCATCTGGGTCCCCACTATATCCTGCTGAGTTTCCCCATCTGGATCTGGTCCAATTCTTCCTGCACAGCCAACCATTGATGCTTCTGCCACTTGGCTCCTACCAGAACTAGGGCCACCTCATGTTCTAATTTGATAAATTGGCTGATGATTTTCCCCATTGAGGTGCTCACCTCATCCATTCCCTGTTGGAATGTCCTAAACTGATCCCTCAAGCACTGGGAACAATCATGATCTCACTTTGCCATCCTGACACCATCCTTTAGCCCTCTTCTTTTCCTAGACATCTTTGAACCCCTCACCCCTGTCCTGGGATGCTTTTCTAGATGCTCCTGTTGTTCGAGGGCTGAGAAACCAACCCAATCTCTCCCCAGAATTATGGGCCAAGGCAAGCCCTTGATACCCTGACACATAGTCAAACTCTCCAACCCTGAACATCCAACTCAACTTCTGCACTGGGATAGACATGGGAGATGTGTACTGGTAGGTATCTGTCCAGGCTATTTACTTTCACCCGATTTTCCTGCACCAGAGTGCATGAGCAACCCGAGTCTTATGAGTCCTTTAACCACTGTTCCACCCACCCTAATTGCTACTACCCATAGTCCCTCCCCCCCGCGACTTTTGGAGAAGACCCCCACTGATTGGTTCACTGTAGTACACTGAAGAACTACAGTTCTTCCTCCACTACTGACACTTCTTTCAATTTCTGGTCATCTCAAAACAACATGTAGTAATAGTTCAGGTAAACACATTCCATAACTGGGCAATTCTTTTTAATATGCCTGGACTGGCCACACTTGAAGCAAATCATGGGGCCCCCTAATGTCCTATTGTGACGGTGCTGTTCCTGGTGGGACCAGCTGAGAATGCCAAATCAGGACAAATTGCTTCAAAAGGAGCAATTACAGCCCAAAGCTGGGGTTTCTCTACCATAAAGGGTTACCAAACCAGCCAGACAGAAAAGACTTTGGTTTTGTCCCACTGGCTAGCCACAAGTCACACAAACAATTCCCTTAGACACTCCAGCTTCCCAGTATCACCACCAGCAGCCACCTGTCCTGGGGACAAATGGTTATGAAAACCAATACCCCAATAAAAGAAAACAGTTCTTCCCAATTCCAAAGAATCAGGCCCCAGACCCAGGTCAATATACAAATCAGATCTTACCCACAAATCACGCTGTTGCCAATCCTTTAGAATCTAAAATCTAAAGGTTTATTATACAAGGAAAAAGATCTAGGTGAGGGTTAGGAATGGTTAAAGGCAATCAAATACATGCAGTAATGGCTTGCATCAGTTGTAGAATAACTGCAGGTTCAAATCAGAGTCTCTGGAATACATTCCCTGGAGGAATGGATCATCAATCCTTTGGCCAGAGCGCCCCTTTGTAGCAAAGTCCCATCCAGAAGTAGAAGCCAGGCTGGAGGCTGGAGACTGGAGACTGAAGACAAGATGGGGATGGGGTACCACCCTTTTATATCCTTGCCAGGTGCAGGAATGTTCTTTGTCCTTCGCTGTGGAAACTTACAGCAAAATGGAGTCTGAGTCACTTGGGCAATTCCTGCCCCCCTTGCTAAGACACAGGATGTGTCTGCCTTCCCTTAATGGGTCCATTGCATAGCTGATAATCCTTAATGGGCCATCAAGCATGGCAAGCAACGCTTAACACCAAGGGCTCTGAAATGTCCCCAACAGCATAGCACAATATTTGGAAAGACAGACAGTACAGAGTCAATATTCATAACTTCAACTATAAAAATGATACACACATACAGATAGCATATTCATAATCAGCAGATCATAACCTGGTTGTAGACACCTGATATGACCCCCTTTACCTAATATTTGGTGCCACTACAGGACCTTGGTTGCACCAATGGTCTATATGATCCCAGATAATTTCTGTAACGTGACACCTATGACTAGTGTTTCCAGTAGATTGCAGAGATACCTGGGTCCCTTGTAGGTGCTGTGTGTCCTATGATTTTGGGGCACCCAGGGTCTTTCCCCCTTGAGAGTTTCCCTGGGTCACCATCACAGATACTACCCTCAATTTACCATACTGCTCCAGCCACTTTTCTCCTTCAGCCTCAAAGAAGGCTTCAGCTTGTTCCACAGCTTCCCCCACTGAAGCCAGATGGCAGTGACTTACCTAGCTCTGCACCCCACCCCACCCCAGGTAAAACTTTCAAGAACTGTTCTAAGATGACTTGATCCAGGGCTTCCTCCATTGAACTGGTTGTGGGCAAAGCCACTGCAAGATCCCGTAATTTCTGGGCTACTACCCGTCGTCATGCCCTGCATGGGAACAGTTCTACCTGAAACCAGGAATGGCAGAAATGCCTTAAAAATGGGGGGACCACAAGTGCCTGAACTGTGACCTCGCCTCCTTGCACCACACTGCCCCTGAGGCCCTGCCTCCACACCGCCCTCTTCTGCCCGAGTCTCCACTCCCATGTTGCCTCTTCCCCTAAGGCTCTGCCTCCGCGTCGCCTCTTTGCCTGAGGCCCCGCCTTCCACTTGCTCCTCTCTGCCCTTTTCCCCCTCCCCCCATCGCTCACAGTTACTGCCGGTAAAAAGTGGGAGGGAATAGTCCTCCTGCTTTTAAAAATGGAGTGGCCTTGGCCTGCTGGCTACCCTGACCCAAAACCAGTGTCTGTAAGCTTCAGGAGTCAGCCCTAAGCAGTCCAGGATGGCGACCTTCACCACCAGGTAGGAGTTTGCCTGCTCATTACATACTGCCCAGTAAACCACCTGCACCTTACCCATCAGGAATGGTGCTATGCAAGCAGCCCAAGTCAGTTCCTGCCAATCTGCTGCCTTTGCCATCCTCTCAGATGTCTGGAGGAAGGCGCTGAGGTCATCTTTCAGTCTGAGATTTGCCAGGTCCAGAGCCAACCAGCCCCCAGCTGTGTTACTGGGTGTGGCTAGAGCCGTATCCACTCTTGTAGTTTGGAGTAGACTTCTTACCACTCTGCTGTGCAGCTAACTAGGCCTCCTGCTGTTTCTGTTTTCCATCAACTGCAGCTGCTGCTGATCTTTCTGCATAGCGGCTACCTGCTGCTGCTATCCTGTCACTCACAGGTGCATCACTCCGTCATCTTTCCCCTTATTCTAGGGGTGGGCTGGAACTTTGCTTCTGGTACTGCTTGTCACCAGGGGCGATCACTTAGCCCTGGCTCTAAAGCACATGCTGCCATACCCAGTCTGTTCTAGGAGGTTTATTCCTTTAAACAGAGGGTATCAAACGGAAAATAGTCTTAACTCCATCCTTGGCCCCAGGCGTGAAGGTCACTTCTCTGGCATTCCACCTCCTGGCAGCTTCCTAGCCTCAGCCAGCTCAGCTCCCTTCCTGGAGCAGCAGCCTCAGGGCTGCTTCTCCGAGTCTCTGGTCCCTGGGACCCACCACAGGAGCTAGCTCCATTCCTGAGTGGCTGTCCCTCCCCAAGGCTCAGCGTGTCTCAGTCCTTCCTTCCTAGCTGTCTACCAGCAACTCTTCCTAGGCCCAGCAATAGCCTAACCTTCTTTAATTAGCTGGATTGGGCTCACTTGCTCCAGCCTGGGGCACTGGGATCAGTCTATCCACAGGGACCTGCTTCCTTATGACACTCCCCTTTGAACTAGGTAATTAGTTTTTCCTTTACCAATGGAGAAACTGAGGACAGTGAGATGAAGTGATTGGTTTAATGAGTCTGTAACAGAGCTAGGATTGGAACCAAGATTTTCTGAGTCCAGTCTTGTGCTTTCAACTCAAGACCAAAGGGATCTTGTGACTGAAGAGGTTTTGATTGATTGGAGGCAGGGAGTCAGCTCAGATTGCAAAGGATGGGAGCAGGAATCCTGTTTATTTTTTGTTGTGGTGGTTGTTTTTAGAGCTTTTGCATCAGTAGGAAATTATCTGTGAGGAAAAATAGCTTTTTTGTATCAAGATTAATGTTCCTAAATTTAAAAAGCTTTTACCAACTGTTGTTTTATTCCAGAACTACAAATGGAAGCCCTGATGAGCCTTTATGGCAATCACTGTCACTAGGGCACTGAACTTAGGTTTTTTAACTGGCAAAAGGTTAAAGCCAAAGATGAGAGGAAATGGTGAACAGTGTGAAGAGTGTGTGGCTGCTGACATTCCTTGAAGATGAGAAGTTGGTTCAATGTAAGATATTACCTCACCCACCTTAACTCTTTGCAGTTTGTCTGTTAGAATGCATGAACCTTGGTTACAGGGTGTGTAATTGTGATTTTAAGCAACACAATTACAGTTTCTACAACAAAAGGATTTTTGTAGCAACATATTCTTATTTATGCATATTTGTTCCAGTGGTGACTAAACTCTTTTTTTTTAATCCACTTTCACCAGACTCTAGTATTTTGACCTTTGCCTGATTTTTTAGTTAAGTCAAGTCCTTATTAATGCATTATTTGGGCAAAACTCTCCTTGGTGTTAATAGATTAAGGAGTGACTAAACACATTGTATGGACTCCAAGATTTGGCATTTAAAAGAGGAAACACTGCAAAATATTGTGGCAAAGATCAAATATCATTGCACCGTATAGCTCTGCAAGTTGCTTTGTCTGAGAAACCCTGTAATAAAAGGTTTATGACTGTAAATGAAGCATGCCAGTTTCTGCTCATTCCGTATAATTCAATCTGAATCTCATGAGGATGTAGTCTTTCACTAATACAAAACCAAACAAAAAAAAAAGTTGGCTTGTGAATTAAAAGAAGTTAGTATTTTCCCCTCCTTCCTTGGAGTGTTATTGAATATTTCTTTTAGGATTGTTTATAGCCTTGTTTGTAGCTTTAGTTAGATTTTGCATGAAATGCTGACCCTTTAGAATCATAGAAGACTAGGGTTTGAAGAAACCTCAGGAGGTCATCTAGTCCAACTCCCTGCTCAAAGCGGGAACAACTCCAACTAACTCACCCAGCCAGGGCTTTGTCACCCATTCCAGCGCTTCACCATCCTCCTAGTGAAATAGTTTTTCCTAATATCCAACCTAGACCTCCGCCACTGCAACTTGAAACCATTGCTCCCTGTTCTGTCATCTGCTACCACTGAGAACAACCTAGCTTCATCCTGTTTGGAAACCGCTCCCCCACCTCCCCAGTTAATAGCAAAACTCCATTAATTTCAGTGGGGCTAGGCTGCACCTCTTGTTTAACTCCTAGCCATCCCCACTCCCATACTGCTTGGTCTTGATTCTCCATTATGTTGCACCTTGCATTTTAGATACACTTTGCACTGGTGTAAATGACTACACAAAACTCAGGGCAATAGAGAATCAGCCCACCCGATGACCATTTATCCAGGCTTGTGCAAATAGCCTTTGAACTCCTCTGAAAAGATTTTAGGCAACATGTACAAGAAACAAACATTTCTAATGCATTTGAGGAGAGAACACAGACAAATCCAGTAGAGAATTATATTTTTATTTGAACAGTATCTCTCTGTAACAAGTCAGGCATGCAATGGGGCCACACAAAAATGGGTTCACAAGGCTTATTTCCCAGGGAAATGTCAAACATACATGTTTCTACACATCAGTTCCTTAGCTAAATAAAAACAAAACAAAGAAAATCTTACAGATAAAACCCCACTAAGGTTAGTATCACTAATAGTACAATTCAGGATCAGAACCATGTCTGGACACTCCCAGTTGCTTTTCCAATCCCTCTCTTTAACTGCTTCAGGAGACCAAGTAGCCAAATTGTTAGTTGAAAATAATTAACCTGAGATTCTCATCAGCTGTGGACCATCTTCATTTCATCTACTTGCAAATTCCTTTAAATCTGTAGTTTGTCCTCCTAGCATGTCCTAACACATCCCCCTCCCCCAATACTAGATAGTAGTACCATAACCTTTCCACTAAGGAGATAAACCTTTTATCACCCGTCTTTCCAGCTGTTGCTCTGCTGCTTTAAAATCTTCTGTAGATGGAACAACTGATTTCTGCTGCAGGTTAAATACACATCATTCCACTACCAGCTCATAAAGTTGGCAATATAGCACACGCGTAACTATTTACAAAACTAACTAACCTGTCATGTAAGTTTAAAATGTCTTTATTTATAGTATCTCTCGGTTATTTAAAGTGGTATTAGAGCTTACATTTCCTTCGATAGTAAGCTTACTTTTTCACTAGACAGTTGTACACCATAGTATTTTAAGTAATACAGAACCTCAGACATTACAAGTGCTTTAGTTATGGGTTCTGAATGAAGTAAAAATGATAATTGTTACAAAATAAACATAATACTAGAGCTTTGGGCGTGTAGAAACAATTTGTTTTTTCTGTAGTTGGACATGGAACTGTGCAGGAACCAAGCAAAAGCATGCTACATGCCAAAGCTTTTGTTCATCATAGTTGGATGAAGGATGTTCTCATACAGAGTTTCTCATTTAATTCTTATTTATTTTTCAAGTTTTGCTCATGTTTCTGATAATGCTGCTTTGATTTCTTCCCCCCGACTCCCAATTAGGTAACAGATTTCTGACTGTACATTTTGAAAGTCCACTCAACCTAAACCTGTAATTAACATACCTGGTTTGGGGCCCAGATGTACAGCTGTTACTCAATACATCAGTAGTAGTGACTTCTTTGTGCTCCATTTCCAGTGCACAGTGAGGTGATGCAGGTTAGCAATATTTCCACACGCTGCCCTGCCTAAATCAGTGCATCCTCATTTCCTCCAATAGCAGTAAATTGGGATGTATTGCAGGAGACAACAGATGTAAGGGGAGAAACCTAGATACTCTACATGCTGCCCCTAAAATATGCCTTCTCCAGGCATACCAAGTTATTGCAGTCTGTAACAGGAGTAACTGGCTCCCTACATTACTTCTAATGGGTAGGCACTTGGGAGAAGTGCTGAAATTGTATTGTTACATGTGATGCTGTAATTCCCTATGTAATTATGTAAACTTTAATGGTTACTGCGAATATCGTAAAGATACAGGGACAGATGCACTCTTGCTATTCCTTCACTTGGTTACATGCAATTTACATCTTAACAATGGGAACTTTAAAAGAAAAAGCAGTTTCCTATAACATACACATCTCTCATTGTCAAGACTGTTATATATACACGCACTCCCTCCATGAACATGAGGATTGCTTGGAGAAACAAGGACCCTACCATAGATGCAGTTGCCTCTCTGCTTTCCTCTTTCCCCAGTGCAGCAGAGAGAGCTTCTAAAACTAGAGAATACCTAAAAATGCCCAAAACCAAATCTCTGCCCTATTCAGACACAAACTCATCATAGCAACTTCATCACTGAAAGTGACTGGTGCAACACACACTATGTGCTAGGAACATGTGGATCTCCCCTCTTTGGCTTCTCCCACAGCTAGACACACACAAGTGTATCACTTTTTCAAATGATTACACTCCACTGGCTTTTTAACACTAGAATCACAGCAGGGTTTACTCATCTACCAGTTGCAAATTTGAAAAGCTACAGTTTGCAGGATCAGACTCTGAGTATTCAGCACACATACATGATCTTTAAGATCTTTAAAAACTCAGTAAGTTTCATGGGAGGGCTATCAGATTTTTAAAATAAATTACATTTTATATTTAATTTTAGTTCAGACTGAAAAACAGCTCTGTTTTCTGACAGCTATCAGGAAGTTGGTGGGGGGGTGGGGGCGGACGACATTCTGATGAGTGGGGAGCTATTTAAAAGTTGCTGGTTTCCTAGGTGCTTTCATACAAAATTTTATCATCAGATAACACATTTCAGCCACATTTAACAGCATACAGATCCCAGACACAGAAAGCATGAAAATAGTAAACATTGTTTTCTCAGTGGGTCGAGAAACAAAGCAATCCACTGTGTTGGGGCAAGGCCACGCACTACATTTCAGTAAGCGAGGCATTTGGTATCCATCATACATGATGTAAAACACATACATGAAGACAGCTTCAAAGATGATTCTGAAGAATATGCTGCAGGTATATGTCCACCACAAGGGGCCCTGAATATGAAACTTTTGTTTATTCAGTTCTTCAATATCCACTTTCCCACCACCCGTGAGCTGCCTTTTCTTCTCGTGCCGTCTGTGTGCAACATGCATGGCCACCAGAAGTGCAGGAGTCGAGACAAAGATGAGCTGAAGGGCCCACAGTCGAATGTGAGAGATGGGGAAGAAGTGGTCATAGCAAACATTTTTGCATCCCGGTTGCAGAGTGTTGCAGACAAAATCACTTTGTTCATCTCCCCAGACTCTCTCTGCAGCCACCACGAGGATCATAACACGGAAAATGAAGAGGACAGTGAGCCAGATCTTCCCAATACTGGTTGAGTGTTTGTTCACACCTCCCAAAACCTTCTGCAATGTTCCCCAATCCATCTTCTCTTCTGTGTCCTTTGACCTAATATGACAAGAGGAATATACCAAAGGACCAGTTATCAAGGGTTAGAAAATCAGTACCATAACTTCTGTGAACTGGGAGGTTTTCTGGCACTAGCCAGCATTGCAGGTAAAGAGACTAACAGGCAAGCACAAGTCATTTTCATTTGCATTGCCCTTATTTTAAAAAGATGATGGAATCAAACATTTTATTAAGGCATTCATTATATTGATCTCTGATGGTGCTAACATTTCTACAGGAGCTGTTGGTTAGGTCATCAAATAACTGTCCTCTGTCCTTCCTCAGAGCTCTTCATCTCTGTGGGAAAAGCCCAGCAGTGGTTTGCTGCTTCTCTCTGAGCCCTCCTCCACCGCAGAGTCAGGGAAAGGAAGGCTGGCACTGCAGGACATCCCCCACTTAGAACAATATTTTTAAGCTTCTGAAGGGGCCAGAAAGATATGGCTGACCCACCTCCATGCATCACCACTGCCTCCATCCACAGGCTGAATAGAGACATTATAGGAGGCAGATGTTTATGCTAAAAAAAAAAAAATAATCAGCTAAATAGTTAATGTTGACATTTGAAATGTAAGTAGGCCATGTCAACACTACCACTTATGTCAGCAAAGCTTGTGTCGATCGAGGTGCGCACAGTGCTATGTCAGCAGGAGAGCTTCACTCACTGACATAGCTACTGCCGCTCATTTAGGTGATTGAGCTCTCTCCCGTCAGCACAGAGCAGCTACATGATCGATCTTATAGCAACACAGCTGCATTGATACAGCTGTGCCACTGTAAATTCACTAGTGTAGATGTGGCCTTAGTTTTTAGAATTAACACCAAAATGAGATAAAACAAGGCCTGGTCTACCCTAGAAAATTTGGTCACAGTAACTACATCACACAAGGGTTTGAATAATTCACACCCGAGTGGCACAGTCAAGCTGATCTAAGCCCCAGTGTAGATAGCGCTAGGTTTATAGAAGAATTCTTCTGTCGACCTAGCTACCGCCTCTCAGGGAGGTGGATTAAGCTACACCAGGCGTCTCAGACACGTGGCCTGTGGGCCACATGCAGCCCGCAGAGTTATTTCCTGAGGCCTGCCATAGGTGATGACTCCTCTGGCAGCCAAGCTCCAAACATTACTGAGTGTTTATATTTTATTAAAAACCCGCTTTGAATTACAGTTTTAAAAAAGTTAATACATTGGCTTTTAATAGCATACTATATTACTCTTCTTTTTTTACTATACTTTTGTATCATTGTATGAAAAGGTTTCAGTGATGTGGCCCTTGGGCCAATGTACTAGTCCTCATTCGGCCCTTGTGGTGATTTGAGTTTAAGGTCCCTGAGATACAGGAAGGATTCTCCCATCGTGTCAGCATAGGTGGTGTACACACTGAAGCGCTACATGGGTGCAGCTGTGCCGCTCTAGCGTTTTAAGTGTAGACAAGCTCTGGGAATAAGTCAGATCTCTCATTAGTGCTGTTTCAGTTTCTCTAAAGCACAGCAAGTGCTATACTACTTCCCATCTGGAACAACCAGTTGAGAAACTTTTTTTTTTTTAAATGAAAGCATAAATTCTTCTGATATGTCACCTTAAGACATGGATCTTTCACTGAACACAGCTGCTGGAAATTGTTTATAAACTTTACTAGACAAAGAACTTTGAAACAGCAGTTAAAACTCTGGCAGGGCCGCTTCATCATCCATCAGGAATAATGCTAAATTCTGCTGTGTGGGAGACCCAAGCTGGCCATGGATAAAAGCCTGTTGGAAGGTGATACACCCTTCTCAAGGGAGGAAGGGGCATGTACTGTGTTTGCCCTGTAACACCCAGCAATTATTGGGCTTCTCTAGCACATGGGAGGTGAATGTCTATCCTGAAGGCCTGTCTACACATGCAAATCTACTGTACTCAAGGATCATGTTATTACATTATACTCCCTGAACATATTCTAACAGGATTTATTGTAGTCTACATAGGCAAAACCAAGCAGTATGCTAACAAAGAGAACTAGCATGTTATAATGGTAACACAATCCCTTGACATGGCAGATCTGGTTGTGCAGATAGGTTTTAAAGCACAGGGAGATATCAGAGATTTACTGCTGTGATAAAGGAGAAAAGGCAGCCTTGAAAGTGTGGTTGAAATTCTTAGCCTCCCTCTGTTCTCCCACCATGCAAGTTGGTCACATTCTGTATTGCTTGCTGTGATGACCTATTCCCTTGATCACGATCAGACGCTGTATACTTATGCTAACAACCTGCTCTCACTCATCACATAAAAGCTCAGCAATTAAAAAACTAATTGGAAAAAAACCCCTGTACTTGTCAGAATTGACTGAAAGTAGGAAAGAACTGCAAATATTTGATGTGCTATCACACATCTGACTTTAAAACTGTCTGAAGAAGAGCTCTGTGTAAGTTCTTTGTAAACGTGAAAGCTTGTCTCTTTCAGAAAAAGATATTACCTCCCCCACCTTGCCTCTTTAATATTGCCAGTGTGATATCCAACATGAGCTCTGAAGAAGAGCACATTTGCATTGTGGATATGAATCCACTTGTTTCTGTAGAGATTTTGGACATGAAGCATTTTTTCCTTCTCACCTTCCACCACAGGAGCATTTAAATCAGTTGTTGGAACGGAGGACATATACCCTGAATACTCACATTGTTACTACCTTCATGGAAATTAATAGAAAGCCCCATTTTTATAGTTAAAATATACAGTGATAAATATCTTATAAAAATCACAGCACATGTTTTTCATGTGTCTAGTCCTACTTCTATTTAAATCAATAGCGGAACTCTTATTGACTCCTAGAAAAACTCAAGGTTGTAAACAGTAGGATGGATTAATGCCAGATAGTTTAATTAAAATATTGACACTAAATGCAAATTGCCATTGAGCAGCAATGTATGATAATTTCCTGAAGAGCTCACCCCTTTCACCCTGAAGGAAACTAGGTGTTTCTCCCATACAAGACTTGGCATGTAGATGCCAAGTAAGGTTTGACGTGTCAGTATTTCTTGAGCTGTCGAAGCACATTTTCCGCTTTTCTCATTGAAGTAATGCTGAGCAGTTCAACCCCAGGGCTGCTAACCTCTCTGCACTCAATTCATGGTAAAGTATTAACAAAAGTGAAGGAGATCAAAATGCACTTGGTTAAATATAACACTGAAAAATTCCCTTTTATCCCCCAAGCCTGAACTTCCCCCCAATTCAGCCTTTCCTGGTATATTTTGCTGTGATCAGTATTTTAAAATGAGATGTCCCAGTCTAGTAAAGAGCCTGCAAATCCTAGGTTCGTGCTACCAGGCCCCCTCGCTGCTCCCGGGCTGGGATATCCACAAAGGAGACCCGAATCAGACAGAGAACTGAAAAAGGAAACTTCATCTAAGGACAGTAAGAGTTTGCCTCAAACCCTCTCATCCGCACTGCTCCTGCAGTCACATTCCCAGCACCTCTTTAATCCGGACTCCTCAAGTCACACATCCCCAGGACCCCCCTAATCCGGATTGCTCCTTCAGTCACACACACACAGCACCCCTCTAATCCGGATTCCTCTAGTCCTGCACACCACTCTGGTCACGGACACACTGCCCTCTCACGGGGGTTTCTTGCGCGGTATTCCCCTCCTGTACACACACACTATTCCCTCCGCATCTCCCCTCGGGTGCGAGCAGCATCCCCCCCCCCACACACATTAATCCGGATTCCTCTCCTGTGGGCGCAAACACACCCGCTGTCACGCTATCGCTCTGCTCCGGATTCCCCGCCGCGAGGACCCTCACCTGTCTCAGCAACGCGCGGAGCCTTTGTCGGCGGCAGATCAGCGCCCCGGAGCAGGCAGCGCTGCCGGCGGTGCGGTGCGGTGCGGGCGTCTCAGGTACCACCGGTCGCTGGCTCTAAAACCTAAAAGTTCCTCCCGGCAGCTGCTTTTAACCCGCCCCTGCCCGCCTCCTCCCCCTCCCTCAGCGAGCCGGCGCTGCCCCCACCCCCATCTCCTCCGCCTGGCCCGGCTCCCGCCCTTCCCGCCACACCGCCCCCGTCCCTCCCCCAGCCCCTCCCAAGAGCTCGGAGAGGGGCCGAGCCGCCCCCGGGAAAAGGGCGACTGCCCCCTGCATGAACAGGGACCTTACCACAGAATCCGCCGCCCCCGCCCCCGCCCCCAGCTGCTTCCCAGCCTCCCCCGCGCCTCCTTTCTGCACCCCTAGAGCAATGGATTTGGTCCACAATACCTTCGTCTCCCTGTGTGGAAAGACAGGCGGGCAGCCCCCGCAGGCTTCTGACTGCCACGTAGGATTATGGTAGGGAGGCTCTTTAGTGTTTGCTAGCTGCCAACAGCGTGCTCGGGGCTGCTAAGTCAGGAAAGGTGAGCGGCCCTGCCCCAAAGAGTTTACAGTCCAAGGGACACGCAGGGCCATGCACTGGGAAACCTAAAGACTGGTCCACACTTACAGCGCATCGACGCAGCTGTGACAGCACCTTTGTAGTGATTTAAGGAAGACGCGCTAAACTGACAGGAGAGAGCTTCCCCCATCCGCTTAGTTAATCCACCGCCTCCTGAGGCAGTAGCTATGGGTATGGTTACACTTACAAGATTATAGCGCTATTGGTTATAGCGGTCCCCTTATACAGTAATATGTATAGCGCTATTGTAT
>ML677348.1:5385923-5420009 GCA_007922305.1 Dermatemys mawii
GTTAGCATTAGTGACCATGCTCTTGATGGGCCAGAGCGGGTGATAAAGGCATCGAGAATTCCAGAGAAGAGGAGGCTGCAATAATCAAGACAAGAGATGATCAAAACAAGGACAAATGTGTTAGCAGTCAGGCAGAGGGGAGAGATTGGATTTTACTACTTTGCAGAGGAAGAAATGGCAAAATCTGGACACAATCTGAATGTGTAGGATGAAGACGGAAAAGTTGACTGTCACTTCCATATTCTGAGCCTGGGCAATAGGGCAGATGGTAGTATCCTCACTGATAAATACAGGAATTTGGGAGATAACAGAGATTTTACAATGGAAAATATGGACCTATTTTTAAACAGAACTCTTTTTTAACAGTGTTCAACTTGTTGTCTGTGACACATTCAGGAAGAAATGTTGGCGCTACAACTGATATGCAGCACTGGACAGAGAAGGACAAGTCAGGTGTGGAGAATCATAGAAATGAAGGACTTGAAGGATTTGAGAGGTTGTCTAGTCTATCCCCCACACAGGGGTAGGACTAGACTATCTCTAACAGGTGTAGATTTATGAACTTAACGTAGGAACAAAGCAATTACCATACTGGATCAAACCAGCGGTCCATCTAGTCTGGTGTCCTGTTTGTCAGTGACTAGATCCAGATGCTTCAGGGAAGGTGTAAGAAACTCTCTGACATATAATTATGAAGTACCGGACCCACAGAGGAAACTTTCACTTAACCCTAGGCAACTGAGGGATGCTTATGCCCTGAAGCATGAGGGTTTCTTTCTATTTATCTAAAGTAACAGGATTATGTTACTAAAATACCCAATCCTTTTCTGAACCCTACTAAACTGAGCCATATATCTTGCAGAAATGAAGTCCACAGGAACTATGGTGCACAAAATGTATTTCATTCTAGCATTTGTAAATGTGTTGTCGTTTAACTTCATTGGCAAACCCACTTTTCTTGTAGTACGCCAAAAGGTAAATAGGAGTGCCCAACTTACCTCCTCTAAACCATTCATTATTTCACATACTGCTGTCGTGTTACCTCTTATTTGTCTCTTTTCTAAATGAGGCAGTCCTAATCTTTTCAGCCTCTCATCCTATGGAAATCTCCTCATGTATCTAATGATTTTAATTGTCCATCTCTAGCCTCCCTGTATTTCTATTGTATCTCTTTGAGATATAAAGCGTGTACAGATGAATTTGCTTGTTCAGACCTATGCCGCAAAGGAGGGAAGCAAAGACAGAACCCTCTAGGAATCCACAGTGATAAAAAGGTGAAACTGCTATTGACCATACTGGAGGAGCAGTTAGAAGCAAAAGTGACAAAAGCAGATAGGATGTCATGAGTGAGGCTGCCATCGATTCACTCATACCCAGCAATGAGATCAGGAGGATAAGGATGGCGTAAAATCCCCATGATTTGGTCAGGAAGTGGTCAGTGAAACCCCTGATGATGGTGGTTTTATTGGTATGGGGATAGGGGGCATAAAAGCGAGATTGACGCACTAGCTAGATCCAGTGTGTGGAATTTTGGAAGAAGGATTCCTCCAGGGAGACTGAGATTTGATATTTATATATATTTAATCATCATTGTAATTAGATATTTAAAATCATTCTTTTATTGCTGTTGTCAGCAGCTGGCCCGTTTTGAGAGGAAAGTAATTCAGCAGGATATGCCAAGGGATAATACCTGACACTCCAAGTTTAAGAACTCTGAATCAGAAAAAACAGGAATAGTGTGGTTTGACAATTAAATGGTTCCACCTGTCTATGCATCATACTTTCATGCACGCAGATATGACCAGTGCATTCTCCTCTTACCAAACTATTCAGAAATAAGGAAGTTGAACTGGGTTTGTGGAAACCTGTTCTAGGGAAAAGACGCATAGAACTGAAGGAATTGCAAAGAAGATCTTGCAAAACAAACGTGACTAATATGTCATTAGCTGTTAAAACGAGAGGGCTGTCTATTAAAAAAAGACTTCTTAGGCAAGTACTGTGGGAGGCACTTTCCTCAGAAATGCTTTATTGTTCTAGATCGGGGTAGCCAAACCTTTGGCCCGAGGGCCACATCTGGGTATGGAAATTGTATGGCGGGCCAGGAATGCTCACAAAATTGGGGGTTGGAATGCAGGGCGTGTGCCTCTGGCTGGGTGTGGGGTGGGGGTGCAGGAGGTTGTTCCAGGCTGGGACTGAGGGGTTCAGAGGGTGGGAGGGGGGATCAGGGCTGGGGCAGAAGTTTGGGGCGAGGGAGGGTGTCAGGGTGCAGGCTCCGGGTGGCACTTACCTCAAGCAGCTCTCAGAAGCAATAGCATGTCTCCACTCCTGTCTGCAGGTACCACCCTGCAGCTCCCATTGTCTGTGGTTTCTGGCCAATGGGAGTTGCAGGGGCAGTGCTTGGGGTGGGAGCAGTATGCAGAGCCCCCTGGCTGCCCTATGCATAGGAGCCAGAGGGGTGACATGCTGCTACTTCCAGGAGCCATGTGGAGTGGGGCAAGCCCCGGACCCTGCTTCCCGGCTTGGACACTGGAGCAGGGCAAGCCCAGGACCCCATTTCCCAGCGGGAGCTCAAGGGCCAGATTAAAATATCTGGAGGGCTGGACGTGGCCTCTCTGCGGTAGTTTGCTCACCCCTGTTCTAGATTCTAGATTTATTGTTCAGGAAAGTAAATGTGTACTTTGAATTGTACCAAATATGTCAAAGGGATAAAATCTGGCAACAATTTGCATGAAGTTGCAGAAAAGTTTAAGGGCAGAGTTGTCTCTTGCACAGTTTTCAGTTCCCACTAGGGATTACAACTGCTGATGAAATGCTTTGTTTTTATTTCCAAATGGCAAACTTCCTCCTTACCTGAGATCACTTCTCTTTCTGTCAAGACATGATGAATTCTAGAATAATTCTAAAATCCATGGGGCAGGAATAATGGCTGCAATTCAGCAAAGTACTCAAGCATGAGTGTATCATCAAGGGCATGAGCAATCCAATCACTAGGACTGCTCAGATACTTATAGTTGTGCACACATCAAGTGCCTTGCGAATTGTAACATGTTTTGTTTGTAAAGCACCGTGCACCCATCTGGCCCCATCCACATCTAGTGCACTCTATGCAAATATGAAATTCCAGAATTTTTCCTCCCAGAGAAAACTTGGACTTACAGAAGTGCCTAGATGAGTTAGGCACCATTAGCCCCATTGGTTTCTGAAGGAGTTAGGGTCCTAACCTGTTTATGTATTTTTGAACATCCCACTAGGTGCCTATCTGCATCTTTAGGTGCCTAAATATTCTTGTAAATCTGGCCCATAGCTCCTATTTTAAGTGAGTCTGGACAATGGTGAGACTCAGGGATTGGCTTCTTTTTGGCATCTTTTCCCTCGCGTTCATTCTATTTAATGTTACTTACCTATTTGCAACACCTGCTAACCTTACACCTGTGGCAGCAACACAAACACTAGGCTTCAATTAATCCCCACATTGGTTCAGCACCTGGTGATGGGAATGTGGGGAGGTGCTTTGTGCCTTCCCCTTCCTGAGTCCAGTTTGGCCCCTAGTTAAGGGCAATTAAATTACCCTAATTGTACCATGGCAGTCATGATCCTTATGAACTTTGTAGCACTGTGCAATAGTTGGGTTGCCTCATCCCTCCTTGGCTTGCATCTTCCCACTTTGTATCTGCCCCTCCAATGCAGCCCCCACATGAGGAAGGAATCACAGAGCTGGTTTTGTTGGCTCTATGTCTGTTAGAAAGGCTTCTTGCACTAGTGGTATTCCCTCAGGACACCTAATGGATGAGCCAAGGGAGAGAGGCCTTAGAGCAACAATTAAATTGTCCTCTGAGGTTTTGGAGGCAGACCTGAGACATTACCCAAAAGGCAGTCTCAGGTCAAAATTCTGAGGCTAGATGCAGGCACAGTGCATATGTCTAAGGCCTTGTCTGTACTAGAAATATTGTACTGCTTTAACTGAGTCTAGTTAAATCAGTGCAATTCCCTAGTAAAGACACACATAAACCAGGGAAGAAATATTTCATATTCACAGATCTCTTTCAAGAGTTTAATTCTGCCCTTGGATGCTGCATCGCACCCAAAGATAATACATTTTCAGGCTTTGATCCAAGAGTCTTAGGCCTAACTAGTCTTGTCAATTGAACCATTGGTTTAGTTTGGATTGATACATTAGAATATGTCGGCGCTAGATATGCTATAGCGGTGCAGCTGCAGTGTATGTTGCTTTCGTTGCTGGAATATATCTACCTCTTTGAGAGGCAGTAGCTGGGTCAACAGAATTCTTCTCTTGACCTCGTAGTGTTTAGACTGTGACTAAGGTTGACTTAAATACATCACACAGGATAGCATGTAGACCAGGCGTCAGCAACCTTTGGCACACAGCGCATCAGGGTAATCCGTTGGTGGGATGCGACACAGTTTGTTTACATTGACCATCCACAGGCACGGCCTCCTGCAGCTCCGAGTGACTGTGGTTTGCTGTTCCCAGCCAATAGCAACTGTGGGAAGTGGTGGCCAATACGTCCCTGCAGACCACGCTGCTTCCCACAGCTCCCATTGGCTGGGAACAGCGAACCGTAGGCATTCAGAGCTGCGAGAGGCCGTGCCTGTGGACGGGCAATGTAAACAAAATATCTCATGTCCCACCAGCAGATTACCCTGATGGGCCACGTGCTGAAGGTGGCCAACCCCTGGTGTAGACCTAACTCTGTAATGTAGATCAGCCCTTACCAAATTAATCTAACTCATTTTATGCAATGTTTAAACTAATTTAAGTGCATCTACACTAAGGGCTTCCACCTAGATGAATTTAAACTTAAGTTAGTCAAGCAAGTGCAGTTTTTCCAGTATAGCCAAAGCCTAGTGAAGACACAGTCTGGCCCTATATGTTTAAAGTGTGTAATGTTTTACTTGGGCATTGTGTTTGAAGAAAAAAGACAGCATTCCTCATTAACATTCAAAAACAGGATTAAAAGATGCATTTGCTACAGCTTTTAATAATACTTTAATTCATAATTATTTTCCAGTATTTAACAGGATAGTACCCTGCAGCTGTTTAGTGAAAAATGCTATACAAATGAAGGTTATAAAAAAACTCAGAAAGAGTCAATTGCTAACAAATACATTTAGCAATAATGACTCATGTGTAAACCCCACACCCACTCACTAGAACTTTGGAACCCATGTCCCCTGCCCAGCAAATGCTATTTAGTGAGGGTGAGTCCCTCAGTCAGGAAATGCCATGTACACTTCTACCTTCTACCTCATGCTACCCTTGATTCACATAGCAAGGATAACAACACTTTATTACTCTTGCCCCAATAACAAAGAGACTGGGGATCCCACCCCAGCCAAAAGTGATCATTTGAGCAAGCAATCCCATCATGCTGAGCACCTAGGAAGGGTGGGTGTGCCCATGCAAATGAGATCAGCTCCTGCGGTCCTTTTCCACAGCTCACCACTAGATGTCAGGGGAGAGCTCATTCACACTCTGCTTACATCTGCATTGCCAGTATGAACAGTCATAGTCACACATACAAGCAAGGCTCAGTTTCCTATATGGAAGACCTAGATTATGAGGTAGGGACCCCTAAATTATGTAGCAGTTCACCTCAAATTCTTTTCCTGTTTCTGTCTCTCATCTCCTACATAGTACAATAGAATCAGTATAGGAGCCCTTGTTTATTATTTCTGATATTCGACTTATTTTATAGTGCCCCACATTTTCAATACATTGCTGGTGTTGGTACTATACTGTGTAATTATATTGTAGAAATTGGTGTTGAGGGAAAAGGGGAAGCTGAAGGTGCACCTTGTTTGGCACCAAGGAGGCCTCAGAAATTATTTTGTTTTCTGGCAACCATAGGGTATAATAGGCCAGGGGAGGGAGGGTTTTGGTTGTTTGCATGGGCTGGGCTTCACCAGAGGACATTTTTGCTTATTATTATGTACTATTCAGATTCCAGGGTAGGCAGATGAGGAGGCAGTATTTGCTACTCAGCTTCCCCCTGTTCATTAGTAATCTCTCTGGAGTCCAGGAACCTGAGTAGCAGATACCACTTCCTCAGCTACCCTGGAACCTGCATAGCTGATATAAAAAACTCAGGTTCATAGAAAAGAGCTTTTGCTTTTCCTGCTGGGCAGCTTGGGGTCTTGGAAGGGGAGGTGCTAAGCGGTGCATTTCTCATCCCACGGCTGGGGCCAGCCTGGGGCTCTTATGTCCCTTTGCTCTTTTTTATGACTGAGAAAGGAGGAGGAGTGCCTGACTTACCTTTTCTAGTCCATTCAATATTTTGTATATGGCTGTCATGTCCCCTATTATTTGTCTCTGTCCTAAATGGTCCAGTCTTTTCCATTTCTCCTCATACAGGAGTCTCTCCAAACCTGTAATCATTCTCATCAGCTATCTGTGAACCCCTTCTATTTCTGCTTTGTCTTTTTCTTTTTGAGACAGGGTATCCCAAACTGCATCTTCTATTCCAGGAAAGGGTGCATGTTCCATTGACTTCCATAATGGTATGATCAAGTTTTCATTATTATTTTCCTTCCTTACGCATCTTAAGATTTTGGTTGCTTTTTTGGTTGCTGCTGCACATATTGAATTGTCAAGAATGACACCCGGGTCTAACTCCTGAACAGTTACATTTAATATAGAAGCCAGTAATGAGGAGAAGTAGTTCAAATTATTCCTTGAATATTCCACTGTGTATTATTTGCTTTTGTCAAGAGTGAAGTTCATCTACCACTGGGTTGACACTGAAGAGAGGTCAAGAAAGATTTTAAGGATTCCCTGGGAGCAAGACTCCCATGATGCTTTGACATTAAGATTAAACTAACTTTACAGAATGGGTTTGTAGAAAGCAGCAGAAGAGGGAACCGAAGGAGTTTGTTGGGGAAAGATTACTGGTGTTGAAGATCACCAGGAGTATCCATGACTCACCACTGGACTGAAACTTTGCCCAGGACTCCTGAACTCTGAGTGCAGGCACATTGCTCAATGTCTGCTAGGGGCAGTGGAGCCTTCCCAAAAGTTGGGTGGGGGAAAGAGCCCCTCCTAGGGCTCCATCTCTGCTCCTTCTTTACCCCCCAAAGCCCCACCCCGGCCAAGCAGGAATCTTGAGTTAGCTGGAAGCTGCGGACCCACCATCTGCCAGGGTGGTGGGGCCAAGAGCATCCCCCAGCCCAGGTCCCCACCCCGTGAGCTTCCCCAGGGCAGGAGATTCCCCATAGCTGCCCATGCAGCTCTTATCCTGACATGGCTTCAGCCCGGGGAGGGGGCCTCAGAGCCGCATGGGAGCCACGGACCCTCCATCTGCCTGAGCAGATTTCTTTCTTCAGAGCAGATTCCATGTTGGCCATGAGAGCGCTAAAGTTACACTAAGGAAAAGCTTCCAACTTTGCAATAGTTTTATTAACAGTTAGCAAAATCACAAACACTCCACCCAGCAAAGTAAATAGAGATAACACAGAAAGGGCATCTGAGCTCATATATACTAACTCACACCATGCCTTGCAGAAGAACTTGACGTGTTAGTCATTATCTTCTCATCACCATCATCATCATCCTTGACACCAGCACCAGTGATTATCATCCTGGCCCCTCCCCAGGCTTGCAGGCTGGGATGCAGCTTTTATAATGTGTCATACTGACATCACTGTGCCTAATGCATATTCAGTAGGGGATTCATCCTCTTTTCCTTATTTGCATTTCCTCACCCTACCAATGCTGGGTTGCCTTTCTCCATAGGTTACTAAGCCTTTTACCTCAAGTTCCTTAGCCTATATGTCCATTAGTTACCATGGAATTCTTGTGGTCAGACATCTGCTGATTTTCCTAACTTTAAAAATGTCACAAGCTGGTATAAACTAGCATCTTGTTGTTACCTGTCTGCGGTTTAGTCAAACTTGCATATTACAGCATTCAGTCTTGTGATAGCTTATGATCTAGGGTTACTACTGGTTAGTGGCTTATGATTAGGCTTTTGGGGCTGTATGCCATGTTTAGTTAGCCTTGAGGTCTGTAAGCTCATTGCATTTCTGCCTTAACTTACACCTTTGCCTTACCTAGCAAATATGTATACTTATAATAGGGATGGGCAAATGTTTTGGCCTGAGGGCCAGATCTGAGTAAGGAAATTGTATGGTGGACCATGAATGCTCACAAAATTGGGGTTGGGGTGCGGAGAGGATGAGAGATCTGGCTGGGGCGGGTATGGGTGTGTGTGTGTGTGTGAGGGCTTTGACGAAGGGTGCAGGCTCTGGGGTGGAGCTGGGGATGAAGGGTTTGGGATGTAGAAGGGTGCTCTGGGCTGGGACTGAGGGGTTTGGAGGGTGGGACGGTGCTCTGGACTGGGACTGAAGGGTTTGGAGGGGGATCAGGGC
Source organism: Dermatemys mawii (assembly GCA_007922305.1). Taxonomy (NCBI): domain Eukaryota; kingdom Metazoa; phylum Chordata; order Testudines; family Dermatemydidae; genus Dermatemys; species Dermatemys mawii. Next base: position 5,394,309 of record ML677348.1, read on the forward strand.
TTGGACCGAGGGGTTTGGAGGGTGAGAGGGGGATCGGGGCTGGGACCGAGGGATTGGGGAATGGGGCGGGGTGTGAGGGCTCCGGCTGGGGGTCAAAGCTCTGGGGTGGGCCTGGAGATGAGAGGTTTAGGGTGCAGGAGGTGACTCTGGCCTGGGACTGAGGGGTTTGGAGGATGGGAGAGAGCTTGAGTTAGGGGTTTGTGGAGCATGAAGGGGTGCAGGCTCCGGGTAGCACTTACCTCAAGCAGCTCCCGTAAGCAGTGGCATTTCCCCCCTCTGGCTCCTGTGCATAGGGGCAGTCATGGGTCTTTGCTCCACATGCTGCCTAGTCCACAGACACTGCTTCTGCATCTTCCATTGGCCACGGTTCCCACACCTGAACCATTCTTTTTAGGCGACAAAGCTGAGGAGCTGACCCTGATTGAGATGGCAGTAGAGAAAGTTTTGGAACAAATTGATAAATTAAACAATAATAAGTCACCAGAACCAGATGGTATTTGCCCAAGAGTTCTGAAGGAACTCAAATATGAGTGATAAGTAATCTATCATTGACGATAGCTTCTATGTCAGATGACTGGAGGATAGTTAATGTGACACCAATTTTTAAAAAAGGCTCTAAAAGCAGTCCTGACAACTACAGGTCGGTAAGTCTAACTTCAGTACCGGGCAAATTGGTTGAAACTATAGTAAAGAACAGACTCATCAGACAAATACAATTTGTTGGGGGAAGAGTCAACACAGCTTTTGTAAAGGGAAATCATGCCTATTAGAAACCATCCCCGCATGCCCAGCACTATCAGTTAAATTGATGCAAGCACTCCTGACGAGGATCCGCGTTGCCAGCACTAGGAGTGTAGTGTCGACATGCAAAAGCAATGTAATTACTCCCGGGGCTGTATATCAGCAGAATTCAGGTTGACTTAATTTTGTAGTGTAGACTTGCCCTAAAACAGGCCTGCTACCCTAATGAGTTGACAATTTAAAAAGGCAACATAGAGAAGAGGACTGAGAAAAGAGATAGAACAGAGATTAGATTAGCTAGGGCCTCTGTGTATTTTATAATAGCAAAGTAATGCTGTAACATGTTAAAGTGAACACTAACTGGTAAAACTAGATAATATTTAATATTTCTTTGGTGCAGGGCATTGGACTAGATGACCTACCAAGGTCTCTTCCAGTCCTGCATTTCTATATCAGTTGTCCTTCACCAGGTCTGAACAAAATACATAAACCTGATTCTCCAAGGCTTTGCACGGTGTGTATGCATTTAACCCTTTGCAAAGTGAGTGTAAAATACTACTAGTCTAATTTGAAAGTATTTAATATCCACTTTGCACTTACTTAGCACAGGCATCGATGAGTAAACAATGTGCAAGGCATTAAAGAATCAGGCCCCGTGTTTGTTTTAAAGGACTCAGATCCAAAGTATCTTATTAAGGCCTTCTCCTTTCACTTTGATCTATCAAGCAACAATCCTGGAGAGTTTTCTGTAGCAGTCAGTGGCTATTTTGCTCAGTTGCTCCATGGCTAGAAATGACTAGAATGAGTATGAAAGAGTGAAGAGATGTCCAAGTAGGTGTGTCAGTTAGAACTGCACCTGGACAGCATTAATTTCTGACAGGGTGGATGCCTGTTTAAAGGCAATAATTATTTCTTAGCTCACAGGGGTGTTGTGAAGTGTCACTAGAACTAGACAGTTGTGCGTAAAAGGCTTTGATGATGCAAAGTACTACACAGTATGTAATATGGTATCAGGAACGGGTGACACCCCTTCTTAAGGGCCTGAAGGTCCAAACCCATTGAAGTCAAACTCAATGAGAGTCTTCCAAGTGATTTTAATGGGCTTTGGCTCAGGACCTAAAATTTTAGAGTGGCTGGAAAACTTTTAACATTATTTTAAAATACCTCGTTGTTGTGGGAGATAGAAGAGGAAATTCTGGGCATATAACAGGCAGATCCAGCTCTGCACTACAGCTAGGCTGTGCATCTGCCCAGGGTGGCAAGACTAAGGGAGTGGCAGTGCTGCCTATGCACTTGACTTGGCACATAGAGTGCAGAAGACTGACTGGTGTCTGTCCATCCTCTGCAGCTCTCTCTCCCTTTCCCTGCCTGTTTACAGTGCTCATACTAGCAAAGGAGTAAGGTTTCTATACTTGAAGAAACCCAGTCTGAGTGGCACTTGTTCTGTCCCCCTGGTTCTGGGCTCTCCCTTTCATGAACCTCTCAGCTCAAATCCAGGCTGGCAAGAAAGGGAGGCTCAGCTGAAATGAATCAGCCCCAACCAACCGGGACTGCAATGTACAGAGAGCCTATCCCAATGAGCAGAGGGCTGCAGTTTCCTTCCCGACGGTCAGAGGGCGCCCTCTTGATGATGACAGTGTATTGTTGTAGTTGCTCCCGGTGTGCAACAGAATAAGAAGAACATGGAATGGATTTTATTGAGACTGTTGAGCTGCTTGTGAATGACTTTGTGACTATACTCCTGTGTGTGTGTGGGTACATCTTCACTACCTGCCAGATCGGCGGGTAGCAATCGATCTATTGGGGATTGATTTATTGCATCTTGTTTAGACACGATAAATCGATCCCCAAAGGCGCTACCCGTCAACTCCAGAACTCCAGCTCACCAAGAGGCACAAGCAGAGTCAATGGGGGAGCCCATTGCCGCTGCAAGGATGCCAGGTAAGCTGACCTAAGATGTGCCGACTTCAGCTACATTAGTCACGTAGCTGAAGTTGTGTATCTTAGGTTGCCGCCCTGCCCCACTAGTGTAGACCTATCTGTGTGTGTGTATAATTCTCTGTTTAAATTTTGTTCTGTCATTGTTTACTCCTTCTGAGTGCTTAAACAGCTACATCTAGTGACTTTTCAGGGTTTGGCTGGTGATTTCCTGCTATGTGGAATGAAATGCAGGGCTGCCTGTGGAGGTGTAATAAGCATTGCTTCGAACATGTGATAGGCTCCTACACCAGTGGCCCTACACTAGATGTCAGCTACCCAAGATGCTTGGACAGAGAACATCTGGAGTGGATATGGTCTGTGCCTCTGGCCTTGGCTGAGCTGTCATCAGCATTTTTGAAACAGTTGCTGGTTTCCCTTCTCCTAAATACTGGTTTAAACAGCAGACTAACTGGATGAAAGTTAATGGCCTATAATATATAGGGGGTCAGATTAGAGGATCTAATGGTCCCTTCTGATTTTAAACTCTGAAGAAATAACATATTTCTGTCCATTATTATCTCACTACCAGCCAGTCCTTTTAATGAACTAATTTTACATAAAAGTGTGTGTTCATTCAACTCCAGCCTCCACTGCAGCAGTAGAACACAGCTGCTTATTACTGTCATTTCAGCCTGAGTGATCAGTTTATATCAGTTGATATTCTCACCAAAAAGGGAGGTTTCAGGGCAAAAACACCAGTGCTGTGCCTTGGAGAAGTTTTCTATGCTCAACATGTCATCAGAGAAATGCTTGGAGGCAGAAGCTAAGTCAAACATGGGCTACTCTGCAGCCACGGGCTCTTATTCTCCCATTCAGAGGATATCTGTGGGCCTGTCTTTACCCATCAATCACCACGTGCTTTAGCTTGTTTCCCATTGACTCAACCCTGGCCACACATGATTATGGAGCTCTGTGAAAAGTTGGATGAGTGCAATTGCTGTTGCTGGTACTGGAAGTTGCATGCAGACATGAGGAATGACTTCTGAACAGACCTATATGCAGTGATAGGGGAGTTCTGGTTCAGAAGCAGGGAATAGGTAGATGGCAAGGAACCACTATTGGGTGAGAGGCCCCTGACAGAATTGTGGGAAGCCATTGGCAGACTAACAGTCCCTGCTTGTTCTGTTGCAGCACTAGCCTGTATGCACGCTGCAGAGAGGTAGTGTTAGCAGCTGAGCTCATTCAGTGTGTGTTCTATACCCTCCCGGTTGGGCTGCCCAACTCATGCTATTACCATCACCAGCTGAGATACAGTAGTTGAGTTGCTATGTGTGGAGGGTGTCAAGTTGCTGGAACACTTGAGCTATAACGTGATAACTCTCCAGTGAAGACAAACCACTACTGGGAGGAGAGTTCCATGGATCCCACAGCCAGTAAGGAAAGTTCAGCAGGCATCAGATGACAAAGAGGAGAGGCAAGGTAATCTTTAGCAGTTTGGGTCATCAGTTGTTACTTTTGCCACAAATCAGCTAACTTGGTCCAACTGTTGGAATTTAAAGGGAACAGCCGTTATAACCCATTGGTGCCTAATAATGGGACTCTATTGTCAGATACATGAAGTTGGATGATGCCATTAGAATGATAACATGACTTGCAGAGACCCACGGTTACTGCAGAGGGCAGTACAGAGACTTGACATAGGATTACTTGGTGAAACGCACCTGATTCTTCTCAGAAGCAGAGTGACAGAAAGTAGCCACCACACCCGGTCTTTTCTGCCAGGTGTTTTATAAAGGGTGTAACTCAGGTGACAGCATAACTTTGAAACAGGGAACTAATCAAGAAAACTGAGGCAATCAGAGGCAATAGTTTAGTCCCACAGCAGATGATTTATTATTACTCATTGTGTTTATCATGGTAATGTTTAGGGATCAGCTAAAATTGCCTACCCCAGCTCCCCCGCCTCCTCCACCTCATACTAGTACTGCACAAACACTGAGGAGCAGACAGTCCATACCTGGAAGAATTTACACTCTAGGCTAGATAGACACAGGGTGGGCGGGGAGTATAGCACATAAGTAATGTGAAGGTCTGAAAACACGCTAATGACACAAGTTTTATTTAATGCTTTATATGGGGTTTTGGGTTCCTGGGGATTAGCTGAATGGAAAAAAAACCCACAAAGAAGGGAAGGGAGATGAGGGCTGAGAGCATGCATGGCTGATGGAGTGAGACTGGCAGGAGGGAAGGTTCGAGCGGAATTTGGAGGGCATGGCCAAACAGCATGGGGAGAGCCTGTCCAGAGTGAAAATAGAGGCAAACTGCCTAACACCTTCATCAGTGTCCAACAATCCCTGCAAAGGTGGCTGCTTGTGAGAGTCTCTGTGTTCCCTCTCCCCACATAGTTCTTGCCACCTCAGTCTATCGTTCTTCCATGGGTCACCATAGGTTGGGGAAAGGAGATGACCCCAGAGGAGCAGGTGGTCACCCCTGGACACATGATAGGTCAGGAAATGGGCACTGAGATGCTGCTTGAAACCATGGAAGGTCTCATGTTAATAATGCCCCAAGCCCACTTTAGCAAGTGCACCTGGGTGGCCTTTCCTGGAAACAGCAGGAAGCTTTGCTAGGAGAAAGGACTGCCTGTCATCCATGGAAGAGCATGTGTGAGTGCAGTAATAGCTGGGCTACAAGGTGTTAGCTTCTTGCAGCTAGATGATGATGATGATGATGATGATGATAAACACAATGGAACACTTTTCAATGAATGTCCAGGTGCTGCATGGGCCAGTCCAATGGGTCAGCTACTTCAGCATCCAGTGGCCCTTGTGCTCCAGGGTGCAGATACAAAGATATCCCATGGATCCAGCCTACTGCGGCTTTCCCCAACATAGGCTCAGGCCCTCCTTCCCCTTGACTGTGGGGTGAGCATGACTAGAAGAAACAGAGAATGGCTGGTGTGGCCCTACAATCCATGGCTGCTGGAATGATCTCTGAATGCTGCTGGCAGCCTGTGTGATGTAGTGTGAATTTAGTGCTTTAGTGCTTGTATAAATGTCTTGGTTGGAAGCCCTGGAGATGCAGTGCTTTATTCTCAATGGGAGACTTTGAGAATGGGCAGCAGCAACCCAAGTTTCCCCACAGAGGCCCATCAATGTGCCTCATGCCTGCCCTGGAAGAATCATTTCTAGATGAACGGGTAGTTGCGTTTCCATGCCAATTTCTTCCTTGGCAGTCTCTCCTAAGACACCCACCAGGAGTGACAACCATCATAGGAGTGTTTGTGATGTGGATATTCATCTGCTGAAAGTAGACTGAGACTATCATGGTCTTTTCAGGATTCCAAAAAGACCTCAACTTCTAAAGTTATGGGGATGGCTGACCTAAGGCCTTGTCTACACTAAATGGAAAAGGTGATCTAAGTTACACAATTTGACTTATGTGAACAGCGTAACTCAATTCAATGTAGCTTAGATCTACTTATCATGGGGTCCACACTATGTGACGTTGATGAGAGACACTCTCCCGTTGACTCCCCTTACTCTTCTCGATCAGGTGGAGTATAGAAGGCAAGAGGAGGGAGATTGATGGTCAATTTAGCAGGTCTAAAGTGTAGACGAGCCCTAGCTATGACTGCCCACCACATCTGTGTTGGCATTAGCAAGTTTGCGGGGGGAAAGAGGGCATGGAATGGCCAAATGAATGGGGTTTTTTTTACCTTAACATGCTCCTGTTTCAAATTCAATCATTCTGTCTGTGTCTGAAATCAAGATCATGACAGGAGCAAAAGATAGGAATAAATGCCATATAAGAATTATTCCAGACATGGCATGTGCTACTAGAGATAGGAATAAACTTACTGGGCCAGATTTTCAGACTGGGTTGCCAGGCATCTAAATTGTTCAGTTGGCGTGGGATCCTACATACATGTTTCCCCTTGACATATACTTCCCTAGATCTAAAGAGAAATTATCTGAATGTTGTTCTGCCCATCTCCAGCTGACACTGTTTGATTTTTTTTTTCTGGCATTAGTCATCAGCTGGTAGTGAGGCAAGAGCTAGAGAATTTACCCTAGATGTACAGGTAGGAGGAGAAAGGTCATTCCCTTTCATGGAGGAGTTTGATAGTTTGAAATCTTGTTTCATTCTGATTTGGAATGAAAACAAAAAACTTCAGAATTCTTTCCGAAAGAAGGATCCTGACATGGGCAGTCTGCTGGGCTGACTGCCCTGAAGTTGCAGGCCCTGGAAGTCCAGGTGCTGCAAGGCAGAGATCTTGGGAGCCAGCACTCCCCAGTTCCCTATTAGCCTACCAGCCAAGCTGCGGTGGAAGGTGGACGCATAAGCCGGACACTACTCTAGGACTTGGGAGATCTGCATTCAATTCCCTGCTCTGCTAAACATCCTATGATCTTGGCATAGCATTTTGCCTCAGTTCCCATCTGTAAAATGAAGCTAATAATAGTATTTCTCTATCTCACAGGAGTGTTGTGAGGATAAACCCATTAAAGATTCTGAGGGGCTCAGATATTACAGTGCTAAGGGCCATATGAGTACCTAAAATAAATTTGGGAGCCAGAGCCTTCAGGCTGTTAGCTCCCCACCAGGCTGGCTGCTGAGTGAGCATGCTGGAAGGAAATCAGACAAGTTTCTGATGGAATTTCAGTTTCAGCATAGGTCTGATGAAGCTGAATATAATGGAGGAGGGTCAATTTAGATGAGATGTTTCTGTTTAGTTAACAGGAGTCAGGGATGTGAACCTGTTTCCGATATTTAAGGATCTGTGGTGTGCAGTTCAGTCATTGCATCATTCACAACTTCAGAGCCAAATTCTTTTCTCAGTGCCAACTGAACTACTCTGTTCAAGTCAATGAATTTGCATGAGTGTAACTTAAAAGAGAATTTGCCTCTTTATTTATGATAAGCCTGAATACAGACTAGACAGGAGCTGGTTATAAGTACGTTAGCATCTGGCCTTAGATACCAAGTTTACGGGTGTGGGATCTGAATCTGAATAGAATGTGGCTTATATAGGAACTCCACTTCTATTTCTGTCACCTGTTGCAGTTTTAGGTAATGTGGGTATATTGCTCACTCTCATGTCCACTTAACTAGACTTAAAATAATGACACAGCAAGAACAGCAGCACAGGACGTAAAGCTACACTGAATTCTGACTGAAGCTAGAATAAAACTGCCATTTATAAATATTAGAAGCTGAGTGCCAAAAAGACCCAACCTCACATGCAGAGTTATTGCCACATCCAATTTTTGCACTTGGTTTGCACTTCGATGTAAATATGAACTAACTGAATGTCCCATTTAAGGAAAGTGTAGTATAAGGAAGATTCTTTGACTCATTCCATAGAGAGGCTTCATTTAAGGTTATTTCAAGTAGTGAAGATGGTTAATAATTATTTCTGATAGTGTCTAACTGACCTTAGTTTATTTACCTACAATGGTATGTGATTCATAGACGAAAGGAGTGCACTGAGGAATATCACGCTGCTGCAAAAGCATCCCCATCCAAGCTTGTTGAATGTGGTACTCTCTGAACGATCTAGGGCCATGTTCTTTCATCCATAGGAGAAAGATTTCTCCACTTGATATGCTATGGCCTTATCACTCTTTCTAAGGCAGGGACATTCATGCACTGTCACAACATTGTTCCCAATGCCCTTCAGCCTACACACAATGTACGAGTGGGTTAATGAACCACAGCTAAAGAGATTAGGAATAATTCCAGAAAAACAGCCACAAGCATATCCTCCTTGGGTAGATATTTTCAGTGGGTCGAAGGAGCAATTCAGGTCTTTGTAATTTACCGTGTTGCTTTTACCCCAGTTGCCTGCAGACAAGCTTAGAAATTAATAGCAGTTTTCTTCTACCAGAGTTCTACAATATCAACAACAAGCAATTGATTCTCCCAGTAGAACAGAGGATGTGAGTTAGAGATCTAAGATCAGGATCATTCATTAGCAGCACCTCTGTTCCTAGTGATTTAAAAAAAGAAAAAAAATCCCTCACACAAAACACACTTTAAATTGCTTTCTCATGTGACATACTTTGATCATCTTAAGGAGGATCACTATAATAAACCCAGGTGAGTCAATAGTTATAGTCATTTATGCTAGTGTAAGAAAGCAGTAACTAACAAGGTCAATGGATTTATGTTTTTACTGGTAGGAGGAAATTCACACTCTTTGGGTGGAGACAGAAAAGGAGAACAAAACCAAACCAGCAAAAGACACAAGTGCAATGTGTTCTCTGCTTTGTCCTCCCTCATCCTGAGCACTGCACTGCTCTCCTGAGTGCATGATCATCACCACTGTAGCTAAGCTCTGGTGAGGTGCTCCACCATATGGCATGTACCTACCTGGGGGTTAACAGGCTAGAAATATGCTGCTATAATCCTGGCTCCACTCTAATCCAGGTAGAAGCCATCCTGCAAGCGTTCTGTGACAGGGGCTACAAAGGGGTATCCTGTGGTGAAGCTGGAATGGTAGTGGGTATGGGCCATAATGTTTTTTGCTTGTATAGCCCCAACCAGGAAATAGCTGCTAGGTCGGCGGGCCACAGGTTGTCCATCACTAGGATAAGCTGCTGGCAGCCTGCAAGACAGTTTGTTTACATTAATCATCCGCAGGCATGGCTGCCCACAGCTCCCAATGGCTGCTGTTCACCGTTCCCAGCCAATGGAGCTTTTTTGTTTAACATGTCTGTGTAAGCACAACAGAGGAATTTTCATCAGACTGACAGAATTTGGCTGTAGGGTTTGTTTTGTTTTGAAGTTTAACTGAAGTATTTGAAAGCAGGGAAAGTGAAATAACTCTCAGCGTGTAAAATCAAGGTTCACCAAGTGCTATAGGTCATTGGCAAAAATCTTTACAAATACTGACATATAAACTTTCACTCCATTGTACAAGGTTACAGTGTTTGTCTTTTATTCAGAAGACCTCATTAATATTCTAGCTTTTTCCTTATACTAGTTGAGACATTTCTTCATACTAATTCCAACCAGATAGCTCCTAGTTTCATACCATTTTGTTATTTTCAGTCTACAATTTAAAAAAACCAAAACGGTTCCAGGACTATCTACAGTGTAAGAAACACTTTATCTGAGAAACAAACAGAAGACAAAGGTTATTTTCATAATAGCTATTATTTTATAACATTGGCAGTATACAATGTAAAATGTTAATAGAATTATTTACAACAGGTTTGCTAGATGTTTAAAGTTGATATACTTTATTAAAATGGCACTGGAGGTTACATCTGCTTTTCCAGTAAAAACAAAACAAATGTAAAACCACACTACTCAATCATACCACTATCACACTCTAAATAACATCGAATTTCAGACCTTGCAAAAAGACCTTAGTTATGAATTCACAAATAAGTAAAAACATTTTGTAATACTAGAATATCTAGCCTGAAAAAAGTTTGTTCTTATTGCTACTGAATGTATAGTTTTCAGGACTCAAATATGCACAAAGAACTAACTTCACAAAGGGACTCAGGTACTTTGTCTTTAGGTGCTTATGATCAATCACAAAAGCAACATTCAGCTACTGCTTAACCCTGAAGGTGCCTAAATTTGTACCTGATGCCACCCCACAGCTAATGAGCTACTCGGAGCCCTACTTTACACCCGAGGCATAGCAGGATTCTCAAACTAGGTGTTTCCCTGCCCATCTCTCCAGAGACCAGTTTGGTAGGTGCACCCAGGGCATGCCTAAGCAGCACAAGAGACAGTCAGGAATTTTTGGGCCTGGCTGGCAAGTGTGCACCCCTCCGAAAATCCAATAGACCAGTGGTTAGGGCACTCACCTGGAATGTTGGAGACCTGTTTTTAAATCCATGTGAAACAGGGATTTCTTACCCAGGTTTCCCATGCCCACTAAGAATGACCTAGCCACCAGGGTATTGGGTATTCAGGGATGAGTCGCGGTCTACAAGGTATTCGCTTCTCCCAGCAGGATTACTATTACTGTTAACACTTCAGTTTCATAGAACACTTTCCATCTTCAAAGTACAACAAATGTCCACGTTCTGTAGCGTTTTCAGTGTAGACACTAATGCAATGGGAGGGGATCTCCCATCACTCCAGTTAATTCACCTCCTTGACCTGCAGTAGTATTCTTCCATTGACCTAGCGCTATCTTTACCAGTATTAAGTCAGTTTAACTATGTGAATTTTTCATGCCCCTGAGCGACATAGCTGGGTCAACATAACTTTTAAGTGTAGACCAGGCTTCAATCTCTCTTCTTGAAACAGGTCCCCTTTGTATAAATAAATTAGGCCTGGGAGCAGGGGTGAAAGTAACTCCAGTTTCCTACCAGTACGGGGGCTGGGCTGGGGCCAGCTCTGCCCCCCGGAAGGGGCAGGGCCTCGGGCGGAAGGGGCGGGGCTGGGGGAGGGGGTCAGAGCCAGCCCCAGCCCAGCCCAGCCCAGCCCCCGTACTGGTAAGGGGCCTCCCCCCATCCTCCTCAGCCCAACTCCCCCCACTCCCCTGCCCCCCAGGGGCTCCGCGGCAGTTTAAGCCTCCCCAGGGCTTTGGCAGCAGGGCTCCGCTGGGATGGGAGCCCCATTGCCGGAGCTCTAGGGAAGTGGAGGTGGGGCCCCGGCAGCTATTTAAAGAGCCCAGGGCTGGGCTGCCACTACCGCTGTGCGCCCTGCCGCTGGAACCCGCCACAGCCCCTGCCCCAGGCTCCCGCAGCGGGAGCTCTGGCAGCAATTTAAAGGGCCCGGGGCACCAGCTGCTGCTGGCAGCCCCAGGCCCTTTACATTGTGCCTCCGGAAGCCGATCTGCCCCGGTATGGCACACCGGCTCTTGTCAGCACGCTGTACTGGGGCGTACCGGCTTACTTTCACCTCTGCCTGGGAGAGATCGATTCTATAGCCCATTGGTGAAAATGTTTACCTGATCGGTTCTCCCACCTTTCAGGGGAGAGCAGGCAGATCAGGAATTTTAAAAAACAGGTCTCCGAAATCCCAGGTGAGTGCCTTTACCCTGCTGGGCAATTGGCTAACGTGTTCTGTCTTGCTCTCATTATGAAAAAGGTCCGACCTGGTTTAGGCACCTAACTCCAGGAGAGGGTTCAGGGCCAAGAATCCCAAATGAAGTTAGGGTCCAAATCCTCAAAGGTGTTTAGGCATTTAAACCCTGCCCTTGTCCTCTGCATTTCACATCTGGCTAGCTTAGGCAGCTCCCCACTCAGCATGAGGGCTTCTGAGAATCATCTTCTTGGTCACTGAACTCTCGCTAGGCACCGTGAATTCATAGGCAATACCTAAGGACCCTGCTGCCAAACTCCTAAGCCCCTTCTGTGACTCTAGCCCAAAGGTACTAGTGAGTTTCTGCTTGTCATAGTTGCCTTGTTAAGGATATTCTTATAGAGACAGTTTCCTACTGAATCCTTATATACTTTTCACATTTTTATGCTGCTTTGACTGTTTTGAAGTAGGTGTTTAATTCCCACCTGACATTACATATTAAACCTTCACCCTGCTTTATTGTTTAATGTAGCTGATTTCATTTGCAGCTTTGTAAGAGGAATATTCATTCCATACCAAGTGATTCCTCACATTTGCATCACCTTAGCTGCTTGGAAATCCAGAGACTGTGTTGTGACAGCTATCAGATATTAGCTCATTCATTTCATTTTGTTTAGTTTCCTCTTTAGTCTCATGGTTGGGATGATGTCTTGGAGATGCTGCTCTTTGAGACTTTTTGAGGAAAACTTTTATCAGCAGATAGCAGAATTCAGCCACGTTTAATAAAATGCAAATACCAGACACAGCGATCATGAAAATAGTGAACACTGTCTTTTCAGTGGGTCGAGAAACAAAACAGTCCACTGTGTTGGGGCAAGGCCACGCATTGCACTTCACTAGGCGTGGCATTTGGAAGCCATCGTACATGAAGTAAAACGCATACATAAATAGGGCTTCAAAGATCATTCTGAAGAATATGCTGCTGGTGTAGGTCCACCACAAGGGACCCTGAATATGAAATCTTTGTGCTTTTATTTCTTCAATGTCTTTATATTCGCAGGTTTGCCCTCCCTTTCTGAGCTGCTTTTTCTTCTCGTGCCGTCTGTACGCAACATGCATGGCCACCAGCAGTGCAGGAGTCGAGACAAAGATGAGCTGAAGGGCCCACAGTCGAATGTGAGAGATAGGGAAGAAGTGGTCGTAGCAAACATTTTTGCATCCCGGTTGCAAAGTGTTGCAGACAAAATCATTTTGTTCGTCTCCCCAGACTTCCTCCGCAGCCACCACGAGGATCATAACACGGAAAATGAACATGACGGTGAGCCAGATCTTCCCAATACTAGTGGAGTGTTTGTTTACACCTCCTAAAATGGCCTGCAATGTTCCCCAGTCCATTGTCTCGTTTGAATCCTTTGACCTAACAAGACAAAATGAATGCACCAAATGATTCTGAATCATGGATTAGGAAATCAATGCCATAAAACTTGTGATATAAGACGTACAATGGCATAATATTTATGGGCTACAGTAACTGTTTCCCAGCTTGTTGGCATGTCATTGTCTTACACTGTCACTACAAGTAGCCATAAAGGTCAGAAGGGATTGTCTGCGTGCTCTTTAACCACCTCCATTCCAGCACTAGTGTAGATATGTAAATAAAAGAAGTTACGCTTAGAATGATAAATGAAGCTCTGTCACTGATTTTCTACTTCACTGGGAAGCTTACGTGCAATGCCCGAGAAGTCTGCTTCACCCAACAGAGAGGGGACACTTGTGTCAGAAGAAGGGGCAAGAATACCTTCTGTCATTCCTCCAAAATACTTCATGTAGGCTAAGAGATCATATTTTCTCTCTGTGCTAAGATAGCTGATTTGTGTAATCCATGAATTCTAATTTTCTGATCAAAATCAAACAGAAAGAACTGATAATGGTAGCTGTGTTATCACACACCAAATCTCAAATCATTGCCTGCAATACATGATAACAGAACAAATTAACTTTATGGATACAATCCAATTTTTCCCCCATAGTTCTTCATCCTTCTAAAAAGGATAAAAGGAGCACTATGAAGTTAGTGTGAAGTCTTTTGAAGGAGATCTCAAAAGACATGATTCCTGATCTGCTCTACATAGACATAAAAGGTCTTTTTTAAAATTATTATATTATAATATTTATATATACATACATACACAAACTAAAGAAAAAAATGTTTTAAGTACATCAAAAGCAGAAAGCCTGCTAAACAACCAGGGGGGCCACTGGACGATCGAGATGCTAAAGGAGCACTCAAGGACGACAAGGCCATTGTGGAGAAACTAAATGAATTCTTTACATCAGTCTTCACAGGTGAGGATGTGAGAGAGATTCCCAAACCTGAGCCATTTTTTTTAGATGACAAATCTGAGGGACTGTCCCAGGTTGAGGTGTCATTAGAGGAGGTTTTAGAACAAACTGATAAACTAAACAGTAGTAAGTCACCAGGACCAGATGGTATTCACCCAAGAGTTCTGAAGGAACTCAAATGTGAAATTGCAGAACTACTAACTGTAGTCTGTAACCTATCAGCCTCTGTACCAAATGACTGGAAGATAGCTAATATCATGCCAATTTTTAAAAAGGGCTTCGGAAGTGATCCCGACAATTACAGGCCAGTAAGCCTGACTTCAGTACCGGGCAAACTGGTTCAAACTATAGTAAAGAACAAAATTGTCGGACACATAGATAAACATAATTTGTTGGGGAAAAGTCAACATTAGTGAGGAATGATTTCCCTTTGCAGAAAACAATGTAGTAGAATTCTTTGAAGGGATCAACAAGCATGTGGACAAGGGAGATGCAGTGGATACAATGTACTTAGATTTTCAGAAAGCCTTTGACAAGTACCTCACCAAACGCTCTTAAGCAAAGTAAGCTGTCACAGGATAAGAGGCAAGTTCCTCTCATGGACTAGTAACCGGTTAAAAGATAGGAAACAAAGGGAAGAAATAAATGGGTCAGTTTTCAGAATGGAGTGGGGTAAAGGGTGGTGTCGCCCAGGAGTCTGTACTGGAACCAGATCTATGTAACATATTCATAAATGATCTGGAAAACGGTGTAAATAGTGAGGTGGGAAAATTTGCAGATGATACAAAACTACTCACGATAGTTAAGTCCTAAGAAGACTGCATACAGCTATGAAAGCATCTCTCAAAACTAGGTGACTGATCAACAAAATGGCAGGTGAAATTCGATGTTGATAAATGCAAAGTAATGCACATTGGAAAACATAATCCCAACTATACATATCAAATGGAGTCTAAATTAGCCGTTACCATCCAAGAAAAAGATCTTGGAGTCACTGTGGCTAGTTCTCTGAAAATATCCACTCAATGTGCAGGGAAAGCAAACAGAACGTTGGGCATCATTAAGAAAGGAATAGACAATAAGATAGTAAATATCATATTGCCTCTATATAAATCCATGGTATGCCCACATATTTAATGCTGTATGCAGATGTGGTCACCCCATCTAAAAAAAGATATATTAGAATTGGAAAAGGTTCAGAAAAGAGCAACAAAAATGATTAGGGGTATGGAATGGCTTCCGTATGAGAAGAGATTAATAAAACTAGGACTTTTCAGCTTGGAAAAGAGATGACTAAGGGGGGATATGATAGAGGTCTATAAAATCATGATTGGTGTGGAGAAAGTAAATAAGGAAGTGTTATTTACTTCTTCTCATAACATAAAAGCTAGGAGTTACCAAATGAAATTAATAGACAGTAGGTTTAAAACCAAAAAAAGGAAGTATTTCTTCACATAACACAGTCAACCTGTGGAACTCTTTTCCAGAGGATGTTATGAAGGCTAAGACTATATCAGGGTTAAAAAAAGAACTAGATAAATTCATGGAGGACAGGTCCATCAATGGCTATTAGAGACTAGGGACACCATCCCTGCCCATCCTGGCTGTTTGCCAGAAGCTGGGAATGGATCACTTGATGACTACCTGTTCTATCCATCCCCAGTGGGGCACCTGGCATTGCCCACTGTCGGAAGACAGTATACTGGGCTAGATGGACCTTCAGTCTCACCCAGTATGGCCATTCTTATGTTCTAGGGATTTAACGTGGTGTCCTGCGTAAAACTTTCCCTTCCCCTCTCTGCTATGCAAAGTGCTACCCACTTGGCTGCCAACCTCCCTTCGTTTAAGTGTAGCACAAAGTTCTGGGCAAATTCTCTCTCATAGGCTCCCCCAAAGCACCATGTAAATGTATGATATTATGCTATAAACCTCAAGCAACCAGAGATCTCAGGGTACACCCAAAGTAACTGGGCTTCCAGATAATCAGGGGAGCTGGCTTATAAGAATTTGAAGTTTGTGACCCTGAGTAGGGACTTCAAAGCCTGTCAGCCAGTATCCTCAGAGGGGCTAGCCAGCTCCACAGCTCTGAGTCAAAAAGTGTTTTTGCCATTCTGCACTATTGAGCTTTTTAGGCATAAGCATCTTCGTGTCCTGCTGAGTCAGCCAGCCACCAGGAAAGCCAACCAGCTCCATTACCTAATATCACTAAGTTGATGTGTCATATTACCAATGCTAACATCAGGAACTTTTCAAACAGTGAGCTTCCAATACGTGAGGTTCAGATAAATGAGTTAGTGTTCTAGGATTATGCCTTTTTGTCTCCATGCAGAATAGATTATGGGAACTGAGAAAAAACACAAAACAATAACCAGAGTGGAGTTGTCCTCACTTAGAATATTGTCTACTATTTCTCTCCTTCACTGATTTACAGAAATTTAGTTTGAAGTCCAGTTAACAATTAACTTAATTCACTTATTTTTAACAGGATAAAAAGACACACATTAGAGATTGAAGAATACTGTTTTGTCTGTAAGAAGCCTAGAAACATTTTGATCTGTAAATGCTGCGGGAGCAGGACTAGCACCAAACCCAGCATAAAATAAATTTTCATTGCGCTGGAGAGAATGTTTTGAATTTGGTGTACGCTCAATTTTCTCCAGAGATTTTCTCCTTCACCCTGAAGGAAATGGGTGAGGATTGTCTGTACTGGGCTATTGGTTTTTATAGAGATTATTTTTATTATCTTAATACCTCCTAGAAGAGGAAGACCCCAGAAAAAATAAGCAGACAAACAAATGAACCAAAACAAAGCATTCCACAAAGCTAGCTTACTAGTCTTTCCTCCTCCTTTCCCCTCCCACTTATCAGCATCGGGCATTATCCTTTGAAGTTCTCACTCCATGTTTTCTCTTGGCTCTGAAATTTCTATAGAGACTTTTCTGATGTTGGTTTTACTTTAAAGAAAAAAAATGGTGTTGAGAGTTTCTAGAGTGTCAGCTCTCTAAGTCAGTCTTTTTTTGTTTGTGTCATTTATAGCACCAAACATACTGTGCCATGGGTAAGTAGAAAGATCAGTCATAGGACTGGATTGAAAGTGACAATTCTTATTAGTGAAACATTTCAAAGTTTCTTAACAAATTTTCCTTTCGATACAAGTGACTGGTTTATACAGCATTGGGCTAGAATACGGTAGACCCAAATTCAAGTCTGCTTAATTCTGCTTGAACCTAGGTCTCCCGTTTCCCTGCCCAGTGCCTTAGCTGCTGTGCTGCAATATTTGTCTCTGACAAAGTTGTTGTATCTGACTTGGTTTCACAAAACTCTGTGGTTTTGATGAAACAGCGTTTTCTGTCAGAAATCAATTTCATTGAACAATTTCTGACCAGCTCAAGTAAATACAAATAGCAAAGAACTTCTCGCTATGTATATCACACCTAACCCCTTATTAGAATCACCGGTTCAGAGATCCATGGGCACTAGGACAAAACCTTAGAGCCAACATCCAATAAAGATTGTTAACCCTGATATAGATATTAAAAGGTCCTGGTTTACCAGGAAACCAACATGTAAGAAATACTATCAAAAGAATAACAGTCACTCCAATTGCAAGTAGGAGAAAATGCTAGATTTCAAACAGAAAGTGACTGGCAATATGCCAACGTAACAGCGATACCATCTGCACAAAACCAAAGAAGACTACAGCTTCATTTTTTGAGGATGTTCAGGATGCTGTGGACAATCTCATGACTGACAGAAGTAACCATCAGGTCACTGGCAAGGAAAGGACAATGGGAGCAGCAAATACAGGTTCACCATAGCAAATAAACCTGTCACTGAACAGGCCACAGCAGAAGGAATGTCTGTGAATAAGGACCAGCCATGTGATCAGTGAGACAATGAGATTGAAGTCCCATAATCTAGATCTTCCCTTTAACAATTTCTTCTAGTTTGGATGTCATTAGTTGACTATGTTCATGGCAGGTTGATATTGTGTGTATGTGTGTGTGTGTGTGTGTATTATATATATACACACACACACACACGAAAAAGGAAGATAAAACAAGAGCTACTGGCCTGGTGGATAATGTCGGTTATATAACACTGCTAAAACCTTTTGTAACTTTCGACTCAGAGTCACATGGCATGGGCCAGAAAATAAGGCTCACTCTATTACCAGCAATCTTCTGTGTCACACCTTTATTTCCAGGCAGCACCAAAATCCTTTCTGCTCTTTTAGTTAAAGGTAACTGCACTGCAAGTTGGAAGCTAATGTATAGAGAATGAATAGAGTCAAAAATCTTAGGTAACTCAAGGAAACTGAGTTTTGAAGATATACAAGATTTTTTTCTGAGTTATTATTGCAATTAAATGTAATCACCCCTTATGGGTGGATATAGTAAATCTAGAAGATTTAGTGGGATTACTTCAAAGATGAAAGGTTTTTGAAACACTTTTTGTCCATTATCTGCAGGCTAGAGATCAAGTTCTTCCTAGACTAAACTAATCCCATTTTGAGACGTGAAGAGTTTCTCCTTCAAGATGCTGACTGCAATTCCCAGGACCTTGCACAATGGAGCCCTTGGAACAGGCCACATTCTTTTATCCCGCTAAGTTATTTTACAAGGGCAAAGTAGATTTTTCATGAGCATGATCATATCAAAGAGAAAGTCTCTCTAGGTTCATACCTCATGTCAGCACAGAAAAGATCCTGAATTCCCAGAAGATTCTTTAGGGGATAATTAGTCAGATTGCTGAAGAATTAGCTTTACTTCACCTATTATTTATCATACAGCATGATTTTTAACTAAGACTGAATGTCAGGATTTACCCTGGGGATCATGTGTTGCAACTTCTCTTCTGATAGTGAATTTACAACTGAGTAATCTTTTCTTTTTATATCTGTAAGGCTCTCAACTTTGTATTGTGAATCCCTCTTTGACAAAGGCCAGATCCAATGCCCTTTAAAGTTTATGGAAAGACTCATATCAATTACAATAGGGTTTGGATCAGGCTCTAACTGAGCTTTAGATATTGGTATGTTGTAATTGCTATTGTTATACAGCAGGGATCAGCAACCTTTCAGAAGTGATGTGCTGAGTCTTCGTTTATTCACTCGAATATAAGGTTTTGCGTGCCAGTAATACATTTTAATGTTTTTTAGAAGGTCTCTTTCTATAAGTCTATATATTATATAACTATTGTCATATTGTAAAATAAGGTTTCCAAAATGTTTAAGAAGCCTCATTTAAAATTAAATTAAAATGCTGATCTTACACCACCTGCCCACTCAGCCAGCTGCCAGCCTGGGGTTCCGTTCACCTAGGCCAGCAGTGGGCTGAGTGGGGCTTGTGGCCAGGACCATGGCTGGCAAGGGGCCGGCAGCCAGAACCCCAGACCAGCAGTGGGCTGAGCGGCTCAGGGATCCTGGCTGCCAGACCCGCTCAGCTGCTGCCATTCTGCGGTCCCTGCCCTGCCCACATAGAGAGGGTACCTACCTTCTCCCTGGTTCTGGCCCATTCTCTTCCTGTCTCTCTGCACTGCACTGAGGGTAGGAGTGCACTGAGCACAGGGCTGGGGGTGAAGGAGCAGGCTAGGGATTGAGGCAGGAGATCTGGGTGTGGAGCGCTTACCTGGGCAGCTCCCATTTACCACGTTGCAAGTGTGCCATTAAAAATCAGCTCGCATGCTGTCTTTGGCATGCGTGCCATAGGTTGCCGACCCGTTATACAGATTAGAGATGCTTCTATACCACTAAATATATATCATTTAAAAAACCAGAACTGTCACGTAGAAGTTTGTCACTGTACACACGAACACAGGTTCATTTCTCCTCTCTGGATTCAACCAGTTTCTTTGCATTGGCAGTTTTGTTTGCTTTCTTGCATCTTTTTTCCTGTCTATTGTTTCCCTCTCCTCCTGCCTCCTCTCCATATGCTCTTTTTCTTAGAGCAGGTCTACATTTAAAAACACCACAGCGGTGCAGCTGCACTACTGTAGCACTTCCGTGAAGATGCTACTACCCCGACAGAAGAGCTTCTCCTGTCTGCATAGTTAACCCACCTCTAGGAGAGGCAGTACTTTGTACACTGGTGGTGGGGTGGGGTTTAGGTCGTTATTATGGTGTTGCTGAGGGGTGTGGATTTTTCACACCGAAGTGACATAGTTATACAGGTGTAAGATTATAGCTTAGACCTGGCCTTACTTGGCTCCAGGGCCAGTTCGAGCATTTTTGCTGCCCCAAGCAAAAAAAAAAAAGCCCCTTCTGGAGCGCTGGCTGAGGGAAAAAAATGGCGACTGGAGTGAAAAGTGCTGCCCTAATATTGGCCTGAGTGCCGCCCCTTACGAAGGGCCACCCCAAGCACATGCTTCCCAGGCTAGTGCCTGGAGCCAGCTCTGCTTGGCTCGCTGCCCTCTCTCCACCCAGCCATGCTTCTCTTTCCTGCCACCACACTATCTCTCTCTCCCTCTTCCACTTCAGCTTCCCAAGTCTCCCAATTCCGTTTGCCTCCTCCTGCCCCATCAAGTCTCACTCCCCACCACGTACATGCCCAAAACTCTTTTGCCCCTTCACCACTTAAAAACCCATCTCTCCCACCTTCTCCATGCATCTCTCTTCTCCTGAGAGCTGGTCCTGCCAAAAGGTTCCATTTGCCCCTCCACTATTCTACCTTTCAAGGCTCCACTCCTGCTTTCATGCTAGCTGAAAGCCGTGTGGCACTAGAACACTCCCCCATGATAGAGCCACTTATGATTTGACCCTGAAACTTTGAAGTCAGTGTCAATACTGTCATTGACACTAATGAGTGAGGGATCAACCCCTTAGTGCCATCAGTCCACTAGTCAGTCCAAATAGGTCACACCAGCTATCCTCATTCTGGTCAAGCCCTGAATCAAACACTGGTCACAACAACATGTGGGGCAGATAAAACCAAAATATTATAGTTGTCTCAACTGAAAGAGAGTCCTGGGAGAGTTCAATTACTTTAATTTACTCAGTATCATTGTTTCTTTATTCCAGATATTTTATATTCCAGTATAAAATATACTTATACTTTATTCCAGTACCTTTATTCCAGATATTTGCTTCTCAGACCCTTTTACTGACAAAGCAAGTAAAATATCAACCGGCTCTCTGACGGAATGAAAAACTAAGGCTAGGAAAACTAAGATCCAGTTTAATTGATGGCAGCCTTTATTTTCATATAGCCAGCACAGCTCTGTAACTGCCATGCCACTGTACACTGTGCATTAGGACCCCAATCCAGCAAAACACTTAAGCATGAGCATCACTTACAGCACACAAATAGCCCCATTGACTTAAATTCTTTGCTGGACTGAGACGTTGGAGTGTACCCCTCATCTCCTGCAAAAGGAAACAGCAGAAGCAGCACCAAGAGCATCTGGGGGAATCTGAGGCAAAAAGGGGAAGCAGAGATATACAGGGAGATTAGAGTCAAAGGAAGGAGCTGGGGAGACCACAGTGCAGGGAGGGAGTCACAGAACTCAATGACATTGAGTAACTGAGCTTCCAGTCTCCACTGTAGAGAAACTCATCCCTTAAAAAAAAAATAAGAGCATTTCAATATCAAAAAATGGTTTGAAATGGGGAATTAAGCTGTTGCACATCTCAGACCAGTCACAGCTGCGCTACCCCATTGGGTAGTTCCAGCTGAGCTACCAGGGGGACCAGGATATCAATACTATCACTAGCAGCAGAGGGGTGCTGCACACTTATAGAAGACAGCACCAGGATACTAGAGCTGAGATCGGCAATTGCAAAGTGAGAGGGCACGATATCCTTGCCCTGCTCACCCCTATCATACTAGCTCTGAGTGCTAGAATCATTAAGATCCAGTTATTAGATTACAGTCTTTCCCCCCTTAGCAGATGCCTTTCTTAGGGCTTGTCTACACTGGCACTTTACAGCGTTACAATTTTCTCACTCAGGCAGCAGCACTTTAAAATTGCCAGTGAAGCCGTGCCCATACTCTCAGGGTATGTCTTCACTAGCAACGGCAGCACTTTAATGTGGCTGTGTAGTCACGGCACCAGCACTGGAAGAGAGCTCTTCCAGCACTGTAAAAAGCCCACCCCCACCAGGAGAATAGTTCCCAGCACTGGTGCACTGTCTACACTGGCACTTTACAGCGCTGAAACTTGCAGCGCTATGGGCAGTGTTTTTTCACACCCCTGAGTGAGAAAGTTTCAGTGCTGTAGAGTGGCAGTGTAGACAAGGCCTCAGTTAAAAGCTGGGTGCAGCAGGTGGTCTTTAATCAGAAGTTAATAATATAGCTTCAACAAACCAGGTGTTAGAGATTGCAGTGTATGTAGGCATGCTGGGTTTGCATTAATAAAACTGTGAAAAAGATAAAACAAAAAGTTTATTCTGTTCATGTAAAGCTAACTTGTGGAACTCACTGCCACAGGATATCACCCAGGCAAATAGCTTACTAGTAAGATTTAAAAAGTGGCATATGTAATATTTGTTTGTATTATAGTAGCACTTGAAGAACCAGTCAGTAATGGTGTCCTGTTGCCCTAGGCACTATACCAGGGGTAGGCAACCTACGGCACGGGTGCCAAAGGCAGCATGTGAGCTGATTTTCAGTGGCACTTACACTGCCCGGGTCCTGGCCACTGGTCTGGGGGGCTCTGCATTTTAATTTAATTTTAAATGAAGCTCCTTAAACATTTTAAAAACCTTATTTACTTTACATACAACAATAGTTTAGTTCTATATTATAGACTTATAGAAAGAGACCTTTTAAAAATGTTAAAATGTATTACTGGCACACGAAACCGTAAATTACAGTGAATAAGTGAAGACTTGGCACACCACTTCTGAAAGGTTGCCGACCCCTGCACTATACAAATTTAGAATAAGATCATGCCCTTCTCCCCACACCTACAAATTGTATCCCGATTTACTCGTCTCCCCAGGCTTGCCTATGCACATGGATGTCTTAGGGCATGGTTACACTTACAGGATTATAGCGCTATTGGTTATAGCGGTCCCCTTATACAGCAATATGTATAGCACTATTGTATGTCCACACTGAGACGCGCCAGTGTTATAGCATGGCCACATTTGCGGCACTTAATGCGGCATTAAGAGCAGCGTATTAGGGCAGGTATCCCAGCATTCAGCTGGGTGCAACGTGCTTTTTAAACGAGGGGGGTGAGGGGAGACGCGTTGTGTGTATGTAGAGGGAGAGAGACAGTGATTTTTCCGATCTTCTGAAAGCCTGTCAGCGAGCCTCCGTTCACAGAAGGCTTTGTTTTCACACAGGCTCCCTCCTTAAATATTTGCATTGCTTATCTGCCGAGTTAAGAGAGAAACTCTAAAGAGGTACTTCCGCATTCCTCCAGCTGAGTTCAAAACAAAGGGAAGAGACGTCAATTGCCTTAAATGGCTCTAGGCATCTCCAGAGATCACTTGTAGCGCAGTGGGTGTCCACATTCTTGCTGTAGTGCTACAGCAGCTGCGCTACAGCCCTTATTCCCCATGCGGAGGTGGATTAACAATAGCGCTATAACTCAGCAGTTATAGCGCTCTACGTGCCTTGCCAGTGTGGACGGGGAGGAGGTTATAGCGCTCATGGGGGCTTTATAGCGCTATAAAGTGCCAGTGTAACCAAGCCCTCAGTTGCAACCCCCATTCAGACCAGTAGTTCTATGGTACACTGCAGGCTGGTGTGCACTTCCAAGTTTTACTCAGGTAAGAGTGCCATTTTTGCCAAAATAATTACTGGGAAAAGCCCTAATGTAGACACAGCTATAACAGCAGTTGATGACACTGTTCTCAGCCAGAATGAGAATGATGCTCCCTATATTGCGTTAGTTTTAAGCAGCGTCTTCTGTTGTGGAAGAAAACTTAACTCTGAACTCAGGTTTTGGCAGCTAAAAAGCCTTTCCTTTCACAATGCAAAGAAACTTGCAGGAATTTGCAATTCTGCTGCGATGTACTGAAGAATCAATGAGTACCCAACAGGAACACCCAAAATAAAATGATCAACTTTTATTAAAAAATTACAGAGTAGTTGATAAAGATTAAAACAACAGTCCCACCCTCTTAAAAGCCAGGGCAGTTCTCTCTAGCAGCTCTTAAGTGTTCTTCTACAAGTACAGTAACAGTTCTGTCTTCAAGTGAAGGCAGTTGGTAACTGAAAGAAAGGTAAATTTACAGCAAATTTACAATGACAGGTAAGGATCATATGTTGGACTTAAATCAATGGTAGGCAAAGTCTACTGTCTGCTCTGAGTACCTTCCACAGCCAGGTTGTGGTAGGTACAGGCTTGAGCATTAGCTGAAACGATATATTTTCCTTATTCTTCAATCTCAAGCACTTTTAGCCTTAGGAAAACAGGTGCTTGGCGTGAACTAATTCAGTGGTTCCCAACCAGGAGAATGTGTACCTCTAGGGCTACACAGAGGTCTTCCAGGGGGTACATCAGCTCGTCTAGATATTTGCCTAGTTTTACTACTGGATACATAAAAAGCACTAGCAGAGTCAGTACAAACTAAATGTTCATATAATGACTTGTTTATACTGCTCTATATACTTACTATACACTGAAGTGTACATAAAATATTTTAGAATTGTATGGTAAAAATGAGAAAGTGAGCAATTGTTCAGTAATTGTGTGCTGTGATATTTTTGCATTTTTATGTCTGATTTTTTAGCAAGTAGCTTTTAAGTGAGGTGCAATTTTGGGATACACAAGACAAATCAGACTCTTGAAAGGGGTACGGTAACCTGTAAAACAGATAATTAGACCTTTACTTGCTGGATTAAAATGTAACACTGCAAAGCACATAGCAAGCAAATGTACATTTGTCAATTACAGTAGACTCTCGACTATCCAGGATGATAGGGAAAAAATTAATTCTGGTTAATAAAATCCTGGATAATCACCATCCATAGGAAATATGGGGAGAGGAGGTTGGTTCACCAGCCACCCTGCACAGGGGGAGAGGGTGTTCGTTCACTGGCTGTTCTGTGCCCTGGTGGGAGGGGTTTTTTTGTGCTTGAGACAGCAACAAAGCCAGAGCCAGCCCTGCTGAGTTATGGGCATTTTTTTGTTTTTTTTTTTACATCCTGGTTAATCCACTTTCTGGTTAACCCAATCCTGGATAATTGAGAGTCTACTGTAATTATTTACTGAATAAGGGTTCAGTTCTACAAGATGAAGTGTCTTCAGCTCCTTTAGTGACTCAGCACCACAAAGAATGGATTTAGCAAGGCTCTGTTGATACTGTATGTCTAAAAATATAGATTTATGTGAACTTTGAAGTGTCATTCATAATACTTTTCCCTAGGAGATCCATTCTCATTATACAAAGTAGGACACAAGGCAGAAGAATTCTTGTCTGAATTCAGCCACTGTTAAGTTAACCATGTTTTTTCTTGCAAAAAACTCATTTGCAAGAGTTCTGAATTCCCCAAGACAAATTCACTTTGACTGTAAGTGGATGCAGCGACTCTGAATGCAACAGAATTATACCTTGCATCAGAGGGTAACAATCTGTGATCACTATCAACAGGGGGTGAATTGGAACCAGCACCCTCAAAATGAAAGACTCTCTAGCTCAGGCCTGCACAACATGCGGCCCGGGGGCCACGTGCGGCCCGCATGGGCTCACTGTGTGGCCCACGGGGGGGTAAGTAGGGGTGGGGCAAGCCAAGCAGTGGGGTGGGG
>ML677348.1:5420109-5482785 GCA_007922305.1 Dermatemys mawii
GGGGGCTTTTCGGCCCACAGCTGATATTTTTCAGTAATATGGCCCTCGCTGCTTTCCGAGTTGTGCAGGCCTGCTCTAGCTCATTACCCAATCTCTTGAACCATCCCTCTTCACTCAGAACATTTCTGTGCTACATGATTTAAAACAGAAACAGTCTGCTCTATTGACGGAAAAGGAAATAGGACAGAATCAGATTCCACAGTCCAATGACCCAGATATTGTGACCTGATTGCCAAGAGACCTTGATTGGGACAAGATAGCTGTATTACAAAATGCCTTGTGGAAGTTTTCAGCCACCATCTACCTCAACTGCCTATGGTCTAGGGAAGAGGTCTCCAAACTTTGAGACCAGGGGCATATTAGATTTTTGAAAGGGCTTTGTGGGCTGCCGCCACCCCAGCTTTGCTCCTCCGGCAACTGCTGCGCCCCCCACCCCCACCCCTTGCTCCTCCAGCTCCTGCCGCCCCCCCTCCCACCTTTGCTCTTCTGACCGCAGTGCATGGGCACTCACCCCTTTGCTCCTCCAGCCACGCTGCTGCCACGATCCGCCCCCCCCCCCCCACCCCTTTGCTTCTCCAGCCGCACCACGGGGGCACTGAGCCGACGGCACAGCTCAAGGGGATGGGAGAGGGCAGCGGCAGCTTCTCCACGTGCCTGCTCAACTGGGGCTGGGGGCCAGAAAAGTCGATGCCGCAGGCCGGATCCAGCCCCCGGGCTCTAGTTTGGAGACCCCTGGTCTAGGGCCAGGTACTGCAGCCCTTACTCAGGCAAGACTCCTGCTGGTGTCAGCAAAGCCAGCCACAGTGAGGAGGAAACATTTATCCTGAACACACCTATCATTTCCTATTTCCCCAGTAAATTAGAGACGTTGTCCACTCTGAGCTGTGGTAATAGGGTGAGGACAGGACCCGATCACTGATGCAAGCCCGTTTACTCTCATGAGACTTTCTTTTAAAAATAAAGCCAAACACATTGGCATGCCACAGATTACCTTTAATAGCTGTTGCCTTTATATTGCTTGTTGTTTTAATTCTCTTAAGTCATGGTCTTGTGACCTTAGAGAGACATTGTTCAGTGCTGAGGGGATAGCTAATAGTATTAGAAGTGTTTTTAAAAAAGTAAGTCTCATGGAAAGTTAAATTAAGGCAGATTTTTGAATTTAAACTTTCCCTTAAATATCTTCATCCCCAAACCAGCAACACTGGATTTGTGCAGGAAAACCAGAAACAACCAAAACGGAAGCAAAAGTGAAATTTACTAATCTATTTACATTTTCATTCCTTCGCTCAGCCTGGAAAATGTAAGACATTTTAAATGTTTTCATATTTAATGTTTGCAGTGTTGTTGTAATAATGTCAGTTCCAGGATCTGAGAGAGAGACTAGGTTGGGAGGTAATCTCTCATATTGGTAGAACTTCTGTTTGTGGAAGTGACAAGCTTTCCCGCTCCACAGAAAGTCAGGTCTGGGCCTCCCACCCACTTATTAGTAAAACAGGTAAAGAATGTATATATTGTATATATACAGTCTTTGCACTTCTGCAGAGCCTTTAGTACATGGATATCAAGGTGATTTACAAGCAAGAAATTTAGCCTCACAATGCACCTGTTAAGTAGGTTTAAGTATTATTCTACCCATTTTATAGATAAGATTGAGTGACTTTCCAGAGTTTACCTCAGACTTCCTGTGCAGAACCAGGAAAAGAATGCAGGTGCCCTAGTTCCCATTCCCAAGCCCTACCATAAGGCTATTCTTTCTCTAAGGAATTAATTTAACATTTAATCTACAGACAATGTGTCCCTTCAAGCACAGCACTGGAGTATTTAATTTTCCCTGGGCTGAAGTTAGCAAGGGGGGAAAGAAAGTTAAGAGCAAGAGGAGCATACAAAAATAGATAGTACAATAGGGCGCCCTTTCAAACAGTCAATTTACCAAACCTGTCATGCAAGTAAATTAAAAACCAGTCTTCTTACAAAACTCAGCCAGACACTTCACCCTATTTACCCTGCCCTTTGGTGCTGAGCGCATTACAAATCTTGTCCAATTTAACTAAAACCCTGTATAGATCCATGGGCAAGTAAGACAGTCTCCTTGACAGAGGCTGAGGCCTTTTAAACTAGTTAAAAGCTGCTCAATACCACGTAAGTAACAAATAGAATGAATTTATTTTTTAAAAAATCTCCAGTTCTATGTGCATGGGGTGCAGGTGGAAACCCTCCTGGAATACAACAGGGAGCACCCTGGAAGAGCGCTTGAGAGTCCTGGGAGTCCAACAAGCCCTTATCCCTAAGGGTATCCGGAAAAGAAGAGGGAAATACCCGTGTAAGAGAGGAACCCAGAACGACAGCCATGGCAGAAGGACACTGGGCAGCTGAGGGAGGACACTCAATGGACTGACGGACACAGCCCCTTCAATGAACGGGACTTTAAAAGCGGGAACTTAACACGGAGGATTCGGATTCAGGATTCACGTCGCTATGAATCGAAGAACAGGTTCTAGGAGCCAACGAATGGGACAGTTTAATAGCACGACGCCTTTCCACAGGTCACGAGGTTAGCTCCGGGCTCAGAGGGCCCGATCCTGCCAACCCTCCCCCGCCGCCTCCTCTTTCTGAGGGAGGAGCCAGCAGGATCGGGCCCTAACGCCTGGCCACAGAGGGGAGTTCGCGCCTGTTCCCTCCGTGGTCCCCGACCCGGGAGAGGCCAGGAGGGGATTAGGGCTTGTCCCGGCACACACAGCCCCAGCGCCCCACGCCTCGCCCCTCAGAGCTACGAGAGACGCCCCTCACCCGCCACCGCGGCCGCGCAGGCTGGCCCCGGGGCCCAGCTCCTCGGCCCGGCTGCAGCGCGGATGGGCGCCTCGTCTCCCCCCGCGCTGGAAGCGGGCGCCCGGCAGTGCCGCCGGGGGCTTCCCCGGCCCCAGCCGCCCTGCAGGGAGAGCGGCGCCGCGCTCACCTGTCTCAGCCACGCGCGTCGGGCACCATGGGCGGGGGGCCCGGGGCAGGAGTATGCGGCTCACGCCCCGCTGTGCGCGGTCCTTGCTCCGCCTGCGGGTGTCGGTGCCCGAGTCCCGCGGAGCTTTCAGGGTCCTGCCCGCTCACCGGCCGGCTGCTGCTTTTAACCCGCCCCGGGCCCGCCTCCTCCTCTGAGCGCCGCAGCCCCGGGCCGGGGGCGGGCGGGGAGGACAGTCCCGATCCCCAGAGCGAGCCCGGCTGAGGCGCTGCCCCCGCCCCCAGCTCCGCCGCCTGGCCCGGCTCCAGCCCTTCCCG
The DNA here is from genome assembly GCA_007922305.1 of Dermatemys mawii. Taxonomy (NCBI): domain Eukaryota; kingdom Metazoa; phylum Chordata; order Testudines; family Dermatemydidae; genus Dermatemys; species Dermatemys mawii. The sequence continues at coordinate 5,423,377 of ML677348.1, forward strand.
CCACACCGCCCCCGTCCCTCCCCCAGCCCAGGCACCCGCGGGCCGGGGGCAATAGGAAACCGACGGCCAATGGGCCCCCGCCTGGCATCCCCCCCGTCCCCAAGGGGGCTGCGTGCCAGGAGACGAGGGGCCACATCTGCCCACCGACTGCCTCTTCCCTCTCCCCCCACTCCCCACAGCCAGGTCAAATCTGCCACCCCAGCGCGTGTGTAACACTGTATTTGCAATGAAGACGCAGCTCTACTCAACAAGTAGCCCCCTGGTTTCAGTGTAGCGGGGGCTATCCAAGGGGATGGGGGGCTAAAGTGAGGGGAACGTTCCCTCCCTCTCTAGCAGTCGGGTTATTTCCCAAGTGAATTCTATCACTCCCTATCCGGCAGGTTTGATATCGCCACTCCCCCAGAGAGCAAAACCTTGGGAATGCCGCAGTCCTTCCTGGGAGTTGCCTCTCCAAGTGCAAACTCCCTGTGTCGGGAAAAGAGGGGATTGGCCATGTGCTCCTTTCAGCCCGGGTTAAGCAATGGCTGCTGCACCTCACTGGGTTCCCTTGCTGCCAGGCCAGTGTCTCAGGCAGCCTGGATTAAGACAACCTTCTGCCAAACTATTCAAGGACAGGAAGGTGAACTAGGGATGCTCGACCCTCAAAGTATGGAAGGCAGGAAGTGCAGGTAAATGGCCGGGTCCTTACTGGAGTCAATGAGAGTTTTAACCGAGTGCTAACGTTTCCTCTCAGGATGGAATATCCATCAAAACTTCTCCTCTACTCTCTTCCCTGGTGTCATAGAAAAACCTGGTGTAGGCTAAGGAAGTCTGGTTTGGACTATCAAATCTTCCAAAGTGGATTTGCTACTGACATTTCTTTTTATCTTAAATAACAAGCATTGAATCCTTCTTCCTCCAAATCTACATACTGAAATTTGCAATTTTATCGGAAAAAGGGATCCAGTCTTTCTCCCAATGAAACCAATAAGGATTTTGCCACTGGCAAAAGGGAGAAGGCTCACCCCCTTGGTTTGTGGGGTTTTAGCCTGTTTTGGATGGGAAATGTTCTGGGATTTTGAGGTTTACTGTGAAGGAAACTGAGATGTTATAGAAATAAATTGAAAAATTAAATTTTTCATCCAGTGCAAAAACATCAGAGCAAGGCTATGGCTAACCCAGTTTTCAGTTTCCATCAAATTGCTGCTGAAACCATTTATTTTTCCTATCTACTGGAAACAAAATTACCTGTCTTTGTACTTTGTACCTTGCACTATTAGTTCTCTGCAATGGTTTTAAACCTTTTCCCCTTCCAAACACAATGCACAATTGAATCTGTGCTGCAGCTAGGACAGTCCCCCCCTCTCCCATCTCTCCCTCTCCCGCTTTAGATGAAGAACGTGTTTGTACTTGCCAGGAATACCAGCATAAGGGCCCATAACATCAACACCATTTAGCTAAATTCCTCTGCCCTTCACTTACAAGAATAGCAAATAATCCCAAAGAAATGTTCTATAGCAGCCAATAGATGATAGGCAACATCAATCCATCAAGCAAAAAGAAGTGGGAAAGCCTAGAAGGAGGAATTTAATCATATACTAGGTCATTCTAAATTGTTATCAGTTGACCTCAATAGAGATTTTGCCATTCACTCAAGTGGGGTCAGGATCATGCCCACAGTTTTGTGACTGCAAACTAAACTAGACCAGAAGCAAACATCTGGGGCCTGATCCTTCTCCTAAACTCATTGAGAGTTCTGTGTGTGTGGAGTGCCTACAGGATCAGTCCCATTACATTCAAGCATATGTCACAAAAGGATGTATTTTCTTTACATCCATTAAGTTCTGATTCTGTAGCCACATGTCCTTCCTTTGGAAGAGAGGAACCCATTTCCTAATGTAAAAAAGGTTTAAAATGAAATCTGGAGATTTCTTTACTTGCCCTGTGGGTCATTGTGAAAATCACACCCTAGTCTCATTAACAGATCATTACAATTTACACTAGTCCACTAATACCACCCCCTCCATCAACCCTTTTCATTCAAAGGTCAAGGATACTCTGAACAATGGACACTTTTAATTTTAGCTAAATTGGAGGATCTTGAGAAAGCAGGGCCCTACCAAATTCACGGCCATTAAAAACACATCATGGATCTGGTTAAATCTGGTCTCCCCCATGATATCTGGCTATTGTAGTGGGGTTGCAGTATTACTACCCTTACTTCTGTGCTACTTCAGAGCTGGACATTCAGAAAGCGGCAGCTGCTGCTAGTCCTTGGCTCCAGCTGCTGCTAGGCTGGGCTGGGGAGGGACAGGACTTCCTCTTCCCCTGCACAGGCCACTCCTGGGGCCAGGCAAGACCCACCTCTGGGAACCTCCCCCAATCCCCCAGCTGCAGAAAGCTCCCTGGCTGCTTGCTCGGAGCCCAGCTCTGAAGGCAGTGCCACCACCAGCAGCAGCACAGAAGTAAGGGTGGTAATACAATGCCTCCCGCCCGCATGCACACAATAGCTTTGCAAGTACCTCATCTCCTCCTCTTGGGTCAGAACTCCCACGGTTACAAACAGTGAAATTTCCAATTTAAATATCTGAATCCATGAAATTTAAGATTTTTTAAATCCCATGACTGAAATTTATCAAAGTGGACTGTGAAGTTGGTAGGGCTCTAGCTATGGGCAAGTCTATACTACAAAATTAAGTCTACCTATGTTACGTTGACATACAGTCATGGTAGTAATTTATTCAGTTTTACACTTCCAAGTTATTTTACGTTAACCTAACTCTGTAGTGTAGATGTGGGCTAAGTCTTCACTGCAAAAAAGTGATAGCTGTTCCTTGTTGAGACAACATATTGCTGTTTTCACTGCAAGGTAAGCTAGATGAAGTCAAACATGGATGGGGATATAGAGCTGATCTCTAGCTATCTTGTATTAAAAATGACAGTGCCCTGTCTCCAGTAGAATTTTACAGTTACTTAGCTTTAATTATCTCATAGTAAAAACATCTTTTTTGGCAGTGAAGACAAAGCCTGTAGTCATATTCTGGGCTCAAAAAGTGGCCAAATGTTGGAGCTGCATCTGGGAAGCACTATGCATAGGGTAGATGTAATTCTCCACTGCCTACCACTTTTTGTCATCATTTATGTATATCTACAAACTGCCAAGAGGGTGTAAAATGCTACCATTCTAATTCAGTAGCGTCCTACACCTATTTTTCAGTTATATAAATGATTATTATTATATAAATGTATATTGCCCAGACCTGAGGACAAGCCCTGTGTAAACTAGACAGCTTGTCTCTCTCACAGACAGAAGCACCTACAGAAGCTGATCCAATAAAAACTCTTTCCTCACTCATCTTGTCTCTGTAGGATGCAGAGTGTATGACAGTTAAGAACTGGACCAAAGGAGGAATGTGTTGTCCAGTCAGAAAATCTAACTCCAGCAAATAGAAAGTAAACATAGAATTGCTGTGGAGACAGGTCTCATATGTATGTTTTTCTCTGAGAGGCAAGGTAGATGAGGGGATATCTTTTGACATCGCTAAAACTACACTTTCCTCTGACATTTTATTAGGGGCACTGAAAGCTTTCATGTGGAGTTAATTCTATAAGTTAACTGTTGAGTACAACACTATTAATATTGTCTGTTACATTGGTGAGTTATTTTTCTACATAATTGTTTAATTTTAACTAGCAGCAGGAGGTAATTTTTGCATAAGTATAATCTGATGGACTAGCTGGAAGGGTCTGGCATACAATGCTCACTGGGCTCTTCACACACACTCAGCAAATCACAACAAAGTACTAGGCCCAGAAATGACACCCAAAGAGTCACTTCCTTTTCAGTATAATTATTTTAATGACAACATGCAGTATCATAAAGATTTCCTATGTAATGCACTATTAAAGTCACCTGTTTATTACTCAATGCAGCTCAGACATGCTAATATTTTACATGTAGTTCAAGCACGTATATTAATATGAGGAGTGTCCAAATTTTCTCAACTGAAATAGCCTCCTAGGCAATATGCCTGCAGGATTGGCATTGCACCTAATTTGAATAAAATAGAGCAGATTCCAGTCACTCTCATCTTACATATGGTGTTATTCCCTCAGTGCTTCACCTATGACTGTGGTCAAATTGTAGCATTCCACAATCTACACAAACACCATGTCCACATTAGGACACTAGGAAGAAAGGTGTATTTTTGACATTACAGTCCTTGTGCAGACAGGACAGTTGTAGGTAAATTCAGAAGGGGTTTAAAGTTTATTTTGATCAGTTAACATGTTAAAATTACACCTTGCCCTGTCTACACTAGGATTTTAACAGGTTAGTTAACACATGTTAAAATATACCTTTTGTCCTAATGTAAATATGGCTATAAAGAGGTATAAGGTTCATGCTGGGAAAAATAGGTCTCTAGGACTTTTCTGTATGGGAGAGTTGCACGTGTTTAATTAAATCAGTTTAAATTCACTGATGCTGCTTTGCCATAGAGACTTTGGGCTTGGCTGCACTGGCGCTTTATAGCACTCTAACTTGCTGACTCAGGGGTGTGAAAAATCAACCTCCTGAATGCAGCAAGTCTGAGTGCCTTAAAGCGCCAGAGTGGACAGGCTCCAAGCACTGGGAGCCAGGCTCCAAGCGCTCGAAGCTAATCCCTTTGTGGAGGTGGATTACCGGGAGCGCTGGGAAAGATCTCTCCGAGCGCTCGGGTGCAACCACATTTGAACTTTAAAGCGCTGCTGCGGGAGCGTTCCCACGGCAGCGCTTTGAAATTTCAAGTGTAGCCAAACCCAAAGCCTCAATCTTCTCCTTCTTACTAACCAGTCTGCAAATAGAGGAAGAGATTATTTGGAGAGTAAAGAAAGGGAGAGCCACCACTCAGCCATGTGGAGGAGAGAATAAGACTTGCTCTACATACAGCTTTGATATATTAAATGGGGTCTGATTAATATTTTTTTAACCAAAAGTTATATTGGTACAACCCATAGTGTGGACATAGTTATATTGCTATAAAGGTGATTTATACTTAGTCTTGGATGGATTAGATTTTTATCGGTAAAAGTTGGTCAGTGTCAACTTCACTATATCACACAAACTTGTGAAAAAATATTTCCATTGATGATAACTCAAGTTTACAGAGTAAGAAAAAAATCTGATTGAGAATTTAGTTGACTTTGATTTCAGGATATTTACTTTGTATCTTCTGACATGTGATATTGACAACTGACATTTTAATAGTTATAAAGCTTTAACTTTTTGAATTTCAATATTTACCATGTTAAAAAAAAATAGTGTCTAATACCCACCCGACCTCCACCATAATTTCCCACAACTGTGAACATTTAAAATAGATAAAAATTGAAAAAAAAAGCTTAACAATAAACAGTATCTGTCAAAATTATATATAAAAAACCAAAATTGAATGAATACTGTATCACTTATTCTCCTTCCCTTATACTGCTATGACTATCCACAGTAGGGAGTTGTACTGCACTAACTCTACTGGTATATTTAAAGCAGTACAACTTTTAAGCACAGAGAAGCCCAAAGTAGAGGACAGAGAACTAATAGACTTGAGGAAAAGGGGATTTGTTGAAGGGAGGACTACATTGAAAGGACAGGCACCCCCCAGAATAATCTCACCTGGGCCCTCCAGGATAAAGAGAAAATTCATTTTGAGCTATGGTCATGACCAACATAGCCAAAGACTTTTTTTACGCAAGAGTGACACCTGAACATTCACTTCCTTCTCAATATAGTGACTTTAATAAGAACTTGTAGTATTATAAACATTCCTTGTGTAATGCACAATTAAAAATCATTTGTTCGTTAATTACTGAGATTCACCTACTGTAACAGATAGCTCTTAGTAACAAGTGATGACAATGCGTAAACTGTTCTTATGTGGACAGAGGTTAGCACTGGCATACTGTATCTCTCTATAGATGTGGGAAGAGGTAGTCAAATAACAGAAACCTGCAGACCCAAGTTGCTTTTTATCTACAGTCACCACGTTACTCCTGATACTTACAGACACCAGACAATTAAAACACAGTTTTAGTTGGCATCTAAGTAACTTGCTGTTTAATTAGCAAGATGTACAGGTTTTCCAGTGATTTGTCTTCATGATATCTTCTATAATCTGATGTTGCTAGTTCTTGGAATGACCGTTTCACTACCAGCTCAGTCTGCTCTAAGTGTTTATTTCTTTTCTCCCACAACCTAACAGTTAACCCTCTACCCATAAACAATAAAACCATGCTCCCGACACGATGAACACTGGCCAGGTAAACATAAAAGTAAGTTGACCTTCTGCTTTAGGTGGTGCTGTGATGTTCTCTCCTTAATGCTGTGGCTGTAGAATTGAAGTTGGTTCTAATTTAAACTTACATACCAGGAAATGAATAAAACTTATATTGCTTATAATAGTCCAAATTTACACTGCTTTCTTTAAGGATCTTATATACATTGGTAAAGACAATTCCAACTTCTTTTGCCTTGTCTACCTATTATAACTATTTCTTTCTTAACTGTATTACTGATATCTGTAGTATACCCTACTCGGCTGTATATTTTGATTTTGCCGCGTTTTACACCTTTCTATCCTGATGTTCCTGGCTTCTGCTACCTTCTGTTGTTTTTCATTCAAGATACCTCATATCTCTTCATGTCATTAATCCCAGCTTAGTATTACTTTGAACCAAATTCTGCCACTCTTACACGTTAAGAAGTACCTTACTTGTCAAATAATTCCACTGACTTCAGATGGGACTAGTCACTGTGAAAGATCCTACTCAATGGGAGTAAGGATGGTAGAATCTGGCCACGTCTGGGAAGTGCAAACAACTAATTTCTTACTTTCCCTTGGTTGATTGATTTTCTGCTAGCTTCTTTCACTGCTGTCTCTAGTCTTGCTTCCACACTGATTTTAAATACTCAAATCTGGGGACTGCACAATCTATCTACCCTTCTTATACCATGCCTGCCACCATGCTGTCTGAGCCTCTCAGTCCCTTAGGTCACTTGCTATGACTGACAGCTCTGGATACGAACTGTCAGCCTGCTCTGAAGGGTAGGACTTCTTCCCAGCTGCAACTCCACCATCAGATAGGCTGGTGACCTTATGATGCTGTTTGTCAGTTTGGAAGCCTGATGGCCCCTTCCGAAACTCGTGAGGGAGGAGGAGGGGTCATTATAAATGATATCTTCAGTCCTACTGCCAGTCTGGAATACTCTTCTTTCCATGAGGACATGAGGAGCAGTTAGAGCTGTCATCGCTAATATGAGGTTGTCTCTGTGATATTTTGAATGAAGCAGCCAGCTGTAGCATTCATTCCTTTACTCTGTGGCAACAAGCCAGTCTTCAAATGTACCCATGGAAGCTCCAAGCTACTGTAATTAGTTAATTGTTCCTCACTTTGATTTGAGACATTGTTACCCAATTTAATTGACAGATTGCTGCCTCACTGGACTGACTCAACTGACTGTTGCTTTAATTCACTGTTCCCCTCCAGATTTGTTGCTAATCACTGCCCCACCATGTTTCTAACATTCCTATCTTGGTATTTCTCCTCTATCCTCCTGCTCCCTTCCCTTCTCTCTCTCTATTCCACCAACATTCTCTGCCCTCTTCATGCTGCTCTGCTTTGCCGCAACAGCTCTCTCCCCACCCCATCCTCTCCCCATCCTCCAAGTACTCAGCACATCTCTTCCTCCGTCTCATACTTGCCTAGTTCCAATCTTGCCTCTTTTTAAGGCATTTTCTACCATAGCCCATACGAACCAGTCACATCACCTTCCTTCCCTTCTCCTGTGCACTCTAGACCTCCCACTTCATCCTCAGCAAGCTGTCTTACAGTTTGCTCCCCGCATATCAAAACCTAGCTCTCCCCACTGCTTTGGTGGCTGCCCTCCGCTAGTGGTCTCCCCTCCTCTCTCACATTGCAGCAACACCAGCTTGGTGCTTTCCTATCCCTCCCACTTTCAACACTTCTCTGCAGCCACTCTTTTGCCTCCTTCAAAGCACACTCCACCCAGCTTTTCTCTCCCCTTTCCCACTGTATAGCTGTTAGCTACTATTCTCCAGGCTCCTCTTCTGATTTCAGCTCCTGGCTCCTCTTTCTTCCTTTCCTTCAGGAGCTCCACTCTCATTCTTTGGCATTTCAGCTCCCATGTAAAGATCCCTCCAACTCTGCCACCTGCCCATTTTTCTCCATAACTTACCCATTCAACCTGCAGCTCTGAAACAGCTCCCCAGCCAAGTCCATGCTTGGTTTTCTAATCTTTAGTTCACACCCCAAAATGCTCTCTGGATGATCCTTTCCTCACTGAATTTCCACTCTTTGGCCATTCCTTCTCTCCCTCTGTGTTACGTACCCTCCTCTTCCACCTTCCTCTCACCCCATCTCATCTCCTACTTCTGTGATCTCGAAGACCTAACATTGCTGACCACCCTGATTCTCTCCACCTCCTACCTTTCTCACTGCTCTCCCTCTCCTGAGCTGAGTCCATGGCCTCTGCTTACAGCTCGGCCCTCTTTCTCTTCTCCACTTGAACTCCTTTTCTTCTCCACTCTCTTAAGCCATATCTAAACCGTCAATAAATGTATTTTCTTGCAACAAGATACTCAACAAGTGGTAAAGTCTGTCCTTTATATAGCTGGTCAAGATGAATTCTAGGCTCCGTTCTATGGCTCACCTCAACCAACTGCATCAAGATAAACACAAACGTCTTGTCCTGTCTACACTATTATTGTACAATGTGCTAGCAATCACTAGCTATGTCTGTGTAAAACTACATCATTTCTCCTAGTGTGGACATGTCCCTTTTATGGTCTTATTGTTCCAACAATCCTGGTTCACACTTTATAGCCTCCTCTTGCTCCATGATGCTGAGCAACTGTGGAGAAAGTCCATGAGGCATTGGGATTTCCTGAAGTGCAAGTCTATTCTTACACAGAGACCTATATTGCTCAGGAGGTAGGCTAGTGGCTGTCCTCTGTGACCGCTGGAGCTCTTTTAGGGTGTGTGGCTTCATTCCCAGCTCCTGTCCTTCATCTTTGATTCTCTTTAAGCCACTTCCCCCAGTGGTCTCTTTCTGCCCAGGATCTTAATTTTTTCAAAGAGAAAATTGACTACCTGCACTATGCTTTCATCTCCCCCTTCCTCTCATTCATCCCTTCATCTACTCCAGGGGTCTCCAAACTATGGCCCAAGGGCCAGATCTGGCCTGCGGCTTCAATTTGTCCAGCCCCCCAACCAACACGGGAGAAGCGAGCAGGCAAAGGCTGCTGCAGATGAGCAGGCATGCTAAGCAGGCAGGGGGTGGGGCCGCCGGCAGCAACTCACACGTGGGAGCCGCTCAGCTGAGCTGTGCAGAGGGGTGAGTACCCTGGGAGTATGTGTCCCCTCAAAAAGGGGAGCCAACTTAGGGAAGAGTCACTGCTGCAGCTGAGCAGGCACGGACCCCTGCCTTAGAGTAAAAATACAAGCCAGACGCTTAATTACATCTCCAATAAATGGAGTAAAGAAGATGGAAATAAAATTTAAAAATAATGTGAAATGATTTTTAATGTATTGACAAATATTTTGTGTGATTTCACAGTACCTGCATTGATTATACAGCTACTTTTATACCTGATTTAGAATTTAATGCAACACTGACACAGTAGAGTAGTGCTGTTTTTTTTACAGTTTGCATATATCTTGCATATATTTGCATGTATTAAATTTATATCACAGTCCCTTCGGCCCACAAGGCTCCTTCAAAAATCTAATATGGCCCTCGTCTCATAAAGTTTGGAGACCTCTGATCTACTCTATTCCACCACAGCTTCTGATTTGGGAGACCTCCCCCACGTGCTACACAACTCCTACTCCTCATCTTCCCCTCATCTGCCTTCCACATCTTCACCTACTCCCTTTCGTCTGGCTCCTTCCCCACAGTCTTCAAACATACCACTGTTTCCCATCCTCATGAGCTAATGACAATACATGGTCCTTCTCCCTTTTATAATATCCCTTTTTGCATGCATAAACAGTTATCTTCCCTCCCTGATGTCTTAATTTCCCTTACACTGAGCATGTCCTGTCTTAGTCTTTCCTAAATCAGGATTTCCTAAATCTTTCCCATGTGATTTAGGAGCACAAGTCCCATTGAAAGCCAGTGGGAGTTATGCTCCTAAATCACTTAGGCACTTTTGAAAATCCCATGCATAGGCCTCATTTTTGCCAAACCTTTTATAATTCTCTTTTTCTCCTCTGATTTCTCTCCAGTTTGTCTCTTTTTAAAAAACGTGGGTCCCAAATCTGAACACAGTTCTGTAATGGAGGCCTTTCCGATGGTGAGTAAAGCAGAATAATGAACCTGTTTACACCTAATTAATGTAACCTATTATGCAAGTTGCTGGTTTGTGACAATATCAGTTTACTGACTCCACCCTGTCGTTTGTCATCCATTCGAACACCCAGTCTCTTTCCCATCATCAGGCTCTGCCTTGACAGTATTTCCCCATTCTAAGGTTTTGCATAATATTCATGCCTATGTGTAACACTTTGCATTTATCTTTATGGAACTTCGCATTATTGATTTAAGCCCATTTCTTCAGTTTATTGGGATCACATGTTAGTCCTGTCCTTGGCAATCCCTCTCACTTCAGTAGTGTTCACAACTATAAGGTGTGATCCTGAACTCATTGAAGACAAACTTCCACAGGCTTTTGTGGGAACAAGATTGGGGCCCATATTTTTCACTCCATTCTCCAAGATAATGCTAGTTCTAGAACTAGCCACTGCTAGACATGACTTGCTTTCTTCTCCCAGCTTGATATTGTAGCATTTACATAGTGGTTGCCATTAAAAAGTCACCATTTGCCAACAGTTACTGCCTTGTTACATCTAAGATAGGTGTTCTCAATAGAGATTGCTTTGTTGACGCCACAGCTCCTAAGCTTGACTGTGTAGACAAGCTCCCTTCACACTTACATAACATCCATTATAGGCAACAACAGCAATTTCTCCCACAGATAAGAAACACTGGGAAAGTATTTATGGCCTGCTAGCTCTATTAAGTGCAACAGGTGTTTTGCTGTTTTTTGAAAATGTCAATGACACAGACCACTTTTGTTGTTCATTTCAACTCCTCCTCCCCATGCTCTAGAGACTAGCATGGTACATGGATCACAGTGTGGGAACCTCTCATCTAAGGCCTTATAGATGTATTTCCTAAACTACCACATAAATCTGTGAGAGACAAGGTGGGTGAGGTAATATCTTTTATTGGATTAACTTCTGTTGGTGAAAGAGAAATGCTTTCAAGCTAAATAGAGCTTTTTTTTTAAGGTATAAGCCCCACTTCACACCACTGTAATGCTTCTCTATCAATTTAATTATACTAGTGCAGATATTCCTAATATAGATAATACCACAGAAAAGTAGAATAAAAACTGCTAAATCAGGGAGCCTGTTACTAGATAACATGTTATAAAAGTTGATCTTGCCAGTGTAGATAGGATCATATTGTGTTATAATCATAATAACAAATTGTGTTTCAACTCTGAACACGATTATGCTAAGACAAATTCATTCTATATCAAGGTTGAAGTCAATGCTCTAAAACATGATCCATCAATTCAATAGCTTTGACATTGCTGATACATCCTTACAGTTGTATGTGTTCCCTAATTGTTAAAAACAATATTACAGAATTGACCTATGCTGCATTCAGGCAATGTTCTACCTTTATTTACTTGATGATGATGTTCTATGAAAAGTGAAGTATGACTCTTCTGTTCTGCATATTAGTGAATTTCTCTTATACGAAGGTTTTGAATGCAAGTTTTAAAAATACAACAAGCTAGGTTAGTTTGCTCTGGGACAATAAAAATGTTTGAAGTGGACCCAAAAATGTCAATTTAATTTTAAGAAATTAATTAAACCTGAAGGTATGTTGTTTTAGCATAAACAAAAACCAGGAAGGAAGAAATGACAGTTTTTACCACTACTTACTTAGGAGCCAGAGGATTATTATTGATACAAAAATGTAATAGGCCAGACCTTCACCTAGTTTAAATTGTCATGGTTTCATTGAGTTCAATGGAGCTTCTCTGATTTGCATGCGATGAGGATCTAAACCAGCATACTCAGTGCTAGTGACCTAACACTCAGTTGTGTATTGGCCTAAGTTCAAGGGTGAAGAAGACTTGATCAAATGTAGTGTGTTGTTTGTACATCTCTTGAAATAATGTCATTGTTGTATAAAAGATTTAGAACCCAGAGATTCAAAAGGTAATTAAGTACCTAACTCCATTGAAATCAATGGGAATTACATGCCTAATTACCTTTGAGGAGGTAGGCCTAGGACCCTATGTAAAGGAGGAGTCCCATTCCCTTTAGCGTGCACATAGTGCCTAGTGGGGCCTCTTGGAACTAAAATGAAAGATGCTCTACCATTAGCGACAGAATCCAGCTGGGAATCATGCCATGTAGCAATTGGTTGTACCCACATTTCTGGACAAGCCTGTGCCATGGGTTTATCCATTACATAAGAACATAAGAAAGGCCGTACTGGGTCAGACCAAAGGTCCATCTAGCCCAGTATCCTGTCTACCGACAGTGGCCAATGCCAGGTGCCCTGGAGTGAGTGAACCTAACAGGTAAAGATCAAGTGATCTCTCTCCTGCCATCCATAACCTCCCTCTTACAAACAGAGGCTAGGGACACCATTCCTTACCCAGCCTGGCTAATAGCCATTAATGGACTTAACCGCCATGAATTTATCCAGTTCTCTTTTAAACCCTGTTATAGTCCTAGCCTTCACAGCCTCCTCAAGCAAGGAGTTCCACAGGTTGACTGTGTGCTGTGTGAAGAAGAACTTCCTTTTATTTGTTTTAAACTTGCTGCCCACTAATTTCAATGGGTGGCCCCTAGTTCTTCTATTATGGGAACAAGTAAATAACTTTTCCTTATTCACTTTCTCCATGCCACTCATAATTTTATATACCTCTATCATATCCCCCCTTAGTCTCCTCTTTTCCAAGCTAAAAAGCCCTAGCCTCTTTAATCTCTCCTCATATGGGACCCTTTCCAATCCCCTAATCATTTTAGTTGCCCTTCTCTGAGCCTTTTCTAATGCCAGTATATCCTTTTTGAGATGAGGAGACCACATTTGTACACAGTATTCAAGATGTGGACGCATCATGGATTTGTATAAGGGCAATAAGATATTCTCCGTCTTATTCTCTATCCCTTTTTTAATGATTCCTAACATCCTATTTGCTTTTTTGACTGCCGCTGCACATTGCATGGACATCTTCAGAGAACTATCCACGATGACTCCAAGATCTTTTTCCTGATTAGTTGTAGCTAAATTTGCCCCCATCATATTGTATGTATACTTGGGGTTATTTTTTCCAAAGTGCATTACTTTACATTTATCCACATTAAATTTCATTTGCCATTTTGTTGCCCAATCATTTAGTTTCGTGAGATCTTTATGAAGTTCTTCACAGTCTGCTTGGGTCTTAACTATTTTGAGCAGTTTAGTATCATCTGCAACTTTTCCACCTCACTGTTTACCCCTTTCCTCCAAATCATTGATGAATAAGTTGAATAGGATTGGTCCTAGGACTGACCCTTGGGGAACACCACTAGTTACCCCTCTCCATTCTGAAAATTTACCATTTATTCCTACCCTTTGTTCCCTGTCTTTTAACCAGTTCTCAATCCACGAAAGGATCTTCCCTCTTATCCTATGGCAACTTAATTTACGTACGAGCCTTTGGTGAGGGACCTTGTCAAAGGCTTTCTGGAAATCTAAGTACACTACATCCACTGGATCCCCCTTGTCCACATGTTTGTTGACCCCTTCAAAGAACTCTAATAGATTAGGAAGACATGATTTCCCTTTACAGAAACCATGCTGACTTTTGCCCAACAATTTATGTTCTTCTATGTGCCTGACAATTTTATTCTTAACTATTGTTTCAACTAATTTGTCCAGTACAGACGTTAGACTTGCCGGTCTGTAATTGCCAGGATCACCTCTAGAGCCCTTTTTAAATATTGGCGTTACATTAGCTATCTTCCAGTCACTGGGCACAGAAGCCGATTTAAAGGACAGGTTATAAACTCTAGTTAATAGTTTCGCAATTTCACATTTGAGTTCTTTCAGAACTCTTGGGTGAATGCCATCTGGTCCCGGTGACTTGTTACAATTAAGTTTATCAATTAGTTCCAAAACCTCCTCTAGTGACAGTTTAATCTGTGACAATTCCTCAGATTTGTCACTTACAAAAGACGGCTCGCGTTTGGGAATCTTGCTAACGTCCTCAGCCGTGAAGACTGAAGCAAAGAATTCATTAAGTTTCTCCGCAATGACTTTATCATCTTTAAGTGCTCCTTTTGTATCTCTATCATCGAGGGGCCCCACTGGTTGTTTAGCAGGCTTTCTGCTTCTGACGTATTTAAAAAACATTTTATTATTACCTTTTGAGTTTCTGGCTAGCTGTTCTTCAAATTCCATTTTGGCTTTTCTTATTACATTTTTACACTTAATTTGGCAGTGTTTATGCTCCTCTCTAGTTACCTCACTAGGATTTGACTTCCACTTTTTAAAAGATGCCTTTTTATCTCTCACTGCTTCTTTTACATCTGATATAGATGAAGGGGGCAAAGAGCTTATAGAAGTTGCCGTAGAGGTTCTACTGAATCCATTTCCAAAGCAGGTGCCAAGTTCTAGTGCCAACACTCTAGCTGCTGAACACAAAAGTGGCCCTAGCCAGGAGCCGAGCTACATAAATGCCAAGCAGCACAGCAGTTCAGCACCCAGCTGGAAGTTGGCACCCAGGGCAACAGCCCTCCTTCACCGCTCCTAGAAATGGCCCTGGATGCACATCTACGGGAGGACCTCTACTTCCAGTCCCAAACCTCATCTGTGGCCTACAAACCGCTCAATGCCAGCTGGCAACAGGCTTACCAAAATATCCTGATACCTACATTCTGCTTCCCCAAAAAATATCATGTGAGGTCTTCAATAAAAGCCAGGGTCACACCAGTCATTAACCTGGTTGTGAAATGTATGTACAAATACTATGTAAGGAATTATGTATGAAGTGAAAATATGATCTTAAAGTCTGTGTCAAGGCAGAGCTGATTAACAGACTTCTGACAGACAAAAGATGTTTATTTACCTGTCTTTCTCAGTCTGCATGCAATCAAGCATTATAAGCTATTTACATACAAAAGTGAACAGATGGATGTGAAATCAACAGGGAGGCAGCACACTGCAGAATAAACTCCAGGAGGTTATTCTCACTCTGAGGTACAGACAATGAACTTTGGGGAAGGAGGAGTCAAGGAAACACCTGTTTATCCTGCAGCTAGGAAGTAATTGAGCAGTGTGATTACACTGACGAAAATGAGATCATAACTTGCCCTGGTTGGAAACTCTGCAAAGGACATTTGGGTGAGATAAACTTCTTTAGACAGAAGGTCAGTCTGTTAAAATCATAACGATTTCTAGAGACTAAACTTATTTTATATGTAACCCTTCTGTTTCTATTATTCCTTCTCACTATATCTTGAATCTTTGATAATAAACGAATTGCTATTTTCACTATAAATATATCTCAGTGCTGTGGTATTATACAAGGTGCTGATCCTGAGTTGAATCATTGTACGTTGTTCCTTTGTGGATAGCAGACCTGTTATTACTGTGAGTATTCAGTCAATAAGGAGCTGGACTCTACAGGGGGACGTTTCAAAGGGGCTCAGGTGCTGGGGTACACCTGTTGTTAACCTGAAAGGCAAAGTAAGGGCTGGCACAGCTCAGAGAAGATTGTTGGGAGGCTGACAGGCTGGTAATGTCAGGAAGCTAACACCCAGCTAAGCACAAGTAATTCTCCTTCTAGCTGGAAACAAGAAGGGGGATACACAAGGTGATTCACAGTTCTAGGTACCCCGAGAAGCATCACACCATCACAGTGATCTAATGGTGGTGTTTGCCAGCAGACAATGGCTGTGGCCACATATAGATCTTATTTACTGAGCTGAACCCTCCAGTCCTTAACTTGTTTTCTATGCATGTGTCAGAAGAGTAAACTTCAGCCTCCCCAGAGGACCTGGACCCCTGGTTGAGAATCACAGCACTATGCCATTTTCAAATGTCACCAGAGTATGTTTATTATACGAAAGATTTTTTTTCTTTGCAATTTAAGCCTTCCAGGTTAAACATTAGTTTAAGTATGTTTGCTTCATTGTCCACCACAGCACTTAAAGGTAATTTGCTGTTGGAATCACGAGGACCACAGAACTAAAAAGAAAATGTTATTTTGTACTAACAGTCACAAGACCTGATCGTACAACCCTGCCACACATGCATAGTCTTGACTAGTGCAAATAAGTGTTGTGGGATCAGACCCATAGCTAGTGACTCGCATACAAGAGCACTTTTAAAAGAACCAAATGTTATAACAAAATAAGGATAAAAACTGTACTTCACAGAGTCAAAGGGTCAACTACTCCTCTCACTTACAGTGGGTTAAACCTGAAGTAACTCAATGTCCATGTAGTTAATCTAGATTTACCTTGCTGTAAACCAGAGCAGAATTTGGCCCAAGAACTTTAAACATTTCTATCTGCTAAAAATAAGACAGCTCTGGTAGAGGAGTTTGATCAAGGACACACACTTCCTATACAGATAGGCTTATCTGTTGTCTTCACTGGTTCAGTCAGGTGCAGTTACCATCAGCTTTTTCAAAACTGAAGTGAATGCTTAGCTTTGTGAGTTAGCAAAACTATTTATAGCTTTATTTTGAACATGCTGTTTGTGTTACTGTGATTAGGCTCCATTCTGTGGAGGGAGAAAAGTGACTGCTTTAGACTTGATCATAGGTAAAAAAGAAAATAAATTAGTTTAAAATAAATTAAGCTATCTTAAGATATGAAACAAAAGCAATGTTAGGTATGAGAGCCATTTTTCAATGGTCAGGTTTAACAGAACAATTGAAGAATCTTAATTCCAGACATCCCCTATTCAGAACTCCAATTGCTATCTTAGATTTTGTAGCACTCACCACCATAGTATCTAAGCACTCTATTAAAAGCAGACCTTTCTTCCAAGGACTACTAATTTTCATTTTTCTCCCTCTGCAGGGAGCATATTATTAAATGTTCATCACTATCCAAAGTATGGACTGAATGTTAACTCTTAAACAGTTGCTGGATCGGGCCCTAGAGTTGTAATTTGTGCATGGATTTATGAAACCTAGGAGAGTGGGATCCAGATTAGTCCTAAATGTGTCTTGAATAACTTAGGCTCAGTTCCTCAAATATATTTAGGCTCCTATTGATTTCAACGGGAATGGCAGCTAAATACCTTTGGAGAGCGAAGCCTCAGTTCCTTAAGCTGTTTACTCCCTGCTTCTATGGCTACTTCTAGATATCACATGGTTATACAGCCTGCTGTTCTTTATCCCACTTGCATTTTTTTTTTTAATAAATAAAAGGCTTTTGATCAGACCAGCTATGGCAGTTATGACCAGACCAGACAGATAAGGCAATTTCCTATCACATCATTGGGAGACCTTAATGAATTACATTTAAGTGTCTTTGGGGTCCATCGTATAAAATGAATGGTTTAATGTATTATTGTATGTTGCCTCTAAGGGGTGGAGGGGATGTACAGAGGTGAGACCAGAGGGGTTCAGAGGATTGTACCTAACAATGTGCCAGACAAAAATGGACTTTTGGAACAAAAAGTGTTAAGTGATTTTCCTGGGGAATATCTACCAGGAGGTGAATGCAATTTCCCTACCTCTGGTTATACAAAATCCCAGCCTTTTGGAGCTACACGCTGAAAAGTGGGCCATTGTCTGCTGATCTTCTGTTAGATGAGGCCAAGATCAAAGGCCCAAGCTGTATAAAGGAAAGACTGAGCTAGTCATGGGAGTTCTGGCTCTGAATCTGAGACATGTGGTTATGAATTTGTAACCACAGAGAAAACACAGCTGTGGGTTTTGAAGAACTAACACCTACCAGAGCCTGAGGTTGGAGTTGGATGACCTCTGGTAAGCTTTTTAGAATGTGTGGAGGTTCTTTAATTGTTTTTAATATGTTTCTCTGTAACGCTTTCACCTTAAGAATAAATGTGCTTGCTTAGAAAGAGATGTGATGTAACTGCAGGCAATTATGTTATCAATATCCTTCGGAGAGAAAGCAAAGTCTAGATGCTGGCTAGTTGAAGCAGGCTGGTTTGCGGGAGATACCACCATGTAAGCAGAGAACCGCACAACCTGGAAAGACCCTGGTCAAGAGGTAGAAAGACACAGGTCTGCCCAAGAGAGGCAATGGCTAAGGACCTGGGAGCCTAGAATGGGTGCCCTCTATGGACCATGGAAGGAGAATACAGATGCAGCTGCCCTGTACTGTGACAACCAGTATGTTACAGCCACAAAAAAAGATCAGAAAAAGATGATCATGGTGAGATGTATTGAATATTTTCATTGGTCTCTGACTTGTTAGCCGTGAGTCCATGTTTTCTGCTGAAAGTATAATTATTCACAACAAAATAACCTTAACTATTAAAGGGAGTAAGTGGGGGACTAACTCTGTAAGTGATCACTTCTAACTTCCCCAACGTCCTGGAGGACAGATAAGGAAAAAACAAAAGACTAAGAGACAGATCCTCAGTTGGCCATCAATTGTCATATCTCCTTTGATTTCAAATGGGGCTCTGGTACAATTTACACCAGCTGAGCATCTTCCCCTTAATACCCAAGGGCCTGATCCTGCAAACACATGTAGACTTAGGTGAGCAGCCACCGTGACTACTGGCATAAGTAAATGTATTTACATACAGAAATATTTGCTGAATCGAGCCCTAAATATGGAAAGCCACCTCTCCTGAGTCATGGTGATTTCATGGTGCATTAACCAAAGTTACAACTGTCCTAACATAGGAAATCTCCTCCACGAAGATCTTTGACTAAATGAGCACAAGACAGAGTAGCCAGTAAGCTCCCTATCAGAAAATGGCTCTAGTAGTCAAGAATAGAAAAACTAGCTGAGATCCCACTTTTTCCCATTAACTGGAGCAAATATTTACCAGTGTTTAACTTGTTGCTTATTCTTATATTTTTCAGGATAAAGAGCAAAGAAACTGTCCCGTATCAGTTCCAGCTTTCCTGCAATGCTCAGTTTGAGTTCTACGTTCTAGTTCTACTCTTACGGACTGCCAGGATTCCAAAATGTTGCAATAGTTTTTTTCTTTATTATCTATTTTTTCAAGGAACAAAAATTGCACATTAATCTCACTTTTGGCATCCCACTGGAGGGAACAAGAACAACCTCCAAAGAAAACAACAAACAAAACCTTGAAGATGTGGACATACCTGAGCTATCCAATGGTCTTATTACTGTCACCCTTGCCCTTGTTCTTCCTTCTCCACATCACCCCATGTCTGTTTATGTCCCTTGTGGTATTATGTCAAATCTAGACATTGCACTTTTCAGGGCAAAGATCATATTTTTATTTGTTTTTGTGAAGCATTTGTTAAAATTATCACTAATTATGACACTAGATTTTTTGATTCCTCAGTTTTACATCAAGACTTTGTAACATGCCAAATTTTTATCATGAGCTACAGTATTTCCAGCATATACACATTGTGCTGCCAACTTCTATTCACAGAAACATCATGGAAACACACTTTTGTGTGAAAAGTACAGTATAGAAAAGATATGCAAAGAGAAAAAATATTGCAATATATAGCCTGGAATGCGCCTTTCTTATTATTATTTCATTTTTCAGATAATTTTTCCCTCGTAAAATAACTCTGCAAAGTACAGATCCATTTTTCCAGGTTCAATTACCATACTCACATTTTTTCAAGTTGGCAAGATTGAACTCTGTCACAAAACACAAAACTGAGCCAAAAAAACAGCTGTATTTTCCAGCTTTTGGAGATATAACATCATCCCAATCCTACACATACTGCGCCTAACTTTAAAGATTAGTAGTCCTATTGACTCAATGGGATTACTTATCAGATTAAGGTTAAATTTGAAGGAATGGAGTCTATACCGGCGGAATGAGTTGTACAAAATGAGTTGTATAAAGATTGCAGTGCAGTGTTGAATACATAGGACTGCATCGTGAAGTGATTATTATATGCACACTTTTGTGACCATGTAAGGTATTACAACTGCCTTGCCAAGGAACTTGATGGGCACACCAAGACGGATTTTGTTACTGTAGTAAACAGCATAGATTTTACCCTAAAGCAATAAGTAACACACTTGTTCCAGAACGTAGTATCTTAGGCTTGCTAGGATTCGTGTTTTCATTAACTTCTTTTGCTGTCTTTCATTATCAACCTGTGTATCTCTGATAGGTATTATTATTATTATTATGTTTTTTATATCAGTGGTGTCAGTACCAAACAGCCCAAAACAAGGTTTAGGGCCCCACTGTACTAGGTACTCTACAAACATAAGAAAGGCCGTACTGGGTCAGACCGAAGGTCCATCTAGCTCAGTATCCTGTCTACTGACAGTGGCCAATGCCAGGTGCCCCGGAGTGAGTGAACCTAACAGGTAAAGATCAAGTGATCTCTCTCCTGCCATTCATCACCCACTCTGACAAACAGAGGCTAGGAACACCACTCCTTACCCATCCTGGCTAATAGCCATTAATGGACTTAACCGCCATGAATTTATCCAGTTCTCTTTTAATCCCTGTTATAGTCCTAGCCTTCACAGCCTCCTCAGGCAAGGAGTTCCACAGATTGACTGTGCGCTGTGTGAAGAAGAACTTCCTTTTATTTGTTTTAAACCTGCTGCCCACTAATTTCAATGGGTGACCCCTAGTTCTTCTATTATGGGAACAAGTAAATAACTTTTCCTTATTCACTTTCTCCACGCCACTCATAATTTTATATACCTCTATCATATCCCCCCTTAGTCTCCTCTTTTCCAAGCTAAAAAGTCCTAGCCTCTTTAATCTCTCCTCGTATGGGACCCATTCCAATCCCCTAATCATTTTAGTTGCCCTAAAATATCATAAAGAGAATCCATACTCGAGGGATTACAATCAAGGATTTAGACCAGCGTTTCTCAAATGCAGGCACCAGGGGCTTTTCTTGTGGCCACAGCCTCCAGGGCTAGGAGGGGAGGGCAAAGTAGAGCCCCCCTACCTCCCCCGCAAGGTTGCCAGGTGCCAGGTTTTCGACCTGAACGCCTGGTTGAAAAGGGATCCTGGTGGATCTGGTCAGCACTGCTGACTGGGCCATTAAAAGTCCAGTTGATGTGGGGCTGACAGGCTCTCTACCTGGCTCCACGCGGCTCCACGGAAGTGGTGACATGCCCCTTGGATCCTAGGCAGAGGGACGGTCACAGGGGCTTCATGCGTTGCCCCCGTCTCACCCCGAGCGCTGACTCTGCAGCTCCCATTGGCTGCAGGTGGAAGCAGCACGCACAACTGTCTGTCTGTGCCCCCACCTATGAACCAAGGGACAGATCCCCACTTCCCAGGAGTCACCTGAGGTAAGCCCTGCCTGGAGCCTGCACCCCCCTCCCATGCCCCTTCCTGCATGCCAAACACATCGACTCCAGCCTGGAGCCCCCTCCTGTACCCCAAACTCAATCTCTTCACAAACACGTACCCTACCTCAGCCCAGAGCCCCTCCCACACTCCATACCCCTCAGCCCTAACCCCCAGCCTGGAGCCCCATCTTGCACCTCAAATCCCTCATCTCTGGCCCCACCCCAGAGCTTACACCCCATGCTGCACCCCAAGCTGCTGTCCCAGACCAGTGAAAATGAGCTAGTGAGTGAGGGTGGGGGATAGCAAGCGACAGAGGGAGGGAGGATGGATTGAGCAGGGACAGAGCCTCATAGAAGAGGCGGGGTAACGGGCGGGGCCTCACAGAATTGGTGGGGCAGGGACAGGGCAAGAGTGTTCAGTTTTGTGCAATTGGAACATTGGCATCCCTGTCCCTGTTCCTCCTGGATGCACCACCTTGATGGGGCTCTTGCTTTGGCCTTGAGCCTAAGGGTGGTGGGGTGGCAGGCTCCAGCCCCACAGCTTCAGACTCCAGCCCTGGGCTCCAGCTGTGCAGCAGCAGGCTTTAGGCTCCAGCAGTGGGGCTTCAGGCCCCAGAGGCACACTGCCTCCCTGGCCCCCCATCCAGGCCTGATGTTGTCCCCTGGCTTGGCAGGGCTGAGTAAGCCTATGATACTTGTATGTTGGCTAATATCGCTTTTCACAACGGACTTACTAGCTAGCAATATATCAGTGATAATGGTTTGGACGTGTATATGTGCATATTTATTTGGCTTTCCTAAAGCTAATAGAGTATTTTAGGAAAAAGTGTGAGAGCGGCCACCAGCAAGAGTTGGTGGACACACTCTGAGGCCACCAAAAAATGTGTCCTGAAAACCCCTGATTTAGGCACTGTGCAAAAAGTCCAGGCTCAGTCCTGCAAGACGCTGAGCACTCTGTGCAGTTCGGAGAAACACTTGAGCACATGCTGAACTTTAAGCAGATGAGTAATCCCTGGTTGTCTAAAATTGAGCTAAAGCTGTTATCCAGCATCTACAGTAGAAAAGGGCTGAGTAATAATAATAAAATAATAGCTATTAACTTTTCCTCACCATGAAACATGCTTCCTGATAAAGTGGTCCATTGAATGAGAAGACTGGAGCACTCTTGTCCCTAGAACATATGATGAAATGGGGAGGCCAAGAAAACAATCTAATTTTCTAAACAGACTGCTTATATATCACAACATTGCTTTTGAGTGGGAGGAGTCATGTGTCATAATAAAAACAATGAGGCATGCCAACTATGAGCTACTCCCATTGTATGTCCCGTGTGATCTTTATTATACATCAGTGAAGTGGAACCACAGACAGGTCACTAGTATAACTGAAGAGGTCATGCAAGAGGGCAGCTAGCAATGGGGGAAACTAAAGGTTCAGAGTCTGCATTAGGTTTGGGCTGCTAACTTAGCACTATTCACAGAAAAGATTTTTTTAAAAAATCGGGGAGGGGGGGAGTGTAATAGAAAGGGCTGTAAAACTGGGAGAAGAAGGGGATTGGTCCTGCTTTGAGCAGGGGACTGAAGTAGATGACCTCCTAAGGTCCCTTCCAACCCTGATATTCTATGATTCTGTGCTTGAGAGACACTGTCCAAGTCCCATGACAGATACAGAATATGGGTGGCAAAAATGGCAATGAGATAATATTTTATTAAGCTGCTAAAACTGCAGCATGGTTCTGAGGATATACCACTAGACCGGGAGCCTGGAGACTTGGGCACTAGAGTTAGCTCTGCCACCAAACTTTTATGGGATCATGGGCAAGTAACTGTGGCTCAGCTTCCTCATCTGTAAAATGGGTGTGATGGTACTTGCTTCCTTTTATAAAGTGTTTTGAGATCTATGGCCCAAAAGAACGATGTAAGAGCTAAGCATGGATACCATTCTTCCCAGATCTCAGGGACACCCAGCTGCTGGACACATTTGAAGCTAGTTCAAATAAGTACACAGATGTACTGAAACTTTCAGAACACCTTTGGTGCTCAGTTTAACTCTGTGCTTACCATTTAGAATGGAACCATCAGGCTCAGTTGAGTGAACTTTGAAATTTCTTTTTCTTAGTTAAACTGCAGCTGATTGGACTAATGGAGTATATAGCCACATGTGAACATAAGGAAAGGGATAGGAGAAAATATTATCTTCTTCTTTAGCACTATAATACTCTTCCTCCATGGATGGACAGTGTTCTTTGTCACGTTACTGTATTGTATAGATTTGCTGTCAGAGAAGGCAATGGCCTCCTTAGAGGAAATGCCAAATTTGACTGTATCTCCTTTATCAATGTCACTGTTCTGTGACTAAAAAGACAACAGCATTTTGCATGCACTTCGGAACAAGGATAATCTGTATTCCGGTTTTTCTAGGTATTAATTTTATAAACGTGGAAGCTCATATACTATGGTGAAAGGAAGGTGGGGGAAGGGAGAGAGAGATTCTTTCCTTTGCACAAAACTGCAGAGAGATTTAACAGAATGGAATCAGTAAGTTTCCTCTTTAAAAATTCAGCATTCATTAGCATCTGCTGAACAAAGGCAAAAACATCAGATGAAATGGAGTGTCAGTAATAACATACCTGATCTCCCACTGCTGTGCTTTCAAAGATTTGTAAAGAAAGAAGACTGCAATTTTGCCCCAGGAAAGTGGGATTCAGAAAGTTCTGGAAAAGTTAAAGGATTTTTTGGAATGTGAGAAGAGTTCAATGCTTTCCATAGAAACTCCTGCCCATAGACTGATGTGAGTATAATGCTTAACTCAATGGCTGCAAGAAAACAGTCAGAGAAGAACTTCATGAAAACTCTGTGAAAACTTCTGAGGCTCCATCTTCAGAAGAACAGACTGGAGACATGGAAGACCAGGAGGACATATAAGCAGAGAGTAACTTGGGCAGGTTTTGCTCTCAGGAATGCCTGCAGGGGGTACTTACATGTCTCTCTTAGGCAGAAGAGTCAAGGTGTTTCAAAAGCTGCATCCTTCACATTCCAACATTATTAAATGCAATTTTTTGGTAAATTTGCTCAGCCTGAACCTGTCTCCTCTGCCCATTCTCTTTGTTATCTTATAATCCAAACAAAAAATGGAGCAGTGTCAGGGTTCACGCCCCTGAGTCTTGGGCAACGCAGCCTAATGGCCTGAATTGGTAGGCCTGCCCTTGCCTCAGGGCAGCCACAGTCCACAGGACTGCCCCGGTTGCAGGGCAAAGCGGGTTAGCACCCCAAAGTCTATATGAGCGCCCCAGTAACAGGGCAGAACGGGGTAACACCCCAAAGTTTATATAAGCAGGTAGTCGCCCATCTAGGGGTGTGGTGGCCTAGGTAGGGGGCCCGGGGCCCACCCACCTCCGCCGGACCCCAACCCAGGGCCCTAACAGTGGCTCAGCGATTTGCCACAGACTCAGTGGGGAGGTCCCACTGAAACACGCTGAGTCGCCTCACGGGGGGAGATACCACTCCCCCATTCCCCCTGCGTCACTTCCTACCAGCTCCGCCACAGGGGTCTCCCAGGCGCCTCCAGATCCTCCATGCACCTTCGGGTCAGTCGTCCCCTCTGGCGGCTCCTATTCCTGGGCTCCAGGCAGGTCCGGGCAAGCCTCTGACTCCGGCTCCTCCATGGGCTGCGTCTGGTCCTCTGCCAGAGCTCCCCAGGCATGTCCTTCTCCCTCGGCCGCCAGCCCAGACTGAGCTGAGCTCCTGGCCTTTATACTGCCGGGGACCTGGAGCATGCCCAGTACCTTGGGGTCGGGACTTCCACTGCCAGAGCTACTGGCTTAACCCCTTCCTCACTAGTGCGGGGTTGGCTAGCCCCGTCACAAGCAGTATTAACAAGATGTGAGCTAAACTTCACATTTCAGTAAAACTTCCCCTCCCTTTCTTGCATTAGCATCATGTCTGTTTAGACTGTAAGCTCTTAAAGGAAGAGATTTTGTCTTCTTGTCTTTCAGGAGGGTGCCTAATGCACTGTTGGCTTTATACAAAAGATAACTAATAATTATGTAATATACTATTGCCCTTTTGTTAGGAGGAAATACTGGTAAAATCCGACTTTCTTACAAAGACGGTACATAATGTTCTGTTTCCTTGGACACAGTAGAAACAAACAACATCAGGTAGTTTTCTTGTTCACAACTTCCAAACCCACCTCTACAGTTAGTCCTGTGCTCCAGAGAACTGTGTCTTTTGCTCCATCTCAGGACCACTCTGACAACTTCCTCTCTTGCTAGCTGCAGCTAACTTTCTTTTGGTTTTTCCATTGCTTTTGACCTCTCACACACTCAGCTGCAACCAATCAATGCACAAGCTCTTGCATTTGTAATCAGTCCCCCGGAAAACCCATGTCTTATCTTCACTAAGGACTTCCATACTGGCCAGCGACTTCTATTGCTTCAGCTATCACTACACTAAAGCAGCTAAATTGTTCCCTCCCTTTAGCCTGAATGAAGGGTACCTAGTACATCCATTGACTTTAACCATGTCTGAGGTAGTATATTTTACTGGACTAACTTCTGTTGGTTAGTGGCAAGTATTCTAGCTACACAGAGCTCTTGTTCAGGTCTGGAGACCAGGGTCTGGAGTCCTGAAGAACTGTGTGAGGCTCAAAAGCTTCTCACTTTCGTCAGCAGAAGGTGATCCAATAAAACATATTACCTCACCCACCTCGTCTCTCTAATATCCTGGAACCAGCACAGCTACCATAACACTGTATTTAACAGGTCTGTAATTTATCTATAGATCAAAGACATGCCTGATGGCAGCCATTAGCTCCTTCCAGCGTAACAATATTATATTTGCAAATGCCCTTCCTGCTTACTTTTGCACTACACAGTGAAACCCGTACAAGCAATTACCTTTATAAGGCAAATTCCTGAATTAAGAGACAGCCCAAAAATCTAAGTTCAGTTCTGCTATACTGGGGTAGTGACCAAACTTACTGACTCTTTGAGCCGCATCTGACAATCTTCAGAAGTTCGAGAGCCGGGGCACACCTTCAAGGGCTTGGGCTTCAACCCCACTTCTGCTGAAGCCCTAAGACACCCCCCGTCCCCCGCTGAGCAGATGTCCCTACTCCACCATCCCACTGCAAGGCAGAGATCCCAAGCGCTGTCCCCCGCTGGCCCCCAGGTCTGGTAGGTGGAGAATGGGAGGGACATGGGGGGCTCTGCAAGCGGCACTTTAACAGTTTGGCCACCCCTGTGCTAAACCCTTTATTAGGTGGCCACCCAGGTGGAGCAGCCAATTTTTGTTGATCCTTTGCATGAAATGTACCTACTCCTGCTCTTCCCTTTCTTTCTTCTCACCCCTCCAGTTCATGTCCAAATACTGATGCCAGGGAGGGAGAGGAGGTGTTTAGTTCTACCCTCGTGAGCCACCCTAAAGATCAATGAGATGAAACTGAGCACAAGACAATGTGGGCTTGAAAATGAAGACAGACAGCTAATGGTGAGTTTTACGAGCCTTTTAGTGAGAGTGGTGGAAATTCTGTAACGAGTAATTTAAAACTAGACTGAGCAAAGCCCCGGAGAATATACCACAATAGAACCTTTCCCTAGGAGATAGAAAATTAACAAAATAAGGCCTGGGCTACCCTTAAAAATTAGATTGACCTACCCATGATACTCAGGGCTGTGAAAAATGTCATGCCTCTAGTGCAGTGGTTAGGTCAACCTAACCCCAGGTGCAGACACAACTGGGTGGATGGAAGAAATTCTCCCTCAGCACCGAACCCTTCTCTCAACCTAGCTACCTCCTCTTAGAGAGGTGGATTTACAACACAGGCAGAAAAAACCTTGTTTTGAGTCAATGTCAATGGTGTCTATGCCACAGCGGGATAGCTGCCAAGCTGTAGCTGAGCTACTGAAGCACTGGTAGTGAAGACATAACCCAACAGAGCAGACCCAATGATACAAGCAGTGATACAACATCACAGAACAGTCTCTGTTTATTCAGTGACCATTTATGATAAAACTGCTTGTTCTGTGTCCATTAGTAATCTCTTGGGAATACGAGATCTCACTTACATGTTTGGCTCTTAAATCTCTGCAGCAGGAGTGAACTACACCGCGGAGGGAATGGACTAGCTGAGCTAACACCTGCAGCAGTATTACGGAGCACAGAAGTGCCGCTTGGATGGAAACCCAGCCATAAGAACTGTGACGGAGTCAGACCAGAAGGATATAGGAGAGTGCTGGAAGGCAGGTATATTAGTCTCAGGATGTGCAGGTCCCTGTTCCCTGGATAGCCAAACAAAGGCTACTCCAGACCAATCAAGACACCAGGGGCCAATTAAGAATCTTCTAGAAAGGAGTAGAAACAGCAAGCCTAATTGGGACACCTGAAGCCAATCAGGGACTGGCTGAATCCAGATAAAAACCTGCCAGTTAGTCAGGTGGGCTGTGGGTGTCAGGAGCTGTGGAAGGAGGTTGTGCTGTTGGTGAGACTGAGTGGTAGACAACATATCATCCAGAAGGAAGGAGGCCCTGAGGTAAGGGTGAAGTGGAGTTTGAAGAAGCGGGGACTGCTGTGGGGAAGTAGCCCAGAGAATTGAATTGTGTTTTGTGGATAAAAGGTCAGCCATCTTAGCTGATACTATTAGGGTCCCTGGGCTGGAGCCCAGAGTAGAGGGTGGGCCCGGGCTTCCCCGCTTTTTCCACCTTCCATACTGGCCTGTGATGAAGGTAACTCACTAGGTAGTGACTCTTGCCAATTATACTGAGAAAGGGAGGTCACTCTGGGGCCTAGCTGAGTTTCTGAGGCCCCTAAATCTGCCAGGAAGCACAGGACCCACAAGTACAAACTTGGAGCTTTGTCACAGAACATAAGAAAGGCTGTATTGGGTCAGACCAAAGGTCCATCTAGCCCAGTATCCTGTCCACTGACAGTGGCCAGTGCCAGGTGCCCCAGAGTGAGTGAACCCAACAGGTAATGATCAAGTGATTTCTCTCTCTCCTGCCCTGCTCTGCACAGCAGCATTTTACAGAATAAACTGCCTGCTGTCATTGTAACATGCAGCTGGGATTAAATCGATCACTGGTGAATTGTAAAGAGGGGAAAGGTAATGGGTTTGTAAACATTACTTATTGTGAGCTTGCCAGACTTGAAGGGTCAATGGGAATACTAGCTAGGAATGACAACCAGCTGATTCGTACTGTACAGTGATTTGGAGGGATTAATCTGAAGCACGTAGCAGCCAACCAGAGTCTGTACATCAGCATGTGCCCCAAGGAAATGTGTTTGAAAGGGAGCCTTTGACAGCTCGGCCTGGTAAAAACCAAACAGTAACAGACAGAGATTATTTCAGAGTAGCTGGCGATGCAAACACAGCCAGTCACTGCCTCAGTTACCTTTGGAACCTAAAACGAAGGCATTTTAGCAGGGGGCACCTATACTCACACTCTCACCAATTCCTGGCACCATCGCCCATCTCACTCCACTCCCACAACCATTATCACACCCCCCTCCAATCCACTCCTCTTCCCCAGCCCAACCACAAGGAGGGTGACAGATTTGGCAGCTGGTCCCAGGTTCTTACAACCTGAGGAGAAGCACTAGGCTCTTCCCTGGCTCCAGCCAGGAAAATCAGCTCAAACCTTCTCTCCTCTGGCCCACAGGAGAAGGTGGCCAAAGCCACAGGCATCTCCTCTTCCTCTCCAAGACCAGGGAGGCCTCTATGGAAATAGGCAATGCTTTGTTCTCATTCCCCTTTGGGGGCCAGAGAACACGAAAGTGCTAGGACATTTCCTCACCCCTCATGGCGAGGGCAGGGGTTTTCCAGTACCAGGGAGACCAGTGTAACTGGTTCTGGGGGTTCAGCATAGAACTGTATGAAGGATGAGTAAGAGCAATACTTGGTACTTCCCTCTGCTCAGGCTCGCACGCCACTGCACTGGTCACACATCAGGCCATGTGGTTCATAAAAGGGCCTAGCCCACCGGGTGAAGGCCTGGCTGCCGAATCAGTATAAAAGATGACCTGTTTTCCCTTTCCCTAGCGTCCCCAGTCTGTGACCATGACCAGTCTCAGAAAAACTTGAACACAATGTCTTTGATTTGATAACCAAGCCTTGGGAAAGATCCACAGCTTTGCAGTCACCGAGGGAAGGAAAAGTCTGTCACTACAGAAGACCCTACAGAAGGGGCAAATCCTGCTTCCTCAGTCATAGAAGATGCTGAACACAGAGGAAACAACAGCTCTGCTGCATGGGGGCAAGGAGAGCAGGATGAGGAGTTTGCCAAGGGGTGTAGATGCCTAGGTTCCCATAAAATACTCCACCTGTGTCCCAGTGTGGAGGGAGACTTGAGGGGCAGGTTGGGGGAAGGATGTGGCTGGTGGATCTGTGACCATATTGATTTCTTGACATAACCTTCCCATGTGTCTGATGGGGAGACTATCAGGCACAGGCGCTCCTCTAACTCTTAGGATGCAGTAGTTACACAAAGTGGCCTGGTAGGGAAGATTCCTCAGGATTTACTTGAGCTGTACAGGGTGACCAGGCCAATACAGTGTGGTTCTAGTCTGGAAAGTGATTCTGTAAGACTGGTAGCTTTTTACTCACCAGCCGTGTATGTTGAGAGTCATATCTTCTGACAGCAGTAACTTCAGATAACTCTGTACCACGTTTTACTCTTTCTATCTGGCTCTGCAGAGCCGAAAGAGCTGACTGCCAGAAGCTGGAACTGGATGACAGGGGATGGCCCTGTTCTGGTAATTCCCTCTGAAGCATCGGGCACTGGCCCCTGTCAGAAGACAGGATACTGGGCTAGATGGACCACTGGTCTGACCCAATAAGGCTGTTCTTATGTTCTTATGAGAAATAGTGTCAGATTCAATTCCTTCTTGTACATCATCAATTCTAATTACAGGTCCCATCATTTATAGTGCAAGCCCACTATAGGTAATAAAGTTACACAGGTGTCACACCAAGGGCATAATCTGGAGACAACGAGGTTACCCAGACACAACAGGAATTCCTATGAAACATAGGAAGAATTTACCCAGGGTTGTGAGGGATTCTTCATCACTGGCAATTTTTAAATCAAGACTGGATGCTTTTCTACAAGATTTCTTCTTGAAATTATCTGGGCGAAGTCCTAAGGCCTGTTTTACACAAGAGGTCAAACTAGATGTTCACGATCAGCCCTTCCGGCCTTGGAATCTATGAAACGGAGGGCCCAGTCTAGCCTGCAGAACATTTATTACCATTATAATGATGATGTACAAACTGGAAAGCTCTCAAACCCTAGTATGACATTGCAGGGCTGGGCGTTAGAAAACCCTGCCATTTACTTGTCAACTGAGCACATTTAACCTGAGCCACAATAAACAGAGAACTCCACAGTGCCACTGGGACATGGATCTGAGGACTATCTGTGCATCATGAGAGAACAAGTGTCAACCTTCATGTTACCTGGGTGTGTGTGGCAATCCTGACATTCTACTTTCTGGAAGGATTAGATTGCTACACAAAGTGCACGCAAAGGAGCTGAAAAAGTTGGAGAACAATATTCCCTGTGAGCCAGTAAAACACATGTTCCCAACTCTTCCTGCTATTTCAGCTGCAGCAGAACAACAAAAGGTGTGGCTTTCCCACATTGCAAAATGCCTGCCCACTCAGGGGTGTGTTGGTTTGAAGCCTCCACCCCACGAGACTGGGTCACTTCACTCTCGTGCTAGGGGAAAGACTTCAGGAGCTTTTATTGTGAACAATTACTGCACAGTGGTGATTTGCTACAAGGTGAATTATCTATAAAACATGTCCCTGGTTTACATGTATGATTACAGGCATTTTGAATTGGAAGCCTTATCCAAACAGAGATCTTATCTTCATAGTAGCAGGGACTAGACCAATGTGTTCTTGTCAATCAAACACACATTTTGTGGATGGAAATTCAAAGATATATGGAATGAATGTAACAATGCTGACAGGTAGATAGGCATTGCAAAATTTGCTCAGATCCATGATTCATCTAGTTCAGTATTCTCTGTTTGATAGTGATCAACACTGGATGCTTCAGAGGAAAATGCAAGAAACCCTGCAGTAGGCAGTTATTGAATAGCTTGCTCATAAGGGTGTGGAGTGTGGAATACTGTATTAAAATTGTAAGCTATCATTTGAATGCTCAGAGATTTCCTGGCCCTGCTTGCAAGCAAAGGGCTCTATGTTAGGAATCAGATCCAGAGTCAGTTTTCAGAAAGCCAGCACAGAGTAAGATGGAGTGCACTGTGCCTCTGGTTTAGAAGCAGCCTGCTTTGTCTCTCTCTGGTTTGGGGTTCATGTGTGTTATTATTCTGAATTCTAAGCAATGCAGTAGTGTTACATTGCAACCTTCCTGCAAGAGTATTTGATATTTGTATCTAATTTCTCTGTTTGGCTGCGATGAACATAGCAAGGGGATGAGCTGAGGATCAGCTAGAGGTTGGCTATTGCCCTGAAATGTGCAGATTGAACTGGACAAATTAATAAGAAGACAAGATTTCTGCATTTCTGTATCCAAGATTCATTATAACTACGACTGTTCTCTGGATTCTTTGGAGAGGATCTCAGGAGGGAAGAAAGGTCTCATTCCACATAAAACAGGAAAAAAAAGAAAAGCAGCTTTTATCCTTGTGGGTAGAGAGTTCTTCCAGAGAATGATCAGCATTCTTTGGACCCCTCCTCCTACTTTCCTAGCCTGAAGGACCGAAGCTGCAACCACAACTCCTTCAGGCAAGAGAGAGGCATCCTGCGCATCATGTGTTTAATCAGTCACTGGGGGTGACTGTCAAGTGACATCAGTTGCACTGTATCCAGAAGGGCTGAACATGTGACCTCCAGATCCAATGCCAGAATCAAACTTGACCCCTTCTTGGCACTGCAGAACGCTAATGAAAACACTATGTTTATGGAGCCCTTTCACTCAAAGCCCTCTACACTCATTAATGAAAGGGCCCTCAGCCAGGGAAGTGCACTTTCCTTGGGGCGCAAGGAACCCAGAGAGGTTAGATAACTTGCCTGGGGTCACACAGGAGATCTGTGACAAGGCCAGAAAAAGACCCAAGTCTATTGACCCATGGACCTGTGTTTTAACCCAAGACTGTCCTGCCTCTCTAAGCCAATCCCATGTAGTTTTAAACACTCTTTCCTCTGTCTCTCCCAAGTACTGGGGAAGGATGTGATTATGATTAATACTCAGGGCTCATATTCAGCCCTGAGTTTCATGAATGCAGCCAAGCTGTCTTCAGTGGGACTGAAGTGAGAGCACAGGTTGACCCACGGTGTCTTCTTTAACCCCAGGACTCTTTGCCAATCATATAAGAGGCCACTTATAGCATGGGAGCGGAGGGGAAGTAGAATGCAGGGAGAGGCAAACCGAATATAAAAATGTGTTAAACGGCCTGAATATTGGCTCTGTCGGCCCATCTCAGTTCAGTCCAGCAATTTTCTGCTGCATTTGGATGACTGAGAGTTTGACTGGCCCATCCCATGGCTGCTGACAGCGCATTGCTGGCAGAAGAAGCTGTTTTACTTTCCCTGGAGGCCAATGCCTCTCCTCCCCTCAGCTGTATGAGGGCAGAGAGAAATTAAAAATGAGACCAGTGATCATGGTCCCCTTCCCACTTTCTCTGGTACAGAGATAGGAGCGAAGAATCTCCTGCCAATGGTGCTTTGGGCTGGCCTCCTAGAGATGAGAGAGAAAAGAACCCCTCCTCCACCAGCCTGATAGGCCTGAGCTAGGTTGACCCACATGGTGCACACAGAGCTTGGCAATGCTCTCAGTTGTTCCCTCCAATAGACACCTAATTGTCAGTCATTACCCGTCACCACATTCTAGAGGAACCACCCAGTGGCCCTGAACCCCACGACTCTCCTCTAAGCATGGTCAGAGCAGCTGGTTAGACTGGCCACCCAAGCAATCAATGAGTAGGCCTGCGGCCTCCCCAAGATCTCCCATGTCCTGTTCTGTGAGGTGGCCTAGTTCTCCCCCATTCAGCAGAAATGGGACAGGACGGGCCCTCCCAGTGCTGCCACTGCTGCTCCACAGGCCCGTGATCTCACTGAAGGGGGGCGGGGTTCACTGTGCATGTCCGGAAATGTCTCCAAAAGTGAATGCACCAAAGAATAGTTTTGCAGAGTTGAAGCAGATGCTTGCCAGGGGCACGTTGAAAGCAGAGTCGCTTATTCACTTAATATTGTTCTCTCCATTCTAAAGCCCAGGGCACTTCAGCCAGCCTGAGGGGGCAGGATCAGCAGGACCAGGAGGAGCCTTTCAGTCTCCCTTCTGCTGAATGAAGGGTGAGGGGAGGAGGGCTGTCCATCCTTACTCCCCCTCTCCCCCGACAATCACTGGGTGGGCTGGGGTTGGCAGTAGGCACACTTGCTGGCTGCTGGAAGAATCAGGTGCATGAGAGCCATGGGCCAGATAATCACTTGATGAGAAATGGGGGTGGGAGGCATGCAAGAAAGCCAGCTTCAAAGAGATTTGAAAAAATACATACAAAGGCCTCCAAGCCAGGGCTGCTGAATCTAGGGGTACTGGGGGAACAGCCATACCCCCTGGCTTGAAGTGGTGTTCATCATATACAGGGTGTACAGTTTGTTCAATGGCTCTCAGCACCCCCACTACACAAACTGTTACAATGCCACTGCTCCAAACTGCCCCCAGCAAGATAATGACTACAGGCACAAGGGAGGTCCCACTGACTATTACAGAGGAGTATTTGGTGGTCCAATAGGCCAATATTTGGCTGTGCATAGTACTTGAGGGCCTACATATGGGGCATCCAAATATACTGTATCATCTGAATCCAGCAACTCAAATCCAAATTTCAGTCGTTCCTTATTACGGATCTGTAATGAAAACAATGTCCTGTCAGACAGAACCCTAGGAAATGTGTAGCGCCAGTTAACACAACGCAATGACAAGGAGACCTGCCAGCCCAGCTCAACCCTTCATGCCCAGCACCTTCTGCACATCAAATTCTCAACTGTCCTCTCACATGTGCATAAGCCACTTCCCTTCACATGCAGATCAGCTGCACATGCACAAAAAGAAGGGAACAGGAAAAAGGCAACATCACTCAAAACAAACAGCTCAAAAAAATCTGATTCTTACATGCAATGTCCCAGAATACATTGCAGTAGTGATCTTCTTCAATATAAACCAGCCAGTGTATGTAAAGAATTACATTCAGTTCTTTAATGAACGTCAGTGCATTGTTAGAATGAACCTTTATTCATAAGACAGGACATTTCCAGTAAGTAGGTTCTATTTTTTTTTTTTAACAGGGACTCATATTTGTCTCTTCTGTTGCTCAGCTAATCATATCTGATCATGCAGACTTGAGCCTAATTTATGATGAAAGATTATTTCAGTGATACTGAAATGCACATGCCATGTGGGTGTGGGCTTAAATCCCAGAAGTAGGCCAGCTCCATGGACTGAGTAATCCGACCTGTAGGGTCAGGATAGGAACTTGCTTTTTTGCTCTACAGTGTGTTAGCCAGCTGGTGCAAAAGAGCAAACTAGAATCCTGCAGTGTCTTAAAAAACTACTTGTAAGACTGCATGTTAGTGAAACTTGAATTGAAGTGGAAATGTCACGTGACAATCTCATTACTGAGCACAAAGCAGGTTGTAAGCAGAGATGTGACCGCGTTTTGCTATACTGAAACAAGCACATTTTAAGACACATTGAAGTTTAAAGTAATCGTCATCTTCCTTTAGTTGACTTTTGTCACACCTGAAAGGACATGTTAAAATACTGTTCTACACTGAAGTCAGTATTTAAAGTCACCTAAGGCTTTCTCTCTTCTAAATGACATTGCCAGGGCATAAGATCATGGGCAAGAAAAGGGTGCGGTCACTGCATGCTGGCACCAGCTGCCCTGTCAGAGATGTTTTAAATAAAGTGAATCAAGCATGTCTTCAGAGCGTAGTTACCAAACAAGGAAACCGCTGATGAGTAATGGCCTCCAACAGACTAATTAACGTTCTTATATTTTTTTTCATACGTGTTTCCATTCAGGCAACAGTAATGATGAAATTCCTGCAGGTCTGTGTAACACCTGCAGCCACAGTGAATGCAGAGGCTCCAATACAGCTGGTTGGAACAGTGCCAACCCGGCTTGGAGCTCCTGTGGTTTCTAGTGTACCAGCCTCAATACCCTCATCACCTCCCATTGACATAAAACACAGGTATTTTGTATGAGCTGCAGTTGGGAAAGAGGATGTCAGGTGGGAGTGGCTAGTCCCCAGGAAGAGAGGGCTGGTGGCATGCTCCTCCTCGCGGCCCCCATTCTCTGGTTCCTGATGGATTTTGTCTGGTTACTATTTCTGCTGGGTCTTAGGTACGTGTGAGACAACACAGCGCCAGAGAAAAGGGAATTCCGTACTTGGGGAGCATAATTTACCACAGTTCAGGCCGTGACTGCTGCTTTACCCTGATTCGGTTTGGTAAATTACAAGTTTGCTTTGAGGCACCAGTTCTTTGAGGTTTGATGGTCTAGAAAGTAGCTAATGCTGAGGAATCCGTGGGGTCTTACCATTGTGCAGTCCTCTGATAATGCTTCAAGAAAAGCACCTTGGCATCCACGAAGGGACATAAGTGTTGCAGCGCTGACAGTCACAAGGCCTAATTTGTAGCCATCTAGAAAATCAGTCTCAACACTGAGAGCCACAAAGTCGGGTTAGGTGCCTAGGTGGGGATACAAAAGATGGGGAGAAAGAGGCACCCGAGAATACGATCCACAGAAGCCAGCATGCTAGGAGAGGAGTGGCCGATGCTATGGAATGGGAGATGCTGATGAGAAGGGTGTGTGCCTCATGGGGCACAGATAGGTGCCTAATTCCAGGCTGCAGAGAGGCACCTATCTCTGCTTGAGATCTAGGACCATGAACCTGCTGCCTGGAGTCAGGTGGCTGAGACACATAAGCCACTTCCCTGTGGGAATGAAGCAGGTGTCTGCAATACTCCACGCAGAACTCGGGGGTGGGAGTGGTGTCACCTACCTTGTAACTTGAGGCCAAGTGGTTAGAGCACCCACCTAAGATGTGGGAAACCAATTCCCCACCTCTGCCAAAGGAGGAGAAAGCTTTTCAAATGGGGTCTCCCACCTTCCAGGAGAGTTCTGAGACTGCTGAGCTCTGGGCTATTCTGAGGTGGGGTTTCCTCGGTCTTTGCTCTTGAAGCTGTTCCACTGTGGCTAAATAATGAAAGAATCATTGGAGCAGGGGGACTGGCCCTATGGTCTCCCCACTCCCAAGGGGCTGTCCTAACAATGAAGCTAGAGTCATTCTCTCACTCTCTACTTCTCTGGCCCAACAATGGCTGTGTTATGGATACTTATATAGTCACTCAGCTAGAAATGACTCTGTAGCTCAATTTCTAGGACATCTACTTGGGAAGTGGGAGACCATAAGGCCAATTCCTCTGCCCCCATGACTCCTTCATTATTTAGCCCTATTCTTATCCTTTCTCCCGCTTTTGAAGAGAAGGGGAAATTGAACTTAGGTCTCCCATACCCTGGTGAGGGCTCTAACCACTGGGCTAAAATTTATAATGTGGGTGGCACCACCACCTCCTCTGCCTCAGTTCTGAATGGGACCCAATCTGGCTGGTGCAGTCGGAAGCTCCTACCGGCGTGGGGCCCACGTGAGTTAGACGGCTGAATACCTATCTCCCCCCAGTTTGTGAGTTGCTTTGTGGTGTAGGCAGGAGATCTGTGGCATAGGCAGGAGATAGATATCCCGACACCTACAGTGAGGCAGTAGTGTGCACGCCCCAAGGGCTAAACGTAGGCATGTAGGGAACTTTTACCACAGAAATCCAGGTGCCAGGTGAGTTTAGGCATCAGCCAAGAGGGAGTTTTGTGGATCACAGTGGTGCTGTACACAGGGACCTAGACACCTAACTGTGGAATTCAGGCACCTACATTGTTTCATGGACCACACCCGTGGCTCTTTGGGGAATGGGGGAATCTCCTTGACTGCCGCTGCTGCTGCTCCTGACCCTCTGTATTTTCAGAGTATCAGCTGCTGATGAAACTCAGATGCCATAAAAGAGATATAATAAAACAGCAGTGCCCAGGGAGTAGGAAGTGAGGGAATTCTGCCTGGTAGGAGGAGCAGCCACAGGGAGTATGAGCCTCCGACAGGAATACACAGAGATCTGGGACCTCTGATTGCTCCTCAGCAGCGATGGTGGGAGGTAATTGTGAGGAACGATTATAAGTAAAAATTAAATGAACAATAATCAGAAAGCAGGGGATTCTGAGCATGCAAAAGGCCCAGGGACACTTACTGGCTAAGTCAAATTGATCCAGAGAATAGCAAGGAAGGATGTTGTTCAGACTTTATTTACCAGGCTCAGAGAGATCATAATAAATACTGTCACTCCTTCCAAGACACTGAGTAAAGATGGTTCCCTTCCACCCTCTTGACAACGTGGGGTAGGCTCAGCCATTCAGAAGTAACATGTAACTTGTTAATTTTTTTACAGAGTCACGGAACAGGATCAGTGGAGTGACGTGAAAGAAGTGAGATTTCAACTCATGCCTTTAACTTAACCGGGAGACACGTAACATGCTGCAAAATAGCATCACGCTAACTGCAAAACGCTGCACTACATAGACGTGGCAAAGTACATCACTGTGGTCACAGTTGCAAAAACCACAGACAGGGCATAAAGAATGGAGGCAAGTGTTACATTTACTCTATTCCTAATCATAGCCAAACATTTCATGTTCACCTAATTCTGATCTCAGCTTCCGAGAGCATCTAGGCTATGCAAATAGTGTCTGTGTATTTGCGTAGCACTGTCTCGAATTATCTCAGACTGATTTACAAACAGCAAGTAAATCGCACAACACTATTATGGAAGTTGTTCAGAAATTTGTAGGACCGATAACGTTTAGTGTTGCCAATTCTCACATTTTATCATGAGTCTTGTCATACTTGGTGATTTTCTTAAAGCCACAGTCTTGGGGGTTATGTGAATAGGTGAGAATCTCTGCTTTTTTTTTTTTCCTAATTAAAGTAAATGTATGGCCCTCCTGGCTGAGATAAATGCTGGATATACCAGTGACCTCAATATACCACAAAGACTGAAAATCAGAGAGCAAATAGAAAGAACCTGACAGATCTTTATTTTCAATCTAAGCCAATCACATGATTTTTCAATGCTTGCTGTTGGCATTACTCACGTTATTGTGGTGCACTGCAAGTGGCTTCCTGATTACACAGCTCTTAATAGGAGGAGCCCATGCAGGAGCCTATTCCTATCACACCAAGGGATTATGAGGAGACAGCTCGAGCTTGTAATTCAGTAGATGGCCTGTGGGGCCTGAAGTAAGAATCCTGAAGAAGGGCCTCTGATGGACTGGTATATTCATACTTATATTTTTAGTACTGTTAATACATTTAATATAGTTTATAGTTCAATTCCTCCTTAAATCCATTCACATGCCTGTTCTCATTCTCTGGCCTGGTCTACACTATGACTTAAGGTCGACTTTAGCGCCGTTAAGTCAACCTAAACCTGCACCCGTCCTCACATGGCCAACATTTCCGTCGATTTAAAGGGCCCTTAAAATCGATTTCTGTACTCCTCCCTGACCAGAGGAGTAGCGCTGAGATCGACCTCTCTGGGTTGACTGTGGCTTAGTGAAGACGCATGTAGACTTTATTGGCCTCCGGGAGCTGTCCCACAGTGCTCCATTGTGACTGCTCTGGACAGCGCTCACAATGCTCCACTGCGACCGCTCTGGACAGCAGTCTCAACTCGCTGCTCTGGCCAGGTAGACAGGAAAAGCCCCGGGAACATTTGAATTTCATTTCCTGTTTGGCCAGCGTGATGAGCTCACCTGCACAGGACACTCACCATGCAGAGCTCCTCAGCACAAGGCACTATGCAGAGCTCATCAGCACAGGAGACCAAACAGCGCAAAACAGCTCTAGCATGATCCACACAGGAGGTTCAGGATCTCATCATTATCTGGGGAGAGGAATCCGTGATGGCAGAACTCCGTTACAACAAACGGAATGCCAACACGTTTGCCAGAGTCTCCAAGGCCATGCTGGATAGGGGCCACAGCAGTGCCCCGTGAAAATTGAGGAGCTGAGGAAAGCGTTCCAGAAAACAAGGGAGGCAAATGGACGCTCTGGGGCACTGCCGCGGACATGCAAATTTTACAACAAACTGAATGAAATACTGGGGGGGGGGGGCATCACCGTTGCACCGATGTCCGTGGACTCCTCTGATGGGGTAATCATGAGGATTCAGATGATGACAAAGCTGATGAGGAAGATGATACCACGCAGCAGCAGGCAAGAGGAGAGACTCTGTTCCCAGACAGCCAGGAACTGTTTATCACCCTGGAGCCAATACCCTCAGAACCCTCCCAAGGCGGTACCCCAGATGGGGAAGTCAGCGAAGGTACTTCTGGTGAGTATCCCTTTAGGGATAAGATAAGGCATGATTTAAAAGGAAGCTTTTATTAATGATTAACTTGGAATGCATGCATGGCTAGAACAGCTACTGGAAAAGTCTGTCAACATATTCGGGGATGCAGCGGTAATCCTCCAGGGAGATTTCCATGAAACTGTCCTGCAGACAACGTTGAACCTTTTGCAGGAGGTTTCTGGGGAGAGCAGCCTTATTTCGTCCTCCATAGTAGGAGACTTTGCCACGCCAGGCTAGTAACAGGTATTCTGGTATCATTGCATAACACAG
Source organism: Dermatemys mawii (assembly GCA_007922305.1). Lineage (NCBI taxonomy): Eukaryota > Metazoa > Chordata > Testudines > Dermatemydidae > Dermatemys > Dermatemys mawii. Next base: position 5,463,659 of record ML677348.1, read on the forward strand.
CATGGCAGCATATGCTCCTGGCACCTGCTGAGATTCCAGCAACATCCGTTCTTTATCTCTCTGTGTAATCCTCAGCAGAGTGATATCGTTCACGGTAGCCTGTTTGAAATAGTGGACAGTCATTTTTGGACGTTCCCGCTGGACTGCTCATATATCTGGCTGTGAAGGAATCCTTCCCACAGTATCCCAAGCAGCATGTGTGTGTTTGTGAGAGGGAGACAAATCGCGCCGGGCTGTTTGTGGTGCACTAGCAGGGAACCTCTATGAGAGCATCCACGTGGTGGGGGAAGGAGAGAGAGAAATCGTGCTGGGCTTTTGCGTGCACTAGCAGGGAACCTCCATGAGAGTAGCCACGTGGTAAGGGGAAAGAGGGAGAGAAATCGTGCTGGGTTCTTGTGGTGCACTAGCAGGGAACCTCCATGAGAGCAGCCATGCGGTAGGGGGAAGGAGGGAGAGAAATCATGCTGGGCTCTTGCGTGCACTAGCAGGGAACTTCCATGAGAGCAGCCACGCGGTAGGGGGAAGGAGGGAGAGAAATTGTGTTGGGCTCTTGCAGTGCACTAGCAGGGAGCCACACGGTGGGTGGGAGTGGTTATTGTGGGAAAGGAGAGCACTGCTGTAAAGAATGTGGATCAAACCGAAAAAATGTGGCTTACCATGGCCGCCTGAATGGTGATTTCTGTTGCCTGGCCCTGGGAGAGGGTGTCTGATGTGATGTCTTTACAGGAAAGCTACATGCACTCAATTCAAGGTGCAAAATGTGACCTTGTACAGAAAGCATATGTACTCTGTGAATACTTTGTTTCATCGTGAAAGACTGTTCCCATTGTGCTGGAGAATGTATCTATCTTATAACCTTTTCCCTTCTTTCCTCCTACAGCTATCTCGGTCCTCCCCCCACTAACATGCCCATTGCAGAGGCTACCACAGATAAGAAAGAGAAAAAACACACAAGAGATGACATGCTTGCAGAGCTTATGCATTCCTCCCGCAGTGAAGCAGCTCGCCAGAGTGCATGGAGAGAAAAAATTTTAGAGTCTCAGAATACGTGGAGGCAAAGCCTTTTAGACTCCAGGCAAAGCCTTTTGGAGTCCAGGCAAAGCCTTTTGGAGTCCAGGGCAGCAGTAGCAGCACGGGAGGAGAGATGGCAGGAGCGCGAAGAAAGGAGGATGGATGCAATGCTGCAGATAATGGAGGATCAAAGTGACATGCTCCGATGTCTGCTGGAGCTTCAGCAGGAGCAAAGATCGCCTCTCCAGCCCCTGTGTAACCACCTCCCCTCCTCCCCAAGTTCCATTGCCTCCCCACCCAGACGTGGGGTGAGAACGCGGCGGGGAGGCTCCGGGAACCGACCCATTCTACCCCACAATACAACACAAGCAGCAGAAGGCTTAGTTTATCACAAAAGTTTTAAAAATGTGCTGTGTCTTTGTCCCCCGCTTCCCTCATCCACCACGCTGACTGCTGGTTTTCCTCCTCACCCACCCCTTCTGGGCTACCTTGCCAGTCTTCCCCTGTGTTTGTGAAGAATCATTAAAGAACGCATGCTTTTTAAAAAAGTGAATTTATTTACTCTGCAAATGGCGGGGAGGGGATAAGGAGGGCGGGAGGCTTAACGCTGAGCAGAGCAAGGGAGCGGGTTTTCAGCAGCTCCATGGGGCCGGAGGGCGGGAGGCTTAACGCTGAGCGGAGCAAGGGAGCTGGTTTTCAACAGCACTTTGGCAGTCTTACAACTGTTTCTCAAGGTTTCTCTGAGGCGCAGCACTTCCTGGTGCGCTCTTGTACTTGCCCTGGTGTCTGACTGCTCGTAAGTAGCCGACAGGACATTTGCCTCTGCTTCCCACCCCACCGTAACATCTCCCCCTTGCTCTCACAGAGATTGTGGAGCACACAGCAAGCAGCAATAACAATGGGCACATTTCTTTCGCTGAGGTCTGAGCGAGTAAGTAACGTTTGCCACCTCGCCTTAAGACGGCCAAATGTGCGCTCCACCACCATTCTGCACTTGCTCAGCCTATAGTTGAACAGCTCCTGACTCCTGTCCAGGGATCCTGTGTATGGCTTCATAAGCCAGGGCATTAAGGGGTAGGCTGGGTCCCCAGGGATAACGATCGGCATTTCAACACCCCGCACAGTAATTTTCTGGTCTGGGAAGAAAGTCCCTTGCTCCAGCTGTCTATAAATCCTAGAGTTCCTGAACACACGAGCGTCATGAACCTTTCCCGGCCATCCCACGTAGATGTCAGTGAAACGTCCCTTGTGGTCAACCAGAGCTTGCATGATCATTGAACAATACCCCTTGCGGTTTCTGTACTCTGCGCCCTCGTTGTCTGGTGCCAAGATAGGGATATGAGTGCCATCTATAGCCCCCCCACCCACAGTTAGGGAATCCCAGCGCAGCAAAGCCATCTACTAGAGCCTGCACGTTTCCCAGGCGCACAACCCTGGATAGCAGCAGATCAATGATTGCCCTGGATACTTGCATCACAGCAGCCCCCACTGTAGATTTACCCACTCCAAATAGGTTCCCAGCTGACCGGTAGCTGTCTGGTGTTGCAAGCTTCCAGAGGGCTGTCGCCACTCACTTCTGAACTGTGAGGGCTGCTCTCATTTTGGTATTCTTGCGCTGGAGGGCAGGGGAAAGCAAATCACAAAGTTCCATGAACGTGCCCTTTCGCATGCGAAAGTTTCTGAGCCACTGCGAGTCATCCCAGACCCGCAGCACTATGCGATCCCACCAGTCAGTGCTTGTTTCCCTGGCCCAGATTCGGCATTCCATAGCATGAGCCTGCCCCATTGCCACCAAAATTGCCATGTTGTCGGACCCCCTACTTTCAAAAACGTCAGTGTCCATGTCCATGTCCTCATCACTGTCATCACTCTCCTGATAGCGCAGTCGTCTCCTGATCGCATTCTTGTGCATACGATGCAGCATAAAGTCCACAACAATGCGCGAGGTATTCACAATGGCTATTACTGCAGCAGTTACCTGAGCAGGCTCCATGCTTGCACTGCTATGGCGTCAGCGCAGAAAAAGGGCGTGAAAAAACTGTTAGCAGTTGCTTTCACGGCGGGGGGACGCTGCGGGGGAGAGTGTGGTTAGGGAAGGGAGAAAGCTACCCACAATGCATTGTGTAAAATGGTGCCTGCTGGGGAACTGTGGGATAGGAACTGTGGGATAGCTACCCACAGTGCACCACTCACTATGTCGACGCTTTCCACACTACTGTGGACGAACGCTGCCGACTTGCTGTGTTTTGTGGGGATGCACAAAACTGACCTTATACAGTCTGCTTTAAAAAATCGACTGCAAGGCAATCGACCTAACTTTGTAGTGAAGACATATCCTTTGTTCTGATAGTATTAATGCCAATTATCTGCACGCAAAAACTCTATCCAGAAAGGGTACTGTGTTTAAACACTGCTTATTATTATTAGACTGTAAGATCTTTGAGCTCTTTGAGGCAGGGACTCTCCTACTCCATGTTTGTACTGACAATGGGCTTTATAGCCCTATCTCAACTAGGGCCTTCAGGCAATACAACTACTTTGTTCATTCATAATGTTGCAACAAATCGGCAAAGTCTATGCAGTGAGTCCTATTGCTTACTCAGTGCCAGTTAGGTTCATCAGGGCAGGGATTCTCTCATGCCCACCACAATAGCTGAATCATAGAAATGTAGGACTGGAAGGGACTCTAAGATATCACTAAGTCCAGCCCCCTGTGCTGGGACAGGATCAAATAAATCTAGAGTCAGACCATCCCTGACAGGGGACAGTCTAACCTGTTCCTAAAAATATCCAAGGACGTGGACTCCAAACCTCCCTTGGAAGCCTGTTCCAGAGTTTAACTACATGTATAGTTAGAAAGTTTTTCCTCATGTCGAACCCTTTCTGCAGATTAAGCCCCTTACTTCTTGTCCTTCCTCCAGTAGACATGAGAACAATTGATCACAGTCCTCTTTAAAACAGGCCTTCACGTATTTGAAGAAAGTTATCAGGTTGTCTTGTCAGTCTTTTTTTCTTTCAAGACTAAAGATGCCCAGTTTTTTTAACCCTTTCACAGAGGTCAGTTTTTCCAAACCTTTGATCATTTTTGTTGCTCTTTTCTGGACTCTCCAATTTGGCTACATCTTTTCCAGAGTGGGAAACAGCTGCACTGCCCCAAGAGCAAGGCAGGAACCAGGGTTCCTGCTTCCCCTGCTATGCTGGCTCAGCTGTCCAGCACCGTGTGAACGCAAGCAAAGGCTCCACCCACACCCTGCTCACTTGCACTGGACAGGGACTAGAACAGGGATTCTCACAACAAATGTTTCGGTGTCCTCAGAGTGCAGCCACCAACTCTTGCTTGTGGCCGCTCTGAATTTTTCCTAAAATATTTTATTAACTTTAGGAAAAATAAATAAATATGCACATGTACATCTTCACATCATTGTAATTTAGTTATGTAGAGTGCTTTTTTGCACACTCCATAATAAAAATAATTTACAGTTGTCTCTATTTTCTGTACTGAACCTAAACAGACTAGAAACACAACTAAGGTGCTTTGCATGTTTTGCTTCTTTGGTTGATTTTTTTTTCCAGACTTGCTAGCTAAAAAGTCTGCTACTGTGAAAACTGATAGTTGTATATTTGTTAATATCACTTTTCACAGCAGACTTATGCAGCCCCAGCAAGCTGGGGGACAAATTAAGCCCTGGATGGGGAGGTAGATGCGGGAGGGGGAGTAGGGAGGGAAGGGATGGGTGGAGAGCTGGAGGAGGCAATGGGGTCAGGGGCGGCGTGTGGGGGCGGGGTCAACGCGGGACCAGAGCCTGGTGTCTCGCTGCACAGCTGAGGGCTGCAGGAGAGAGTGGGGTCAGGAGAGGTGTAGGGGGTGAGCCCAGGGCTGGAGCCTGGCCTCCCCCAGCTGGCAGTTCACTAGTGCAGGCACAGACACCGACTCCGTGGGTGCTCTGGGACTGCAGCACCCACAGGAAAAAATGGTGCATCTATCACCCACCAGTAGCCCTCCATCAACCTTTTAAATAGATGAGTAAAGGCCTAATCCAGTGGTTCTCAAACCGGAGGTCACGACCCCCTGAGGGGTCACCATCCACTTCTAGGGAGGTCGCAAGCTGCTGGCGCCGCTGAACAAATTACTTCCTCATTCGACGGCTTTTTGATGGACATGGCGAGTGCTCCCGAAGTGATCATTTCCAGTTTCAGCGCACACTCAGGAGCGCTCGGCATGTCCGCCGAAAAGCCGCCGAATGCGAAAGTAATTCATTCGGCGGCTTTTTGGTGGACATACAAGGTTCCACGGAGCTCTGCAAGAAAGGAAAAATGGGTCGCAGCGGCGGAAAGTTTGAGAACCGCCGGCTTAATACAACATCCACTGAAGTCAATGGAAAGATTCCCACTCACATTGGTGAGAGCTGAAGGAAGTAACGTAAAAAAAAAATTATAATGAATTGTATAATTACGGGAGGACAGTTTCCCAGCTACGGACTGGAGAACAACTGCTGTTAATAATGGTAGGGCCCAGATATTCCTGCATGCAATGGCTGACAAATTTCTTCACTAGTCACTGAATCAGCAAGAGGTGATGTCATTTTAGATTTAGCATCGTTAAGGACTGAGGATCCTGTAGATCAGAGGTGGGCAAACTATGCAGCCAGCAGTGGGGTTGAGAGTTCCTGCTGCTCTGAGAAGCATGATAAGGGGGTGGAGGTTGGATAAGGGGCAGGATGCTCCAGGGGGCAGTCAGGGGACAGGGATCAGGGGGCGGTTGGATGGAGGGGAGGTTCTGGGGCGGGAATCAGGGGATGAGGTCCCAGGAGCGGGCACTCAGGGAAAACGGAGCAGGAGAGTTGGCTGGGTCGGGGGTTCTGAGGAGGAAGCAGTCAGGGGGTGGAAAGTGGGAGGGGGCAGATAAGGGCAGGGGCCAGGCTGTTTGGGGAGGCACAGCCTTCCCTATCCACCCCTCCATACAGTTTTGCAATGCTAATGTGGCCCTCGGGCCAAAAAGTTTGCCCACCCCTGTTATAGATGAACAAGGGACAACCTTGGTTTGAGTGATCATGAGTTCATTTAGTTTAAATTAAATGGAAGGATAAAGAAAAATAGGTCTGAAAGTGGGGTCCTTGATTTCAAAAAGCCAAACTTTAAAAAATTAAGGGAATTATTTAGGGAAGTGTACTGGCCTGAAGAACTCAAGGATCTGAGGAAGCTTGGAATTACTTTAAGTCAAAGTTGCAAAAACTATCTGAAGCCTGCATCCCAAGAAAGGTGGGGGAAATTGTAGGGAAGGGTTGCAGACCAAGCTAGATGAACAAGTATCTCAAATAGGTGATTCAGAGAAAGAAGAAAACCTGCAAGGAATGAAAGGTGGGAGGGATCAGCAAGGAAAGCTACCTCTTGGAGGTCAGAAAGTGCAGACACAGAGAGAGCTACCAAAAGCCAAGCAGAGTTGGACTTTGCAAAGGAAATTAAAACCAATAGTAAAAGGTTCTTTAGTCATATAAAAGGAAAACAAGGAAAGAAGTGAGACTGCCAAACTCTGAGGATGGGGTGGAGATTAAAGATAAATTACCTAAGTATGGCCAAACACCCAAAAGGAATAGTTTGCCTTGGTTTTTAATAAGGATACTGAGGAGCCAGGGAGAAATGGCAGGGTAGCTAATGGGAACAAGGATATGGAAGTAGAAATTACCACATCCAAGGAGCCATACTCGAACAGCTTAATGGGAACCAAATCAGGGGAGCCGGATAATCTCCATCCAAGAATATTAAAGAAACTGGCAATGAAATTGCAAGTTCACTAGCCAGGATTTTTAAGGAATCCATAAATGTGGGATTGTGTCCTATGCCTGGAGAATTACAAATATAGTTCCTATATTTAAGAAAGGAGGAAAAAAAGGAACCTTGAAAAATACAGACCTATCAGTTGGACCTCAATTGCATTCAAGGTCTTGAAATAAATTTTGAAGAAAGAGTAATTAAAGACACAGAGATAAATTGTAATTGGAATAAGATACAGCATTGTTTTACAAAAGGTAGATCAGGCCACAACCACCTGATCTCTTTCTTTGAGAAGATACCTGATTTTCTAGACCAGGGATCTCAAACTCGAATCACCAGGAGGGCCACATGAGGACTAGTACATTAGCCCGAGGGCTGCATCACTGACACACACCCACCTCGCTGCCCTTGCCCTGCACCTCCACTACACCCCTTCCATGAGGCCACGCCCCTTCCCCACCTCTTTCCATCCCTTCCCAACCCCTTCTCCAAATCCCCGCCTCTGCCCCGCATGTTCTCCACCTCCTCCCCTAAGTGCAGGGCTCCCTGCTCCTCCTCCCTCCCTCCTGGAAAGCACTAAGTGCCACCAAACAGCTGTTTGGCACCAGGAAGCACCTGGAGGTAAACAGAGAAGCAGGGACGCGGCATGCTGGAGGGAGGGGGAGGGAAGCTTGGCAAGCTGCAGGAAATAATTCTGGGGGGTGAGGAGCAGGGAGCTTGGCTGGCCACAGTAAATAACCCCACGGGCCACGTGTCGAGACCCCTGTTCTAGACAAAGGATATGCTGTAGAACTATTCTACCTGGATTTCAGAAATGCATCTGATACAGTTCCACATGGGAAATTATTAGTTACATTGGAAAACATGAGGATTAATATGAGAATAAAAATGTGGGCAAGGAACTGGTGAAAGGGGAAACTACAATGGGTCAAGCTGAAAGGAGGTTACTAGTGAAGTTCCTCAAGGATTGGTCTTGGGACCAATCTTATTTAGCATTTTTATTAATGAATGAGGCAAGTGGGAGCATGCTAACAAAATGTGCAAATGACAAAAAGTTAAGAGGTGTTGCCAATGCAGAGAAGATCGGAATATCAGACAAGAAGATATGGATGACCTGGAAAACTAGAGCAACAGAAATGGGATGAAATTTGTTAGTACAAAAGTCATGCATTTAAGGACAAACAGCAAGAAGTTTTGCTATAGCTAGGGATGTATTAATTGGAAGTGATAAAGAAGGGAAAAGATTACTGGTCAATCACAGGATAACTATGGAGTGCCAATGTGAGTCTGCCATGAAAAAGGCTAATACGATCCTAGGATGCATCAGGCGAGGTATTTATAGTAGAAATAGGGAAATATTATCATTATACAAAGACACTGGTGAGACCTTATCTGGAATACTGGGTGCAGTTCTGGTCTCCCATGTTTAAGAAAGATTAATTCAATTTGGAACAGGTGCAGAGAAGGGGTACTAACAGATTCTTCAGTCTTCTGATCATTTCTAACAAGAGAAGACTTAAGGAGCTTGGCTTATTTAGCCTGACAAGATGAAAGCTGAGGGGAGATATGATTGATCTATATAAATACATCAGAGAGATAAACACTAGGGATGGGAAGGAGTTATTTAAGTTAAGGGCCAGTGATGACAAAAACAAATGGATATAAAACTGGCCATAAATAAGTTTAGGCTTGAAATTAGACAAAGGCTTTTAACTATTAGAGGAGTAAAGTTCTGGAACTTTCAAGAGGAGTAATGAGCGAAAAAAAACTAAATTGTTTTAAGATTGAGCTTGATAAGTTTATGGAGGGGATGGTAGGATGAGGTTGCCTACATTGGCATATGTCCCACCTGCAACTGCTATTAGCAAATATCTCTAACAGACAGAGATGGGATATTAGAGGGGGAGGGCCGTGAGGTATTAAAGAGAATTCTTTCCCAGGTGTCTGGCTGGCAGGTTTTGCCCACATCATGTCTAACTGAGAGCCATATTTGGGGTCAGGAAGTAATTTTCCACCAGGTCAGATTGGAAGAGACCCTGGTAGATGTGGGTGGGTGTGTCTGTCTGTCTGTCTTCCTCTGCAGCCTAGGGCACAGGTCTGGTCTGAACTAGAATAAATGGCAAATTCTCTGTAACTTGAAGTCTTTAAATTAAGATCTGAGGACTTCAATAACTCAGCCAGAGCTTATGGGCCTAATTATCATGTTAGAATATTTTCTTTCCAACTTAACAAATAGCTACCTATTCCTCAAGAAGGATTATCCATGTGATGTTTTAAAAACTCAGCCATTTGAGCTAATCTGTGTGTATAAAAAAAGTTTTAAAAATGCATGAAATATGGGGAAAGTATGTATGGTTCCTGCTTGCCTAATCCATAAATAGCTGAATGGACCCAACTTCCCCCACACAAATATCTTTTTAGTGGGGACCAGGTATATAAAGTTTCAGTTCAAAAAGAGACATTTAAGAAACAGTGACAAGAGGAGGTTTTAATGAAAGTTCAGTTGTAGCTTTGTTATGCAATTTCTCCCCATTTGGTACATATGTAACGTACAACCTGTGCTTTCATAAGCCAACAGGCCCCATATGAAAATGGTGGAGGTACCTTACCACTGTGGGTGGCATGTCCGAAGCACAGTGAAACTGTATGACGCATTTTCATTAATGGCAACAATTCAAATTCAAGTATTAACAAACAGTTCTTGGGAAAGTAAAAATGGATTTGTTCCTTCTTCATAATAACTCCTAATCTTTACCCAATTCCCTGGAACACCTCACCAAAGGCCACTCCCATTACATAAAAAACAAAACCTCAGGAGTAATGCAGGACACATGACAAAGCTGTCCCTCGGAAGTGGACAGCTCCAGAGTGATCCTCTCATCATCATAGCACTGGGCTGCAAAAAGTGTGACCCACATTATTATTTTTATTTACTCTTTATGGCAGCACTCCCACTGTGCTGTTACTTTCCAGACAGACAAGAAAGCATGGTCCCACATGGCAAGCGTTTACAGTTATAACTTTGCCAGAAGGCAAGCAAAATCTGGATTTTTATGAGGGGATTTCCTAAAGCTATGTCTACACTAGACAGCTTAAAGGGGCACAACTGTACTGATGCAGTTGAGTCCCTGTAAGATCGCTTGAGTAGCCGCTCTGATCTGATGGGAGAGAAGTCTCCCATCATCATAATTAAACCACACACAACGAGCAGCGGTAGGTGAAGGTGCTGTGGATACACAAGACCTCTGTAAAATCATACCCTGGGTAGCTAGACAAGGACACTCAAAAACCGATGTATCCAAAATCAGAGACCACTTTTGAAAATTTGGTCCCTGGTCACTTGCCCCAGGTCACCAGTAAGCTAGTTGAAGAGATGGGAATAGAATCCTGGTGTCCCCACTAACCAGAGTAATACGGAGTGAGGGAGCAATACTAAGGCCTTGCCTACACTACACAGGCTCTGCTGATACAAGTATATTGGTTTAGCGCTACCGGCAGAGCCCATTAATGTGGATGCAGTGAATGTCAACAGGAGAAGAAATGCTGCCAGTAAAGTAATACCACCTCCTCCCTCAATGACATAAGCTATGCCGGTAGAAGCCCTGTTGTACTGGCATAGCTGGGTCTACACTGAGGGTTTTACTACCACAACTGTGTCAGCTAGGGGTGTGGCTTTTTCTCACCTCCCACCCCCCTTGATGGACATAGTGATGCCAACAAAACTTTGTACTGCACACCTGGCCTGAGTGATTGCCACTGCTTGCAGTGCAGTCTTACCAATTGGGCACGTAACCACCACAACCTTTCCTGCTTTTTTGAACTGTATTGTATAGGCCCAACGTTACACCTCTTCTGAAGAATAGTATGTTACCATCACTGCAGAGGAGAGGGTTCTCTGGGACCAATCCTACCAGAATGTGCTCTCCTGTGATGCCACAGCAATATGAAAGGAGAAGGACTGAGAAGGCAGCAATGTTGAGGAGCAATTTTCTGAATTTAAAGGGATATTAAAAAAATGTTTCATACGGGTGAACATCTCCATGTGCAATCCCCCCAAAACTAAACTCTTTGATGCATTTGAAGAACAACCCATTGAATTGTACAGAGACACACCTTTACCCACAGTGCAGGAGGCCCTGAAAATAGGCAGAATGAGACATGCCTTTCCCACACTATAAAAAGTGTAACCAGCCAATTTTTGGTGCGCTGTGTATACAAGGCTGTCAACACACCTGCTTTGGTCAAGGCTTCACCTGCAGCTGCCCTCCAGTCACCCGCAATCAGATCAGAGCCAGAAACTGTTTTAAGAATGGCTCAAGATAACATATCAGAGTATGTAAATCATGGATGCAATAACAAATTCTTGGTTTCAGCTCATTCAAGGTCACCTTGTTTTGCCTCCAATATGCCCCAATGCAGGACACTGATATATTTTCCTCCAATATTTTGTCAAACTACCAGTATTGTCCTGGTTTACATTTAATGTGCAAATTATTTTCTGATCTCCAGTTTACACAAGAAATCTGGAGACTCATTCTCCATTGTGCTGCACCTTGCGCATAGTGTGTGTATCTACTCTTCTCTATATGCACCTGTTGAAAGTGTGTGTGTGTGTGTGTGTGTGTCTTCTTTTCTGATTTGATAGCATTGTACAATACAAGGAACAAGGCAGTGGACACTCAGGCCTCCGTAACACCTTCCCGAGTGGGATTCTGTCGGTAACGTTTCATTCCTTACTAATATCCAGCTAAGTCTTGTCTCTAGAGTTTTGCTCTTGTGCAATTTGGTTATCTACATTTAAGTGCCCATACTTGAGTTCAGATTGTTTCTCTCTCTCCTATACATAAACAATCAGTTATATAGATCAATACATACTCCTTCCATTTGATCCTCACATCTAAAATGAGCTGGCTGTGAGACTTACTAAAGTGTCAGTATTCCAAATCAGAGAAACTGAAAGGAAACCCTCCCTCTTGGAAGGGTGGAGCAAAATTGTATCAATTTTCAGGGCAAGAAACACTGATCAAGCTAAAACTGGCTTTAATTGGCAGCCTGTCAAGCTGTACCATTGTTTAAGTCTTATTAGTGACCACTCAAAGCTGGGATGATTTTTTTCCTACTTTTGAAATTACTGAAGAAACCTGAAAGAAATCCTTATCAAACAGCTTAATCCAAAACCCAGTGAAGACAATGGGAGCGTTCCCATTGATTCCAGTGTATGTCTTTCCATTGTCTTCAGTGGACTTTGGATTAGGACCCACATCTCTACAATGGAAAACCCCACTGAGTAGTATAAGTGAGGGGCAAATATGTCAGCACAAAATGTGAACTGGATCTTGTAAAGTAAGAGTTAACCCACAAAGCCAAATGATCCCTTCAAGTGGCAGGCAGTAAAACAAATTCCACTGCATATTATTTAGTTTAGCTAAGGGGACTTCTGCGAGGGCTCTGTAGTTCTTGCACTGGTTCATAACAACACATCATAAAGCTTAAATGACATTGGAAACTAGTGCATACAACATTATACCTCCATTTATGTAAGATTACTGCAATTACATGCACTAGGGGAATTTACATGATTACATGCCATGAAATGTAAGCATGACATGTCATTGCACGCACAACTGGGGCTGACCAGGGCTTCTACCTGCTGAAAATCTGAACCTGAAGCTTATCTTGTTTTGACTCAAATTATTTTTTTTAATGTTTTATAAATCATAACTATAGTTCTGGTTTCTAATGTATATAGGACAACAGGTGCACAATCCCCTGGCTTACAAGAAGAGGTACAGAGGGTAACACCATTTATTAACTTTAGGATAGCCAAATTCATCACCAGGTGTTCATAACATAACTGTCAAATTACAATTATGATGCAACACTAATTACACAAATTTACGTTTGTTTGCTTGTTTTGTTAAATACCATCCCAAGTTGAATAAGAATCACTCACCTTGTTTCTTGCACTTACCAAAAAAAGATGGATGGTGGCAATTAGGACATTTATAATAGTTGGGGTTGGGGAGTTGTCTGTCTGTTGTCATCGTTCAGAAAAGAGAACTGGGAGTATCATATTGTTTTGGTGGTAGTAGATTGCAAGTGATTGAGACAATTGTTATCTATTTACATAATACCCACTAATATTACATGGCCATATTACATTTGTTAAACATGAACTGTTATGTAGGCATATGGATTATACTCGATACCCAGATCAGGTACAATTTAGAAACATAGTTATATATTACCTTAAGAAAATTCCCTGATGGGATGAAAGGAAGGGCAGTAATTAGATTTGAATTATTTTATTGAAATCAATTCCCTTCACCAGAGTTCATTTCAGAGCCGGGATTTTCACCCCAGACACACAATCCAGGCCTCACCACTTGCTTTTCCTCCAATTGGAACACCTTGGTGTGCTGTCCCAGCAAGGAATTGCTAGTAACATTAGCACTAGATATTAGAAGTTCTATCAACATTTAGTTTTGGAAGCACTTGGTGGTAGAACGGGGAAGAAGGAAAGGAATGAGGAAAAAGGAAAAGAGAGAAAACAGGGTCAAGAGAAAAATCAGAAGAGAATATTTCCTGACAGAGGAAGGAGCTCATCAGCCTGAGCCCTGAAAAGCCACTTCAGACGCTGGGAATCGGCAGGGGCGACAGGCGATTTAAGGTAAGAAAATAAATGGAGCCTGAATGTTACTTTTAGAATTTGTTTCCAACCTGTAGCCACTTACGTGACATAGCCCCATGCTGACAAATCTCTGAAAGGAGAGTAACCCTGCTCTACAATGGAAGTTAGTTTGGTTATTTCCACACAAAAACCCACCTTTAAACAAAGTTTCCCTAGAAGCAGAGAAGTCCTACCTCATAGAAGATCCTCTCTTCTCCACAGCAGTCTCCGGGTGTCTCTGGAAAGAAGTGTCTTCTGATAGGGTTATGACAATACGTTATCTCTGTCCTCTGACTTTCTTCCAGTGCTCTCGCTGAGAGGGGAAGGGAGGAGAAAGGGGAGATGCTAATCCCAATGCGAATACAGCATTTATCACTTACCAGCTGGTTGTACCCTCAGGGGATTACCACAGCTTGGTGGAGGGGCACTTACTACAAGGGCTTTCCTACTGAGAAAAGTTGCAATAGTTTAACTAACTCAATTCAAAATCTCTCTCGTAAATACTCTTAACCAAGTTTATCCTTTCTTAAAAACAGTTTGTCTTGCTTTGATAATTGACCAACTTAATCAAAACTAGTAAAAACAAGGGTTCAAATGGTGAAAGTGCATCTACAGGAATGCATCTCAACTGATTTAGTTAAACCACTGAAACTTTTCTACTATAAACCAGGCCTAAATCAGGTGAAGCTAAGGTGACCAGACAGCAAGTGTGAAAAATCAGGACGGGGTGAGGGGTAATAGACGCCTCTAGAAGAAAAAGACCCAAATATCGGGACTGTCCCTATAAAATAGGGACATATGGTCACCCTAGGTGAAGCTTTGCTATGAGTGGGGTGAAAATCCCAGGGAATAGGAATAGAACAAGTCTCAAAATTCATTTCATTCCCCTCTAAGGCAAGTTTTACTAAATCCAGGCTTCTAAAAGGAGTTGGGAGAAAATAAAGACACTAAATTAGATGTACCAGCTGTGTTTTGCTGGCATGTCCTTGCACACAGCTCCATCCTACCTGAAACACTCCTAGGAGAATTCTTGTGTATTAAAAGACAGATAATTCCTGTCTACAGTAGGCAAAATGAAGGTCAAGCAATGGTTGGCTGTAGCACTGAGCATTTGCATCACCTGTAAAACCGTGTCCACACGCCAATGCCATCCACGGAGTTTACATGCATTGGGACCATTGATTGGTAGTGTAAGGGTATGTCACCACTACTGAGGCCATGTCTACACTACACCTCAAAGCTACAGTGCTGCAGCTTTGCCACTGTAATGCAAATGCTTCCTACATCGACAAAAGGACCTTTTCCATTGATGTAGATCAGTGGTTCCCAAACTGAGGTTCGTGAACCCCTTGGGGTTCACAAATGTTACAGGGGGTTTTCGGGGGAAAAAATGGTAATGGTGGACAGAGGTATCCATAGGGACCCTGGGCAACACAGGGCCAGCAGCCCAGAGCCTTGGGGACTTCCAAGAGCAAAGCAGATCGAAGCAAGCATATCGATCACACTGAGAAGATTTAAACTTCAAGACTCTTTTTATGAACTAGAAAGGGAGGTGGATATTTTTTGCTGTTTTTAAAATGAAATAGGCTGCTAGTGTTTAAATTATTATGAAGTACAAGTGTAAGCTTTGTTGTAATGTGCATTATTTGCCTGGACTGCTCAAGACCAAAATGCTTGTGTAGGAGGAACTCTTTGAGTTGGCTTCTTAAATACCTTCATTCAGTTTCACATCTGATACTCCTCGATGAAACATAGGAGCCAGAGGCACCAGTATGGGGGCAACGAGGGTCACATGCCACCTCCCCCCTTTTTCTTGCAGTGCCCCCCCAGGCCCTGGAGTGTGCGGGGGCTTTGCCCCTATCCCCCTTTTTTCTACTGGCACTGCTGATAGAAGCCTTATCTTATAACAGGCTTAATCAAAAGTGATACAAGCTACAAAAGTGAGTTCTTGGAAGTGTTGTCATTTTTATAATGTAATAAAAATACTGTAACGATAAAGAATAATTAATAAATAGTGTGTAATAAGCAAGTCATGAAACAAATTTTATATTTCCAAAATCACTGGATTTTTATAATTTATACTGAGGTAAGAGAGAAAATCCCTGGAAATACTAATTTTTAGGAGGGGGTTCACAAGATTTGACATTTTAGTGAAAGAGGTTCACAGGCTGTTAAAGTTTGGGATCCACTGATGTAGATAACCCACCTCTCCCAGAGGCAATAGCTAGGTTGATGGAAAAGTTCTTCCATTGACCTAGCCACGTCAATGTCCAGTGGTTAGGTCACCCTAACTATGTTGCATACGGTGTGAACTTTTTTTTTTTGTAAACAGGGCTGGGCGATGTGGTTAGGTTATTCTAATTTTTAAGCGTAGATCAGATCTGAGACTATACCTGCATAGTTATGTTGGTGTAGCTATGCCCAGGGATGCCAGAACAGAGGGGCCAGGAGACCATGGTCCCACTTTTTACCGTCTATAAGGGTGAACACTGGGGAAGAGAAGAGGAAGAGGCAGTACAGGGGCAGGGCCTCGGGGAAAGGGGCTAGTGCAGGGGGCAGGGCCATGGTTCAGGTGCCAGTAGCCCCGCTGCTTTTAGGGAGCTTCCATCACTCCAGGCCAGGGGTGAAAGTAACTGAGGGGTCTTACCGGTACGGGGATTGGGCTGGGGCCAGCTCTGGCCCCCGGAAGGGGCGGGGCCTTGGCTAGATGGGGCGGGGCTGTGGGCAGAGCCAGCCCAGCCCCCGTACCGGTAAGGGGACTCTCCGCCTATCCTCTTCCACCCTATCCCTATCCCCCCCCTGTCTCCTGGGGTTCCAGGGGCAGTTTATAGGGCCCGGGGCAGTGGCGGCCCAGCTCCGGGCTTTTTAAATAGCTGCTGGGGCCCCACGGCAGCCTCCGCAGGGCCCCGTGGGGACGGGAGCCCTGTTGCCAGAGCCCTAGGGAAGTGGCGGCGGCACTCCAGCAGCTATTTAAAGAGCCCGGGGCTGGGCCGCCACCGCCCCAGGCCCTATAAACTGCCCCCAGAGCCCTGCCGCAGCCTCCCCCGGGCTCCCGCAGCCCGTGCTCTGGCAGCAATCTAAAGGGCCTGGGGCTCCAGCTGCTGCTGGAAGCCCCAGGCCCTTTAAATTGCGCCGGGGAAGCTGATCCGCCCCGATATGGCACAGCGGCTCTTGCAGGTACGCCGTATCGGGGCATACCGGCTTACTTTCACCTCTGCTCCTGGCTATGCTGGCATACCTCATAGCGTAGATTCTAGAAGCAGCCTACTCACATAAGGGTCTTTCTGCCATATAGGAACACCACTTCCCTGAGTGAAGTTAGCTACGTTGACAGAAGCCCTCTTCCATCAACATAGCTGGGTCTACACCAGTGGTCTTCAAACTGGGGTGTGTGCACCCCCGGGAGTGTGCGAGACCACTCCTGGGGGTGCGCGGCCCCTGCAGCCAGAGGAGCCAGGCGGCTTCTCTGCAAGAGCTCGCGACGGCCCCGGTGACAGAAGGAGCTGGGCGGCTCCTCCTGCCGCCAGGGCCACCGCAGCGCTTGCAGAGGAGCTGTCTGGGCAGTCCGGCTCCTCCTGTCTTATGGGAAACCTGGGAGGCTTCCAATAAGGCAGGAGGAGCTGGCTGCCCCGGCAGCTCCTCTGCAAGAGCTGCAGCAGCCCCGGCCGGAGGAGCCAAGCACTGCAGCTGCAGCCCCAGCCCCGGGCGCCAGCCCCGGGAGCCAGGCGCCACGGCTGAGACCCGGCCCCGGGAGCCAGGCACCGTGGCAGAGATGCACCCTAGGAACCGGGCACCGCAGCGGGGACCAGCCTCAGGGGGGCAGTTAGGGGACAAGAAGGGGGAGTTTTGAGGGGACAGTTGGGGGGGAAGTGGGAGGGAGTGGATGGATGGGGCGGGACTAGGGCAGGGCTAGGGCGGCGCTTCCCCCATCGGTGTGCCTGCTCAAAACATTTTTTCTACTAGGGGGTGCGCGGTCAAAAAAGTTTGGAGACCCCTGGTCTACACTGTGGGGTTTGTTGTCATAGCTATGCTGTGGAAATGCTGATATAACTTTTCAGTGTAGACCAGGCCTTCGTCTTTTGTTCATGTCGGTGGTTCCAGTGCAGCCTACAAAAAACGGTTACCTACCTTTTGTAACTGTTCTTCGAGATGTATTGCTCAGATTCATTCCATTCTAGGTGAGTGTGCACCCACATGCACAGCTGTTGGAGATTTTTTGCCCTAGCAGCATCCATAGTTCAGCTGTGGTGCCCTCTGGAGTGCCACACTCATGTGTAGGTACATCAGGGTGTAGGGCCGGTGGCGCCTCTTAGTTCTTTCTTACCGGCAACTCCAGCAGAGGGACAGGAGGGCGGGTAATGGAATGGACATGAGCAACATCATCACAGTGGTGTTGTCAATCAGGACTTGTACCACTTTGCCCTTCAAGCGGGACTGGAAAGCCTGGCAGGCCAACCGAACCGCTCTGAGCTCCCTGACACTTATGTGAAGGGAGGGATCATCCCGCAATCAGCGGCCTTGAGTATGAGCTTGCCCAGATGGGCTCCCCAGCCCCGATCCAAGGCATCGGAAGCCAGGGTCAGCAACAGGGATGGGACTGTGATGGGAACTCCCTCCAACACTGATCCAGGGTCCAACTACCATCCCAATGATAACTGGATGTGGTCTGGTACTCTGACTGCCAGGTCCAGATTGTGCTTATTTGGGATATAGACAGGCCATGTAGACCAGGAGTTTCAAACACACGGCCCGCGGGCTGCATCTCCCCGCCCATCTGCCTCGCGTTATTTCCTGCAGCTGCCAAGCTCGTTTGGCAGCACTTAGCACTTTCCAGGAGGGAGGGGAGAAAAACAGGGAGCCACGCGCTCAGGGGAGGAGGCAGAGAAGAGGCATTGCTGGGGCGAGGATTTGGGGAAGGGGTTGGAATAGGGGTGGGAAAGGGGTGTGAAGAGGTGGGGCAGGGATGGGGCTTCATGGAAGGGTTGGAGTGGGGACCAAGCCAGGAGCGGGGTGGGGGCTTTAATAGAAATAATTCTAAAAGCAAGTGTGTGTGTTTTATCCTTTGAGTAAGATGCATTACTGAGTGTTTATATTTTATTAAAACCTCTCGGAAATGACTTTTGTCGAAAAAAAAGAACACTCATGGAAGAAGAGAGAGTTTTCCAAGACAAATGGGAGCATTTACATTTTTTCAGACGTAAAAGATGAAATTCAATGCCTTATTTGTCAGCAATCAATTGCTGTTCCCAAGGGGTATGACATGCATTGGCACTACGACATGATTCACTGTGAAAAATACGATGTATTCACCGGAAAAATCAGAGAGGAAAAAGTTCAGCAACTTAAAGCAGCATTTGCCAAGCAAAGAAATTTCTTTTCAGAGATTAACAAGTCTCGCGAAGATTCAGTAAGAGCAAGTTCTGTTGCAGGCAGAACAGGACTTAAAACCCGGAGACTAGGGTATGCCCTGCCTAGGGCAAAGTCCCCACTGGGACTCTAACTCACTAACTACACTACTTAACAACAGCTTGTTAACTAAGAATCAGAGGGGTAGCTGTGTTAGTCTGGAATTGCAGAAGTGACAAAGAGTCCTGTGGCACCTTAAAGACTAACTAAAGTATTAGAGCATAAGCTTTCGTGGGCTAATACCCACTTCGTCGGATGCATGCATCCA
>ML677348.1:5483185-5542196 GCA_007922305.1 Dermatemys mawii
TCATGGGCTAATACCCACTTCGTCGGATGCATGCAATGGATGCATGCATCCGACGAAGTGGGTATTAGCCCACGAAAGCTTATGCTCTAATACTTTAGTTAGTCTTTAAGGTGCCACAGGACTCTTTGTCACTTGTTAACTAACTAACTGTACACACTATTTACAGTGCACTGAGAAACAAAGAGGGGAAGAGCTGCTATCCACTTGCTAGGCAAGGGGAAGGTGCTCTGACTAGCTGTCATGGGTGGTAAGAAGGAACTGAGAGGGAGTAGGACTGGTGGTGCCATTATATGCCGGTGCATGAGCGCAGTGCTCCAGAGGGTGCCACAACTAACCCTACAGATACCGCTACGGAAAAAGTCTCTGACAACTGCACGTGGGCATTCACACACAGGAGAATGGAATCGACACGAGAAGCACCCGAAGAATGGTATTTTCAGAGTGGATGGGAAGGCAGAGGTCTTGGAATCACACTGATATTGTCACTCCCCAGAGCTCTATCCTACATCATAATACCTCCCTTTATGGCCATTGTTCTGCACTGTGTCCCTCCTGCCCAGGCTTTCCAAGAGGCAACTGGACAGCAAGCCACTCACAGCTATTAAATGCTTTGCACTTGCACTAGGTGACAGTTGAGCATACTTGGTAACAAGCATTCATTTCTGAGAGACTGTGCATTATTTCTTGATTTGATTCCAAACGGACCTCAGCAACATTTAAATCAGCACACTTACGCCCCTAACAGAGTGCACCATCTCAAACCAATGTTCAGTGTAATCAGAGCCGTAACTAGGCATGTTAGCACTTGAAGTGAGCAACCATATTTCCACCCCCGAGGCGACGCATGGGGGGACACGCAGGGTCACGTGCCCCACTGATTTTCTGGTTACACCCCCGCCCAACCCAGACAGGATATGTGGTCCATTGAGGCGAGTCAGGAGGTGAAGGTGGCATTCCCTCCCTGAGCCTCACCATGCAAGGCTAGCCCCACCTAGCCCCGTTGTGGTTGGTATCGATGGCCCGGTTGCCCCACTTGCCCCTCCCCGGTTACAGCTCTGAGTGTAACCAGTAAAATATCACACTAGGCCTTGGTGGAAATCAGTACATTTCATTACAGCCTTTTATTCATAAGCAAAGAACAGAAATGGAGGCAGATATTCGATGACGTGATAGATTTTTCAAAGATTTCAAAACAAGCTAACGCAGAGCATCTAACCAGCTAAGCCATAGTGAGACTGTTACTGTGGACATGTACATAGCTAAAAGGAACTAATCTTATGTTTAAAAGGAGTTATTAAAACCTTCTATGATCTTGTCTAGAATAGGGACAAAGGTGTTTTTAAAATTATATTTGCTAACAGGATTTGAAGCATCACGTAGCATAGCCACTGCTTCACACCTTGTACATTATGTGGTAACCTAGGTTACAATACGACCAGCTACTGGCTACATTAAGTTCTATGTGGTGTTCCAAATCATTCTTATCTATTATTTATATTACACTGGTGCCCAAAGGTTCAAAGCAAGATCAGGGTCCTATTGTGCAAGGCACTATACAGACCCGCAACAAGAGACGGTCCCTGGCCCAAAGAATGAACCATCTAAATAGACAATGGGTGAGAGAAGAAACAGAGGCACAGAGAGATGTGATGCCCAAAGTCCCACAGCATGTCAGTGGTACATTTGGGAATGAACTCAGGTCTCAGATCAGTGCCCGGTCCACTAGAACCTATTGCCTCTTAAATTAGCCAACTCAATTTAAAAAGAACTCTAACCACCCTTTCATCTCTTCTAGAGGGGGCCTAAATGGGACAGACTTATTTTAGGTAGCAATAAATCACTGGTGACATCAAACTGCTCACTTTGGTCAGGGCAAAGTCATGGGCTGTCAAGCACACAGCCTGAAAAACTGGGTGAGGCTCTGATGAACTCTAAAGGAGCTGGGGGGCAGGGAGGGATTCTGCTCTATTCTATTCAGGCACTTATGCCTTGTCTATGGTATCTAAGTGCCTAAGGGATGGGGGGAAGGGAAGGAAAAAGTAATTCTCTCACCAAGGCTGTGGAACAGCTACAGAGCTGGGTTGCAGCCACTCCTGAAGCTATTGTGCTTCTACTCTCTGGGGAAAATGGCCAGCGGGTCCCTCCACTATTCTCCCTGGGAGGGGTGCAAGCAGGTTCCCTGTATGCATTCCACAAATTCTCCTCTCACCCCAATGCAGTCGAATTAGACAGAGCTCCCATATCTCCAAGCAAGATTATAAAATGTATAATTTTAAAAACTCTTGTGTGCCTGTCTATTATACAGTATTAATAATGTTGATGCTAGCTAGTATTAAAGAGGCAAGCTATGTGAGGTAATATCTTTTACTGGCCCAACTTCTGTTGCTGAGAGAGAAGTTTTTTGCGCTTACACAGAGGTCTTCTTTAGGTCTCTATCACCAACAGAAGCTGGTCCAATAAAAGATATTACCTCACTCACGCACCTTATCTCGCTAATATCCTGGGACTGACAAAGCTACAACAAATTTGCATAAGCTAGCATTAAGCATTTAGAATAAATCAGATAAAAAGTTTTTTATGAATTAGTTTCTTAAGCAGTTCCTGCCATTAATTAATAAAGCAATGACAATTTGGATCACATTTTGAAGCAGCCTCTGCATTCACATGTGGTCAAAAATCATTGCTTGCATATTGAATCGTCTGTTCTGCAAATACAGATTTTTGCCCGTGAAAATGGAAGCACCCACTTTTCTGGAGACCTGCCGATAATTTGTGTATTACAGAGGATGCAGCTCAGTTGGTTTTCATTTGTTTTTTCAGCTTGGCAAGACCTATAAGACACTCATCTCTCCATGCTCTCCTGGCATTTAGATGTTCTGGATCAGCTGGAGTTTTTTCACTCATGGCCTAAAATAAAGAAAATAGAAGATTAAACTTCATGTTGTATGTTGGAAATTTCTCACCAAGATGGTTTTTGTCGGTTTTCTCCCCTCTTCAGATTAACAGTCATGCTGGTAATTGTCATATGAGTCCTGATTCTATTGACAACAGTAGGGTCACAAAGGCCACTAGTTGCCTGTTTAAGTCCCTTGCCTGTTTAAGGCCAACATGCCTGTTTTCCATGGAAAGGAGGATACCGTTAATTCATACCTTTTTTCCTTTTTGCAGGCTGTCCGATCTACTAGTTAGAAGTTAGTTAATCTCAACGGTGGACAGTGAGGATCTGTACTTGGAGGTGGGAGCTCTCACCTTGACCTTTCACTGTAGTTTGGAGAATGTTCTGGCCTAACATTGGTAGTGAAAGCTCGGGGTATGTCTACTCTAGAAACACTACAGTGGCACAATTGTAGCACTGCAGCTGCGCCACCGTAGTGCTGTAATGTAAACACTTCTTATGGCAATGGAAGAGATTCTTCCGTTACTGTAGTAAATCCATCTCGCTGAAAGGTGGCAGCGTGGTTGATGGAAGAATTCTTCTGGTAACCTAGCACTGTCTACATCTGGGGCTTAGGTTATCTTAACTCCATCTCTCAGGGATTGGACTTTCTCACACCCCTGAGCAATACAGCTAGGTCAACCTAACATTCTAGTGCACACCAGCTCTCACACAGGGCCATGTAACTCTATCAGCAGCAATTCGGCATTAACCTGTCTGCTTGGTTTGCCTATGAGGCAGCTGACAAATCCTTCGGACAAAACCCTATTATTAACTAAGAAGGAGGAGACCCAGCCTTGGCCTGTTAGGCAGCTAGATACATACTCTAATCCAAATACACATGTAGGAGTTTGAAGACTTGATTTATTTTTTTTTTACACCTCTTAAACCATGTTTATGAAGGTGTCATTTTTAGGAGCGCAGCCTTAGAGAGATAAATGATAAAGGTGAGGCACATCCAAGAAATGAAGCTATCACGTTTTGCAAGGGTGGGATCAGGAGCAGGCTGAAATTATTAAATGGGCTTCCTGTGCCAGAAACCATGACAAGGTGGCAGGCTACACTTAGAGACAAAAAACAATACCTAAAACAACATGCAAGAAAGTGGACCCTAGTGTTTGAGTGCAAGGATTAAGACCGGAAGATCTATATGTTAAATGAATGACTGCAAGAAGAGCAACAGTAGGTAGTAGGCTCATGCCTGTTGCTCCATGCATCAGTTACTGACTGATGTGTTCTCACAGATGGAAGTATTTCTGAAAGTGCAGAGATAGACCCAAGGCCATTTTTGCCAAAAGGAGCAGCCCACAGTTCAGAAATTTAAAAAGATAAACAATGAGCAACATAACAAAAGCTGGATGTAACTTGGGCTTACGTCATTTGCAGCACCGTTGTTGCCAGTAATAGTAATTCACAAGTTGCAGTTATTCTAAAGCAACATGGGGGTCAGAAAGCAGCATAACGAGTGTTTAATGTTTTCCCTTTGGGGAAGGTTCCTTGTAAGTCTCATTTTGTCAATGTCTTTTATGAAGCCCAGGAAAGAGGAGACAGAATCAGCATGAGGCCAAAAGGGAACATTGCACTCCAAAAAGATCACAACACTCTGTTTCTATGCTTTCGTATATAGAGGCATTAAGAAGGATGATAGATGGAAAGGCATAGTTTGCTATCTATTGTTGTTTCCTGATTTATTTTGATTCAGCAATAAACCCATGTGGTGATTATATATTTGAAATCATATTGGTGGAGGACTCAGATGCAAGATAAATTACGTGAGCCCCAATCCCGCCATGTACATAAGAAGGTGCATAACTTTAAGCATGTGAGTAACCAAGTTAACTATGTGTCTAAATGCTTTGCAGAATAGTGTTTTAGTCTGTAGAATATCATAAATACAGAAATAAAAAACAAGAAACTGTTATCAAATATTATTCTTAACTTGTCACACAGGTATGCCAACAATCAGACCTCCAAGTTCAGCTCATCAAAAGAGACAGACTGGAACAAAACATATGGAAAGCATCTGTCTTACTGCTGTGTACAACCAGTAATTATCTATGAACACTGAGATACATCTATACTGGCTCTCAGAGTTCCACCAAGGCACAGTTAAAAGCTTATAATAATGCTACGTAGGTCTTAGATAATATTTAAGGGTAAGCGTGTCAGGGTAGTTAAGCACTCGAACAAATTACCTAGAGAGGCTGTGGAATCTCCATTACTGGAGGTATTTAAGAACATATTAGACAAATACCTGTGAGGCATGGTCCAGAGATAATACTTGTGCTACATTTCTATGATTTGTCATCCATAGATATCAAAACACTTTACAAAAGGGATTTATGGTATGTCAATTCTATTTTAGCATTTTCAATCAGTCCAAGTGCATACCCTCACTGAGAAATACAGATCAGAGGTACTTCCACAAGCAAGTGATCACTACAAAGAAATTAAAGTCAACATTTGTGATGTCATAAGGACCATCAAAATAACATCAATCCAGTCTTGTATACTCACCCGGCTGATTTTCTGCTCAATTTCACCTGAAAAATCTGGTACTGGCCCAAAGGTTTTCAGAACATGTATCATTCCTTCACGGTATCTCTCACAATAATTTGTCATTCCTAAAACAGGAGTGAAAAAATGTATTTAGTTTGTTCCAAAATAGAAATTCCTACAGTTTGTTTCAATAATATAACCTTGTGTTTAAGGACTGTCCTGATAAAGTACTTTCAGCACTAGTAGTGTGTATACGTGTGTGTGTGTGTGTGTGTGTGTGTGTATATATATATATATATATATATACACACACACACACACATACACACACATATACATACACACACACACACACACACACACACACACCCTTATGTTTAAAAAAAAATTAAATTTGCAAAGTTGAGTACTCCAATGTTAAGAAATGTCAGATTTAGGCTTGCCTGTGCAACTTTAATTCACTCCCCACTTACGCATTTTTATTTATATATATTTTCCAAAAGACCCCTGCCTCATTCAGTGTATAGGGGAGACAGTGCTCTGGGAATGAATCAAGGTTGAATAGGGAATGAGGCTGTTGCCAGTAGGACCCCAGCGTCATTTGCTACAGAAGTGGACAGGTACGTATGTAGTCAGCAGACAGGAGCTGTACGGTCTTTGCTGTTGCAGTTGAACTGGTTACCAGTAGCTTGTGAATTTCTACACTGTGATTTGCAAAGCTGGAGATTCAGGAGTAAGTTGGAGCAGGGAGGGTTCTTGGCAGATTGGGACAAAGAATGGAAAGGCGCCATGGGATGGAGAGAGACTGCCACTGGGGAGAGAGGTTGGAAGACAGTGACACTGGAGAAGGACAGAAAGGACGGTCTCATGGTTCAGACTGCTGAAAACCACGCACGAGAACTGGATTCTATCCCAGCCATTCTCACTACGTTCTTATATAATGTTGGACAAGTCACTTAGGCTATGTTTTCACTGCAAAAAAAGGACTATTTTTTCACTGAGATAGCTAACAAGATGCCTTCACTAGGACTGTACAATCGAGAGAGCTAAGGCACTGTAATTTCTACCTTAAGGTAGCCAGTTAAGGTCAACTCTATACTGCCTGCCTCATGAAGGCACTTTACCAAAGGATGTCCACTATTGGCAGATCAGCTTGCTCCCGTTTCCCAGACACAAACAGGCGAGTGTTTCACTCACAGTGGAGAGATTTATGCATCCTCTTATACTCAGTTTATAAAAACCCAGGGAGCTAATGCAGTGTAAATGTGGATATCTATGGTGAAGGTGGAACTGATGTAGGATTGAGGTGGGGTGTCTGGGAAAGGAATGTCTGACACAGATCTTTAAAACAATTTAAAGACTTGTACTTTTTTCTTCAATCACCCCAAAATGAGATGTTTCACAAAAATATGAATAAACCTGGTTTCTGCCCAAAGCAGCATGGAATCTGCAATCAGCACAGTACCATGAGTAAGGGTCACAAAGAGAGCTGGCCGAAAAGGGGGAACAAATTTCCACAACACTTTCCACGTTTTAAAGAAAAAGTTTAATCCAAAAAAGGAGATGAAACATTAAAAACGTGAAACTTTTTGTAGAAAGGGATTTTAAGAAGCAGTGTAGGGAGCAGGATCCAGGCAGCAGCATGGAGGAGGCAGCTAGAACCATCAAGCAGCCAGAGGGAAATAGAGGCTGGCAGGAGTAATGGCTGGTCCCCCATAAAAAGAGAAATGCTGTTGGTTGTGTCGCCTTAGTAAAAGGTTTGGAAACCACTGTGCTAGAGTTAGCAGTTTTAGGGCCAGATTCTGATTTTGGTTTCATGTTTTACTAGTAAAAATCAGAAGAGCCCATATCCCCCCAAAACGCTTTTACAAGTTTAAGCATTTAAAAAATTATATTTATGACTGCTTATGCTCTTGTTTTACAGCTGATTTTTCATAGAGATTGAAGTAACTCTGAAAGCTCAAAAAGAAACATATAATCTTACAGAGTCTGGACAAACTTCAACAGATTTAACAGATAGCTCATTACACATACAAGGAGGTTACTGTGTGTATTAAAATAATACTGTGATAGATAATTGAGAAAAGACTCTGAAGTATTATATTGATGTTTATGGCCAGGTAAAGGGCTGATGGCATTTCTGTGTAGTGGTACTATGCCAAACCTTAAAAGAACCAACTCAGAAGTAAGGAACTTATTGGATCTGAAATCAACATTCACCATTATCACATTAAGTTGGATGTCCTTATAGTACTTCCCTTGTTTTTACAGGCTTCCTTTCTCTCTGCTCCCATTCAGCTCTCAAGTTTCTGTCTCAATGCCATTAGTGACTTGAGACTGGCATTTTGTTCTGTATTCAAGACTATTGGCACAGTACTGTATGTTCAAATCTCTTGCTTAAATAATAGAGCAAAGTGACTTAGGCAATACCCTTTGGTCAGTCAATTTACAAAAATGGGGGAAAAGAAAAGAAGAGGCAAAGTAAGAGAGATTGGGGCATTTGCAGGAAGATCTTGGGGTATCCTTCCCACAACCAAACAAAAGAAACCAACACTGTCCTCAAGGAGTATCCTTATGAGTCAGGTTCTCCTCTCTCAAATGAGAAGAATATCACTCCCTCCACTTTCAAAATAAAACCATCACCCCTCACACCCAAAACTTCATCCTTCACCCCGCTCCCAAAAAATTCCATTTTTATCCCTACCAATTCCTCCTGTATCTCACCTCAGCTTCTCACCTCCCAAATCCTATCTCGACTCCCTCTTTGCTTACTGACCTGAAGCGAGAGTAGGTCTCAGAGGACCTGCTAGGGAGGATTTCTGGCTGAGGAGAAATGCTGACTGGCTGCAGGCAGCTGTTGTTGGGTTGGTGGGATCTGCTGGGCTAGGCAGACTGGTAAGAGGGAGAGCTCACCTATACCTCACCCACTCATTTGTTGCAAATTGGAAGGTGAAGCCAGTGCTGTAGGTCCAGATCTATCCTGGGGAAGGAAGAGGAACCCAACACTGCTAGTTCTCAAAAGCAGTGCTGAAAGAGCAAGGGGAAAGCTGGCACAGAATTGCAACG
Organism: Dermatemys mawii; assembly: GCA_007922305.1. NCBI lineage: Eukaryota > Metazoa > Chordata > Testudines > Dermatemydidae > Dermatemys > Dermatemys mawii. The sequence goes on from ML677348.1 coordinate 5,491,686, forward strand.
GATATCCGTTGGTTGCAATGAGACATGGCATCCAGCAAACAATGCTATTAAATTCTCTCTGATGAGAGCAGTCAGTGGCAGTCTGAGTCTGTCTGCTGGATCCAATATAAGCAGCTGCTTCGCACTTCCAGCCTGCATCAGCAGGACTGGGAGCAGATCAACACTCCAGATGATGAAAGGAACCGAGCAACCAGGCACATGCCCTGTTATCTGGTGGCCCAGTCCAGGCCTCTACTGAGTATGTGATTGAATTTTTTTTTTAAATGGAAGAATTATAAACAATAGATTAAACACCTACAATGCACTCCCTCTCTTTTATTTCATTAATTAATCTTAAAATATTGTTTTTGCCAACTACTACTACAAACCTGTTGCAGCATCTTCTTTTGTACGTGGGCTTCCAGTCTGCAGGGTCATCCTCTTCTGTTACAAAATCTTTGCCTCACTCAATCTATGTATCACTAGCAGTCACAAAGCAATCTTAGTATTAATCTACTAGTGGGATATACTCTGCTTTTACAGTCAGCTTCTTGAGATTAAAAAACCCAATCACTTCACAGTGCAAGGTATTAACTAGTGCTGGTTTGAAAAAGGAAAAGTTCACAACACTTTTCATGACAACTGATGTTTCTTGCAGAAGAGAAGAGACAAACATGGGGTATGATGAACAGAGGCCAAGGCTGGAGACACTGAGGAAATGCAGAAGCCACCCTGTATGTTTTGTACTTTTTTCTTTTCTTAATGTTTACTGAGAGTTAAAACAGCATTGAAGAAATGTGCAGTGTGAGAATGGTAGTCTAAAAAAACCTAATTACAATTTTTTAATATCAAGAATAAAATTTTATGGGATGTCCAGCTATAGTTTGGCCTCTGAGCCCAGCCTAAAATCTTCTAGTGCTAACAAGGATTCTTATGATGACCACAGGCTGTTGAGTGTACCAATGTGAGTTAACTTAGAACAGGAAAAGCCAGCTCCTCACAGCACAGATGATGGCGGCAAAGGAATCCTTCTCTTTCTTAAGCTGCTTAAACAGCCCCACAGAAAAGTCTATACTCTTCTAAACAGTTTCTTAGGGACAGAGTGCCCCATCACCAGGTTACTAGCCAACTGAATACTCACAGATACTCATCAACTGGAAACACAAACGCAGACTAACATGGCCATCCCTCTGAAACCAAACTCAGTTGAGAAACACAGGCACAAGTGATCTTAATTGCATGATTGAAAGGAAAAGTTAATAAAGATGTAACAGATGAAGAAGCACACAGTTTATGTGCCTTGCCATTCCATTACCTGTCTGCTGTACCAAGCTAAGAGAAAATATCTATGTGATTTATATGATGAGTTATATACCCTGAAAAAGATGGAAAAACTGCAAGAAATCAGCAGATAAAAATGAAAATATCTAGAATGGACCTTGCTCTCCGGAGTGGAGATGCAGCTTCGCAGGAGTATGCAACAGCAGACAATTTAAGTGGTGTTTAAGTTGATTGGCATGCAACTGGATTGGCAAATTGAAGGATCTATATTGAGGATCCATAATTCCATATTGGTACCAAAATTGCCTATTCAGAGAGTAAAGATGTAAGGCAAGTTTCCATCCCATGACTAATTGAAGATATAGACTTAGGATAAAATTTATAACTGTGCCTTTACATTCTGTGATTATTTCACTAGTGTGTGATTACATTTCATATATATTCTTGGTTTGCAGTGATTTGATTTTTATTTCTTGATATTTTCACATTTTGTGTTAACGATTCTTTAAAATTTTGTAACTCCACCTTCATTTTCTGTAATTTACCATTTTTTGTTCATTTTATTGTAGTTAATAAAATTTTAAAAATTCTAAAGGTATCTTAAATCTGTATTTTGGCAAAGCAAGCTTATGCTTCGGAGCTTCAGTCTCCACCTGCAGGGGTCAGGAAGGGATCCCTGCAGAGTATTCTGGGAGGTTTATTTTTTAAAATCTCTTAAAGCATCAAGGATGGTTGCAGATTGGACACTGGGTGGGATAAACCAGCGCATTCTCTCTTTCACAGTTGCGCGGCTAGCTGATTCTTGTTCACTGATAACCACATGGGGGTCAGGAAGGAATTTTACCTCAGGTCAGATTGCAGTGACCTCGTCAGTTTTCACTTTCCTATGTGTGTGGGCATGGATCATTTGTCAGGATTATCTGAGTCTCTCTCACTTAACCATTTCCCTTCCATTGCAGGGGCTTTGAGCACTGGTGCACCTCAATGCCTCCTATTCTTTGCCTGTGGCATGTAATAGTCTAGTCTCCTGCGGGCTGTAATACTGTGGCCTAATTTCAGTTCTTGGGTTTAGTGTGTAGGCGATGGCGGTGTCGGTGGCCTGTGGGACATACAGGAGGTCACACTATATGATCTGGTGGTCCTTTCTGGCCTTAATATCTATGACTAATACAATATGAGAAATGTCAAGTGGTATTGTTAATTGATCAACTGCAGTGACTTAGGGCACTGCATATACCACTTATTGTACTCACAGGACCTAGACACATCTATCAAATTGGTATCAATGTGAATTAACCTAGAATCTCTGCACCCACCCGAAGAGAGTGATCTTGTACTTGCACCTCAGCCTCTGGTGAACTTTCCTGACTTGTCCTGCTGCTGCTGGCCCTACCGGGCTGAATTACACATACGGGAATGTTTCCAAGGGATTGGGACAAAAGTTAGTAACTCAGCCTAAACTACTGAGAGTTAAAAAACAGAAACGTAATCTGGATTTAGACAAAGAGTTGCTCAATAGCCACCCTTTCTGTGACGGATACAGCAATTTCCTGCCATATCCTTGGAAGCCCATATGGTGTTATATTTATGTATTATATCATCCGGGATTGAATGTAACCTCCCTGGGGGGAGAAGAGACAGATCTTTGGGGTCCACTGTTTTAAATGGATGATTTATGTATGACTGTGTTCTGCTCCAGGGGGGATGGCTACCACAGCTCATCCAGGAACTCAACAGTGGGTAGCAATTAAGGCAAATCAGCCAGGTGTAGCCTCCCAGAGAGGTACCATCTCCTGGGGAGCAGAGGCATATACCAGTTCAAACCACTTTCTCCAGAGACCAGCAGACATAAAAAGGATTTTTGGATAAGCAGCCTGGAGTTTAAACTGACTCAGGGCCTTCTTTCTGATCGAGCAAATGGCTAAGCAGGATGGGGATGCGGGTGGGGGTAATCCTTGTGGAAAGACTAGAAGGAATTGGATTGCATAAGAACGATGGGTGACCTCTGGTAAGCTGTTAACATGTGTATAGTAACTTTTATCAGTTTTTATTATCGGTGTTTATATGTTTTCTCTAACACTATCACCTCAAGAATAAATGTGCTTGCTTAGAAAAAGGGGGACAATTTATAACTGCAGAAAATACACTGCTTTCTTTAAGAAGGCTATAATCAAAGTGCAGGCACTGGCCTATTTGGGCAGCCTGGCTTGCTGAGGATTACTGTATAAATTCAGAGAGCTATGCAGCCTAAAAAGCTCAGTCAGGAGGGAGAGACACGCAGGTGTCTGCCAAAGAGAGGTGACGACTGGGAGCCAGAAATCTTCAAGTGAGTGCCCTCAAGGGACATGGAAGGGGGAATACAGATGCAGTTACCCTAAAACTGTGAAAGCTTTCATATGATTTCAAGACTTGACACCTACCTTATTATGAAAAGACATTTACAGTCAATTTTACACTGGTCTGAACTGTTAAGACAATATTAGCAAAGCTTTACACAAGAAATCCTTGTGTAAAGTATTATATTTAAATCTCAAGGGGAAAAAATTGCATACCTTCTGCATTGAGATGCATCGTTTCAAGCGGCCCTATAAATGCATACCGCATTCCCAATCCATCAGACATCACAAGGTCTAGATCAGCAGGAGATATTACTCCTTCCTATGTGGCAAAAGGGGGACAGAAAAATCTCAGTGCAAAGAATTTTATAGAATTTCACTCAGGTTCTTTATTTAGAATATAATCTGTTATCGTAAAGTACAAAATACTACCACTAGAAATTGTGAATAATTTGCTAATAGAAAAACACATCCCGAGACACATCGCTTTGATGACAAGACTTATTATTGTTTAGCATTTATATGTATTAGCCAATTTAAGAGGCGGGGTTTTTGCATATGATGATTGCCATCTTTTAAACACCAAATTACATTCTTTGTAAAACTGAACAAACGAGTCTCTTCTGTGATCCCAGGGGCGGTTTAGGATAATATTTATTTTTAAGGGGGAAATAACCAGAGAGAGACACAAAATTGCTTGGAAGTTCTGTTTAAGTGTATTAGTATTTTATTTATTCCCCCCAAGTTCCCCCACCCCCACAAAAATAAGGGAAGACCCAAAAAACACAAGTAAAGGAATGGAAAAGGAAAGGAAGGAAGGGAAGGAAGCAGGAATGGGAAAAGAGAGTTCATCTCAGTTTCCATCCACTAGGAATTAATCAAAAATTTCTAAGAAGTCAGACCAAATCTTTTCAAATTTGCCTAAAGTTCCTCTTTTCCAGAATGTTACCCACTCTTTAGCTGTCAGGGCAGCCAAGTCACTGAGCCATGCTTCAGTCATGGGAGGCAGTCTGCTCTTCCACTTAAGCAACACGAGTTATTTGGTTACAAGCAGTGCTCTGGAGGACTAAGCTTTCTATGAGTTGGAGAGTTTCCAACATGATTGGATATATCCCAGAACACAATTCTGAGAATTAATTTTTAAGGGGCTATCCATTCTCTCTTAATCCTCCTGCCTATTTCTAGCCAAAAAGACTGTATCCTGGGACAGTCTCAAAACACGTGAGACAGTGTGGTTCTGAGACACCCACATCTCCAGCAGCAGTTTGTTCTGACAAGGCCCAGGCACTGTAACCTATCTAAGGATCAATGAGAACAAAATATAATCTTCTGATGGATCAACTAGGGTGACCAGATAGTGAGTGGGGATGAACCAGCTCCTATTCCAGCAGCATGAAAGGTCTGTTCTGTTCTGTCTGGCTGCTCCGTTCTGTCTGTCTGCCTGCCCGGCTAAAGATATAGGATGTATGATAGGCAGATGAGATTGGGAGTTACAATCTACACAAAGCAAGTCTTGGCCCCCAACCTCCACAAAAATATTGTAAAAATGTTGTTGAGTTTTCCTGAAATAAAACTGAGGAACAGTAACTGAGAGATCTCTCAGGACATACAGTATTTGGAGAAGCACATTCACTAACTTGTCAGATCACATTCTAATATTTATTTACTACATTTGCATATTACCAATTTTAATTAAATTTAGTCATTATGTGCTTTTCTCAGGAGGTAGGGAGCAAAGGAGATGGTACTGTTGATCATGATATCATTGACAGAAGCGAATCAAGACATTATTTTATCAGAATCCATATACTGCAGAAGAACTTTGGAACGCAGGAATTTCAGCTAGTGGTCATGCCTTCCTTTTATTCTCTAGCATTTTATTCCCCCCTTCCCTCCCCAAAACACACAGTTGCTGGCTCTTACTGCAAAACAATCATTTTGAGAGAGAGAGCAGGTTTCTCATTGTCCCTGTAGCCATCCCAAGGAATTATCTAGAAAAACAATGATTAAAGAGAGACAATGCAGCAGTCACCCATTTAACTGGAAACTTGTTGCATCACATACGGAACTTTGATCCGTCTCAACCTGCCTGGGTTCTCGAGTTCACTGCCAGCCTCAAGCCTCAGGTCTGGCAGGACACTGAGTCTCTGAAATGGAGAACCTTCTTGTTGAAAGTTCAGCACAGCAGTCACACCCGTGGGGTACACTCACAAAGATGCCATCACGTCTCATAACCAGTTGGGAAAGGCACATCATTTCTTTTTTACAGATTACAGCATATCGCCTCAAAGCTTTTCCTGATTATAATGTTTCCTTTATAGGGATGTTTCTTGCCCTCTCTCAGATTAGAAAACTAAGACTGAACTAAGACCATGTTCTATCCATTCCATCAAGCCTGCCCCCTTTGCCCCAGTGGGCACCTAACAAATTATTCTCCTGACTGCTGGGAAGGTAGAAGAGTTGTCAGACTTCTTCTACCTTTTTCTCTCCCCTCTTGCTGTTTGAGCGGAAAGGGATGCTATTCTTCTCCCCTCCTGGTGACTCTCTATTCCCCTACCTCTTTCCCATGGCTGATAAGGTTTGGTTGATGGAAGGAATCCTTTTTACTACTCCTTCCTATAAAGCCTGTGTGTTGTATGAGCCTGGGACTTTCGGTGGGAGCTTTCAGTGAGAGTTAAGGGCACTCAATGTCTGTTAGGATGAGGCCCAACACGAGGGTTCCACCTGTCCTTTTGCTGAATGCTAACTGAGATCCAGAAACAAGAACTTCATTGCAAACCCTATAAATGTATCACAGCGGCATGCTTTACCCCTCACATCATCTACAAGACTGGGTAAGTACACAACCACTGAAAAGCAAAGAACTGACGAGCTAATGACACCATAAGCCTTACAGTTGCCTGTAAGATTTCATCATCACATCCTTAAAATGAGCCCTTTAAAGGTCTTAATGTCAAATCTCAATCGGTGAGCAGTTGTTGATCTTGTTAGCACTCAGCTGATTCACTGTTGCAGGTGGCTTGTTATTGTTAATACCACCCTGTATATCAAGGAAAAGGTCATAGAATTTGTTTTACAGTAATCCCAAGAAGCCCCAGCTAAGAACAGGCCTCTTCTCTGTTAGGCCCTGAAAAGCTTGCAGTCTAATTAGACAAGACAGACAATAGTGAAAGAAGTGTGATCTCCATTTTTAAAACAGGGAACAGAGGCACAATGAAGTGACTTACCCAAGGTCACACAGGAAATCTGTGGCAGACCTGCAAACTGAACACAGGTCTCCAGAGTCCCAGCCTAGTGCTTCATCCACAAGATCATCCTTCATCTCTAGAGCAGCTTAGAATTACACTTTACACTGAAACAATTTTTAAGCACTCCCAACTGGAATTTTTGCATTTGATATCTGGGACAGATTAGTGAAGCCATGTTAACCACTCAAAACTGTTTGCAAACAGAAGTAGACTTTGGCTGTAAACATAACGAATGACAATCTTCTAAAGAAACATGGATCCTTGATTAATGTTTCATTTAAATTAAAATCTTTAAATATAATCGTATAATATTTCACTCTAGCATTAGGCAGGATTCTCACAATAGCTCTGAATCACTGTACGATCATTTTCAAAAAAGAAATAAATTAATCTCTCTGCTACTGTAGACACACCTGTTTCACAATGCTGAAATATGAAGGGCAATACACTCGAAACCATTCAACTACAATGCTGCTCTCAGTCCATATCTTCCACAAACTTTATGGCTCACTGAACCTGAAGACACTGTCTCATCCAGTCAAAATGTGAATAACAGAAGTAGATGGCCTTCCAGCTAGATGCATGACAGATTCCTTCAGCTGAGGTTTCACATTACCCTAGTGAAGAGGGCTCAGCTGTTCAAAGAAAAATATTTGCTTCTCTGCTGACAGGCAGAGCTCCATAAAAACAAAAGCCTTTGTTTTCTTAGCTTTATGACTTCTTCAGAAATAAGGAACCCACTAAACTAATTCCCTTAGGGAATGTTCTGGCTTTCATTTAAAGTGAAGGAGAGGGCTATCTGGTGGAATGATTCAATAAAGGGGTAAGAAAAAGAGCTGCAGTCAGCAAAGTGTTTCCCTCAAGGGTTAGCACTTCCAGGAAGAAAGAAAGACTCCCAACCCACTGTGCTTGGGTGTGGAACCCAACCTTCCTGAAGGCACTGTCCCCCTCTGCCTTCCAAGCAGTCAGTGATAAGGCTGTCAGCTGAGCACTTATGCAAAAGGCAAGAGGAATAGCTCTAGTGAGCTATAGTGAAATCGTGTTCGTCGTGGGGGGAGGGAGGTAACCCCGCAACATGCATGGTCACTGACTTTACTTGCAATAGGATTGGCACCTTAGTTAGATCCTGCTTTCACACCACTGGTTAATGACCTCTTCCTGGTTATGCTGTAGGGCCTTTGCTCCATCCTTGATCTTTAAGCTGCTTGTGACGCCACTAATCACATCCTCCTTGAAATTTTATTCTCCCTATGCTGCTGGAATTCTGTCCCTTCCCAGTTCTTCTCTGATCTATCTTGTTCCTTCAGGGTCTCTGCCTACTGAAGGGTTTTTCTTCCCTCTCACTGTCTCTGAGGGGAAGGGCCTCACAAGTCTCCACCGTTGGTCCCCATCTTCTCTCTCTGCACCACTGCTCTAGTGAGCTTATTCACTGCATGGTTTTAACCACCATCCATATGTCTGCGACTCACAAGTCTACCTTTCCCCCATCCCACATCTTGGCCCATCTTTCTGACAATGGCAACATACCTTTTACATGGACAAAACTGAATCTTACCTTTCCTCTCAAACCCTGCACGCCAGCCTCTTTCTTTGTTGACATCATCACCATCCTCACTCAGACCCATACTTGACATTTATCTTTGACTCAGTCCTCTCTCTTGCCCCCTTGCCCAAATTCACACTTCTTCCCCCACAACATGTTCAAGATCCAGCCATTCCTGTCTGAACATCACTAAGACTCCCAGATTGGCTCGTCTCCCAGATTGGCTACTGCCACCTCCTCCCGAAGCTTCACTGACACCTATGTCATCTTCATCAAGCCCATTCAAAACACAGCTGCTGAGATCACCTTCCTGTCCAGTCATTCTGACTGTCATTCTTCTCCTCAATCCCTCCACCAACTCCCCCATTTCCCATTTAATCACATTCAAAGTTCTTGTCTTTAAGGCCCTGCGCAGCTCCGCTCCTCCTTCTTTGTCTGCGCATGTACCTCACTCCATTGCCTCTTCATCAACCCTACTTCCCAACAACATTAGCCTCAGCCATCCATTGGTCCAATTTTTCCCACTGGCATCTTTGAACTTTTTTCATGCCACCCTTCATGTACGGAACAACCTTCCCAAACTAGCCAGTGAAGCCACTACCTTGCCCTCCTTATTCTGTCTCAAACATCCTCTGTGTAACACCGTAACGCAAATAAAACAACAGATAACAATGATTATAGAAATAAAGGTCCCTGTCAATATTCAAGGAATGTCAAAGATATTCAACTGAGAATGGAGAGGTAGAGAGGCTAGGGGTAAAGGCAGTGCACCGGTTGCTGTGAAAGCTTAACTGAATGGACACAAAAATGACTCTCTTTGCCAGATGACAGAGCTTCTAGTTCTTCCCTTCTCGTTTAGGCTAGACAAGCCACAAGTAACTCACTTTGAAACAGAAAATTGACACTATCACCAAGTCTCATACAGAGGAAAATTACAGAATCCCAAGATGTACACTCAAGTTCCCCTGAGGGGAAAGGGTCTAACTAAGTTTGATGTTGCTTTCAAGAACCTCAATGTGAACAATCATTACCTCCTGAAAAACTGCCTTATTACTCCTCACAATTTCTGTGGCCATGTCATATGAACCACTCCAAACATCAGCGTGGCATTTATAATAAAATCTTGATTTATAATAAAGTCTTGATCATCGATCAACAAAAGGAAGACAATCCTCAATATTCAAAACAAGACCAAACTATCTTAAAGCAACTATTGTAATAAGTGATCTTGGGTGGCAGGAAGAATTCTCTCCAGCTTTATGGTTATATTTTGAGTAAGACAGAGTCCAGCTGTCTGATTTTGCAATATAGTCCCATGCTACTGTACGAAGGTGGAGTACTGATAAAGAACTGCGAACGGATTCCACTGTTATTTATACAATGCTACGAGTGTGTACAGTGCTTAACAAATCGTTGCAGGGACCTGTCAATGTAGGATCTTACAGTCTAAATTAGATATAACACAGCGAGGATGATAATGGAAGTAAAGTGGAAGGATGAAGATTAAAACAGCAAAGTACTTGAGATATGCTAATTGTTCCTCTCTTTAAAAAATGTATAATAGTTATAGCTGATTTGAATAAAAATCCCAACAATAACATGAAGCTTGTTCCTGCAAGCAAACCTGAAAGACAGGGATTCTTGTGTGTTAACTTCTCATGGAAGGCACCGCTGGTGATATGTGACCTTGATTATACAGACACAGGCAGAGACCTGGAGCTTGAAACATCCTGATCCCAAATATGGCAAAAGTAGGATCACTGTGAATCTGGAGTAACGGGAGGCAAGTGATACTGAAGTGCTATGGCCACAAATGCTTGTGTGGTTTGAATACTGTTGTGGCATATAAATCTATATAGTGTTAGAAAGGGATTTCTGATAGACTTCGAATGGTCTGCCTCTCTTCTGTCAGACACAGCATATTACTAAAGCATCTCATTCCAGAGGTCTTGCCTCACAGTGGCTGATAGTTATTGGATACTCTCTTTAGATCAATTGGTAAAGCTACTGCTTTTGAATCTAAGGCCTAGTCTACAGCAGAAAAGGTTTGCTGGTAAATCTATAGGGATAAACTCTCCTAGCCTAGATGCAATTTATACCAGCAAATGTTTGCTTTTGCCAGTAAAATATTATATAGCTCCCCAAATGAAATAAGATGTAGTTTAATATATATTATATAAAAATCACACCCTTAACCAACATTATTGTACTGGGAAAAGTTTTAAATTTTGATCTGGCCCAGTTTAGTTTAAAGTTTAGACCAGTTCCCATCAGAGGCAGTCCTCAGCAGACTGAAGAGGCAGCTATTTGTTTAAAAGAGATTGGTTTAATATTGTTATATGGACCATTAATGTATTTTTCAAGTTGACTCAAGACACTTTGATGAAGACTGCTGGTCTGTCTAGGTACAAGTACTGTACTGTATTTAATTTGGGGTTGTTGGGGTTTTTTTGTCTCTGCTGCTGCCTGATTGTGTGCTTCCAATTCCAAATGAGATGTGTGATTGACTAGTCAGTTCATAACTCTGAGGTTATATAGTATGTTCATTTCTCCTCTAAAATTTTGTGATACTTCTGAGCTGAATTCTGGATATATACCTCGGTCCTGGAAAGACTTATGCATGTGACTTTGTATTTTCTGCAGATGTGTAAGAGTTTGCAGGAACGAAACCAAGGTTACACTGATGTCCTTTCACTGACATCAGTGGGATTACTCCTGTATAACTGAACAGAATTTGGCTCCGTAACATTGAAGTGTCATGAATGAGTTCATGCTAAGTAATGATCACCACTGAAAAATAGCATAAAGTGAGAGAAACTGCACATATTGAAACAAGTTAAATAATTGTAGCTTTTAAATGATAGCTCTTAAATCAGTCTTCACTTTCAAGGATGTGTTGTATCTCTATTAGCACATTTCCATCAAAAATAATTATGAAATAAATTGTGGATCCCCTGCCAAGGTGTAGTGTATGAGAAGAGGTCATGGAAGCCATCCAGATTCTAAACACAACATGCCCTTAAGTGCTTGCCTGTTTGATCAACCAGCAGGCCCAGTGATATCCTTTGCCCCCAAGAAGGCATACCCACTGCCTTACCTTGCTCACATACTTCCTGTAGTTAAGCAGCAAGTTGTGTGAGGCATCTAATATTTCTTTATTAAGAGCAGTAATATTGCCAACCCCAAGGGTTCAAAAATCATGAGTCAGACGCCCTCTCAAAATCAAGCCACTGACATAATATACATTTATTTGGGGGTTCTTTTAACTGGTTTTTGTACCCGTAGACTTCACATTTTCAAGATATTCTCCTCACCTTTTTTTTAAATGACTTTTTTTAAAATGAAAACTCAGATTTTCATATAGCGACATGACTCCATGAGCTGAGGCATTTAGAAAAACATCAAGAATCACAGAACTTGCAATAATATTGCAAAAAATTGGCAAGAAAGTAGTAGGCAAAGCTAGGAATCACAATGTCTTAATAATATTTGAGTTATTCTATTTGCATAATCTTACAGAATGTAAATTTAGTCAATAAGCGGTTGAAGGTTACAACCATAATTGTCTGAAATACAGTTATGTTTTAAGGGAACAGAATAGCAGGGGGACAGAGATGTAAAACTTGGGGGGTTTGGTAAAACCTAAGCAAGCAAGTTTCATGCCTCTTTGTCAGCTCTATCTCCTCAGCAGTCAAAGTTCAACTCTAATTAAAAGTAACCTAGAGAACTGTAAGTCAACATTTTAACAATTAACTAGGAACTTTCAAGTTCTTAACACTTTATGGTCAGTATTTTGTCAAATATGGCCAAAACTTTCAGAGTTAGGCACCTAAACCAATCTTTAGGCACAAAGTCAGAGGCCTGATTTTCCAAAATTCTGGACACCCATAATTTACAGTGAATTCAAAGGGGACTGGGTTTCTCATCATGTTTGGTAATCAAACCACTTATTTTGGTGTCTAAATATACTTATTGTAGATGCCTAACTTTAGGCACCTAAATTTGAAAATTTTGGTCATCTATACACAATGCCACAAACAATTAAAGTCCTAGTATCATTATTTCACACAAAGCAGAATTTTGGTTATTGAGTGTAGTGAGCAAAAGTTTTCAGCTGTGGGAACAACATGTGCGTAAAAAGCGCACACATGCCTACAATACCCTGTATTAGCATGCACAGTCCAGTGTGCTTTACTACAACAAATTTGCATGTGCAGTAATTCACTTTTGGACCACAAGAGAGTATTTGCACTCACAACTGCAGATTATGTGTACTTTTCTGGGTGCACCAACAACTAAAGAATTAGCCATCCTAGAGGAATCTTTCAAACAAGGTTCACACATGCTAAGGGAAAGCTCACTTAACGTACCCCAACTCCCAGTTTGGTTTTGTCCTGACTGCTGCAAAGAACTTCCAACATAAAGTAATGAAGCTCTGGGACGGGGAATGCAGTTCTTTAAAAATTATCTTTCAAAATACTTTAAAATCGTGCATCATTAAAAATGATCTTAAATAGGGAGCATTCAGCACTACCCAACTCTAGGGTTTTGATGTGATGCTTATATTACTGGAGACACTAAGGTGGGGAAGAATTCATTAGCTTTCAAAGATCTGTTGGAAGCACCTGGAATAAAAATAGCTCAGAACTGTGGACCCTATACTTTTGACCAAAAGTTCAAAATATGGAGGAAAGTCCATTAAAGCATAATTCCTGAGGAAGCCAGATGCTCTTCTGTCCCTCTGAGCACATCCTCTTCCTCCTGAGTCTCTTCAAAGGCTCTACATCTCCTTCCACATTAATTCCTCAAATTCTAACTCCGCATATTCAAGGTTCTACGTACCATTGCTCTTCCTACATTTTCCTCTTGCACCACTTTGCCACTCAGGATTTATGCTGTACTAATTCTGCTTCCTTTCATGTCCTCTTTGCATCCTCTAGCAACTCTGTCATTTCTCTAACCTCTCCTCTCCACTTGCAATAACATCCTCAATCTCATTTGCCATGCAGCCTCCATCTCCTTCCTTCAAATTCCTCCTCAAAGTTAATTTCTTAACGGACTCTTGGATGGGAACTGAAAAAATATCAATAAAACAGATCCATCCACTAACCACATAGAGAATGAGATGACAGACTAAGGACTCTTCAACATCTATTTAAAACTCCACAGTGCACCTGCCCTGCATAAAAATGCTGGAGAATCGGGCCAAAGCCTTTCACTGAGCACAAAAAGTATGCCAACAACATTCTGAAAGCAGCAGGAAATGAAAAGACAACCTGAAAATCAGTATTGTGGTTTCTGACCCTTTAACCTTGCTGTTCTGGCCATTTTGAAAATGACCATATTTTGGAACAGTTCTAGTGTTTCTCATTTTGCTCTCAGTTAGCTTTTCTTCCTTGGTCATCAGTATTTAATAGCATCAAAACGTCTAATTTTGTAAAATTTACATACCTGTCTTTATTTTCATGTAATCTAAGGGGCTAAATGTTTAATAATGATGAAGACAGAAAGCTAAAGAAAATTGAAATACTACAATACTCTTTGTTTGTTGTGCCTATAAAACTAGTAACGTATGTAAAGAAAAGAAGTTACACGTACACCCACGAGTCTCCATGCCTCACTAATAACTGCATACTGGAGACGGTTCAGAACAAACCCATCTATCTCTTTGGTTAATCTGACGGGTGACTGTCCAATCTTCTTCATCAGAGCATGAGTTTTATCCACTGTCGAAGGCTCTGTTTCTGGATGGGGAACCAGTTCAACCAGCGGCACATAATAGGGTGGATTTACCTTGACAAGGGCCAACAACAAAAATTGTATTAATTAACATTGTTACATTGAATCGATTAAATTTAAAGCCTATTTCTGCTCACATAATTTTATAACAGAATGTGCCTTTTCCAATAAACAGGATGGGCCTGATCTTCAGAAGTACAGGGTACTCACAAAGTCAGGTCACAGCAAGAATGGCATGCACTCAACATATCAGAAAATCAGACCTAGGGGGCCAAATCATTGACTTTCGTGGAGTTACAACCGTGGTTGGAGATACACCACGCATGAGTTCACCCCAATATTATCAGTGTGCTTTATGCCAATTTAATTCATTCATTGTTAATTTTCAAAACTGTGTGTTACTCAGATGCTGATTATAAATAACATACCTCTTTGCACGGGAGTATCTCAAAGAAAAGATTTTCTGCAATACTTTTGCTGTTGACATAAGTGAACTACACTTCCAAGCAGTCTACACAACTTCTTTTCAAGTTTCATTTATTTTACTTACTAATTTATAGTGACCTGCCCCTCTAACATACTCTGGGTGCATTAGTGAACATGACATAAAACACTATTTCAAGAATGCTACAAGACAGAGTGCCTCCAAAAACTACACCCATTCATTTAACAAAAGAGAAATCTCTCCCAGCCATATCCCAATCCCAAACAGCATTTATCACCACAGTCAAGAACTTTATTATGTAAATACTAAGGAATTATTAAATAAACAGTTCATTAATGGTCTCGAATTCTGAAAGAAAGTCCTATAAACAGCTGGAAATCTTACCCATGTTCCTTTCCAGCAGTCCATGGAGCCACAGAACAACTGGCACCCATGTGAGTTTCAGCAGACAGTTCAAGGACTGCATGGGCATGGACACATTTCTATCAGTGACTGGCCCTCAAGCCCTGCTCTCAAGTTCTTGGAAGTGCAGCTCTCATGAACAATAGTATTGTTCAGCAAGAGCACCCTCAGTGCTATAAATGGCCACTATACATAGCATTTGCATACACTAAATTGTAATAAAGCACCAGTGCTGCCCCCCAATCCCTACTGCAACTGTAATCACATTCACTTTTCCTCAGCTGTGCTCATCTCAGTGCAGACCTCGCTGAGCAATGTGCACATTTTTCCAAATTATTCATCTATGGTACTTCTACAGCCCTCATTACCACAGCAGCTGAGCACCTCACACACCAATATTAGGAAAATACAGTTATCCCCATTTTATAGAGAGGGAACTGAGGCACAGAGAGACTAAGTGACTTGCCCAAGATCACACAGAAAGACTGGACTTGAACTCATGTCTCTCATATTCCAGACTAGTGCTCAGACCACTGGACCATCCTTCTTGTTATGCAGAAGCCCTTCTACACAGATCCTGAGCTAAAAGGGGGCCTGATTTTTCAGGTACAGTAGACTTTCAATTATCCGGGATTGGGTTAACCGGGTTGCGGATTAACCGGGATGTCTAAAAATACATGGGAAAATGTGACTCTTCTCCCGCCAAGTGGATCACGTGTTCAGTGCGCTGTGTGTCATAGCAGGTGCACGCATCACTTTGTTCTCGTTAATTTGTTCTTGTTAACCCCTAGTGACCATGTCTAAACGTAAGAGAGTTGTTCTTTCTATAGAATAAAAACTTGACATAGTAAAAAAATCTGAAAAGCGGTTGACGGTGAAGTCGTTAAGGAATGAGTACAATGTTGGTGACCAAACAGTATGTGATATTTTGAAAAATAAAAATAAGTTAATTGAGTTTGCCAGAGTTTCTAATAGTGCAAGTGGCATGTTTAGCCGGAAAACTATGAAGACATCAACATATGATGCCTCGGACAAAGCAATGGTTTTGTGGTTTAACGAGCCGAGGAAATCCCAGTTTCTGGAGCTGTCTGTGCAATGAAAGCAAAGTATTTTTTCAATGAACTAAAATTAAAAGGGGACTTTGACACATCATGTGGGCGGTTGATGAGGTTTAAGCAAAGGCATGGGATTCGTCAGATTGCTGTCCAAGGTGAAAAACGTAGTTGTGATGGCCAGCAGCTGAGTAATTTAAGTTTCAATTTCAACATTTCGTCAATAAAGAAGAATTCTCGCCAGAACAAATATATAATGCGGATGAAACTGGTTTATACTGGAAATGTTTACCACAAAAAACTTTATCTTCTGAAAATGAATAAAGTGCAGCAGGGCATAAGCTTCAAAAACAACGCCTTATAGTTTTGTGTTGTGGTAATGCCGCAGGTTCTCATTTTTTGAAACCATGTGTTATTGGGACTGCAAAAAAAAAAACAACCTTGAACTTTCGCAAAAGTTAAAGCTTTATCCAACTTACTTGTCTATCACTACAGCAATAAATCAGCATGGATGGACAGAGAAATTTTTATGGATTGGTTTAAAACAAAATTCGTACCACCAGTGCGTCAACACTTAGAATCTCTAGATCTTCCACAAAAAAGCTTTTTTTAATTTTAGACAATGCCCCTAGTCACCCAAATGAAGACATTTTAAAGTCTGTTGATGGAAATATATTTGTGAAATATTTACCTCCAAATGTGACAGCTTTGATCCAGCCTATGGATCAAGGAGTGATACAAAATATGAAAACAATTTATTGAAGAAATTTACTGCTGAAGTTCGTAAAGGAAAATGGTGATGATTTACTGTTGTTTTGGAAAAAACTAACCGTGTTGGATGCTATTTATGAAACTGCTGCTGCTTGGAAATCGGTAAAAAGTTTAACTTTAAAAAAACATGGCGAAAACTTTACCGGGAAACAATGAGGAATTTCTTTGTGTTGAGGACAGTGTTTATGAAACGGTGCCTGAAGTACTGCACAATTTATACAGCATAAGTGGATGTGTGAATGTTGATGAGGAAGGTGTGCACAATTGGCTAAAAGCAGACCAAAATTTGCCTGGTCATGAAGTATTAAATGACAAAGAAATTGTGTGACGCATTACTGCCGAAGGTGAACCAACAACCACCGATGATTTGGACCAGGAAGACGACAGCCTCATACAAGAGCAAAGGATCAGTCACAGTGCTGCTTTAACTCACGCTGAAACCCTGCTAGATTATTTGGACCAACAGCAAGACGGCACCCTTGCTGAGAAATTAATGCTGAGAAATCTATTTGCCGAAAGGTGAATGAAGGGAAAAAGCAAACTTCTTTGTTGTCATATTTTAAATAAAATAAAAGTAGATTCATACTGTACTTTTGTTTTTGGTTAAATTTTCTTTTATATGATTTTTTATACAATTTTTAAAATAATTTTTTTATACAGTATTTCCTATGGATGGTGATAACTAGGATTAATTTTTTCCCTATCATCCCGGATAATCGAGAGTCTACTGTACCTGAATCTCCTGCTGACTTCAGCTGGAGTTGTGAACTCTTTACACTTCTGAAAGGCAAGTACTGAGCACTCAGTATTAGCCCCTGAGCACTCTGGGCTTCTTCCTGGAGCACTCAGCAGCCTGCAGGATACCACCCTGGCATTAAAACTCAGATTAAGTTTTAATGTAGGATTAAATATAAATCAATTAACCGAGTCGGTCAGAATACTTACAGGATGTGCCACAATACACTGCTTCACATGTTTAAGGCCAGCGAACAGCTTAGTAGGCAAAAGCGTGGAAGTTGAGCTGCTTAGGATAACATCATTATTGACAATAAGATCTAACTGACCAAAAATCTTCTTTTTTAATTCTAGTTTCTCTGGTGTGCATTCCTGGAATAAAAAATAGTAATAATAGCATTAGAAATCCTCCAGTTAATACTAGTTATCAATATATTTATTTATTTTTCCAACATACAGCGGAACCTGACGCGACAAATGAGGTCCAAGAAATTTGATTGCGGTAAATGCGGGGTCGCGTTATAGTAGGGTTACCATTTCAAGCCGGTCAGAGGCTGAGCGCAGGTGACAGAGGCGAGAACCCTGAGGGCACGCTGGGGCTGCAAGGTCAGCCCGGGATGAGCAGGAGCTGAGCGTCGGGGATTCTCAGGAGAGTCGCTGCTGCGGCGCGCCGGGGCTGCAGGGTCGGCCCAGGATGAACAGGAGCTGACCGCCAGAAACTCTCTTATGATCCCAGGCCGACCCTGCAGCCTCAGTGCACTGCAGCAGCAACTCTTCTGAGAGTCCCTAGCACTCACTTCCTGCTCATCCTGGGCTGAACCTGCAGCCCGGGCACGCCCTTCGGGTTCTCGCCTCTGTCCCCAGCGCTCAGTCTCTGATCGGCTTGAAATGGTAACCCTGCTATACTGCGACCCCGCATTTTCGGAGATCGAAATTTTTGGTTCCCAGGAGCCAGTGTCCCCAGACCCAAAAAGGGGAGCCAACTAATGATTGTGTTATATCTGAATTCGCGTTATCACAGGGCGCGCTATAGCAGGGTTCCACTGTATATACTGAAGCTTCCAAAGAAAGCTAGGCACCTAGGCAAATAACCAGAAATCTAAAATACGTATGCAAACAGATTTAGATGTACCTGTCAGCCATAATACTCTTCCCAGATCAACTCATCCACTTAGGACAGGCCTACATGAGGAAATTGACAAGCATACCTATAGTGAAATAATTATTTTGCTATGGATAGTCCAACATAACTTCCCCATACTGATGCTCTATTCTGGAATAAAATGGACTTTATTTCAGAACAATTACTATTCTTCAGCATAATTCTGCTATAGCAATGCCAGTCAATCTCCCTATGTAGGCAAGCCATAAGTGAACAGATGGGCATTGCAGTGTGCCTTAAAAGCTGGATGAACTCAGGATCTGTCGGACCAAGGGGGATGAAAAGTTTCAGAGATCAGGACCCTGCACTGGAAATGTCTGCCAGTGGCCCTGAGATATGCAAAGCTAGGGATTGTCATCTGAAGTGACCCAGATGACTTCATCTGTGAAGGCAAGACGAGGTCTCCAAACTTTAATGGGCACTAAGTCAAAATATTCAAAATAGCCAGATGGAAGTCAATGAAGTCTGTGGAGCACACGTACAAAACTTTACTAAATGGGTGGAGACCCATGTTCTTCATAGACTGAAGTTTTTAAATGGTCCCCCCATGCAGAGCATGCTGCAGCAAGCCAGTCTAGAAGTAACAAAGGCACAGAGGATAACTACAGTGGAGTCCACATCCAAGAGCAAAAGTTGCAACCTCTTTGCCAAGTGAAGATGGCAAAAAATAAAAACAAAACAAAAAACCACACAACTCTTTTTTACAGGCTGTGATTGCTCTCTGGAGTAGGCAGAGGTTCAGAATTTCTGTAACAAAAGGCTTGTCTAGCCCCTCAGTAAAAGGGCAGATAACATTTCCATCATTTCCTGGGGTCAGAGTCCCAACTCACCCATCAGCATTACTCCCTGTGTTACATTATGGGAAGAGAAGGGAGAGTAGACTTATATTTAGTATATATAACTTCAGATGGACTCTCTGTGGATGTTTTGGGGGTAAGGAACTTCTCCACACTGAATACAAATAGGTAAAAAATCTTTTCTTTTTTTTAATTAGTTTGTGTGGAATTTTACTGAGCTTTAAGTAATAAAATGTCCATGACTCAGAAAGGCTAAGTGAGGTCATTTAAGAATGGTAGATAGAGTTCATTGTAATAAATTTCATTATCAAAACAAAATGATACTTTGCTTGTAATTCCTGGATCAGTTAAGCTAGCAAGTTGGTTAAATTTAAATAGTTTCTTTTAGCAAAGCCACAGATGAAGAGAACTCTGCAGATACTGTTCAAACTAACAAAAAAGTTGCACTGAATTGCTTTATTGTGAGAACTTATTGTGAGACTCTGTACTTGAAATACTATGCCTTCTTTCAGATCACATGATAATCAAAAGGGGAAAGCTCAAAACTGTAGGAAACCCAAACCAGCTATGATTATGTAAGGTTTCTGAATGGAACATTTGCTTGAAGTTTCTTGCATAGTGACACAATTGTATTCAGTTTGTTGGACCAGTGGAATAAAGTTTCTGTCCTTGTGAAGCATGAAATTATTTTCTCAGTCAGGGATCCTGACTCCCTGAAGAACAGAGAGAAAATTAAGCCCTAAACAACCTATTAATCTGGAACTTGGAGAAGTCTGTAGCTATTCTGTTTACCTTGAGAAAAAGGAGATCAAATAATAGGTAGTTAAAATACAGTACTAAGCCTTTCATATGCTCTCTGGAATAGTCAGCGCAATAAGGTTAGAGTGCATCTGAATGCATTTTAAGTGACACTGTATACACTTGTGCCTCGCCCCCCACTCCCCCCCGGCCTTTTTTTGAGACTATCACACTTCTCTTTTGCTGCAAATAGTACATCCTTATTCCAAAGCTCTAATGCCTGAATTAGGTTACCATAACCCAACTTTCAACTTAATTAAACCTTACAATAAACATATTTTGTAACAGCCTGACGAGAACATGCCAATTTGCTGGCTTTCAACAACAATGCCCTGGAGAGGCTGCACTGTACAGAAGATTGTTTATTACCTTTTAGAGTCTGACCAGCTTCCGAACAGTGCAACCTTTCCAGTGAATCTAAAACCTCTCTGTGAATCTAAAATATAAACTCAAACAATTCAGAGTAAATACATGTTCAAGCTGGAAACACTGACTCCATCTGCCAATTAAGAGCCTGATCCTGAGAGATCTGGCAACTCTAAAAGGGAGCTGTACACTAGAATTTTTTACCTCAAGTTAATTTATTGCTATGCCTCAGCCTTGGGTAAAGTACAAATGTTTGTATCCCAGAACAAAAGGCCTCTAAAAACTTAGCTCCCTCCAGTTAATTGACAATCAATTAACTTGAGGTCAGAAAGTCTAGTGCAGACAAATCCAAAGACTTCAATGTAGACTGAATTATCTTGAACAACTTTGCTACATTAAAGTATTAGAGCATAAGCTTTCGTGGGCTAATACCCACTTCGTTGGATGCATGACCTTTCATGGTATTAGCCCACGAAAGCTTATGCTCTAATACTTTAGTTAGTCTTTAAGGTGCCACAGGACTCTTTGTCACTTCTGCAATTCAAGACTAACACGGCTACCCCTCTGATTCTTTGCTACATTGTGCATACAACAAACCTTATAAAAGCCTGCTCCAGCCCTCATAACCTTAACATACTGTACCTGTCAAAAGCAAATTCATAGGTACTATGTCAGTGTCTGATACTCTATAATAGCTAGAGGTGTTTATTATTATTATTGACACGGTCTTCTGATACTAGATCAGTTCTTTGCAAGACAGAGCAATCAGGACATTCTCCCCGATCCTCGTTTTTATTCAAAACTACTAAACATAGTTGGTTCAAAAACTCAATCAGTGGGTTTTTTGTGATTAAGTCCTAACATTAGTGTATAGCAGGGATCAGCAACCTTTCAGAAGTAGTGTGCAGAGTCTTCATTTATTCACTTTAATTTAAGGTTTCGCGTGCCGGTAATACATTTCAATGTTTTTTAGAAGGTCTTTCTCTATAAGTCTATATATTATATAACTAAACTATTGTTGTATTGTAAAATAAACAAGGTTTTCAAAATGTTTAAGAAGCTTCATTTAAAATCAAATTAAAATGCTGATCTTATGCTGCTGGCCCGCTCAGCCTGCTGCTGGCCTGGGGTTCGTTCACCTAGGCTGGCAGCAGGCTGAGCGGGGCCTGCAGCCGGGACCCCAGCTGGCAAGGGGCCGGCAGACAGAACCCTAGACCGGCAGCAGGCTGTATGGGACTGGCAGCCGGGACCCCAGACCGGCAGTGGAGTCCCGCTGCCAGTCTGGGGTCCCAGCCTTGCTGATATAGAGTACCTACTGTGACAAAGCTCCAAGTTTGTACTTGTGGGTCCTGAGCTTCCTGGCAGGTTTAGGGGCCTCAGAAACTCATCCAGGCCCCAGAGTGACCTCCCTTTCTCAGTATAATTGGCAAGAGTCACCACCTAGTGAGTTACCTTCATCACAGGCCAGTATGGAAGGTGGAAAAAGCGGGGAAGCCCGGGCCCACCCTCTACTCTGGGCTCCAGCCCAGGGACCCTAATAGTATCAGCTAAGATGGCTGACCTTTTATCCACAAAACACAATTCAATTCTCTGGGCTATTTCCCCACAGCAGTCCCTGCTTCTTCAAACTCCACTTCACCCTTACCTCAGGGCCTCCTTCCTTCTGGATGATATGTTGTCTACCACTCAGTCTCACCAACAGCACAACCTCCTTCCACAGCTCCTGACACCCACAGCCCACCTGACTAACTGGCAGGTTTTTATCTGGATTCAGCCAGTCCCTGATTGGCTTCAGGTGTCCCAATCAGGCTAGCTGTTTCTACTCCTTTCTAGAAGGTTCTTAATTGGCCCCAGGTGTCTTGATTGGTCTGGAGTAGCCTTTGTTTGGCTATCCAGGGAACAGGGACCTGCACATCCTGAGACTAATATACCTGCCTTCCAGCACTCCCCTACATCCTTCTGGTCTGACTCCATCACACTACCTTCTCCCTGGTTCTGGCCCATTCTCTTCCTCTCCCTCTCTCTCTCTGCACTGAGCTGTGGGTAGGAGTGCACTCAGCACAGGGCTGGGGGTGAAGGAGCAGGCTAGGAATTGGGGTGTAGGGTCTGGCTAGGAGCTAGAATGAGGGAGGGGGCTCAGGATTAGGGCAGGAAGTTTGGGTGTGGAGCGCTTACCGGGGGCAGCTCCCATTTGGTGCAAGGGGTGCAGGTGGGAATGTGGGGGAGTGTGCAGGAGCTCCCGTTTGGTGCTCAGGGTGGAGCTGGGGATATGGGGCGGTGCAAGAGTCAGGATGTGGGGGATGCATGGGGTGTGAGGGGCTTGGGTATGTGAGAAGCATGCAGGAGTCAGGGCAGGGGGCATGCAGGTGTCAGGACATGGGGGGCCTGGGTACGTGTGGGGGTGCCATAGTGAGGGCTGGGTTTTTTGGGGGGGTGAAGGAGTCAAGCAGAAGGCTGGGTGTGTGGGGGTGGTGAGGGCAGAGGATTGGGGCTGTGGGGGTGCTCACGGCAGCGGACTGGAGGGTATATGCCCCGCTTCCACCCCCTTCCCTTGCTTCTTCTCTGCCACTAATCAGCTGATCGGCTGGGAGAGATGGAGGGAGGGAAAGGAGAAGGAGGGGCAGGAACTCAGCCTGCCACGGGAAGAAGCAGGGGAGACAGCAGGACCAAGCTTCTCTCCCCTGCCTCTTGCCCCCCTGTCCCCATGGGAGGGAGCAGGGCGGGGCAGCGCGGACGAGGCAGAGAAGAGCAGGCTGGGCAGGATTTTTAATAGCACGCTGCCCCGGGACCCCAGCAAGCAACAGCGTGCCACTAAAAATCGGCTCGTGTGCTGTCTTTGGCACACGTGCCCTAGGTTGCTGACCCCGGTGTATAGTAAACTTCCTGACCATCTGCCAAAATACATGCTTCATGGCTGTTACAATATTTATGGGCCACTTTCATTAAAGATTTTCATGTTTAAATGTGCATGTCTATTCCAAAGTTGCTGTTTCCACCATGTGCATGCAAGTAATTATTATTTAGTATTTATATTGCAGTATCATCTTCTGGCCCCAGTCAGGGACCAGGGCTCTGTTCTTATAGACACTGAACACATATAACAAGAAACCTCGGCCCCAAAGAACTGGCTATCTTGGCCTTGATCCTGCAGTGGTGCTCTGCATGGTCAAAGGGGTCTGACCCCACAAATCTCGTTGCAGGATTGTGACTATAGTAATCCTAAATCCCATTTCCACTAGTGGGTTGTCTGTACAGTGGGGTAATATGCCCTTTGGAGGGTGGGGGGTGATTTCTAAAGCTCATTAATGAGTTGCACATTAATTGGTCTGTGATGACTCTACGAGTGTGCATTAAAGGTTCCCCAGCCTTCTTTCAGAAGCATGTTAGGGTACCTTCAGTGTGCACCCGCAGCATCCACACTGACTAATTAATGTGCAATACATTAGTGCGCTTTAGAATTCACATCTCACAGTGAACATTGCTGCCCTATTTTTCTCTTGGATGGGGTTGAGCAACGCTTATGTAATGAAGAGACTCAGCTTTTGGCCTCAAAGAGCTGTTTGTCTTTTCTTAATGAAAACCCTTGGGGGTGGGGGCCCTCTCAAAGGAAAAGCACAAATCAACATCCCGGGGCATAATGGCACCTGAGGTCATCCCTTAAACACTACCTTTCTCTCCTACTTTTCAGTGGATAAAGCCTGATTTCAAGAACCGCTGAGCACACAGAGATGTTCCCATTGACTTTTAGTGGAGTTGGGGGTGCTCAGCACTTCTAAAAATCAAGCCCATCATGTCTTTCCTGTGGCTATGGGACTAACCAAGGAAGCTGTGACGGAGAAATCCTGATCACCTTCTGATGATTACAAAGTGTACTCTGGTTATGTGAAGGTAGATCGAGGTAGGGTAAACAGATACCAAGTATGAAAAACTGGGACAGGGATAGAGGGTAATAGAAGCCCATATTAAAAAAAAGCCCCAAATATCGGGACTGTCCCTATAAAATCAGGACATCTGCTCACTCTAGATCAAGGTTTCCTTATACTACAGACCAGAGGTGGGCAAACTACAGCACTGGGGCCACATCCGGCCCTTCAGACATTTTAATCCAGCCCAAGGGCTCCCACTGGGGAGCAGGGTCCTTGGGTTTTCCTGCTCTGGCGCTCCAGCCAGGGAGTGGGGTCAGGGCTTGCTCTGCTCCACGCGTGCTGTGGCTCCGCATGGCTCCCAGAAGCAGCAGCATGTCCCTCCTCTGGCTCCTATGTGTAGGGGCAACCAGGGGGCTAAACACACTGCCCCTCCCCAGCACTGCCACCGCAGCTCCCATTGGCCAGGAACTGCAGCCAATGGGAGCCACAGGGGCGGTGCTTGCAGACAGGGCAGCAGGCAGCGCTGCCTGGCTGCACCCCTGGTAGGAGCCAGAGGGGAGACAGGACACTGCTTCCGGGAGCTGCGTCAGGTAAGTACCACCTGGAGCCTTTACCCATGACCCCCTCTCGTGCCCAGCCCTGATCGCCCTCCCATCCTCCAAACACCTCAGTCCCAGACTAGAGCACCCTCCTGCACCCCCAACCCTTCATCCCACCCCCACAGCTTGCACTCCCAGATGGAGCTGCATCCTAACCCCCAATTTTGTGAGCATTCATGACTTGCCATACAATTTCTATACTTAGATGTGGCCCTCGGGCCAAAACGTTTGCCCACCCCTGCTACTGACTCCGGCAGGATGATTTCTCATACGTATACTTTACAGCAGATCATTAATCCCTCTGACTACTGCAGCATTATTGTGACAGGAGCCAGGTCTAGTCTAGCCCTCTGCTAGTGGGACAGTTGTTGAGATGTAGCAGTGAATGGATGGAATATTACACAAGACAGACTCAGTAAACCACAGCTGGGAAATAAAGTGACAAGTCTAATCACTTTTTCCAAATACTTTCATCTTCCTTCATAGATACAATCTGCTCAGAAAAACAGTGTGAAAAGATAAACAGAGAATTCAAGCATAGTTATTGTTTTATCATCCAACTACTGAAATTGTTCAAAAAGCCACCTGGATTTAAAAACAAAAGGCCTGATAAACATCAGCCTACAAAAGAATATGGAGGCAGCTTATCAGTGTATTGATAGGTACCACCAAATATTTGGAAAAGGTATTTGGAAATTTAGTCAAGAATCCCTTGAAATTCTCTCATTGTGCCACTTAGCTATAAAGCTGGTGGCCCTAGTAAGTTAAAGATAATTTTGTACAACTGCAGCATATCTTCACTAGAAAGGTGACTCCTGTAGGAAGCTGGCCACTTTGGAAAGAAATAATGTGCACACTGCAAAGTTACTGTCAAGAAATAGTCCAAGCTTAGCTCTATGCAAATTGAACATTATAACTTATGATTCTGGTTTTCTTCCAAAATTAGCATTTAAGATTTTTTGGGGGTGGGGGGTGGAGAAGTATATCTCTAAGGGTCAGTGGCAGTACAGGAGTCCATCCATGTTTTGACTAATCCCTCTAGTAGGAAGGATGCAGGGTAAGAGCGGAGATACATGATGAGATGAATGCACAGATTCTGCAGTTTATTATTAAGTGGGTCAGAAAGACACTGACAAAAGTGGATTCAACAGTACAACAAACAGATGGTAGTACATATGTAGAACCCCCTCTTTGCACACACAGTTTCATACATATGAGTGAGGAAAACAAGAGACTAAGATCCATGCAACCAAGCTATGGAGTCCCAATGAGTCAATATGCTTACTAGAAAAGAGTAGAATGAGCAGAAATGTGGTTCGTTTGCACATTAGAAAACGGGATGTTCATTGAAACAGAAACCATAATCCTATGGCTGGTGAGCAGTGCTATAAGCGATGAGTTCACCAGAATGCTGAAGAGGTATGATCTATGATCAAAGCCACAAGCACAACAGAGATTTGTGTCTGTACGGCACCAGTGACCTGTATGATCAGTTATAATAGGTGAACCACACAACAGCAGACTAGTGAAACTGTGCAAGGTACAAGGAGACTAACAAAGAGTGTGATTTAGTGCCACGTGGAACTAATGAAAAGGCTCCTTATGGACTTCAATGGGCTTTGAATGAGTCCCAAAGCAACACACAGTGGGCATGCATCCTGGATACATGAATAAAGGTAAATTCTGGTAAACCTGGCATATTCATTTTGATAGTGGTATAATCACCAAAAACTCATATTCCCTAAAAAGCTGTTTCACGTCAGAAAGTTTTATATGTTGTTTACTGATTTTGTCTGAAGACGTTTTAAGTAAAATAGTTTTAAAATATTAGATCATCCAACTTCAAAGTCTTTTACTTATCATTCTTAGTTCTGCCAGCACAGGCCTTTGCTGCAGGATTGGGACCTATATCATACTTTTATTCTAGAAGTCTGAAAATGTAAATTAGACCTAGGGAACAGACAGCCATTTTTGTTGCATTCTATATCATATCCAGATGTGCAGTCTTCTCAATGAACAATAATTATGTGCCTGAAGCAAGCAATTCGTACATTAAAATCCTAGGATTTTAAGAAGATTATTCATACATCAGTGTCTATTGTTTACAAAAAAAATGTTAAATGGTTAATGTACAAGAAGGGTTACAAAATGAAAGTTAGTGTTGCATTTAGACTGTAATGCTTTTGTTTTGCTGTCTGTTTTAAAGCAGCTTCAGAAACAGAGAAACAGAATTGCTATTTGTAGTTACCACAGTCAAGATGAAAGAACCAATTTTGTTTCCAATCCTATTATTGTTATATGTGCTCATTCCTTTTGCAAAACATATTATGAATAAAACTGTAAAAAGAGATATTGTTGGCAAAGGTAGTTTTCGCTGCCATTCTAATAAACGGTTAAATGATGGATACACCAAAATATATCTATTAACTTAAATAAAGAGAAGAGCACCTACAAAGATTTACACTTATTTAACAAATCAGTTAAGACTTTTAGCATTGTGAAAATAGGAATGCCTTTGAATTTTTCCACTGATAAAAACAAAACCATCCCAAAACTGTAATTAAAAAATTGCAGATAAACTTATGTCCATGCCTTTTATTAAATCTCCGGGATGTAGAAGATAGTTCAGAAGTGATTGATTTAAATAAAAAATGGTAGAAAGCTTGCCAAGACAGTAGAATACACCATCACAGACAAGTTGATGGAAATCAGATGGTGGCTTCTGTCTCTATAGAATGTCAAGCATACATTTTTCCACGCTTCACTGTACAACTGTTAGCAGCTGCATCATCTTCTTGCTGAGTAACTGTTCCACAACTGTGTTTATTTTCTGTATGATGCACAATGTGAAGGGGCTGTATACATGAATGGTATGATACAAATAAACTGCTGCATGTCATGTTGGATAAGTTTTGACACCTGTCTCTGTACTGACTATTTTAAAGATTAGTATTTTCTATCCCTACCATCTCTACCAACCATAGCCAGCTGTCTTGGTTACTCTGGACCAAATTCATCACAAGATGAGAGGCAACTTATGTCTGCTTCAGCCCTGGGGGCTGACCTACCTCTTGCTATTGCTGTGGTGTCCCCGAAGGGCTATTGCAGTGTGTAGTGTTGTTGAACCACAGGACCGCCCTGACTACTCCCCCGCCCTCCACAATAAAATCTAGAATGCCCCATATAGGAGCATTCCCAGGAGGGCCAGAAGGCCCCTGTGCACTGATTAAGACAGTGCAATAGAACTACAGAACATGGATGAATTCTCCTGCATTAATCCATCAGTTTATACAGGTCTGAGAGAGAGAGAGAAAGAGAGTGAGAGAGAGAGAGAGAGAGAGAGAGAGAGAGAGAGCGAGCGCGAGGGGGCTGGTCTTCACTGCGGGGGTGGGAATTGACTGAAGAGACACAACTTCAGCTACGTGAATAACGTAGCTGAAGTCAGCGTATCTTCAGCTGACTTACCTGCTGTCCTTATGGTAGTGGCAGTCGGCAGCACACTCTCCCGTCGACTTCAGCTTGCGCCTTGCGGCAAGCTGGAGTTACAGAGTTGATAGGGGTGCCGCGGGCGATCGATTTCTCGTGTCTTAACGAGATGCGAGAAATTGATCGCCAAAAGATCAATCGCTACCCGCCAATCCAGCAGGTAGTGAAGACGTACCCAAAGAAAGAATGAATGCATTAAAAAAATTTTAAAGCCTTAAAAATGATAAAAATGGCTTTTGTACACCTACAACCCCAACACACTCCAATTCCAGATTTTCCCCAGAAACATATATCTGGTACTGCCCAGCCCTTTCCTGGACAGTACAAATACACTAAGTTCGTTATTCCTTTAACAGAATAATACCCACACAACTTGTCACCCCAGATGGAGTAACCCAGGCACTTCAGTTTGAACACACTGGATTGGATAAAACGATAAAACAAGTTTATTAAATATAAATAGATTTAAGTAGTCAATTAATTGCAGTTAACTTGTGCGATTAACTCAAAAAATGTATCGCAATTAATCACACTGTTAAACAATAGAATACCAATTGAAACTTCAGCCAATCACTCAGACAAACAAGTTTGGTTACAATTTTCAGGAGATAATGCTGCCCGCTTCTTGTTTCAATGTCACCTGAAGTGAGAACAGGCGTTCACATGGCACTGTTGTAGCAGGTGTCAAAAGGTATTTACATGCCAGATGCACTAAAAATTCATATCCCTTCATGCTTGAACCACCATTCCAGAGGACATGCAATCATGCTGATGGTGGGTTCTGCTTGATAACAATCCAAAGCAGTGCGGACTGACGCATGTTCATTTTCATCATCTGAGTCAGATGCCATCAGCAGAAGGCTGATTTTCTTTTTTGGTGGTTTGGATTTCCGCATCTGAGTGCTTCTCTTTTAAGACTTCTGAAAGCGTGCTCCACAGCTTGTCCCTCTCAGATTCTGGACAACACTTCAGACTCAAACCTTGGGTAGAGTGCTATAGCTATTTTTAGAAATTTCACATTGGTACCCTCTTTGCATTTTGTCAAATCTGCAGTGAAAGTGTTTTAAAATGAACACGTGCTGGGTCACATCCAAGACTGCTATTACATGAAATCTGTGGGTAAAACGGAAAAGGAGACATACAATTCTCTCACAACAAATTCAGTCACAAATTTAATTAACATATTTTTTTAACGAGCCTCATCAACATGGAAGCATGACCTCTGGAATGACGGCCGAAGCATGAAGGTATATGAATGATTAGCATATCTGGCACAATTACCTTGCAATGCCAGCTACAGAAGTGCCATGCAAACACCTGTTCTCACTTCCAGGTGACATTGTAAATAAGAAGTAGGCAGCATTATCTCCCATAAATGTAAACAAACTTGTTTGTTTTAGCAATTAGCTGAACAAGGAATAGGATTGAGTGGATTTGTAGGCTCTAAAGGTTTACATTTTATTTTGTTTTTGAGTGCAGTTGTGTAAGAAAAAAAACCCTACATTTGTAAGTTACTTTCACAACTGAAACACTGCATTATAGTATTTGCATGAGGTGAACTGAAAAATACTATTTCTTTTGTTAATCATTTTTACAGTGCAAATATTTGTAGTAATAATAATAATATAAAGTGAGCACTGTCCACTTGGTATTCTGTGTTGTAATAGAAATTAATGTTTGAAAATGTAAAAAAAATCCAACCATATTTAATCAATTTCAATTGCTATTCCGTTGTTTATCATTATGATTAATCGCAATGAATTTTTTCATTCCAGTGAATTTTTTTGAGTTAATTGTATGAGTTAGCTGTGATTAATCGACAGCCCTGATTATTTTCTTTTATTTTACAGGTATTACAAAGCATCCATTAAAGTGTTAGACAATCTAGTTCTTTTTTAATAGAATGACTAACTCAGTTGCTGCAGGTCTTCTCAGGGCTAAAGAAACAAAAACTCCTCCTCAGATAGCCAGAATGCTTTTGCTCATATTAATGTGAAATCTGATGCTTGCTAAATATACTGGCTCTTAAAATGACAGAAAAATCTCTACCTATATGATAATGTACAGATAACCACTAACTCAGTAAAGCGAAACCCAGAATCTTGAAATTTTGTACTTTTCTACAGTTCAGAAAACAAATAGGCTATCAGTGTTTAGTTCCTTCAATTTCAGATTACTGTACTTGAAATCTACCGCATGCTGTTCGGAGGAAGTAACTGCCTTACAAGGGTCTGTTCAACTTTACTCAATACAAAATACAAGAAAAGGTGCGCGGACACTCATTTTCAGAACTACATTACTTAATTATCTACTGCTGTCTTCGACTTCTATGTTGTATCATTTTATATATTGTATTAACTAAGACAGTTGAAGTGCTTTACACATGTATAAATATATTTTATTGGACCTTTAATTCTGTTAGTGAAAGAGACAGGCTTTTGAGCCTTTAATATCCTGAGACCAACACAGTTACAACAACATTGCAAACATATATAACAGACAGAGAGATCCACCATGATCTTACGCAGGGAAATCTTCTAGAGGATTTTAGATTGTATTAATTTATTTTGGGTGGGGGAGATAAAGCAATTCTACAGCCCAAAGCCACAAAAAAGCTGTGGCTGCTGTCAAAATGGAATACCAGTGTGAAATCTGCAAATGATTTGATGTTCTAGCCCTTGAAGATGAAAGGGTTGAACACAAACAAACAATTTGTAGAACTGTTTCCAGTCTTCTGTTATAGCTGTCACCAACAAAGTGGTGGGGAAAAGGCATCTCAGACCCAAACATCAATGGATCGGTCAACAGACCCTGGATATCATAGAAATATTATGCATGACTTGCTTAAACAGGACCAACTAAGAATACTAACTCCTCAATATCTTGCATAACACAGCTTTAAAACAGGACAATAAGACGTTTTGGGCATAGGCGGCTCAATTGATAAAAGCTGCATCTGCTTATAAAGAACTGCACAACTTAAAAGCCAGTCTATGAAACAATCTTTTGCTTGTCAAAGATGGACGTGGTAACATACTGAACCCCAAGGCAGAATGTCTGAGTAGATGGAAAGAAAACTTTCATGAGCTTCTTAACCACCACATCAGAGCTGCAAATCTGCAGCTGCAGGAGCAGCCGAGAGTTCAGTGATTGTCTTTCCATGTAACACAGAGGATGTCCCTGTCAAGGAGGTTCAAAGTGCAGCCTGTAAGTTCAAGAATGGACATGCTGCCAGTATTTGTCTTACAGCTGCTAAGCTGATCAAGCGTGACAGGGATTCCATATTGGAGCGGCTAACTCATATTAGCAACAAGGTACGGATTCATGAGAAACTACCTGTAATAGGGGCCCAGCTCCCCCTCCATTCAGTTTGCTGCAGAAATGTCAGACTCAACCAGAGGTGGCCTTAGTGATACTTTATTTCTGTTTCTCTTCACCAATATCACCACTATCCCCCAAGCTCCTGTCTATTTACATCTTTGCTGAGCTTTAGGCCCTCTGAGCAGGACCTGAGGGGAACAGAGACCTCCCAACTTTCTTTGAGGCCTCTGTATGGCTAGACTCAGCTAGCTCTGGTCCTCCCTTGCTCTCCACTGCACTTTCTTCCTGTGCCTCTCTTATCAGCCCTGGGATGATTGTGCTAATTCTTACCCACTATAGCCCACCAGCCTAATTAGATCATTAACCCCAATCAGTTTCTCCTGGATCAGAGTGCAAGCTCATCTGCTCACTCCCTGCACTGTGTCACATGACCTGACAACTGGTGCTGGGTGATTATTCTCCCACTTTGGAAAGGGAAAGGCGACTCTCTGATGTGTTCCCATAACCTCAGCATAACTTTACTTTCCATTCCAAGCAAACTGTTCACACTGGTTCTTCTTGAATGTGCTATGCCTGCCAAAAAGCAACCTACATCGTCTACAGCAAACCAGGTTTATGCATGGATGACTAGCCACAATGCAGATTTTTTCAATAATTTGTGTAAAAGGCCAAGAGTTTTGTCCCAGGAAGGATGAGTGTCCATCATCTTTATTGATTAAAAAAGCTGCCTTTCCCTCTGTCGATTATCGCTTCCTGCCTGACAAACTCATTAATCTTTTTGAGAAAAATACTGCAATAGTGAGAGCTGTGTCTGTTCAGGTACTAGGATGTCCACAAAGTTTGAGTACAATAGAAGTGTCTGTCAATGGCATATGCTGCCCCTGACCAAACAATGGAAGCCATCACCAGCGGCATACCATAAGCTCTGAGGCCTTTTGCTGCAACCATATTAGGAGAGCAGCCGTCATGAGCCAAGCAGCAGAAAGATGCATCCTCACATTCCATCTAAATTACATTAGAATAATACAATATCAGTCTGTTAAGAAGGAGATCCTGTCCTAATAGTACCTAATCATCACCAGATAAAGAAAAAGACCTTAAGATGCTTAAAGAAAACTATGTTCACCAGCACTCTGTCTAGCAAGGAGTCACTTATCAACAGTTCATAGACTATCAGGGTGGGAAGGTACCTCAACAGGTCATCTAGTCCAACCCCCTGCTCAAAGCAGGACCAAACCCCAGTTAAATCATCCAACACATTTTTGCCCCAGATCCCTAAATGGCCCCCTCAAGGACTGAGCTCACAACCCTTGGTATAGCAGGCCAATGCTCAAACCACTGAGCTATCCCTCCCCCTGATTTGTGGGTATAAAATCGCTACCTTGTTATTGCTTTGCTTTTACAGAATCATAGGATTGGAAGGGACCTCAAGAGGTCATCTAATCCAGTCCCCTGCATTCACGACAGGGCTAAGAATTATCTAAACTAGGGGCTCTCAAACTGGCAGTCAGGACCCCTCAGGGGGTCGTAAGGTTATTATATGGGGGGTCGTGAGATGTCAGCCTCCACCCGAACAGCACTTCACCTCCAGAATTTATAACAGTGTTAAATATAAAAAAATGTTTTTAATTTATAAGAGGTGGGTGCACTCAGAGACTTGCTGTATGAAGGGGTCACCAGTACAAAAGTTTGCCAACCACTGATCTGGACTATCTCAGACAGGTGTTTTTCTAACCTGCTCTTAAAAGTCTCCACAACCTCCCTAGGCAATTTATTCCAGTGCTTAACCACCCTGCCAGTTAGAAAGTTTTCTCTAATGTCCAACCTAATCCTCCCTTGCTGCAGTTTAAGCCCACTGCTTCTTGTCCTATCCTGAGAGGTTAAGAACAACAATTTTCCTCCCTCCTCCCTCTAATCACCTTTTATGTACTTGAAAAACAGTTATGTCCCTCCTGAGTCTTCTCTTTTCCAGACTAAACAAACTCAATTTTTTCAATCATCCCTCATATGTCATGTTATCTAGACCTTTAATCATTTTTGTTGCACAAGACACAAAGAACTTAGTGTGGCCACTTTCTACAAATAATTTTTCACTTTCAGACAGCTATTATAAGGGTTTAAAATAAATGATCAAACTCTGCCAATAGGTTACAACAGAGCTTAGCTAGCAAATATTATTATGAGGCCTGATAAGGCGTCAAAATTTTAATTTTTTTTTAAAAAGAAAAAATTGAGTTAAGCAGATAAATGAAGATATAAATAGGTTTAAAGTTTACTGCTTTAGTGTGTATTCAACAGTTTGTCCCCAACCGAACACCACAAAATATTGCAATAACCTTTGTTTGCTAGAAATGGAAAAGTCCTCAACTCACCTGAATGAACATAGCACCCTCTACTGCTGTCTTTAAGTCCGTACAGCCACTAATGAGAGACAATTGCTTCTGTGCACTCAGAGTTCCTTTCAGCATTCCTGACTTTTCCAGCTCCTTCATTTCTTTGCTAGTGAAAACACAGAATACGCATATAAATTTGTCATATCACATGCTCTTTTTACCAGTTGGCAACCACATCTAGCCATTCTTTGAAAACTGTATTTTTGTTATTTTGCAATGTCACTTTATGAGTTTGATAAGTTTAAGTGCATGATTAGCAGCTAATGCTTCCCGGTTGAAGAAGAGAAAAGAAATAAGGAGAGCACAGGTGAAATCACTGGGGAAGGAGGGGTGAAATGTGCATGACCCCTACACACAGCTTTTTATTACCCTACTTATGTCCTCCCCAATGTGGCTCTAGGATCATTCTCGGTTCCCTCAGTTTTTTTAAATAATAAAATAGTGTGATTCTGCACCATTGAAATCAGTGGGAGTTTTGCTATTCTCTTCAATGTAAAAAGGATCAGGCCCTTACTATGGTTGCACTGGTGGTAAGAGTGACGGTCAATAAATGGTCCATCCTGAAATGGGCCTGTGTTACCAAGCCAACTACACACAAAGTGTCTGTATTTTAGGACAGATCAATTTCTACAGAAAGAGGGAACATACTTTGATTGAATTAACGGACTGTAGAGGATCAAGCAGTATTTTATGAAAGTGGAGGTCTGTTTGATTTTAAACCTACTATTTCATGTGTGTATCACATGAAGTTAACTATGGTTTGTTTTAGAACTTATTACATGGTCATAGTCTGGAAAGAAGGAGTTTTCTATTTAACCTTTGCTTTCTTAGAAGGGAAAACAGCCACTGTTAGAGGAATCTCCTACTCTCTCATAACTTAGAAATACTTTGTATATTTTTAAATGCAATTTTGTTGGGCTTGTCCCTATGCTGTCCCTTATGTAACTTCTCCAAATCAACTCTCTGAATCACTACTAATTCTTCCTTCAAATCTCTTTTTTAAGATTAATCTCTATTATAATGGTTGTGATATACTGCAGATTAACACATCTAGGAAGAAGGAACAGAGGCCATACCTACTGCATTTGGGGGCTCTTGTCCTGTAAGGCAATGACACTGAAAAGGTTTTAAGGGTCATAGCGGACAAACAATTCAACATGAAATGCCAGTGTGATGATGTTGAAAGTAAGGTTAAGGCAATCCTTGGGTATATAAACAGGGGAGTAAGAGCAGGTAGATATACAGTATCTTTAATCTTTGTACAGTATTGATAAGACTATGTAGAGTTATGGTGCCCATATTTTTAAAAGAATATTGAAAATTTGAAGAGGGAGCAGGGAAAAGCCACAGAGGTGATTTGAGTGCTGGAGAATCATAGAATCTCAGATGTTTTTGTTGGAAGGGACCTCAGGAGGCCATCATCTAGTCCAACCCCCTGCTCAAAGCAGGACCAATCCCTATTTTTGCCCCATATCCCTAAATGGCCCCCTCAAGGATTGAACTCACAACCCTGGGTTTAGCAGGCCAATGTTCAAACCACTGACCCTCCCCCGAAATGGTTCAGTCATTAAGACCAGGATACAGTCCACCCAGCAGAGAAGATGTCGCAGGCAAATTGCTGGATAAAGTGTATGAAAGAAAAATTGAGCAGCGTGCAAAAGGTTTAGAGCGTAAAATTGTTAATTCAAGTCATGATGGGAGGAGCAATGTCCACCATGATCCTGTTGAATGTTCTTGTATGACAACAGACTGGAATCTCTTGTTGGTGTGCAAGGAAGAGAGATTTCCCATGGCCTTTCTTATTCCTTATATTAGTTTTAAATAGTTTGTAATGCACTGGCTTGTTTGTGTATAGTATTGTGCACCAATGACCTCTACTGGACAGAGTGTTAATTCCACTTACAAACTCATCTAGATTCATTGCTTTTAAAAGCCAGAAAGGACCATAATGATTATCTAGTCTGACTTTCTGAATAATACAGATCACAGAACTTTGCCCAGTAATGTATGCATCAAGTCCATAACTTTATCTATTGTAGATAACCCTTCATTCAATCTTGATTTAAAGATTTCAAGAGCTGGAAAATCCACTAGACATATAGGTAAATTATTCGAATGCTGAATTATCCTCTCTGTTAAAAATGCATCTTATGTCTAGTTTGAATTTGTCTAGCTTCAGCTTCCAAGCAATTGCTTCTTCTTATGTTTTTGTCTGCTAGATTAAAGAGCTCTCTAGCATCAGAAATCTCCTCCCCATGTAGGTACTTACAGGTAGTAATGAAGTCACCTTTGAACCCTATTCTTGGATAAACTAAATCAATTGAGCTTTTTAATCTCTGTAAGACAGGTTTGCCAGATCTACAATCATTCTGTAGCTCTCTTCTGAATAATTTCCATTTTTCCCACATCCTTTTTGAAAAGTGGTACAGTACAACCTCAGAGTTACAAACAACTCAGGAATGGAGGTTGTTCGAAACTCTTAAATGTTCATAACTCTAAACAAACACTATGATAGTTCTTTCAAAAGTTGACAACTAAACACTGACTTAATACAGCTTTGAAACTTTACTATGCAGAAAAAAATGCTGCTTTATTTGTTTAGGAGTTTATGTTTAAACACAGTTCTGTACTGTATTTGCTTTTTATTTTGTCTTGTATGCCCACACATAACCTTTAGTTAAATTTGTGTAATTTATTTGTAAACTTATTTCAATAAGCTAATGTCAGGCAGATTTAAACCAATGAAAGCTTCACCACTCACAAAACTGGATCAGTTTAACTAAAATCAATTTTTTTAAAAAAGCAATACGTTTAAACCTTTTGTTAGCATCCTCTGGATTTAGATCAGACCTAAATGTTTGGAAAATCCCTGTACTGAGTTGAGTGAATCCTGCCTTTTAGAAGCACAGAACTCTCTGCATGATATGTACTACATCCAAAGGAAAAGTCTTTAGAGACAAAAATTTTGCTACTAATCATTTTTTAAATACAGAAAAGAAGAGGTCACCACTGTGACGTCTGAATCAATTTTGGGTTGTAGCAATATAGTTTTTCCTATTTATATTACAGTGGCACCTAGAGGCCTCTATCAGGATCAAGGCCCCATTTTGCTAAACAATGTATATATACCGAGCAGAAGACAATCACGGGCCTAAACGGATTTCAATTTAAACAGACAAGAGAGACAAAGGGCTAGAGAGTAACAGAGGCATAAAGAGGTGAAGCAACTTGCTTAAAGTGACACAGCAGGTCAGTGGCAGAGCTGGGAACAGAACCTCAGTCTCCTGGGCCCCAGTCTCATGCCATATTTACTACATAATATTGCCTCCCCTCAATACGACCATCACCACTAATTATTAATAATTAGCTCATTACATCTTCAAAGTTCCATAGAAATATTAACTATTTAATCCTCACAACAACCCCCCATAGACCAGGTGATTACACATTATTTTCTCCATTTTACAGGTGTGAAAACTAAGAGAGTTAGTAACTTGCCAAAGGCATTAGGGGTGATATACTAATCCCATGCTTACACATTTTGCTTAGGCTAGTTGAAGCATAGGGCAAAAAGGATTACTGAAGCACCCTGAAGGTGAAGGTAGGGAACAAAATACCACCTGTTCAAACGAAGTGTGGTACAAAGCATTAAAAAATGTGATATAGGTTTTTTGTACTTTTCCACAAGCATTTAGTATTTTCAACTACTTTTTGGCATTGCAAAGTGCAATGTATTACCACATCAGGAATTCTGCTGTTGATTATTAATATTCACATTACCAATCTATGTCAGATGGAGTCCATTTTGAGGTACGTAACAACATATCCTATTAATTAATATCTGTTTTGGCTGGACTTTCTGTCTTGATTGGTTGTTTGTGCCAAGCCTCTCTCCCCGCTTTCCCTCACAGTCTTGTCACAACAGTTCAGTCCACACCTGCCCCTCTTGCTCTCTTCTCCCCACCATGTCCCACAAACATCCCTTCCCTTCAACGTTTCCTCTCTTTGCTTCTCTTTCCATTTAGCTTATCCCTTCCTAAATAAACTCAAACCCCAAAAAACTGTGGAACTAACAAAACTTTGCAGCCATCACATTGTACACTCTGCTTGTGTGTTATACCCCTTTTCCCGACCCTGCATCCATCTTGTCTATTTAGATTGTAAGCTCTACAAGGTAGTAGATGATCCCTGCCCTGTATTTGAATAGTGCCTTGCACAATGGGGCCACATTCTTGGTTGGTCCTTAGGCAATATCATAAAAAACAAAATAATAAAATACACTGTCAAGTTACTGGCTTTACTGATCATTCATTTTGCACCTTGCCTGATTTTTAGAAGCTTGAAAAACACTATTTCTAGCAATGCTGTCCCTTCCCATTTCTTCCCTCTGAAAGCTCTTAAAATAATTCCAGTTGTACAGCACACTTCTTGAGATTTGTTAGTTAGCTATTGCTTCTGATCAAGTGAGCAAGAGACGAAACAAAATATTACTGGTTTTGGAGACCCTTCTCCAGTGAAGGGGTTATATTATGTTAAAAGAGAAGGGAAACTCTGATAAAAGTTTCTATAACAGGAGCCCCAGCATGATGCTAGAGCTACCACCATACCCCTCATCAGAACACTCTGTGGATGGAACCCTCCACAGAATTTCCCAGGGTGAGCCACCAGTATCCTGCATGAAGAAAAGAGCAACAGAAGCAACGTTCAGCAGCATTAGGGGCAAGGCTAGACAAGCCCAAAGGCTTAAAGCACTTAGAGGAGAGGAAAGTGATCAGGAACAGTGTGGTGTTTTAGATGCTGCTTGTAATTATTAGAACTGGGAGTCTGTAGGACAGGAAACAGGAAGGAGGGGGGAGGAGTTGAGCCAAGTCTGAGTTAGAGCTACAGAGGGGTGCAGCAGCTTTGTAAGAGGTTTCACAATTGTTAAATAAAGTCTGTTAAAGTTTGTTAATACCTTGCCTGCTTGATACAACAAACAGTCAGCATGGATTCACCAAGGGCAAGTCACACCTGACTAACCTAATTGCCTTCTATGCTGAGATAACAGGTTCTGTGGATGAGGGGGAAGCAGTGGATGTGTTATTCCTTGACTTTAGCAAAGCTTTTGATATGGTCTCCCACAGTATTCTTGCCAGCACGTTAAAGTAGTATGGGCTGGGTGAATGGACTATAAAGTGGCTAGATGGTCAGGCTCAAGGGGTCTATGTCTTGCTGGCAGACAGTATCAAGCGGAGTGGCCCCAAGGTTTTGTTCAATATCTTCATTAATGATCTGGAGGACAATGTGGACTGCACCCTCTGCAAGTTTGCAGATGACACTAAACTGGAAGGAGTGGTTGATACGCTGGAGGGTAGGGATAGGATACAGAGGGACCTAGACAAATTAGAGAATTGGGCCAAAAGAAATCTGATGAGGTTCAACAAGGACAGGTGCAGAGTCCTGCACTTACAAAGGAAGAATCCCATGCACTGCTACAGACTAGGGACCGAGTGGCTAGGCAGCAGTTCTGCAGAAAAGGACCTAGGGGTCACAGTGGACGAGAATCTGGATATGAGTCAACAGTGTGCCCTTGTTGCCAAGAAGGCAAATGGCATTTTCAGCTGTGTAAGTAGGAGCATTGCCAGCAGATGGAGGGACATGATCATTCCCCTCTATTCAGCACTGGTGAGGCCTTATCCGGAATACTGTGTCCAGTTTTGCACCCCCCTCTACAAGAAGGATGTAGATAAATTGGAAAGAGTCCAGCAGAGGGCAAGAAAAATGACTAGGAGGCTGGAGCACATGACTTATTAGGAGAGGCTGAGGGAACTGGGATTGTTTAGTCTGCAGAAGAGAGGAATGAGGGGCTATTTGATAAATGCATGAGCAAAGAAACAACTTTCAGATAAACTTACTCAAGATCACTTCAAAAAGTGACAAACTTCTCAGAAATATCTCTTTTTATTTGGTGAATATGAGGGAGAAATGGGGGGACAAAAAAGAACTTTTATAAGCTAGATATGCTATTTGTTTCTGCTTATTTTGCCAATAACTTCCATTGATATAGTTCGGAGATGAAAGATTACTGTCCCATGTTTTACCATTCAAGATTCCATAAGAGTCTGTTCTATTGAATTTAGGCTTTGGAATTCTTTTTAAAAAGTTAATTAATCGGATATACAGAGAATAGTGTTTTCTTTATATAGAATAATGTTACTCAGTCTTGCCTCTAAGTGTCAGCTGAAGTGCAATTTTGTAAGTGGCATTCTTAAAAATACATACAATA
This sequence comes from Dermatemys mawii, assembly GCA_007922305.1. Classification (NCBI taxonomy): domain Eukaryota; kingdom Metazoa; phylum Chordata; order Testudines; family Dermatemydidae; genus Dermatemys; species Dermatemys mawii. The sequence continues at coordinate 5,532,270 of ML677348.1, forward strand.
ACATATGGGTAAAAGCCGGCCACACAGATACAATCAAAATACAATGCATTAGTTTACGCAAGAAGAAAAACTGACCACAAAACTAACACAAGTTCATTTTTTCCCAGAATTCACTTTTTCTTTTGCATTATTTTTCCTTACACGTTAAAATGTTGATGTGGAACAAAAATTGTTCCATAAAACATGAGTCTGTGACCTAACAGAAAATACTTGTCATCCTTTTCAGACATTTCTTATCTCAGTTACATAGTCAAGTAATGCACAGTGGGATGAAACACTTTTAATGTGTAAACACTTTATAGAACAGACTATGGCGCCACATTCATATAGTCTTTCTGGAATCTGACTTCCCATTACTGTATATAGCTTCCTTCTTGCTTTTTCATAAGCAAATGCTGAGTTCTGCGTTTAGTCTCAAAAATAGGGTACTACTTGGTTTTCTGACCCACTAATTTTCACTTTGAACATGGTGTCCCCAAAGAATACTATACTCATAAACCAAAGGGACTGCTCCTTGCAGGAAAGGAGTTTAATGAATGGAAAAAGGTTACAGTATACACTTGACATGGCAGGTTGCACCATTACTGAACAGAGAGCATGAGAATTTAGCAATTGTTGTGTTGTAGAATTCTTCATTAACTTGTCCATTCAACTGAGCGCTTCTAGCCTCTTCTAATATAGTGAATTCTTGTTAAGACTGCTACTAGTGTTAGTTCTAGCTGGGTGTATGTCACTTTTACAGCTTGACCTTCCCCTTTTCCTCCTATTTCCTCTGTGTTAGGGCTCTAACTGCTGTGTGCCTGATAACCATTAGATAGGCAGGAAGAAATCTGTCTCACTCAGTTATGCCTTATACATTCCTGTTTCCTTACCTTATGCTGGCATGCTGTATGTGTGCACCCTACTGATACACCTCCATATTTTCAATCTTGCCACAGTGGGCCCAAATTTCATTATTTCATTTATTTCCTAGCATATAACTATACTATTAGTCGTCATACCTGCCACAGGTCATGCTTTAAATTTTCAATACTGAAATTATGGAGGTAGTTTTATTGATATTCTCTTTCTACCTGGATCTCCTCTCCAGTCACAGAGCTCTGTATGACTGAAATAATTTAGTCTGTTTTGCGGATGTATGCATGGTAATTAATATCTATTGTGTAAGACTTGCATAAAACCTGAAACACTTGCTTCAAATATGGTCTGTAAACAATTACTCTGGGTTTTCCTTTTATAAACAAGGTTTACGTCCTAAAAAGTGATACCCAAGTTTTATTCCATTTCTCTGCCCAAGTAATTTGGGTTCTGCAGTCATTTATTATTTTTAAACACATTCTCTCTTGGTAAAAAGGGTGATTGCAAAAATTTTTTGGCACGCTCGAATTTCTTATGGTTTCAAACAGTTGCATACAACAAATTCAAGGTATGTGAACCATAAAACAGTGGATATTTGATACAAAAGCTAATTATAGTGGAACAAAATTCCTTTTTTTCAGTTTTAAAAGTGTGTAACAGGATAGATATGCTGACGTCTTCCCCAATCTTCTTTTAGAGGAGTTAAAAATAAGGAAAACTAACACCACCAAATTCACAAAGGAGTAGCTGTCAACTTCTTTTGTAGAGGACATAGTACATACATTCAAGAACAACATGTAAAATCATCATCTTACTCAGCTTCCACTGCAATTAAATATTTCAGCTCCTGTAGCAGAACCCAGCAACATGGCAATGATTCAGAGTGAATTACAGCAGTCTGCAGTAAAGTCACAGTATTAAAAGTTTTTATGCAAATGTCAATTTTAACTATCAATATAATTTTTATCATCAGCTAATGTAACTGTACAATCTGTTCTTACTCATATAAATACTGAGTTTCAGAAAATCATTCAGCAATCTACGTCTATTAAAATATGCTATGTCACTGAGTTTCACCAATTAATTATATTGCGTTAAAAAAGAATTAAGTCTCGACATGTATTGCTTTTTACTATAGAGTGGCTTGAGAGTTATGCATGAAGGAAGAGACTATGTGGAAAGATCCAACTAATCTATCTCCTTTTATGCTCTTTTTTTCTGTGCTCAAAGTGCTTTGTTGAAATCCTGACCCCACTAAAATCCAGGGGAGTTTTGCCACCATTTCACACATAACCTTTTCTTATAATATGTTTACACTCAAAACACTGCAGCTGCGCCACTGTAACACTTCAGTGTAGACACCTATTACAGCAACGAAGGGGTTCTCCCATCACTGCAGTTAATCCACCTCCCCAAGAGGCAGTAGCTAAGTTGCCAAGAATTCTTCTGTCGACCTAGAATTATCTACACTGTCTACAGCTACATCTATGAGTCTATTTCTTGGTGGAGGGGGCGAATTTTTCACACCTTGAGAGATGTAGCTATACCTCTGGAAGCTTTCAGTATAGCCCAGCCTTCATTTTCCTGTAGATACTCTAATTCCTTCACAGCCACCACTAAATTCTCTAATTCAGAAAGGCATGACCTGTAATATTATGGTATAAAAGGTATTTATATTGGATTATGGGGTCACCAGAACATACAAAGTTATTTCATGTCACAGCAAACATCACAAAGCAACAACAAAATGTCATGCCTACAGTAGTAAGTGGAGGACTCATCTCCCACCATATTCCTGAATCTCCTAGTTTAAAGCTAGACAATGCATTTTAGCATAGCCGAATAAAACAGTGGGTAGCTAGACTGCACTACAAAGAACCACAGAAGACGTTGTGCCTTTCTGCCCACCTTAGCTCACTGGGGTGTAATCTGCAACAACCCTTTTTGGTGCATATTTCTCTCTGCACACAGTCAGCTGGCTCTGACTCCCCATGTTCCACACACCAGAACCCTGGCTCAGCCTATATACATCATCTCTCCCACTTGCTTCCTTGGAATGTAATATCTGTCTCTCAACCTCTGTGCTCCCCACAGGACTTGGAGGTAAGATCCACATAGCTCTAACTTGGCAGACAAATTGGAGACGGAGGGAGAAAAACCTTACTTCCCGCCCCCCCCCACCCCCCGCGTGATCACATAAGGGCTAGATTGTTACTAACCCAAAGGTGGCTCATGGTTCTTTATAACATTTCCCCATTTTAATTAACAATAACTGAGTCATCAGTAAAACTTGCTACCTCACTAGTCACCCTTTCTGCCAGGTTGTTAATAGATATACAACACTGACCCCAGTAGTGGTCATCGAGGAACACAACCATTCATATCCTTCCATGTTGGAAATTATTTAGACTCTGCTTCCTTTTCATTCAAAAGCCTCTATGTGCATATATTTTCAGTTTACACATGTAGAGTGGTACAAATTCTCTCTTGTACTCATTCCTGAATTATGAAAGTCACGAAGTTTAGAATTGGTGGGTGACTAAACCCTAAGATCCTGTAGGCTGAAGTTTTCAAAAATAGGAGACTAAGCTCCATATCCATCTTTAGGCACCTATGGGTAGTAATTTTTAAAGCCCCTAAATGACTTAAGAACACAATCCCATTGAATTCAATAGTATTTGTGTTCCTAAGTCACATGGGCACTTTTGAAAATTGCCACCCGACAAGCTAACATTAGGCTCCTTTTTTAAGGAAAGGGATTGTGGTCAGAATATTTTCATAATTGTAAATGCTAGACCTGACTAGAGATTTATGTTGCTGTGCCAGTTTATCTCAGTCATAGAAATCAGGTGACCTACCTAATGTATTCCAGAGCATTTGTTATCTGCTGTTGCACGACATCATAAAGTTTCACTCTGAAGCCTCCACCAGCAAACACCATAGCCCAGCTGCGACCAATGAGTCCGCTAAAGAGGAAATAAATAAAATTGTTTATGCATGTAACTACATAGTTCACTTCTTCACCATCAAAAGAATTGTTGATTTAAATGAGTATTGACTTTTTCTATCTGGGAAAAATGTGCACTGAATGCAGTAGACTACAATATGGCTTCTATTTGTCTGAACACCAATATAATAATTTATATGAGTAATCAACTGCTGCTGCACAGCCACCAAAAGATTCCGGGGAGAGGTGAGGTGACGAACTAGAGAAGAGGAAGGAATAGTGAAAGGTTGGAAGAGGGAAGGACAAAGAGGGGGGCACAAATAATTGGTGGTTTTGTTTTTTATTTAAACTGTTAAAATATGATCTCAATGACGTGACAAGTCACTGAAAACATAGTACTCTGTTCTGAGCTATACCTCCAGGACAGTGCAGTTCAGGAGATACAGCAGGGGATGAGAAGAGGGGAAAGATGATTTTAAGGCACATTTGCGTCCTCTGAATTCTGGACACACCCCTAATCTTGAGTTAGAGCAGCCTAATAAGTCCCATGCTGAGGTGTGCCACTATGCGGGAGAGTTGAGTCAACAGCTTTTGAAAAGGTCATGTCACAGCTTGCAACATGCATGGTACAAACAAGTGAAGAAGAGCACAATGATAGTTCATATTTCTATAGCATCTATTCTCCCAGGATCTCAAAGCGATTCACAAACATGAATAAATTAAGCTTCACAATACCCATTATCCTCAAAGAGGGACACTAAAGTACAGAGTGGTTAAATGACTTGACTATCCTCACACAGGAAATCTGTAACAAAGCCAAGAATAGAAACCAGATCTCCTTACTTCCATTCATGTGTTTTTTAACTATTACACCAGGCTTCCTCTTGTTGCTAACAGAGGAACTGCTCTTGCATTTTCCTTTGAACTGCATGAGTGCCACAGACTTGGAAAGTTTCATTCTACAACGCCATGTGACCAGCCGTGAACGAGAACATGAGTAATGAAAGACAGAACCAGCAATAGGCCAGGGGGCAAAGGAAAGGCAGAAGAGAAAAGAAAACCGGAAAAGTCTTGCTCCAGCCTTCAGTTAAAAACAAAACAGGAAGCTTTGAAAGGAGATGGAAGAAATAATGGAAATAACTGGAACAAAAACAGAATTTAACTTCACATTAAATATTGCTGAGCTGGCACAAAGCTGTTCTCTCCTCTTTCTCTGAAAAAAGAAACAGGATCCATAAAAAAAAATAAAAATAAACCCAAGCCTCCTCAACTTCTAAGCAGTTTAATGAACCTATGCAGATATGGGATTAAAACTTATTAGCCACTGTGGCATCTTTATATCATGGTTATCACTGAAATACTTGACAAGCACTTCTTAAGCTAATATATGTTGTTTATTATTTTGCATCATCAATATTAAGGAGAAATCCATATATTGTGGTGTCTTAATCCCAAGAAAAGAGTCAAGTTTTGGCATGCTTTTTAAAATCTCCCTTCCATACTTTGACTAACACACTCAGAGAGCACAGAACTTGTAAGATGTAAAAAAAACAACCACGAGTGTAAGAGGGACCCAGGCCTTAGTTTCAGATAGCTATAAGGTAACCACCTCTCACAACATTCCCACACTTTGTCTTGGTTAGCCTATCTCATATGGTGGTGCTACACATCATGTACAGATAGGACAAGCTTTCTGACCCTCAGCATACCAATGGCAAATGACGGGTAACTACGTGTGACCACTAGCTATTAGTCTGGTCACTGTCATGTGACAGCATAAAGACACGTGCCTGAAAATATAACCCACACCTCAAACAGTCTCTCAAGGCAGGCAGCAGAGTATTTTAGCCAGTCACTAGCAGGTGTGCATTTCCAGTGGTTATTCAGAGCCATTGATAAATCTGAAGAAATTGGAAAAAGCTACTTTTTAAATTAAAAAAGCTGATCAGTTTTATCTCAAAAACAAATCGAAATGAGACTTGTGTTAATGCCTCAGTCCCAAAATGCTACTTCTTCATGTCTTGCTTCAAATAAGTATCATTGTGATACTGTATCTTGTGACCTTTACATAAACCTGAACACAACTTTATTCACCTACACATAATGCCAACAAATACATGGAGGGTTGTGTTTCACAATAAATAAATATGGAGAACATGAGCACATGCTCACCGAGCTATAAAAAAGTCATAACAAGAGACTCCACACTGGACTGCAGCACAAAGTTTTCAGAAGGATCCAAATGTATCAGCAAAAGAATGACACGTGACTGTTTAGTAAACCAACTGCATTAAGGCAAAAGTTTTCACAACTGGAGAATACTTTTAAAGTTGATGCCTTTTGTACTAATGCTGATTAATTTTCACTCCTGCACAATTTAGATGGATGATTCCCAGTTAACACCATGCTGTGGTATCTGGCTGCTGTTACAGCAGCAAAAACTAAGGCAACATTTTGTGCCTGCACCTATTGGCAGCACATAGACATCATCAGGAATCAATACAACAGCCCAAAGTCCAGGGTTGGGGTTTCACTGGCAGCAGGTTGAGTGAAATGCCCCAACCCTTCGCACTCCCCTCTGGCATTTGTCACCAGAGCCCATGGTAGCTCTCAGCACAGCTGGTACCTGCAGCTCCCTAGACCCTACCTCCCAACAAGAGAGACCGCTGGAGCTCACCTGCCAATCACTACAACGTGTCCCGCCTGGGTAGGCTCCATGTCCTGCAGAGACCCCTGCCGCGGCAGGAGAGGCGCTAGAGCGGCAAGAACGGGACGCACCGCCAGAGCAGTAACCTCCTAGGGCAACCTCCTGCTTAGGGACGCTCTCGCCCCATCCCTCACAGGATGTCACAGCCTCGCTGATTGGCTCCCAGTACAAGCGATCCTATTGGTTCCCCGAAAGGCCCCATAGCAGCTGCTCCTATAGAGTCCCTGTGCCGAGATGGTTCGCTTACCCGACGGGGGAGGAAAAAAAGAGGGGCGGGCGGGCACGACAACCAACTCACCCGTCAACCTGCAATTACCAGGCGTTAGAAGAGTGATTCTCTTCCTGGCTCATTGTGAGAACGACTGGGGAGGGTGGAATTTGGAGGCAGAGGGTCTCCAGCAAGGTTATCTTTGGGGAGCCCCATTTCCCAGTCCACACCACAAGCCCCCAAACACCCCCATACAAAGTCCTTTAGTCTCAACTCCTTCCCCAATGCAAACCTCCCCCAGTACAGTTCATTCCCATCTCTCCTCTCTTCTCCCAAAACTTCTCCAAAGCTCCCAGGACAGGAATGCCCCCCACTCTTGCTTGCCTCGGCCTTCACATCAGCTCCCCCTAGTGGTGCTTCTTTCTCCCTACCCTTCCGTGGGCAATAAGAGGATGCACTGGAAACATTCCCTTACCCTTCCCACCAGGCAGTTCAGTCACTGCTGAGGCCCAGGGTACCAGCACCGCTGCACAGGCAGGAGATCAGCACTCCACTGCAGAGAGTGGATATGGATTCCTGCTATTGCCCATAAGCAAGAACCAAGGAACACGTTTCCTTGGTTGTTCTGCCCTGATTGGTGTGCCTGTCATTCAGGCAATGTCACACCTCTTTCCACTTCCTCTCTACCCCACCACTGTTTTACCTATAAAAATGACAAACTCCTGCCCTTTTGCCATGCCACCTATAATGTCTATGCAATACAGGCAGGACTGAAGTCTTTAAGGTTCTTTGAAAGAGCTACACACACTAAACTGCAGGGTACTCAGTGTATTTACCTCAGAAAGAGGAATTGCTGAGCTAATCCTTTTTGTTTAAATTTAAAGTCCCAAGAAATGAGATTGGCAGGTCTTTTCTGAACACAGTGTCCAGGCAGAAACAAGTACTGTAGTTTGTCACACCACGGTTGTCCTCATTTCCAAATGAATGATTTGTTTTAAGCCTAACCAGTGATGTGCCTTGATAGCAGTTCCATACTGAAATTGAGACCTTCAAAATTCATTCTGTGCATTTGAATGGCAGGAGAAGTTTATTGTTTTGAAATTTGTTTATAGTTTTGAAATAAGTTTATTGTTTAGAAATAAGTTTATTGTTTAGAAACTTATTTGAAATAAGTTTATTGTTTAGAACTAAGAACAAATAATGGAAATATTTTCTGTTGACCTGGTTTTGTAAAAACTTATTTCTTTAAAAAACTAAATGTTTGTGCCATATTTGACTTGGTAATATTCATTTAATGCCTTCAATTGGTTTACAATATCCTCTGTTCCTACTGTAGTGCTCTCTTCTATTATTGTGCACTAATCCCATGGATTCACTAATTGTATAAGCATTCTCTCTTGTAATCTTCCTCTGGATTTTCATGAAAAGAAAATATAAAAAGATTAATATTTTAAATTAATAGATTGTAAGGACAGGAGGGACCACTGTGATCACTGAGCATGGTCTTCTGAATAATACAGACCATAGGACTTACCTCAATTCATTTTTGTTTGAACTAGAGCCTCTTTTTTAGAAGAAAAAATCCAACCTTGATTTTAACAGTGCTTTGAGAAAAATGAAAAGACTAGAAAAGGAAAAGGGGAGGACATAGGAGATGAGATTTTCAAGGTCAAGATGACAGGAGAGAGAATGGAATAAGGAAAGAAGAGTTACCTTGTCTATCACAGCATAAATATTTGCAGGTCCCTTAATTTGAGTAGATGACTGGTAACTCTTCTCTTTCCTGTGATCCCTGTGGAAAGATCAGAAAACTTAAGCCTATTTAGCAGAGATGTGATGAAAGAGTCTGGGCTTAATTAGAAAAAGAAAGCAAAGTTTATCTTGACAGATGAGATGTCCAAGTGCAGCAAACATGCACTCCCCAAACTGGGTGTTTTTTTCTTCTCTCAGTACAGAAATTCTTTCTCCTTAGTTTAGAACAGAGATTTTCAAACTTCATTGCACCACAATCCCCCTCTGACAACAAAAATTACTACACACAACCCCAGAAGCGGGGACTGAAGCCTGAGCCTTCCTGAGCCCCACCACCCTTAGGGATGGGGTGGGGAGGCAGCAAGTCTAATGCCAGCCTTGCAGACTCCATTAAAATAGGGTCCTCACCCAAAGTTTGAAAACTGCTGGTTTAGAAGCAGTAGGAGCAGCCTTTCACAGTTTCATTGACGATGACCACTCCATTATGACACTCCATTATGGTTTTTGGTATGTGTTCTCTGTTGAACATGCACCACTTCTATACCATATAAGGGCAAAAAAACTGTGATTGGCTGAAGACAGTAGGCAGGGTCTTACTGTTGGGGGAGGAGCTAGGGCTCTATAAGAGCAGCTTGGAGGAAGCAAAGCAGGGCAGAGCAAAGTATTACTTTAAACAGGCTGAAATGGAAATATGCAGGAAAGTAAATGTTCGTTTTCTCCCAGGAAAGCAAGGAATCATGTATCTCTGAAATACAAAGTGCTTCTTGAGTTAAGAAAAAATGTACCAAACCCATTGGTGTGGAATGAAAACAGAGGCATAGTTAACATCTGTTAAATATTAAATGTATTACCTGGTCACTAAAGCAATCAGAAACAGTGTGTTTCAGTTGAAGCAAACTAAGGTATGTTGCTAGTTATAAGATTAAAAACGCAGACAAAACTTATCATGCTGAAGAATGAAAGTTAATTAAAATGCTTTTGTTTTAGTAACGTTTATCCAGCTTTTGCAAAGTTAAATGTAGCCGGTAATGTTCAATGCAAACTATGTGATTCTAATTTATTACCAATATTATATATAAAAATACTATGATCCTGTAAAAATCTGTCTACATGAGGCAAAAGAGCAAGTGTAGTAGGAAGGTAGATGTTTCACAGGACATGCTATACATGTGATTTAACAGAAAAACGTCTTAAAGATGGCTTTAATTATTAGGTAACATCTGCTTTATACACAAACTACAACACAAGCACTGTTCATAATCAAGATTTTTTTCACTATATATTTTAGACTCATTTAGTTATTTTCAAATTCCATATTGGATCAATTTACATATTTAGGTAAAGTGAAACTACACTGAATTGCTGTTTGAAATAGAATATTATACATATATATATACAGAAGCGACAAAGAGTCCTGTGGCACCTTAAAGACACTGTTAGTCTTTAAGGTGCCAC
>ML677348.1:5542596-5606128 GCA_007922305.1 Dermatemys mawii
TACACACACACACACACACACTAGATCACCTAGGCTCATTATTATATAACTGTGATTAATTTTGCTTTTGTGCTGTATATTTTACTTTTCTAGATCAGTTTTAAAAAATATCTGCTGTTGACCATTTTTAGTGTAATATGGAAGGCAAGAAAAAATGTCATTGCAGTATTCCCTCATTAAAGGGCCCAATTCTGAAAACATTATTGGGCGTAGTGCTTACTGCTGGTACCATGAGTAGCCTTATGGACTCCAGCTCTATTTTCTGACTTTTAGTCTCTCAAATCAAGAAACAAAATAATATCAATACACTTTATAAATAAACCTTTTAGAAAGCCAGGCATGCAAATGCTTCCTACCATTATTTTAATTGGGCCACATTGCACATACTCACAGACATAAAAAAGCTTTCTTAAGTTAAAGTTGCTATAGTAAGTACTATGCATTGGATAGAAATAAATATCAAGAACGGTGAAAAAAATTGAGTATGGATAATGAATTGATGTATATAGATTTAAATATCCATATTGTTTATGTACTCTAACAAAAACCATACACATATACTAGTCAACATAAGACACATCATGCAAGCTCTTTTCCCCAAGATATAGCAATCAAGAAGCTTATCAGTTAATTTATTAAATAGTTTAAAAAGACTCATTCAACACGTTACCTGTATTAATTGTAGTTGTCTAGTAGCCAACTACATGAGCAATAGCCTTTGCAGCTTACTGCACGCACATCTGAATAACACTGATATAATGTAAATATATAATTGGGCAGATATTGCATAATGAACATCCCCCTTAGAACTTACAAGGTTTGGATTCCCACTAATAGTGGACTGCAGCACAGAAAGCGTTGTGGGATAAAACAAGAGCGATTACATGACCCTTGGGGTAAGTTTGTTGTCTGTAGTGTGTGTGTTTGTGGTGTGCTTGCAGCTTGATTGAAATATGGTGTGATCTGTTCATTTGGGGGACCATATGCCAAGCCTAGTCACCTGCTAAGCAAGGCTGAGAGCTTTTTAATGGCCCTTTGATCACTAGGCCCATTAGCACTCACCAACCCTTAACCGCTGGCAGGGCTACTCAGGAAGGCTAGGGCTTTAAAAAGCCTGCTCCTAAGCAACCAGTGGAGTTAGTGAACAGGGGAATTTTGCAAGGGAGGTTAGATGGGGAGCATGGGGTGGGGTTGGGGGCTAGATATACTTAACATTCTTTAAACTTAAGGCAATAAACACTCCGGATAAAAACAAAACAACAAAGGAAGGAGCAGCAGGAGTAAAAAGAGAACGCAGGCAGAAGTCCAGAAATGGAATCGGGGCTATCCAGTTTATTGCACTCAATGCAGCATGTATGGTGATCTGTCCTTGGGCAGGTGACATATGTGTGCATTTAGTGCAAGGAGCTGCTGGCCCTCAGAGACTGTGTAGGGGCTATGGAGGAGTGGCTGAACTGAAGGAGCTAACGGAGATAGAGAGGTACATAGATGAGACTCTCCAGGACACAGCAGAATGGTCCCACCTCAGTTCTGACAGCCTCTGTGATGTTGAGGAGGATGAAAGTCTCAGGGAAGGAGAACACCCAACTGGAGCAGAGGGAAACAATCCCATAGTTGGGACTCTCATTCCAGATGATGTCATGGTATCTTCTCTTGTACTGAGGATACCTCTCCAGGGGAGGGAACTCCAGGTAGAGACAGATAATAGTTATGTGGCATTCAGTAATTAAAAATTTTGATAATTGGGTTTGCGATGACTGGGGGAGAATCACATAGTGACTTGCCTGCCTGGTGCAAAGATTGTGGATCTCTCAAGACACCTAGATAAGAGTGATGGGGTCGAGCCAGTGGTCATGGTACATGTAGGTACCAATGACATAGGGAAGGAAAAGAGAAAGGTCCTAGAGGACCTTTAGGGAAGGGATTGAAAGTCCAGGGACTCCATTGGTAGCAATCTCTGAAATGCTTCCAGTTCCACGCGCAGGGCTAGTTAGGAAAAACAGCAGGATCTCAATGTGTGGATGAGGTGATGGTGTAGGGAGGAATGGTTTAGATTTATTAGGAACTGGGGAAACTTTTGGGAAAGTGGGAGCCTATACGCCTAAACCAAAATGGAACCAGATTGCTGGCACTTAAGATTAAAAAGGTTGTAGAGCAGTTTTTAAACTAAGGGCTGGGGGAAAGCTGACAGGTGAAGAGGAGCATGTGGTTTGAACAGAGACATTCCTTAGGAGAGGACCTATTAATGGAGATTCTCTGTGTCCTAGTAAGGAGGAAAGGATGGAAGATGATAAAATATGATTAGGATCTGATGAGAAACAGTCAAATTAAAAAGAGTGCCATTCAATTACATCATGTAATGGCAGACAGCTAAAAAGTGACAGTTTTTTAAAGCACTTATATACAAATGCTAGAAGTGTAATTAATAAGGTGGGTGAACAAGAGATTCTCAGATTAAATGAGGTTATTGATATAATAGGCATCATAGAAACCTGATGGAAGGAGGATAATCAGTGGGACACAGTAATACCAAGATGCAAAATATATTGGAAGGACAGAACAGGCTGTGCTGGTGGGAGAGTGACACTGTATGTAAAAGAAAGTGCAGAATCAAATGAAGTAAAAATGAACCAAACTGTACCAAAGAATCTCTATGGATAGTAATGCCATGCTCAAATAATAATAATCAGTAGGGATATATTACTGACCACCTGACCAGGATGGCAAAAGTAACTATGAAATGCTCACAGATATTAGTTAGGCAATAAACATAAAAAAAAATCCAATAATAACGGGGCATTTCAGCTATCATCATATTGACTGGGTACATGTCACCTCAGGACAGTATGCAGAGATAAAGTTTCTTGACACTGTAAATGACTGCTTCTTGGAGCAGCTAGTCCTGTAACTCATGAGACGAGAGGTAATTCTTGATTTAGTCCTAAATAGAGCACAGGATCTAGTCCAAGAGGTGAATATAACTGGACTGCTTGGTAATAGTGACCATAATATAATTAAATGTAACATTCCTGTGGTGGGGAAAACACCACAGCAGCCCAATACGGTAGCATTTAATTTCAGAAAGGGGAACTATACAAAAATGAGGAAGTTAGTTAAAAAGAAATTAAAAGGTATAGTGGCAAAAGTAAAATCCCTGTAAGCTGTATGGAAACTTTTTAAAGACACCATAATAGAGACTCAAATATATACCCCAAATTAAAAAACATAGTAAGGGAACCAAAAAAGTGCCACCATGACTAAACAACAACGTAAAAGAAGCAGAGAGAGGCAAAAAGGCATTCTTTAAATAGTGGAAGTTAAATCCTAGTGAGGAAAATAGAAAGGAGATAAACTCTGGCAAGTGAAGTTAAAAATATGATTAGGAAGGCCAAAAAAGAATTTGAAGACCAGCTAGCAAAAAATTCAGAATGTAATAGCAAAAAAATTTTAAGCACATCAGAAGCAGGAAGCCTGCTAAACAACCAGTGGCACCTCTAGATGATCGAGATGCTAAAGGAGCATTCAAGGATGATAAGGCCATTGAAGAGAAACTAAATAAATTATTTGCATAGGCCTTCATGGCTGAAGATGTGAGGAAGATTCCAAAATGGGAGCCATTCTTTTTAGGTGACAAATTTGATGAACCGTCCCAGATTGAAGTGTCATTAGAGGAAGTTTTGGAACAAATTGATAAATTAAACAGTAAGAAGTCACCAGGTCCACATGATATTCATCCAAGAATTCAGAAGGAACTCAAATATGACATTGCAGAACTACTAATTGTAGTCTGTAACGTATCATTAAGTCAGCTTCTGTACCAAATGACTGGAGGACAACTTATGTGATGCCAATTTTTAAAAAGGACTCCAGAGGTGATCCTGGCGGTTACAGGACAGTAGCCCTGACTTCAGTATCAGGCAAACTGTTTGAAGCTATAGTAAAGAACAGAATTGTCAAACACAAAGATGAAGATAATTTGTTGGGGAAGAGTCAAGATAGTCTTTGTAAAAGGAAATCATGCCTCACCAATCTACTAGAATTCTTTGAGAGGGTCAACAAGCATGTGGACAAAGGGGATCCAGTGGATATAGTGTACTTAGATTTTCAGAAAGCCTTTGACAAGGTCCCTTACCAAATGCTCTTAAGCAAAATAAGATGTCATCGGATAAGAGGGAAGATCCTCTCATGGATTGATAACTGGTTAAAAGACAGGAAACAAAGGGTAGGAATAAATAAATGGTCCGTTTCAGAATGGAGAGAGTTAAATAGTGGTGTCCCCACTGTATTGGAGGTCTGTACTGGCACCAGTAGTATTCAACACATTTATAAATGATCTGGAAAAAGGGGTAAACAGTGAGCTGGCAACATTTGCAGATGATACAAAGCTACTCAAGATAGCTAAGTCCAAAGCAGACTGTGAAAAGCTATGAAGGGATCTCACAAAACTGGGTGCTTAGGCAAGAAAACAGCAGATGAAATTCACTGTTGATAAATGCAAAGTAATGTACAGTGGAAAACATAATCCCAAATATGCATACAAAATGGCGGGTCTAAATTAGCTGTTACCACTCAAGAAAGAGATCTTGGAGTCATTGTGGATAGTTCTCTGAAAACATCCACTCAATGTGCAGCGGCAATCAAAAAAGCTAACAAAATGTTGGGAATCAATAAGAAAGGGATAGATAAGACAAAAAGTATCATATTGTCTCTATATAAATCAATGGTTCACCCACACCTTCAATACTGTGTGCAGGTGTAGTTGCTCCATCTTAAAAAAAAATATTGGAATTGAAAAAGGTTCAGAAAAGGACAACAAAAATGATTAGGGATATTGAACAGCTCTGTCTGAGGAGAGATTAAAAAGATTTGAACTTTTCAGCTTGGAAAAGATGACTATGGGGAGATATGATAGAGGTCTATAAAATCATGACTGGTGTGGAGAAAGTAAATAAGGAAGTGTTATTTACTCCTTCTCATAACACAAGAACTAGGGTCACCAAATGAAATTAGTAGGCAGCAAGTTTAAAACAAACAAAAGGAAGTATTTCTTCACACAATGCACAGTCAACCTGTGGAACTGGTTGCCAGGGGATGTTGTGAAGGAAAAAAAAGTATAAATTGGTTCAAAAGAGAATTAGATAAGTACATGGAAGATAGGTCTATCAATGGCTATTAGCCAAGAGCATGCAACCCCATGCTCTAGGTGTCTCCAAGCCTAGGACTGCCAGATGTTGGACCTGGATGACAGGGGATGGATCACTTGATAATTGCCCTCTTCTGTACATTCCCTTTGAAGGAGTTGTTATAAACACTGGGATAAGGCCTTGTCTATACAACAAATATAACCATGTTTAAACATGCCTGTAGACAAACCACATTGTAAGTTTTTTAAAACTTACCTCTGTAGACAAAAACATAAAAACAATACCAGAAATCTATAAGAAAACTATATTTTAACCCTGATAGCTATGTGGGCTAAAATATGGTTCCTTAACGTGGATATAACAGTGGAGGGAGTGGTTCTTTCCACGTGGGAAAGAATAAATATGTTATAACATGACTTAGCTATAACCATATTAAACATGTTTATTTCTGTTGTAAATATGGGGCTGTAGAATGCAGAAGTCCCTTGCTCTCAGTCCAGTGCTTAGTCCACTAGATCATGCTTTCTCTCACTATTTTTGGCTTCTTGTTGACACTACAGTGGCTATCAACAGCAGAGTCAGCTTAGCTACCAGCAGATAGCTAGAAGGGAACTGTGGCAGGTGTACTACCAGCAACGGAATCCTGAAAGGCAGTGCCTCATAAAAAGCCATGAACTGAACGGGCATTCTGCCAAAAATCAAAGTACCTTTGGCTCTGGTTTACATGGACACCAGGGGCCAGCTACAGGGAGGGACCATAAATACTATGATCTTTAGAAAGACTTTAATCTGATGACAAACTTTCAATCATAGCAAACATTTTATATCAGTATATCTTTGCCAGGAAAGGGGACAGAAAACTATATTTTTAAAAAGTAATGGGGTAAGGGGGAGGGGGAAGAGTCGCCATGGGCTTAGAAACCAGCTCTCAGCTGGGCCATTTATTTACAAAATTGTATCACGTAAATGTCTAAATCCTAGATTGCAAGCTCTCTAGAACAGGGTTTCTCAACTTGTGGGTCATGAGTCGTGACCCAAAACTGAATCACCAGAACATGTCAAAAAGACATGGAGGCCCTTGAGAGGAGGAGAGGAATTGGATCCTATTCCCAAAGAGGTGTGGGAGGCTGGTGGTGGAAGGGGTTCAGAGCCTGCACCTATGTCACAGTGGCAACTCCTGTGGCTCCAACCCTGGGGCTGATGGGGCTCGGCTTCCCGCTTGGGGAGTGGCTACCTCTTGCAGGGGTCATAGCACCGTTTAGGTTTGGCCCTTCATCATGATGACTGAGGGCATGCCAAATTTGAATGAATAGCATTGTGATCCCAGGTGCCAGTTCACAATGCCACTTATACAAATTAGGCCTGACTGGCCCCCCCTGAGTGATGCTACGACCCTGTATGTCAAATACCCAGAGCAGGAAGCCAAGTCCAGGCAGACCTGTGGGGCAGGAGCTCCTGCTATGATATACATAGTGTACTTATTATATTAATGTGTATATCATATACTGTGTGTAAGAATATTAAGTAAATGAGGATCATTTATTTGTTTTGCTCTAAAACTATTTATTGGGTTGTGACAGGCTATCCAGTTCACAGATTGTTCCGGAGCCCAAAAAGGCTGAGAACCACTTTTCTAGGGCAGGGATTTTCTTCTGTTATTTATTTGTATAAGGTATAGTACAAGAAGGACTTAATTTCTTTCTGGGGTCCTGAGTTACTACAGCTATGGAAAGAATAAAAGGTACAATTCCTATAAGTTAGTGCCATTAATTAAGCTGAGTGTCCAATACTTTCACAATATAGCCTCTCCCAGCCCGCAAGACAGTCAGACAATTACAGCTGACTTGTGCTCTTTTATTAAGTAAACATGGTACAACTTGTTCCCTGCTATAATCTAAACTAGGTTAAAATGTACCAAAGTATGCCTTGTGACATATCATTTGAAACCTCAGAATTTGCTGATCAGCGGTGTCCTGGTCAAATGTGTACAGCAACATTGTATGTAAAGTTATAAGATTCTACTGTAGGACATTGCTGGGACATGCTCCAAATTTAGAAAAGCAGGCAGACACCAGTTACTCCGAGACAAAAGGCAAACTGATGCCTCAGCCATGTGTCAACAAAATCAAATGGGCAGTACAAGACACACATTTATGGGGACAAGTCTGGTATTGAGAATTTGCTGGTATTGCTCTGCAATATAATTCAGGAGTGGCTGGATAGGAACGCTCCTATAACTCAGATGGGAGTAATTTATATGCTAGAGGCTGCCTGTGAGCAGGCCAGGAGAGGTTGCTCTCAAAGCAAAGCAGAGTAAAAGGCACCCCAGCTTGGAGAATTGAGAGAACACAGCTGTCCAGCAGTCTAGATAGTACTCTGGCAAATGTCACAGCATTCCAGCAGTGCTAATGTGGTTGTGCTGGTACAGGATAAATATCTCTTCTAACATATTTTCAAAAAGTCTGTATTCCTAAAGATATGAGTGTCATGCATCTTCCCTGAACAGCCATCACTAATGTCAGTGAAACACCCTTTGGTAATACACAAGTGGTTGCATAACCAGGCAAGAATACCCCTTTCTGTTTATGTACTAAGCAGTAAGGTGTCGGGGAGCAGGCAGCAGAATCAGGCTATGCAGCCTATTACCCCACCACAGTTCAGGAAGTTCATTGCTTCAAGTCCCTCTATTATGTCCTGCACATTGCCCAGAGTCACAAGTCTTGAAGTTTAAATCTCCTCAGTGTGATAGATATGCTTGCTTTGATCTGTTTAGTTCTTGGAAGTGCAGGGACTCCGGGCTGCTGGCTCCATGCTGCCCAGGGTTCCTAGGGACAGGTCTGTCTGCCATTAGGGAATTTTTTCCTGAGAACCCCCTGTAACATTTCACGAACCCCAGTTTGGGAACCACTGATCTAGAGCAACATAGTAAAAGAGTTGCCAAAATGTGTTACACACATGCTCTAGGGCACCCACCTTTACCCTTCTGTGAGCTCAAGGCGTAACCCAGTTAATTTAAGCATCCCAACCCTTAGCCAGTTCCTAGGGGTCAGGGTGAAAGGAAACTACCCTTACTCAGTTCCTAGGGCTTAGGACCACCCTAACCCAGTTCCTAGGGCTCAGGGCATAATCTTCTGCAGGTTTGAGGGGCCTTTTACCAGTGAAAGAAACTTACACAGTAATATCAACCTCTGTTTATTAAGAATTACCAAAACAGAATACACACGCTAAGTATACAATGTGACAAATTTAAGATTAGCAGTCGTGTTAGTCTGTATCCATAAATAAGACAAGGAAGACTTGTGGCACCTTAGAGACTAACCAGTTTATTTCAGCATAAGCTTTCGTGGGCTATAGCCCCCTGCGTCCCCCTCCTCCCGGGTTACCTGCTGTGGACAACCCTCCCTGCACCCCTCCCCCCGCCCCAGCACACCTCCACTCCGCCTCCTCCCCTAAGCATGCCACTGCAAGCCTGGGAGGGAGGGTGTTGGAGGGGAAATGCTGCGCACCTGGGGGAGGAGGTAGGGCCCAGGATTTGGGGCAGGGGTTGGAATGGTGGCAGGGAAAGGACAGAGCCGGGGACGACGACGCAAGCACCCATGGGCACCGGCCAAAGTCGGTGCTGATGCATAGAATCATGGGACTGCAAGGGACCTCAACAGGTCATGCATAACGTTAGGAACATGCATAAATGTTTGGTGGTAGATGGTATGGTGATGGATGCTACACAGAATTCTAGGAGGATCAAACAGGAATAGTCAACCAACATTAACCAAAATATTTAGGTGCCTGATCTATCCCAGTAGTCCACATAGTTCTCTTGAAGGATCAGGGCCTAAAAGTTTGCACTAATCTTGTTTCCCACTGATTAATAGATTCCAAGGCCAGAAGGAACCATTGTGATCATCTAGTTAACCTCCTGTATAGCACAGGTCATAGAAATCCCCCCAAATCATCCAATCTTGATTTTAAAATGGTCAGTGATGGAGAATCCACCATGACCCTTGAGAAATTATTCCAATGATTAATTACTCTCACCATTACAAATGTATGCCTTATTTCCAGTCTGAATTTGTTTAGCTTCAACTTCCAGTCATAGGATTGTGACATACCTTTCTCTGATAGATTAGATATTTGTTCCCCATTTAGGTCATTGTAGACTAATTAAATCAGTCCTTAACCTTCTCTTTATTAAACTAAATACGTTTTGGTCCTTAAGTCAGTCACTTAAAGCCAAGTTTTCTAACTCTCTAATCATTCTAGTGGCTTTTCTCGGAGTCCTCTACAGTTTAGCAACATCCTTCTTTAGTTGTGGGCACCAGAAATGGCCACAGTATTCCAGCAGCAATTGCACCAGTGTCAACTACAGAAGTAAAAATAATCTCTTGACTCTTACTGAGATTCCCATTTGTGCACCTCAGGATTGAATTAGCCTCAACCTGGCATTGGGGCTCACGTTCAGCTGATTATGCACCCCCACCCCAAATCTTTTTCTTTGCAAACTGTTGGTCATGAAAGAGCTTCTCTGTTTTGTGCCTGTTGCTCCCTCCCTTTCTCTGTTCCACATTCAGCAAGGCCAGGGTTACTTGTTTGGTGTGTTTTGGGGATGGGGGTTGGCTTTGCTGAAGCGAATAGGGTTTCACGTCTGAATCAACCCGTCTAACCTAGCAGGGAAGAGGAAGATCCGCCTCAAGGTCAAGCTTTCAGGAGGCAGGTATCTGACTACAGCTTCCCTGAGGTGACACAGCTAGAGCCCGGGGCACTGGGGTAGAAGAGGCCTTTAACAGCACAGCCCTGTGTAGGGCGCTGCGGAGCAGCACAAGACTCGCGGACATATCGCCTCCGCTTTTTGGCCCCGCTCTTTCCCCGCCCTTTGCTCAGGAAGCTGATCCTTGCGGGTCGGGGCAGACTGTGAGCCACCGCGTCCAGACTTGCTACTGAGCATGCGCTAATCGCTCGCGCACGCGCTGCGAATGCAGAGCCTCGCGGGAGGCTGTTTCTGACGCTACAAGGGCCAGAGCCCGCACGAGTCGCTCTCGTCTCTTAGCAACCGGACGCAGTGCCCCCTCCCGCTCCGCTCGCTGCGTTGCATGATGGGATGGGATCGTGGGAGCGATCGCTTCCCGGAGTCCGTGCGGTGCAGGGCTGTTACCGGCTCCGCTGCTAGCGGGGCAGCAGGGCGGGCTCCCGGACAAGGTAGAAGGCGGAGCGCTGAGGGACGGGAACTTAACGGGGCTGGCGTCGATGCAGGATCAGCTGCGGAGCGGGCTGGGGGGGGGCAGTACTGGGGGCCGGGGGCGAACCGCCGTTACACCGTCTAACGGTTCCCCCCAGCCCGCCTTCCAGCGCTATCGGCGGTAGCCCTGGCTCCTTGGGAAGAGCCCATGTCTCCCGCTGTGTCTGTGCGCTACGTACCGCAGTGGGGCCCTCCGGCCGGAGTAGAGGATGTGACCCCCCACATGTGAGGAATTCCCCACGTCCCCGTCTCTTTTTGTCCAGCGTTGTGTAGAGCTGGGGGCCAGAGCTTTCAGGGATAGGCCTTGTCCGGGCTTCAGTTTTGTGTCTGCTCTGCCATAGCATAGAGCGATCCCAGGCACTGCCAGGCTAGCCAGAGCATCGGGCCAACGATTAGTCCATTTCCCTTACCCCGGGTACTTCAGATCTGCCCAGAAGCTCTTCGACTTCAGCGGGGCTTGTTACTTTTTCAGACAGACCAGATTTCAAGTGGGCTGTGCACCCCTTAAAAAGCTTCAGCATAGACTTGATCAGGGTTTAATCAAAACCGGCTGAAGTCAGGGCTCAGTTTCAGTGAGAGCTGGATTAGGTCTAAAGTTTTAATTCTTGTGGACGAAGAAAGCTTAGTATTAGTCATAATTTTACAATTGTAAGGAGACATGGTAATGCTGAGAAAATATTTGGCATAATTAATGTTTCTCAGGTAAAAATGATGCAAAATGTCCACCTGGCACCTAAAGCAGATGAAGATGATCTTTATTCTGGCTACAATGACTATAATCCCACCTTTGACACAGAGGTAAAACTACTTACTATTTCCCAGTTTTCATGTATGTAGGCCATGCCTTTGTGTATGAGGTAAGGCAGTCTTCACTGGAGTTAGCATTCTGATGGTGCTTTAGATATGATCAGAAACAAACCAGCAAACAAGCATTGCTGCTTTGAAGTTAGTTTTCCTCCACGCATTCATACACATTTATCAAAAATCCCAGAGATCATTCTGAGTGATTATAATTTCATTGGTGATTTTCTATTCTGAGATAGACACTGGTTGAAGGTGCATAACAAAACTATTTGCTGTTAAGATTAGAATTTGTGATATATTAAATTGTAACTGTTTAAAAGCAGAGGCTTAGTAGGTTTGTGTTTTGGCATCTGGGATGAAATCCTAGCCCCATTGACTTCTGTGGGAGTTTTGACATCACCTTCAATGGGACCACATTGTGATTGTCTTTGAGTCAAATTTACATATTAAATCGAATAAAATCACTAATTTATCAAAATAAAATTATATGTGGAAAACTACTGTTGCATAAAATCTTTCTAACCCAATCAAATAAGAATGCAGATTAAGCATTCAGTCAGTAGATTCTATTCAGTGTTGAACTACTTGAACTTCTTAAGTCAAGTATTCTAGAATTCACTTATTTTGTCCGAAAGCTGTCCCTCACCACATGTACATTTATATGAAATAATGGAATCATAGAAATAAGTGATGTAAAAGACATAATAGGTCATCTAGTCCATTGATCGTTATAGTGTATTTTCAATATACTATTTCCTCCTCCATAAGCCAATGAGATTTATACTACATCCGGCATGTTTAAATATATATAAACAAAATTTGCTCTCTGGAATAGCAATATGCAATGCACAATAGGATCAGTTAATCATTCAAATTAGTGCCTGTACAGCCCTTTAGACAGAAATAAAAATGCTGTGTATGGTAACTACTAAGTATTATAAATCAAGCTCAATTTTCTCCCATTGTTCTACTATTCTTCAATGGTTACTCTGTTTTGATATTGTTTCATGTAAACTAAAAGTTCTTTAAGTTGTATAGTCATAGCTTATTGACGCTACAAACTGTAATTTGGCAATATCCAAGGGCATCCTAAAACAGGGGCATTTGCCCCAACAGTGGAAATACTGTGGGGGCTCCACCCCCACCTATACTTGTGCATCTCTAGTGGGGATGAAGGAGAGGCGAGGGTGGGATCAAGAGGAGCTGAAGGGACTGCTGAAGGGCCCAAAATCAGGCTTAGGAGCAGAGAGGAACCCCTAAGCTCCTCTTTCCAGCCTGGAACCGGCTCTCGCACCCTCCAGCCAAGTCTCACTACCTCCCCTCACTCCCTCTCCTATTCCTCATCTCCCTGGCAATAGTAAAGTACTGTAGGAGCAAACTAACTATTTTTATTTTGTTGTCTATGGATAGTTCTTACATTTTTGTTTTGTTTCAGGATTTAGAAAATGACACAGCTTTTCAGCAGGCTGTGAGAACTAGTCATGGTAGAAGACCCCCAGTAAGTAAATTTTTAAAAATATATTGCAATATTTCTAAACATTCTCAGGAGATCTGGGTTCTAATCTTGGCTCTGCCTCCCCTCCCCGACTGCCTTTGGACAAGTCTCAAGCGAAGTGCATTGCTAAAATGATGATAAAATGTTTAGCCATTTGTGAGCTATAAGGCCAAAATTATTAGAGCTACAACATGAGATGTTAAAATTCCACCATACAGTAAATATAGTTCTTATACATGTCAGAGGGGAGAAGGCAAGGCATCCATAGTCAACCTGTGGAACTCCTTGCCAGAGGATGTTGTGAAGGCCAAGACTCACTGGGTTCAAAAAAGAGCTAGATAAATTCATGGAGGATAAGTCCATCAGTAGCTGATAGCCAGGATGGGCAGGGATAGTGTCCCTAGCCTCTGCTTGCCAGAAGCTGGGAATGGATGACAGCAGATGGATCACTTGATGATTATCTCTGAAGCACCTGATATTTGCCATTGTCAGAAGATAGGATACTGAACTGGATGGACCTTTGGTCCCACCTAGTATGGCTGTTGTTATGTTTAGCTGTTAGCGGATGGGCCTCTCCAGCATACCCCTATGTGCCCATCCCCTTGGGTTCTTTCATTCAATTACCAGATTTGCATTGACTTAAGAGCATGCACCCCTCTGTGGGGTCTGATTTATTAAGTTTCTACAAAGTGTGACTTACCTGGAGGAACTGACAAAAGTTACTTTGCTCTGCTCCTTGTAAGACTCCTCCTGAAATGAGACAAAGAGCTGATGAGACCTTCTCTGGAGCTAAGGTTATGCTTCAGACAGTCCCTTCTGGGGCAGGGTATACATTAATGAAACAGCCAGTTAGTCACTCTCCTCATAGCAAGAGCCCCAGCCCTCCTCTTGGGGCTAGGATTATAATTTAGCCATCTGTAGGGCCTTAACCAGCTTCTGCCTCAACTGGCCCCTTTTTCATCAGTTAATCCTGAGGCTAGAGGGATCCAGCAGGCAGCCTTCTCCCCACTTAAGCAGGGGCTTTCTTACTCTCTTCAGTGTCTGCAGGCATCTCTCTGAGATAACAGAGAAGAAAGCATCTATGCTGGTCCCCTTCTCCCAGCTCATTCTCAATTGGTGGGGTGGGGGGCTCTGTTCATTCCCAGGACTACTTCCTCTAGGTCTTTATGTTGGAGCCTTCAAACCCTTAAAAGGGCCATACTACATGGCAGAGTGGCCTGACCATGTGACACTATTGCCTTATTCCTGTATGATAAAATGAGCCTGATACTGATTAGAATGAAATGAGAGATTCTAAAGAAGTCCCCGCATAATACATCCAGCCAGAAGGAAGTTGGTCTTGACATGATTCCTCAAGGGTGGGATGGAGAATGGAGTATAATGTACGGAACTCTGGAGTGTTGTTGCAATTTAATTTTATTCAAATGACTGGTTACTTTTATTTAGTTATGACTTTCAAAACTCTTACATCCTTTTTCAAAAGAAATGGAAAATTGACATGTAGATCCTACTTTTGAAATGTATATTCTCTGTCCTTTTAAACGAGAGCTGAAACTATTAAGAATCATGTGCAATTTAATCACCAGGAAGGTACATACTTTAAAGAGGAAGCTATGGTTTATTATACAAATAAAACTGAACATAGGGATATCACTGTAGAACTTTCTGTACTTTTTTTAATGCATGATCATTTCTGCAAACCTGTTTTATTAACCTGTGTAGAAAGACTGAATAATCACATTTGATTAATTATGGTTGGTTTGTTTGTTTACAAAGATAACAGCCAAAATTCCAGGCACATCAGCTTCACGACCTTTAGCTACAGGGTTTGGGGTAAGTTTTAGTTCTGTGTTTTAAACTTAATCAAAGAGAGGCTCTACCTGGAGTCTTGAGTCTATAGAACCCTCTAAATCCTATGTACAGTGCTGTCTCTCTTTGTCTCAATCCTTTCCTCCAGTGATCCACACTCATTGCTTAACTTTGAATATTAGCAACTGCTCACTTAGACAAGGCACAGTTTTTTCAAAATACTCCAGAGTGCTTCGTAAGTACTGTATTAGAGGGCAGAATCCAACAT
The DNA here is from genome assembly GCA_007922305.1 of Dermatemys mawii. Classification (NCBI taxonomy): domain Eukaryota; kingdom Metazoa; phylum Chordata; order Testudines; family Dermatemydidae; genus Dermatemys; species Dermatemys mawii. The sequence goes on from ML677348.1 coordinate 5,557,350, forward strand.
TAAAGGTTTGTTTGAACTGGCATTGAAATTGATGGGAAGACTTCCATTGACTGCAGTGTGAGTTGGACTGCACCCTTTATGTTTATGTTGTGGACAGTTTTGGAGTATGCTATAGAAATTACATGATCCTAAGGTAAATATTAAATTTTAAAGAATTTTCAAATTACATTTAATTTTATATAGAATTATTTCTAGTTCTTAAACCCTAAATATAGACAAGATCATTTGAATAACTAATTGTTAATTACTTTAATTATAGGTATTTTTGATACCTAACTTCTCTTCGGTTATCTTGTGGATCCCACTGCCAATATGAAATTAAATTGGGAGGAACATTCTTGAGTGCTTTTTATCCAGTCCTATTTAAATAACTAAAGCAATGGAACTACCCTTATGAACTATTCCACAGTGCATTGGACTTCTGTTAGGAAATTTTTCCCAATAGTCTTAATTTTCCTGTTGTCTAATTTAATGTCATTACTTCTAGTCACCTCTCTGGGAACACCTTCAAATTCCTCATCCTCCTCAGTGTTTAGACCCCTTAAGTATGTGCTTCTCTAGACAGGTATATTGTTTTAGCTATCTCTTAGGTAAACTCACTGGTTAGAATTTTCAAAAGGGCTAAGTCCCATTGAAAATCACTGCACTGTAGGCTTTCCTCTGCTCCTACCCTTTGATCTGGACACACTCCTTTACCAGATTATTACCTCCCATCCCCCACCCCCAACACTCAGTTGTGGATATTTGGTGTAGTAATTAGTGGTGTTTGGAGAAGTTAGTTTGGTAAAGGGCTGTGAGCAAATGGGGGCAGTTCCCACGGTAATGGAAGGCTGACATTATTATTTGTATTATAGCAGGTAAGAGCTCCAGTCATGGACCAGGATCCCATAGTGCTAGGCATTGTACAGACATGGAACAAAAAGACACTCCCTGCTCCGAAGAGCTTACAGTCCAAATATAAGACGAGAAAAAAGATAGAGATTAACAGACCAGTGAGGAAGTACAAGGAAGCAATGAGACAAAATGGTCAGACTGGGAGTACTGAGATCACAGTGTACAACAGTTTAACTGTTGTCAATATTTTTGTAGGCCTCACTGCAAAGGAGGATTCTGAAGGGGGATATTGAGTTAGTTTGCAGATGTTTACAAGGAGCTTGTCCTGTGCATGAGGGGTAAACTTGGGAGAAATCATGACGGTGCTTGAAAATTGAACAAGTGTGTGATAAAGGCTGACATAATGAGGTGTTTGGAGGCAGGAGTCAGTCTTCCAATACTGGAAGAGAGAGAAGTCATGGAAGGCCTTGAAAGCGAAGATGAGCTGCTAATGTTTGATGCAATTGAGAAAAGGAAGCCAGTGAAGGGAATCAACAAGATAAGTGATATGGTCAAAGCAGTGGGCTTGCAAAATGATCTTTGCAGCAGTATTATGAATAGATATGGGTGGGGCAAGATTGCATTTATTAAGATCAGAAAGAAGAATGATGCAGTAATCAAGCTGCAATATAGTGAGAGTACACGTTTTAACAGTGTGGCTAGATAGGAAAGGATGTATCTTAAATATCTCATTCAGAAAGAGTCTCTAGTGGGACAGAGTTTAAGCTGTGGTGCATGGTCGATGGTATACAGTAGTTATCACAACAGTAAAGTGGGGGCCTGTGGGTGGAGAAGTAGATGGTCTTTACTGCTAGGTGGCTTAACTTTTCATTTACTTACTATCCTGTGCGTTATGCATGGAGAAGCTGTAACTGTTTATAAATGAAGATGCTTAAGTGGCAGGGAAGGGGCAGAAGTGTACAGGCGAGTTCCATCTTATGCGCATTTAACATGCGCGATTTTGGCTTTACACGGTCGGCAAAAAAAAAAGAAAAAGAGGGGAAAAATAAAAATTTTAAAACTATCTGTAGCGCGGGCGATTTTGCCCACCATTAAACTCAATGGATTTTGACTGTACACGGTTTCCACTTTACGCACTGACCTTGGGACGGAACCCCCATGTAATATGCGACTCGCCTGTATCTGCTGATGGAGAACATATTATCAATTAGCTGTTGCAAATTAACCTGTATACTTTCTCTCTTGTAGGATAAAATCTGCAAGAAAAGCATAGCTCAGAGTGAAGAAGCCTTTGTGGGCACCTGGCCCCATTTTATCAGGTTTAGGTTAGAGATGTAAAATGTTAACCGGTTAACTGGATGGCCAGCTGACCCACCTCAGTCCTCACCTCGACGGCCAGAACAACCCCAGCTCCTTCCTCTTTACTCAATTAACAGTTTAAACAATACAATTTTAATTGTTCAATTAACTTTTTAAACAATATTTACACCCCTGGTTTAAGTATAAAGCATATAACTTGCAATTATAATACGAACAACCAAAGTCCTCCTAAATCTAATTAAAAAATAAAAACTGCCTGTTGTACCAGGTCTGTTAGGATGCACCTCTCTACTAATTTTTGTGTTGATTGACAATTTAAAAAAAGTCAAAAATAAAATGCCATGGACAAATTTCAACCAGAGCCCATTTAAAAACTGATGAACAGAGAGTAAACAAAAAGTATACAGAAAATTCAAAAGACACAAAATCTGTGAAATTTTAGAAGGCTTGTTTCTTACTTCTAGAGAAAAACAGGAATTTATTTAAATTTTAAATCCATTTTAGAACTCAGCCATAACTATGGAGTTGCTCCAGGTACATTCATAATATTTATGCCCTAAAGTGGAAGCAGTGAAGTCAGTGGGAGTTTTGCTATTGATTTCAAGGGGAGCAGGATCATATCCTAAAGTTGTACATTCATGAGACAGAAATGACTACATTTTTGCGCATTTATAGTTTTGGTTCTAAACTTCTAAAGGAGAAGAAGAGCTTATGATTGTTAATTTTAATATTTTTTTATTTTGGTAGTCAAAGACAGCATTATCATCATCAATGGGAAGACCAATGACAGGAGCTATACAGGTAATATTTTATTATTTGAGTGAGGGTTCAGTATGCTGAAGTTATACTGTGACTGTTCTCTTTTTGATGCAAATGTTTTAGGAGGTGGATATGCTATTTGCCAGCTGTGAACTCTCCCAAGCTTGGGGATTTCTCAGCTACTGAATTACTGCTGGTCTCTAGACAGCTTGTGCCTCTTTGTCTTGTCCAATTCGACTCAGTCTGACCCATAATTTCTCAGGACTCTTAATCCTTGCTGCCCAGGAAAAAAAAAAAACTCTGACATTTGATGTGGCACCATGTGACAGCACATTACAGAGCCACTAGTCTAACGGTCCAGCTCTTAAGAAGAATATTTTAAAAATCAGAGACAATTATACGGCGTACGTTAAAATTGTCAGCAACGAAAAGATTAGGGTTATCTATGTAAAAAGTCATTTGGAATAAGATATGTAAGTAAAACGGTTTGTTTTTAACATTTATTACTTAGAATAATTCCAATACATATTGTGCTACTGTAGAGTCTGTTACAATATATCTAAAGGTTGTGAAAGACACTGGTTAGCATAAATGAGGCATAAATAATACTAGGTTCATCTGTATGAACAGTAAAGCATGCTTCCCACTTACATTCCAATATGTAACTTCTCCCCCTGCTTTATCCCCATTTTTGGTTCTCAGAATATTTTCATCATAAAAATGTCTTTTCCTTTTAATTTAAGGATGGAGTTGCTCGACCTCTGACAGCAGTTCATGCAGCAGGTTACACTAAAGCAGCTTTGAGAGGTAGGATGGATAGAATTCACGATATGTCATGGAATTCACTGTTATATAATTTACTATTCTTAGTCCCATGTGTTAATTTGCAGGTTCTGTATTTGATCCCCTTGGTCAAGCAAGAGGTCCTGCTCCTCCTTTAGAAATGAAAAATGAAGATACGTACGTAGCCACGGCAATGAATTTCATTTTTATTGTTCTGTTTTTCAACATATGCTTTCAGCATTCTTAGAAAAATAACAACAACATGGTACTCAGGAAGCCTAGGGGCCAGATTCCCTTTCTGCAGGAAGAGGCCCAGATCCTGCAAACGTGTGTGTGTTGCGGGGGATGCGGTATGCAGGAAGGGTCTCAGGGCAGGGGATTGGGGTGCAGGAGGGGTGTGGGTGTGAGAGGGGACGCAAAGCAGGGGGTTGGGATGTGGGCTCCAGCCCAGCGCTGCTTACCTTGAGCAGCTCCCGAGTGGCAGTGGCATGCAGTGGGGCTAAAGCAGGCTCCCTGCCTGCCCTGGCCCCAAACCATTCCCGGAAGTGGCTGGCACCAAGTCCCTGCGGCCCATGGGGGGTGGAGGGCGTGCAGAAGGCTCCATGTGCTACCATTGCCTGTGGGTACCTCCCCTACAGCTCCCATGGGCTGCGTTTCCCCTTTCCTGGCCAATGGGAGCTGCAGAGGGCAGTGCCCGCAGATGAGGACAGGAGCGTGGAGCCCTCTACCTCCACCTTCCCCAAGAGCTGCAGGGACATGGCGCCAGTTGCTTCTGGGAGTGGCGCAGAGCCAGGGAATTCAGGGAGCCTGCCTTACCCCTGCAGCACCACGGGAGTGGCAATCCCTCAGGCCGTAGTTTGCCCACCCATGATTAAGAGCATGCTCAGGGCAATGTAGTGATCCTATTCTCTCTATGGCCCATGAAGGAAGGGGATTACCGGGAAATTCTCAGATTCCAAGATTACCAGGTGCCTCACATTATTCTGCAACAGTAACATATCCCTCTTATTATTTACTACCCCAGCAATCTGTGTCATCTGTAGACTTTACCACAAAAGAGTTTATGTAATCATCTAGACTGTGGATAAAAACTGCTATGGTAATGAAGTTAAGCATGTCTGTAGATTTTTTTCAGGCTTAGGATTTAAGTGTGATTCCTGTTGAAGTCATGGTGGTTGTTTATATCCTGTAGAAAGAGAATAGGGCCTCTGGTGTTTAACAAAAATACTAGCTTTCCTACCACACCATTCTTGTATTTTGTGCTCTGTCTGTGGTTCAGGATCCTGAATATAGGTGTGCCCTTTGTCATCAGCCCGTGGTACAAAAGAGAATCAGATCCATTAGAGGACTGGAAGAGTACCTGCTTGGCAAGGAATGCCAGTGGTGCTTGTAGACTGATACCCCGAAATTCCTGCTAGGAAAGACACAGTAAATGTTACCACTTCTTCTCCCTGTTCCTTCTTTTCAGGATCTTGTAACCCAAATAGACTTCACGTATGCCAGAACTGAGGTGATGAATGTTACTAGTCTAGTGTAAATGTTGGATGGTACTAGAGACTTTGCACGAAACAGATTGGGGAGGAGGGATTCATGCAGGACCATTGGGCTTCCTGAATGTCAGGGGTAGTGGGACATGCTGCAAGTGGAGAAAGAAGGAAAATAATCAGATTATTATGCAGCTAATTTTTTGTCACAGATTAAATAATTCTGGATCAATCACAGCTTTTGATAGAATGTGTAATTCTGAAGAAAAGTTGTGCTGACACTGTTTAAAAAATTATCATTACAAATTGAATTTTTACTTTTGACTAAACTATCTGTTTAAAATAGTACCTATGCAATATTGGATTTCCATTGGGTGTTTGAAAGTTTCACTCAATGCATGTATCTATACTATCCTTACCCAAACAGCTCAAGTCAGAGCCCAATAAACCAAACCTCTCTTCTGTCATTAAATGGATCGTTCGCTGAACATGGTAAAACTGCAGGATCTTCTCTTTACTTTCTTTACTAGCTCACATTATGGATAGAGCTTCTGATAGTGCAGTAAGAAAGGGCCTCTTTTACAGTTGTGTTGTCCATCAAGAAATGTCAGATGCTATGGCATGTTAATGAAACCCAAGACAGCTATAATACATTCTTTTTGATAAACTACATTCAAAAATCTTTATATTATTTCTGGTATTTGCATAAGACAAATGATCCATTATTTACCCAATTTTAGTCCAGAAGAAAAGATTAGACAGTTAGAAAAAGAAGTGAACAAGTTGATTGAAGAAAGCTGCATTGCCAACAGCTGTGGAGACTTAAAATTGGTAAGTTATCTGGGTTTCATTTGTCTTTTAATATTATTGTATGCAGGGATATCTCATACACGCAGATATGCTTTTTTAAATGCTAAATTGACTTCTGGTTGGTTATAAAATTTCCAGTTGTTGAAGGTAGGTTGTCTTAATTTTGATGTTATGTCTGATCATGTAGTCTTGCGGTCATGGTCTGAATTGCCACAAAGGAGACAGAAGCTTGATGCTTACAGTCTCTCTCTCTCTTTCTCTCTCTCTTCCCTCTCAAGTCAGTGATATTTGGAAATGATGGAGACAATGTGCCTAATATTATATAACGGTAATCACTCTGCTGTCGCATAGGGTATGTCTACATTGGCAGAGTTACAGTGCCGCTCAGAGAGCGCTCAAGGGAAACCACTGTTGTGTGTTCACAGTGTCAGCTGTCTGCACGATAGTGTGTTGACACTTGCAGTGGTATTTGGAGTGCTGCACTCTGGGCAGCTATCCACAGAGCAATCCCTGTGCTTCTGTCCGCATTTGGCACCATCTTTCAACGGTTTGTGTACTGCATGCTCTACTCCACCTCTTTGGTCTGCAGAAATAGATCCCACACTTTTGACCAGTATGCTGATCTTTCTCACTAATATGTGATGAGTGGCAGTGGAGTTATTCCTTAAACTACAAAGGCAAGAGGAATTTAACATTGATCTTGGCACACATCGTTGCTATGAGACAAGGTTGCTTGTGGCATTCATGGAGGTGCTGACCACAGTGGAACGCTGCTCTTGGGCTTAGGAAACAAGCACAGAGTGGTAGGATCACATTGTCATGCACATCTGGGATGATTAGCAGTGGTTGCAGAATTTTTGGATGAGGAAAACCCCATTCATGGGACTGTGTGATGAGCTTCCCCTAGCCCTACAGTGCAAGGACATGAGAATGGGAGCTACCCTGCCGTTGGAGACATGCGTGGCTATTGCACTGTGGAAGCTGGCTACTCCAGACTGCTGCTGATTGGTCACTAACCAGTTCGGAATAGGAAAGTCCACTATTGGACTCATGTTGATGGAAGTGTGCAAGGCCATTAATTGCATCCTGGTCTGAAAGATCGTGATTCTGAGCAACATGTGTGACATTGTGCATGGCTTTGCACAAATGGGCTTCCCTAACTATGGACGGGCGATAGATAGCAAGCATCTTCCAATTCTGGCACCAGACCACCAGTACAGTACATGAATTGGAAGGGGTATTTCTCTATGGTTCCCCAGGCGCTTGTGGATGACCGTGGGAGTTTCATAGACATTAACATAGGCTGGTATGGAAAGGTACATGACGCACACATCTTTTGGAACATTGGCCTGGTCAGGAAGCTGCAAGCAGGAAATTTCTTCCCAGACCAGAAGATCACCATAGAGGAAGTCAAAATGCCCATTGTGATCCTGGGAGACCCTGCCTACTCTTTAATGTCGTGGCTTATGAAGCCATACATGAGTCACCTTGACAGCAGCAAGGAGCACTTTTACAGCAGGCTAAGCAAGTACAGAATGACCATTAAATGTGCTTTTGGCTGTTTAAAGGCCCGCTGGTGCTGCCTATATGGGAGGTTGGACCTGGCCGATGGCAGTATTCCTATGCTTATAGCCATGTGCTGTATGCCTCATAATATTTGTGAAGGGAAGGGTGAAAGCTTCACTCAAAGCTGGACTGCTGAGGCTGAATTTGAACAGCCAGAGATCAGGGCTATTAGAAGGGTGCAACAGGAGGTCATAAGGATCAAGGATGCCATGAGGTGGCAATTTGAAGCTAAAAGCCACTAATATTTGTTACGTTCAGGAGCACAGTGCTTGTAATGCTAGGAGGTGATTGTGACTGGTGCAGATGATGCACTGTGAAGGTTTAAGAAAATTGCCTGTTGATTTGCAAGGCTCTGTTTTCTTTCAGTTAATGGAATAAAAATGGCTTTAAAACCAAAACAATTCTTTTATTAAAAAACAACAACTGGAGGAGAGAGACCAAAAAAAACACATCAGCACTGAGGGGGATGGAGGAAGGGAAGGTCCTAGGAGAAGGTCCCGGGACGGTTAAAGATTTGTGTTTGTCCAGGTATCATATCCATCCTTTTCCTTTGGAGTACAGTGCAGCAGGTACTGTACTTCAGCAGGGCTAAATTGCAGAGGGACGGGTGTTGAGTGCAGTGGGTACTGGGAGTCCACAGTACCTGCTGGCTTGTGATGGGGCAGGAGTGGAATGCAGCAGGTACAGACTGGAGGATGGAGCAGGCGTGGTCACCTGGAAAAATGCACTGAGACCACTGCACATGTCACCAAGCCAACAAGAAGGGGACTTTTTCAAAATTCTCAAGGAATTTAAGGGATGGGGCTCATGGTTGATCACCTGAGGGCAGGGCATCATAGTTTACACCAATGACCAGAGAGGTGAGAACAGACATTGTGGGACACCTCCCATAAGTCAGTTGCACCGCTGTAATTAACCAGGGTGTAATTAACCAGGCTATAGCCCCACTGTGTCAGAAAGCTCTATACCTCTCTTTGGGGTGGCTTTTTTACAGCACTGTAGTTGCGCAGTTTCTGCACACTAAGTGGCTTGGCACTGCGTACACCTCAGGAGTTACAACACAGAAAGCTGCTTTACTGTGCAGAAACTTGCCAGTGTAGACAAGGCCATAGTGTCTTAAGGCTAGATTTTTTTTTAAAAAAAAAGTTATTAGGCCTAAATACCTTTTAAAAACCTGGCCCTAAGTAAAATAGGGTGACTGTTTGTTTTTTTTTGATTTTCATATTTTGTTTATAACATTACTTCTCATGATCTTTTTGAGATCGTGCATTAACTCTAGGGTGACTAGTGTATTACAGAGGTTGCTTTGCTGAATTTTCATTTGGAATATTGTTTTTATCTAAACATGCTTTTTTTGTGTAATATTGCTGCTTATCTGCTGTAAGGTGTGTGCGCATATGCTCTGTGTGCATAAAGGAAATATGTATGAATTTCCATTTTCAATATATGGGAGTAGGTCTTAAGACGGAAAATAGAAGGCAAGACTAAACTGTGATATCTGCTTTAAGGCTCTGGAAAAGGCAAAAGATGCTGGAAGGAAGGAAAGAGTGCTGGTGAGGCAACGTGAACAAATTGCATCTCCAGAAAACATCAACTTAGATCTCACTTACTCAGTAAGTGCTGAAATATCTGGGTGTCTGAATAAGATCTAGGTGTAAAATGTGCTTTCCAGTAATATGTCTTTTTAATGAAATTGAGTTCGCTGTAATGCACATATTTTGTGTGAGTTCCCAGAACAAATTTCCAGATCAGATACACTGTATATTTTGAAATGTTTTTGAAAATAGTTACTGTAGTTCTGGAAAATAGCAATTAAAAGGTACTTTTGTTGTTGTTGATATTCTTAAAGCTTAATGATCATTTTAAAATTAAGGGTTTGTCTTCAACTGTTAAAATTGGTGGTAGGCGTTACAAAAAGATTATATGGGATCTATGCCCTATATTTAAGGAGAATTTAAAGTTGTACATTAGTTAATACTGTACTGGAAGTATTTCACTAAGAATATGTCAAGCCAGGCTAAACTGATAATATATTTGAAGGCAAGTTACAAAATAAAAATGAGAAAGTGATGGATATAATTTATCTGGATACAAGGGGCATTCAGTTCAATGAAAGTTTAAAACTGTTCAAAACTGATACTTTTTCACCCAACACACAATTAGACCATGGAACACATTACGACAAGATACATTTGCAGATAAAAAAATCCCTGTTTTATGTTTGTCCTATGTGTTCTCCACAGCTTATGTACAGACATATTTAAGATGCAAAATGTTTACTACCGCTTCCTTAGATAATTGGGAAAATGGGAAGTATAAGAAAGACAAGGTAGGTGAGCTAATATCTTTTTTTGGACCGACTTCTGTTGGTGAAAGAGCTACCCAAAGCTCTTCCTCAGGTCTAGGGAATATAATGTGGGTCATAGCTAACTACAAGGTAGAATAGATTGTTAAGCATAAGAAATTAACACATTCAAAATGAAATGGGTTTATGAAGTTACAACAATCTGTAACCCACTCACTTACCTTTGACCTATAGTTACAGAAGTGTTAATTACCCACTTCATTTTGAATGGTTTCTTGCAACTCTATGCTTAACAATCTTTGATATCTTATATTTAGTTATGATATTCTGATTACCTTTTCCAGACCTGAAGAAGAGCTCTGTAGAGCTTGAAAGCTTGTCTCTTGCATCCACAGAAGTTGGTTTAATAAAAGATATTACCTCCCCCATCTTTTGTGTCTCCTATCCTGGGACCAGCACAGCTACAATAACACTGCAAACAGCTAAGGAAGTATCTCAGTCAACAAATATATTAAAGCATCTTTCTATTTTGTATATTGAAATTTTTCTAATGGCTGCTTTGATTCATATTGGTTACTTTTTGAGAGAAAGGGATGTGGTGGTTATGTAGTCTCTTTTTTCTTTTCTACAGGTTCTTTTCAACTTGGCCAGCCAATATTCTGCTAATGAAATGTATGCTGAAGCACTAAATACATATCAAGTCATAGTGAAAAATAAGATGTTCAGCAACGGAGGTAAGTTACACACCAAAATGTTTGATACTGATGGCAACGCACTCACTAACCAGCTATACGAATTCACTTGTGAGATGCTGAGCAGCTCCTGAGTGCCCTCAACTCCCATGGAAGCCAGTCAGAGTTGACAGCAAATAGCATCTTGTAATGTCAGACCCCATGTCCGTGGATGATTTGATGTGGTTTAGTCCCTGAGCTAGTCCAAAAAGTATTCCCTTTCCAGGCTAAGTATAAGTCCAGATTGGAAAAAAAAAAAAAAAAAAAAAAAAAAAATCATTTGCCCTCCACAGGCCACACTTCATCACTGCTGAGACAGGGTTGGTCAGTACCAATAGTAGTTTTCCTTTCCTAGCCTGAATGGTTCAGTAGTCCTTTCCATCATTGTCTGCCCTGGTTTTCCCCTGTTGATTCTGAAGTGAAGGGGAGGTTCCTTCTCATCCTCTGGAAGCCCCAGCCATGGGCCTCAAATTAGGAAGCTAACACTTCCCATCTTGAGCCCTCTGTGCCACTTTCTTCATTCCCTTCTCCTCACCCTCTCCGGTTTTCTTCTGTATCTTACCTCTTTCTAGGTCTCTTCCCAGACCCCCTCCTGGTTTGCTTCCCCAAGCTTTCCCAGCAGAAAACACCACAGCAAATCCTGTCTCATCCCTGATCTCCTAGACTGAGTAAGAAGCTTGTTCTATATAGTCCTTCCTTTTCTAGAATTCCTTGCTGTCTCTCCCTGAATTCTCTCCATTCTGGGTGGAAGGCAAGAACAGGCTGTTTTAGACCATGCCTTAGCTGAAAGGGCCAGTAGATCCTGATACAGATACTGATACATGAAAAAGGTGCTTCTGCAATCTCACTGGTTCAAAGTTTGCATGAAGAGGGATGATATGAATATTTTTAAAAGATTGGCACATAGTTCATTCACTTTATTTTTGTGATAGGCAGACTGAAGGTGAATATGGCAAACATATATTTAAAACAACGAAACTATTCCAAAGCTATCAAATTCTACCGCATGGCTCTAGATCAGATTCCAAGTGTCCATAAAGAAATGAGGTGAGTTTATACTAAAAAGTTTTGAAATTCCTTTTGTTTTATATATACAGTGGTACATATGATTTGAAAATATTACTTAACAATGATTTCTTTAATTAGGATTAAAATAATGCAGAACATTGGAGTTGCATTTATTAAAACTGGCCAGTACGCTGATGGCATTAGTTCCTTTGAACACATAATGAGCACATCTCCAAACCTGAAAGCAGGCTTCAACTTGATCCTTTGTTATTTTGCCATTGGAGACCGTGAACAAATGAAAAAAGCTTTCCAAAAACTGATCTCTGTTCCACTGGAAATTGATTATGATGACAAATATATTTTACCAAATGTAAGTATGAACTAAGCAAAATCTATAAAATTTATTTGCAAAGAGGGAAAATTTTGAATGTTGAGGAAAAATAATCTGTTCTATATGTGTACATACATATCTGTTTACACATACACACATGATGATGGTGTGATGTTTTACCAGCATGAATTGAGGATGGCAGTACTACTCACTAGTGATAATACTCTTGAAAACATTTCCAAAATAGTTTTTCTAGAAAATGTGACATACATAAAATATGTGGTTGTGTGTTGTAGTATAGAGTTGGCACTCATTTGGGATGACTTACTGCTTTGCTTTGCCACTTTTATTTATAAAACATTTACATAAAATACTTGTGTTTAAAATACGCCTCTACCCTGATATAACGTGGTCCTTGGGAGCCAAAAAAATCTTAACGTGTTTTAGGTGAGACCGCGTTACATTGGGATAGGGAGAGGAACCACTCCCCACCCCAGCTCACCTCCACTCTGCCTCCGCTTCCTCCTCTAAGCATGCCACCGCCACTCCACTTCCCCCCCCCCCCCGCACTTCCTTCAAGGCTTGCCACGCCAAACAGCTGATTGGTGCAGCAATCCTGGGAGAGGGGAGAAGTGGAGCTGTGGTGCGCTCATGGAAGGAGACAGAGCAGAGGTGAGCTGGGGCAGGGGGGCCACAGCAATTAAGGGCGGGGAGCAGAGGAACCACTTGTGGTAACATGAATTCGGATATAACGTGGTAAAGCAGCCCCACCCCCCGGAGCGCTGCTTTACCGCGTTACAGTAGACTCTTGATTATCCAGGATTGGGTTAACCAGGATGTGGATTAACCAGGATGTCAAAAAAAATGTGCGTAACTCGCAGGGTCGGCTCTGGCTTTGGTGCTGCCCCAAGCACACACACAAAAAAACCCACCAGAGCGCAGGGCAGCCAGTGAACCAATACCCCCTCCCCCACGGTGCAGGATGACTGGTGAACCAACCTCACCTCCTCATATTTCCTATGGATGGTGATTATCCAGGATTTTATTAACCAGGATTAATTTTTTCCCTATCATCCTGGATAATCGAGAGTCTACTGTATATCTGAATTCGCGTTATATCGGACCACATTATATCGGGGTAGAGGTGTAATAAAAATGATAACTCAATGAGTAAGTTATGCAAGTCATCTGAAATGAGTGCCAGTAAAACCTATAATACCACAGCACATATATTATACAGAAAAACAATTTAATAAAAGTTTTACAGAGGATTTGGTTTTAGTTCACTTTAGTTTATTGGAACTATTTTTTTAGTATCCCTCCACCAATAAAGCTAAGCTTCCTTGTACCGAGAGACCAACTGTTCATGACTCTGAGGTAAGAAAAAATAACGAATAAACTTAAGACCCCTCTTAAAACAGCCTAAAATAGTTTTTCTATCCAAGGTCATGATTTACTAGGGCTATGAGGAAGTCCTCTATATCCCATGGGAAAGCTGTGAATGCCTTTTTCAGGAGTAAAGCTCAATTTCTAGCCCTACATCATGATGATGTAATGGACCTTAAAGACGTTATGTAGGACTAAATATTGCTTGTCCTGCACTGCCGCTCAGCATAATTTAGAGTAAAATTCCACAGTTGGTAGAAAAAAAGAAACTTTTTGTGACAGGTTGATGTAGGGGGAAAAAGGAACCTCCTTTAATCTACTCAGAAGTTTAACGTTTTAGAAGTAATCCTAGACAGCTGGATTAATAGGCAGTATACAAATGAACGCTCAGAGGCAAATCAGTTTCATTAATCACACACAGTGATGTGGATTGTTTGGTAAACTGGGCATAAGCAAACTGTTTGTTTCAATGTGGCCAGAATGTTAAATCATTTCTAGGAATAAAGAATGTAGGTCATATTAAGAGGGTAGAAGGGAGCTATCCTGGAAAGCAATGACCCTGAAAAATGCTTGAAGATTGTGGTAAATAATCAGCTGAACATGAGCTCCCATTTTGATGCTATGTCCAAAAGAGCTAATCCAATATTTGGATGTGTAAACAGAAGAATATCAATGAGGAAGAGGGGGGAGATTATACTCCTTCTGCCTATGGCACTGGTGTGACTGCCCCTGGAATAGTGTGTCCAGTTCTGGCATAGAGCTTCTTGAATTGTGTATCTATTTAGCTTATCAAAGAGAAGGTTAAGTGGTAGTTAAATCACTGTTTATAAACACCTACATGAGGAGCAGAAATTTGATGATAAAAGACTCTTCAGTCTCTCAGACAGAGGTAGATAGCAAGATCCCATATCTGGAAGTTGAAGCTAGACAAATTCGGACTTGAAATAAGTGCAGATTTTTTACAAGGAAGGTAATTAGTCACCGGAACAACTTATCCGGGTTTTGGTGGATTCTCCCTCACTGGAAATTTTAAATTAAGATTGGATGTTTGTCTAAAAAGTATGCTGTAGTTCAAAGAGGAATTAATTCTAGGAAATCCTATGGCCTGTGTTATACAGGAGATCAGACTAGATCAGGGGTCTCCAAACTTTATGAGACAAGGGCCGTATTAGATTTTTAAAGGGGCTGCGCAGGCCAAAGCAATTGTGAAAAAATTCAGTATATGCAAATATATGCAAAATCCCCCCCTTTTCTCCACGGGCCGCTGCCACAGGGGCGCTCATCCCTCTGCACATGGGGCTGTTGGCAGCAGATTGCGAGACGGGAGGGAGGGCAACGGCGGCTTCTCCACGTGCCTGCTGGCTGGAGGAACGGACAAATCAAAGCCACGGGCCGATCCGGCCCCTGGGCCGTAGTTTGGAGACCCCTGGACTAGATGATTGCAATGGTCCCGTCTGGGTATATGATCTATGTATTAATGAATTATCCTCCACAAATACATGAAGCGTGTGTGTCGGTGTGCATAAACACACACACGTTTTTTAGATGTGCTGTGTGTGAGACTCACATAAGAGACAGACTTCATGATTTTATAGATTCTAGAGATGGAAAAGACCTATGATTACGTATAATAGAACCTGAAGACTGAAAAGATCTATTACGTGATGTAGTCAGATTCCCTCTCTACCATGCTGAATTGGGGCCTCTGTGCAGCTCTAAGCATATGTCTAACTTTAAGCATGAGAATTGTCCCATTGCTGTCAATGGGACGACTCGAGTGCTTATATATCTTGCTGAATCAGGGCCACAGGTATGATACACAGAGTACTATAGTTGGTAACATATGTAGTTAACGTGAAGTGTGATGTACATACAGTAGCAGACAAACAGTATAAGGCTACTAGTCATAAGTGTAATTATTTTTAATTTTGTAATTACAATTTAACCACAATCAATAGTTCATTATTTCAAGGGTCAAAGGATATCCACCTATAAAATGGTTTTTTTTTAAAACAAAGTTTACATAAGTTGTTTGAAAAATGACAGTCTAATTGTTCAATTGAAATATGCTTTTAAAAATGTATAGTATAATATGTCAGTTGCTTCTTATATTCTTTGTTAATGTACATATATGGCTGTACCTTATATATATATAAATATACATTTCCATAACTTATTTTGTTTTGATTTTTTTAGGATGATCCACATACTAACTTATTGATTGAAGCCATTAAAAATGACCAATTAAGGCAAATGGAATGTGAAAGGTAATATTGGAAACATAGGTCCCTATCCATTCCAAATATGCCTCAGTGGTTGCTAGCACATGGAAAATGACACCAGCTTTCCAAGCTGCAAAGCCTGAGAGCTATTCCTTATTCTGAATGGGATGGCTATAAAGGACTACATAAATTCCCTGGTAATGACTGTTGAGCTTATGAAAGTGTCAGGAAAAATACTAGATATGCTAAAACAGGTGGGCAATTTTTGGCCTGGTTGGCTAAAAAATAGCCAGGGAATAAGATTTTAAGGGACCTTCAGAAACCAATCCTGAGTCCTTGGCTAACAGTTCCATTTTGAAACTCAGCCAAGTAGAACAAAGGGCCTTGTTATTCTGAAGATTTCTTCCACCTCCTAACTGTTAATTAGGAAATGGGGAGGTATTTGGCTTAAAATAAAGAAGTAAAAGAAAAAAAATCTGGCCCTTGGTTACAGTCCTGTGTATCCCTAGGGAGTGGGATAGGGAAGCCAAGCAAATGGAGAAGAAGTTACAAAACACTTGTTTATGTGAGTTCCCCGTCAGTGAAGTACAGTACTCAGGGGTGGGTTTGGGGTTTTGTGGGTTTTTTTTTAATTTTCTGAGCTCTCTGCAAAAGCCACGCTGGATTGTATATAAGTATGTTAGACCACTGCAAAGCTTCCTGCATACGTGGCCTGCTGGCACTGGAAAGTCATATAAATGTTAGACTGTAGGGATATTGTGCAGCTGGGAGCAAGTCTCCCAGCCTGGGTAAGACCGATTGAACTAGCAGGGATCAAGCTAGTGTGCTAAAAATAGTAGTATGAACATTGTGGCTCCAGCAGAGACTCAGGCGGTTCTGAGGTCAGATGGCTAACGGGAGGTTTGGTGGCCTTGAGAACCCAAGCTGTCACCTGAACTACAAAGTCCACACTGTTGTTTTTTTAGCATGCTACTGCAAGCTCTGCTAGCATGAGTCTGTCTACCTGGATAGAAGGCTCATTGCCAGCTGCAATATAAACATACCCTATGGGGCCTTTATTATTCTGAGATATTGTATTATCAGATCTTGCTTCTGTATTATAAATTATTATGCTCCTATTTGTATGCTAGGATAGGATTGTTGTGTAATGATCTATTTTAATGACTAACCTCTCTCTTGGATTTATGCAAGTCTCACAAAACTTCTTGCCTTAAGAAATGCTGTAGCGTTACTAGCTACCCAATCTGTATATTATTCATTGAAAGATGTAATATTATCCTTAAATCATACTGTTATTTTACTGATGTCTTGATTAAATAATATCGATATTACTCAGACTTAGTTGGTGAATAGCAATTCAAGGCACAGGATAAAATAACTGAGTTTTTGATGTTTTCCTATATACTTTTTCTAAACACTGATATATTATGTATTTTAATTCCTAAGGAAAGGCATGGCAGAAAAATATATCATGACAGCTGCAAAATTGATTGCACCAGTGATTGAAACCTCCTTTGGCATAGGCTACGACTGGTAGGAGACAGTTTTCTTCAGTTTAACTATGCATGCCAATTTCTGACCATAATCATAAAACCAAGTTCATGTCAAAACCTAGGATATGTAGTATTTGAGTTGTGCTTCTCAAACAAAGCACCCAAAGTACTTTCAGTTAGCCCTGAAAAAAAATCAGAAATATTGTGCTTTACCCATCTACGAAACAATTTAATTGCATCATAGATCATAGAAATGCAAATGTCAGTCATATATGTATCGAGCTGCTTTTACAACTCCTTACATTCATACAAATTACTCAGACAAAAATCTTACAAATTCTTGATTAGACAAATTACATAAAATTGTTCTGCACTCTTCACTGAAGGTCTGATTGTGACATGCTGAAGACAAACAGGGTCTTACTCATCTGATGCTAATGACTCCACACAAGATCGGGGCCTCTGGTTCCATGTGCAAACCAATTGTTAAACAGTATGTAACCATTCTGCCAGTCAGTTGGCAGCAACAAGAGCTTGTTCGGTATCTAGGGGTTCCTTTTCAACAATATGACACAAAACTGGCTTGAGCCTCCACCCAGTGACCTGGGACAATTAAACATCATCCTCTGGGTGCCTCTAAGAGGCAGTACTTCCCCTCTTGCAAGCACAGAGTCTGAGTGTAGCAAAAAAACTTTTAATAAAAAGAGAGAAGTAACTCGGCATTAATTTGGGGAAGCTCTACAAACAGGGTTCATACACATAAACCATGAGCAAAAGACCCACTCCCAAGGAAGTTGGCCAGTGTCCTTTTCCCTCAGGTTCTTAAGTCCAGCAATCAAAAGTCCCTTTAACATACTTGTCCCTCCTCTGTACCCCACTGTGCAGTTGTTGTCCTTGGTCAGTGGAGACCCAGAGTTCACAGGTGCATCTGTCCATGACTTGCACTATATACCCCTGACTAAAACTTGGATTGTGGGTACTCAAGGGAAGAGGGGTGGTCTAGGGATGCCGCGGAAGAAGCAGGCAGCAGTGCGTGGCCTGAGCCCCCCGCTGGGGCGGGTGGTGGCCTGGAACCCCCTGCTGGTGCTGGGTGGAGAGGGTTGACAGGGCTGGCAGGCTCCCTGCCCGGCTCTGTGCAGCTCCCCAGAAGTGGCCAGCGTGTCCCTGCAGCTCCTAGGGGAAGGAAAGGCCGGGGCACTCTGTATGCTGCCCTCGCCATGGGAACCACAGCCAATGGGAGCTGTGGAGGCGGGCAGGCAGGAACAGCACACAAAGTCCCCTGACCCCTCTGCCTAGGAGCTCCAGGGACATGCTGACCACTTCCGGGGAACCTCCCTGAAGTAAGTGCCGCCCTGCACCCCAAACCTCTACCTCAGCCCTGAGCCCCCTTCCACACCCAAACTGCTGCTGGGGTGGGCTGAGCCTGAGCAAGTCACACCGGATACGGCAGAGATCATGGAGGTCGCAGAAAGTCATGGAATCCATGATTTCTGTGATAGATACGCAGCCTTAATTATAGCATCTGCTGGGTTTGATGGTGAAAAGTTATTTAACAAGGCCCTCAAAAGGCAGTAGCCAACATGCAGTAATAGAAAAGCATTCACTTCCAGCTCCTAAGGAAAATGAGAGATACCAGAGATTAATTAATTTAAGTCCAGATCCTCTAGAAGATCAGACTGTCTATATAATAAAGATCCTGGCCCATATCACCAGTTCTTTCCAGAACATACCACCCTAATAAAGTCCAAAAAAGTGCTGATCGGAAGAGAGTGCCTCAGTGGATGGGAACCTCAGCTTTCTTTTCCTGTTACCACTGTATAATTAAAGGCTGCCCTAGAGGGGATGAACTGGAAGAGGGGATGATTGTTTAGCATCATGCATCTGGAGGCTTGGGCTAAATAAGTTGGGTTCTAGAGATGATGGTGTTACACACACAAGAGGGATTGAGCTGAGGTCAGGCATGAATAATATGTAACTAAAAAGAATCTTCTGAGACTTGATCTGAGAGAGGATTGAAAAATTATCTTTAAATGTGTTGCTAGACTTAGGTTCTACTCTAGTGTGGGTGGTGCTATGTTATAATGTTGTCTGAGAGTATCCTTAGAGATTTTTTTTGTAATTCACTTTTGCATACAGTACACATTTTTACACAACTCCTGGGACATGTATACCATTTCTAATTAATTTATCAAATCAATACATATTTATTTTTAGAGGTTATGTCATTGTAGTACTCAGGGACCAAACTGTAAATGTGTCCTGAGCTTTGTACAGTTTCACCACTACCAATTCTTTCAAAGAATCTAAATAGCCAAATATGATTACATTTGAACTTTTCTTTAAAACATTTTTGATGTATGGAAACACTGTAGGTGTCTGCAAACAGGGGAGTACGTAACATAGCAGAGAAACTTCCTCTAGATAACTAATTAGCAGCATACATGAGTTGAAGTGACATTAATGCAGATACATATTATTTATAGTAATTATTTCTTTGGATTCCTTTTTGTTGTAGGTGTGTTGAAGTAGTAAAAGCTTCCCACTATGTAGAGTTAGCCAATGACCTGGAAATAAATAAAGCAATTACATATTTGAGGCAAAAGGACTTCTATCAGGTATTGTATTTCTTAAAAAACATTTTTATGAATATTGTATTGGTAGGGGCATCTGAGGATATGTCTTCCATGTGGCTGGGAGTAGATAATGCAAAAATAGTACTGTGGATGCTGTGACGCAGGCAGTGATTAAAGCTAACCAACCAAGCTCTGGCCCAGAAGTTTCTGACAGCCTTGGACTCAAGTTGCTAGCCGGAACCCCTGCCTATGCCGCAACATCCACACTTCTATTTTTAGTGTACTAGCTCTTTCAAGCTAGTGCGAGTTTGTCTACCTTCCTTGGGAGGCACACTCCCAACTCCAGTGTAGACATACCTTTATCAGCAGCAAGGCCATATTTTTCCAGCAAGAGCTTCCTCTTTAATAGTCACTCAGAAGCTTGATAAAAGTGTTGATATTGGTCTTTTTTTGTAGAATTATTCTAACAACATTGATCGTGTAAGGCTTTATCTACATTAAATTTGTCTGTTGTCACAGGAGGGCGTTAATAAGAGAGCAGAGTATGAGCAGATGCACTTGCTGTTCGTTATTGCTTGTGGTATTGTAACAATGATACCCTGCCTCCATTCCTGCATAAGTACTATTGCACCCATTAGGGTACTGTAATCCTGTGTCAGAACTGCAGTCCATCTTCTTGTCCTTCCATGCAGGGACAAACTTAGGAAATAGAGGTAAGGCAGTGGCCCTGTAACGTGTTTATAAAGGAAGAGCATGAGTATAGTCTTTCCATACTTAAAGTAGACTTTTGGTGGTAGAGAGATGGGAGGGTGTCTGTCTTTACTATGATATTTTTAAATTAATTCTACTGGGACAAAAAAGGGAACCTAAAAATACATATATTTTAACTATAAAGGGCTTTAGGGGTCACCTTTCTGTTTGTTTGGTTTTCTGTGGCCTTATCCATCCTCAAAGTAGCACTGGTTTAACTAAAACCAGTTTTTTAAATAATTTAGTTAAACCAGTGCAAATGCTAGTGTGGACACTCAGATTTAAACCTGGATTATTGTTAGCATAATTCAGTTAGGAATTAATGTAAATGAAATATAAGCCAGTTTTAAATTAATGTAGAAGTGTCCACTAGGGAGTTTGCACTGATTTAACTAAATCAATTAAAAAACTCACTTTTAGTTAAACTCTTGTAACTTTGTATGTACGCAAGGCCTTACTAACTAAACTATAGGAAAAGTATATGGAAAGAGTACAGCTCCTGACTGGCTCAGAATTATCTTTGTTACCCTGTCTTCTCTGCCCCCACCAACTTTCTAGGTTCTTCTACCATAGAACTTTTAAGTAATAATATAGGAACCTCTAAAAACATACTACTTTTTTTAATAGAAAGTGTTTCCGAAAGCACCTAGGTACTTTTGATTCTGGGGCTATGTTAGTATCTACACAGATACTTATATGGCCTCCCTCACCATAGTGTCTGAGCATCTCACAAATATTAATGACCTTATCATAGCAACGTCGCTGTGAGGTACAGAAGTATTTTTATCCCCATTTTACAGATGGGGAACTGAGGAATAGAGGTATTAAATGACTTGTCCAAGGTGTCATAGGTGTCGTTGGACAAGTCATTTAATACCTCTATTCCTCACAGGTGTCATAGGTTGGTGGTAGAACTGGGATTTGAACCCCGTTGTCCTGAATCTGGTGTGTTAATTACAAGACCACCCTTTGTATATACCGTCTCCTCCTATAAAAAAACAATAAGTGGGCAGTGCCTTGCATCTATGTTCTAAGCCTGTCCTTTCAGTGGAACTATCAGGGAGGGGTAGGATAAGTCACTGTTGTTCTGATGATGACACTAGTATTGTGGTATACACATGGATGTGTAAGAGCCAACAGGGAGGATCATCTAATGAGAGCACTTGCACAAATTGTCTTGAATATATAGGTACAGCCAGATAAAGGTGTATTCACTCAGAATATTAATATGCAATATTTCACAATATAGGTATATTCAAATGATGCTTCATCCCATTTGATTTTACAGAATGTGTTGTACTATTTTGTAGTATAGAACAGGATCATTTTAAAATTTTGAAGGACAAATATACTCTGTTTTGTTTGGAAGTTCAAGGAATTGACAAAAGAGGCAAAAGTATTCCTAATTTTTCCTCCATAGACACATTGCAAACCTTGCTTTTCATTTCTGCCTGTTAGGATAGGTTTTTATCTTTATATTGGCTTTTTTTCCCATTAGAATTTGACAACTGACTCAATGTCTAATGTATAATGACAGCAGCTGTGCAATGGTTTGGGGTTTTAGATTAGTGATCAGGACTAAACTCTGAAATTTCAAGTTTGGTTGAATTTGAACAATTTTTTAGTGGAGCACAAAAGTCTCACATGTTGATTGATGATTTAGTAGATATTTTCATCCTGTACTGTATGTCTCCATTCACACATTCAGTGTCTTGATTGTAAGATTAGTTTAACTATGTTTTTAAAAGTGTAATTTTTGCTTTCCTTTCAATGTTGCTACTTTCGTTGTGTCTCACATTTTATTTGATACTGTAAGTATGAAGAGGTAGGTATAGTATTAAAATATGGCACTGAATTAGCTTTAGTCTTCTAGAATAGTTTGTAACTTGGCAATGTTTCCTTGCTGTGCAAATAATAAGTAAAACAGTACTTCTAGTGGAAGTATTATGAAGGTTTTGTGTTTCATTTACAAACCCAGTTTTACCTTCCAATTTCCTGATACACAAATGGATTGACCCTAGAGGAACTATTTCAGGAGAGCAGTATTTTATCATTCAGATTCTAGGCCATTTTCTTCTATTCTTATATTCTTTCTTGTATTCAAATAATAATGTCCAGTTCCTGATTCCTATGATACCCATTTTTAGGAAAAAACCTTAATGAAAGAGCTGCATTTTACTGTGTCTCATACCCTAAATCTTGCAAATCTCAAACTCTACTGGGTTTCTGTTGGGAATTAATTTCAGAAATGAGTGTCCTATATTGAGAACACCACTTTCCAATTACTTAACAGTTCAGTGTGTGGAGTCGATTAGCTGACATATTTCAAACTGGCTGCAGCTGCCCTAATGGGGTACTGGAAGAAGATAATGGGTGAAAAAACCTCTAGAGGAGTCACCTGGTCTAGTCATTTTTGTGGAGCAGCAGTTTCCTCTACATTGGCCTCTCAGGTGTATGTAGTTACCTACTCTTAAATACTCCAGATGATGGTGCCTTATCTCTCGCCGCAGCTTATTTTAGTCCCTAGTCTCTAACAATTCTTCTTTAAAAGAAGGTGCTTGGAGTCTCTCTCATTCCCATTCCCTCTATACTGCATTCACTAGTACGCATTCTTATAGTTGAGGTGGTGAAGGTGTTTGCAGAGCAGTAGAGTATTGTCCTGTGGTAGATCATGGCCAATGTGATGTTACCCAGTTCTGATGATCCACAGTACACAAGTCTTGTGAGAGAGAGAGAGATTTTGGATCTGAGTCTCTTCTCTTTCCCTGCCCCCAATTTACATGTACTAGGCAGGGGACTGGGATAGCTGTCCATTGTGTTTCTTAACTAAATATTAACATTTTTTATTGTTTTTATTTCTGAAATAAACTTTCACTTGGTGTAGATCTTCAAGATCTGAGGCAAATGCTTGAGACGGAGGGACAATATTAGTTTATTGTGTCCCCATCAGTGGTAGAATGTTGACTATCATTATTTAACTGTAGAAGATTCACTGCCTAAAATGAAAAAAGAAACATCAATAATTGAATAGTGGCATGTTTTAAAGCAAAAACCCTACTGTCTTGGCTTCCTACTGAATTATTAAAATTGTTGGAAGCATAAAGAATGAGAGAAAGACAACGTGAAAAATAAGCAAGTGTGGAAGTAGTATGTTCAAAGATCTTGTCTTTTCTAATCTGTTCTGCAATATGCAAACATCTATTTACTCTTTCCATTAAAGAAGTTCTATGCTTCTTTCATACTTTTGAGTCCAATGAATTGCCTGTACAAATTCTATCTTAATATAAAAGATCAGGTGCTTTGATGATGTAAATTCAGCCAAGAAGTCCTTTTTTTCAATTGTTCTTTTGACGCAGCTATATTAACAAGATATCCAGGAGGCATCCTGTGATCTGACTGCTGCTTCCATCACACTGTCACTATTCTCAGTGCCTGGGTATTGGGGCTTAGCCTAGGAAAAGCAAGTAAGAACCTCAGACAGGAAAGCTGCATTTTTTTTTTTTGGAGTGCCTCATTCCTGATCATAGTATTCCTTTTGCTCCTCCATATTCACATAAGTCTAATGTACATAAAATATAAATGAATCACTTTCTTAAACCGGATACCCCTTACAAATGCATCACGTGGTAGCTTTGCATCCTTTATGCTGTGCTTTACACTCCGAAGATTGGAAATGTGAAAGTCAAGATATAATGCTCTACCTTAACACTGCAATTATGCATACATGTATTATAATAGTCTTGACTTATGTGATCATACAGTTTCTCAAATATATAATGAAAAATACATTTTTCTATAACCTTAAACACAACCCGTAACCATGTATAATAATTAAGAATGTACACAGAGACAGTATACACATAATATGCTCTTCCCTAACTTTCATGAGTCATAGATTTCCAATCTTACCTTTGCATTACTCTAGCATGTTATTCAAAGAAAAACATAGAAGAGAAGTCCCATTCTGAGGGTAAAGGCTTGGACAGAATTTGATAAAATTGCTTCATCTGAACAGCAGCAAACTCAAGAACAATTGATGGGATTTTTGCTCAAACTTCCAAAAACACCACCACTAACAACAGAAATTACACCACCATTCACCTTTGTCTGAAGAACAAACATGGGAAATTTCAGTCCCCAAAGTAAACTTTTCAAAAAGTTTTGTAAGTGTGTAAAGAGAGAGGTCACAGTGAAAATCTTTGCTACTGTAAATATAATGAGTGTAACTGACCACTTATTATAGCATACATTGATGCAAGTATTAAAACTTTAAAAATAAGAGGAAAAAAGTAATTCACTTTAAAATAACACAACATTTGCTATTCCATATTTTGGTCTTTTTAAAGCAGCAAAAATGTAATTATAAAATATTATCTAAAGCTGCTGTGCGAACTTCCCTTTTGAATTTCTTGATCTTATATAGTGTTAGAACTGTTTGCATCTAATTCAAGTACATTTTTATCAAAAATTACATATGTAACACCTTCTAGCACAGTGTCTTGAAGATCTTTGTGAAAATTCATTAATTAAACCACAACAACACCCCTCTAAGGTAGGAGAGTATGTAAAAGGAGGCATCTTGAGGTTACGTGACTTGCTTGTGGTCATAGAGTGAATGTCTGGCAGACACAGGCATAAAACCCAGGCAGGACTCCTGAGTCCCTGTCACCTGTTCTAACTATCTGACACGCTTCCTCTCTATTCAGTAGTTATCAATTAGAGTTTCCACTTCCCTTGCCCCAATTCCATGCTTCATTGTATCCAACATTTTTTTTTCATAAATTCTATTGGAAAGTACAAGAGCAATAAAATTACAGATGTGAGATTTAATTGGTATTTCTGTTCTGCGGGGCTAGTACAGGAACTGGTGAATTTCTGGAATGCTGAATTGAAACTTTATATAGAGTTTGAGTTTGGAATGATGTACTGTGAAACAGTAGCATCAGTCTGAAGTCAGAGGACAGTTAAATCATGAAATAATATGAAGGACCCACATTCTGAGAAGCATTATTAATGTTAGTGGTATGGTAGCCATGTCATGGCTTCAGCTGGCTCACACAGTCTATAATATGCTTTACCAGAAGTTGAATAGCACCAAAAATCATGTGTGAACTTCTTTTTTCTCTTTTTGAAAACAAAGAAATTACTTCCACTTTAATCTTTATAACCATGGGTGCCACCATATCAGTAGAAGGAAAGGGCAGACAAATCAGTAAAAAATAGGAAAGACTTTAGGAAAGCAATTCAATACATAGAGCTGAAAGGTCACTAAACCAGAATTCCATTGTAACTGAGATGTGCAGCCTAAATTTGAAGAAACACTTTAATGGTAGAATACCTCAGACCTAACAGTGCTGTACTTGTAGATCTATGGGAGTAGTTCTTTCTTGATTCAGTCAAATACATAGTGAGAACCAAAATCCTTATTGAAAAGTCTTGAGTTTCAAAGCCCATAGAATCTGAAGTCATGCATTTTGAAACTGTTTCCTTGACTCTCAAATAGGTGCTCTTCTTCAGAGAATTCTATATAATTAAAAAATGTTCTCCTTTGTAGTAGTTTGTACTTCCTGTTTAGTTGCCTAGGGAGGAATAAACTTTGGCTAACTGTGTGAACCTCACGTCCTCTTATGCCACATTAAGTCATGCATTTTGAGTAATGTAAAAAATAGCATGTACGTGGATTATTTAGAAACCTTGTATTTTTTTCCCCCTCCCTTGGCACACCACCAGAGAGTATTATGCATTCACATTACTACGATAAGCACATTCAAGATTTTAACTTGTGTAGGGAAAAAAGAGGAGTTTTAATAGTGGGTAACCTGACTTCCTTACATTTGCATTGATGTAATGGGGAGTGGAACTGAGGCAAAAGTATCATTAAACAGTTTTTAATGTACATACTGTAAATATTTAGTAGAAACTAGCCAAAAAAATTTATATTTGATCTATAGAAATAAATCTTTCTTACATTGCTGAAAAAATTGCCCTCTATTTTTTAAATTTATTATTTAATTATATCATTTTTATTATTCTTCAGATATCAGTATCACCTCCACAAAGTTTATGAAATTAATTTCTCATGTACAGAGGGATCAGTAAAACTCCTTAGATTTGCATATGTATTGTCCTCAATCCCTACTTCTCTGAGCACATTGTATAATATGAGAACTGAAAGTGATTGGCCATTTCTGTTATAAATACACACAGCAAAATTTCTATTTATACTCCAGACGTCCTGTGTTACATACTTTTTGTATTGTTACATTCATATCTTTGTTTGTGAGTCTTTAAGAAACAAATCTTATGTAAAGATACAGAAAAAGTGAAAATATTTATACAATACAGCTAATTGAAAAATGAAAACATGTTAGTGAAGCTTTTTTTTTTTTTTTAATGAATGGAACTTCTATGGAAAACTGTGGATATCTGAACAGAAAGTTCCAGTATTTTCTAAATCTAATCCATATTCTAGATAAAATTGCCAGTAGTGTAGAAATTTTAAAACTATAAAATATCAAATATTTTGCAGTAGAAAAGGTATGTATAATTGTTATCTAAGTAGTAATTAATAATATAAGTCAAATAGTAATTTTAGTTGTTTATTGCCTCAGAAAAACATATGATTGACCTGTCCAGTAACAGTTTGAGTAAATTTTTTACAGTTTAGTAACTCGCTTGTAAATTAATTGTAGGCTGTGGAGACTTTAAAGATGTTTGAAAAAAAGGATAGCAGAGTAAAAAGTGCAGCTGCAACAAACCTTTCATTTCTTTATTATTTGGTAAGTATGCCTTTTTGGTTGTTGTTAACTATGAACTCTGAAGAGCCTATGCTTCTGTAACAATTTTTGTATCTAGCTACATGTTCTATCTCCGCATTACAAGACAATGCTCATGAGAACAAAAGAGGTAAGAAAACACAGCATTTTAACTAGTCAATGTCTATTCAATGTTTTGAACTGTTAAGTGCTATGCAAAAGCAAAATACTTTATTATTTTTTATTATAAATGTTAAATATTTAAATATCAATTGTTGCTTTCACTTCCTAATTGAAAGTAGGGGCTGTGGGAACAGAGGCACCAACTTCCTGAGCTCCCAGAGGGTGCTTGATCCCTGCTTTGACCCAGGCCCTGCCCCCTCTCCATCCCTTCCCCCAAACCTCTGCCCCGCTTCTTTCCACCCCACCGCTTCTTGGCCCGTTCCACCCCTTCCCCACATCTCTTCCTGTCCCTACTCCTCCCCAGCACCTCCTGCATGCCCCTGAACAGCTGATCACTGGTAGATGAGAGCTGCTGTGAGAGAAGAGGAGGAGCTGATTCCTGGGTATGCCGGTAGGTGCTGAGCACCCACTACTTTTTTTCCATGAGTGCTCCAGCTCCAGAACACAGATGGAATCGGCGCCTATGAAGAACTAGAACATACATATATGAATAGCTTCATATATGTATGTTCTGGGAGTGCTCTGTTTTTACAGAGGTACAGGAAGCAGAGCAGACAGAATGGAGTGTTCCAGCTGCTATGCCGTGACCCCCTTTCCTCGCAGCAGCAGCAGTTAGAAAGTGGGTGAAGAATTCTGTCTGCTGCTGCCAGGAGGAGTGAGACTGAGCCCCTGCTGGGGTATAAGAGATTCTTCCCTCATGTGGATGTTGTGAAGATGAATTAGTTAATATTCCTGAAGCTCTTCATATATGTATGTTCTAGTTCTTTGTTCCCTGACTTCCTACTGCCATTGAGCTCTCTGAATGTATGTATGTATGAATGTATGTATTCAGCTGCCTGGCCTGTCACCCATTCCTTGTCTCCTGCTGGGCTCACCTGCACTTTTATCTCCCTCCATCTCTAGCAGAGTTCTGTTTGCCTGCACTTCAGTGATCCCATCCTTAACTCCCATAACTAGACTTGGGAAGGAGTGGAGACAATGACATTTAGAACACTGCTCTACGTTGTCTGTTAATACAGTATTAATTTTCAAGTAGAATATAAAATAAGTTCATTTTGGAGGCTTAAATGATTTTACAATGTTCTCCCCCACTTTTCCTACCAATATAAGGAGCAAGTCAGCATTGGGAGGGAGATGGACAAGATCACAATATAGGTCTCGCTCTATAATTTTCAGGTTTCTGTGACCTGAAAAACGTGAGTGATCTATTTTCTACAAGCTCATAAAGAATAGTATTGGAATTGAAGTTTATTGCATATTTTTTCACACTGTTGTTATATCAACCATAAACAATGCAGCTCCAAAGAAAATTATTGATTGACAAGTTGTTAATATACTATATATATTTTGTTTACACAGGAGAATGAATTTGCACAAGCAACCAACTATGCAGATTTAGCTGTGAATGCCGATAGATACAACCCATCAGCACTCACTAATAAAGGAAATACTGTGTTTGCAAATGGAGACTATGAAAAAGCAGCAGAGTTTTATAAGGAAGCTCTAAGGAATGATTCCTCATGCACTGAAGCACTTTACAATATAGGTAATGTAGAAGTATTTGTATGGCTTGGAGTTTGCATAAGGCTAGTACTAATGTGTTTGAGATTCTAGTTTTCATACTTGTCCTTTTTAGAAATGCTAATTGATTTAATGTTATTTCATTTCCATTAAACTATTAATGTTTTTACCTCATGATTTAAGATGTAAAGTGAGATAAGATCCTTTGCTTCAAACCTCTTCCACAGAAACTCTGCACCAATATTATTCATTTGTTCTTAGAGTAATTGATGTCGGTAAATCACTTTGAAGATGAAAATTGCTGTAAGTGCTAAGAACTATTTTCTGTTCAAATGATAGGCTTTGGATAGTACTACTCAACCAAATTATCTCTCCTTCTCTTTCTGATGCCACTTGTTAAAGGGATGGTGTTATGTACAACTGTGAACCTTGACTGGAATCATGACCATTGCCCTAATCAGCTTTAGTTAATTCAGGTCACACTGCCTAAAAGAACTGTCAGGATGGTTCTTAAGCAAGTGGCACAGCAAATCTACTGAGAAGCAGTTGAAATGAGAGAGTGATGATTGGGGAAAGTGCAGTTATTGTTGTACTTACCTCTAAGTAGTGATGCAGCTTGCTTTTTAAGGAGGACTCCAACTTTTAAAAATAAAGAAGTTAAATTTAGTTTCAAATACCACATCTGCCTTGAGTATCCCTGTGGCTTTACAATCATGTTTTTCTATTTGTAGGAAAAAAACATTTTTTTTTAGAATCCGTTGGTTTAGGAAAGCCCAAAATAAACAAGAAAAACTGACCAGCTATCAAAACAGTGAAATTGACTATCCGAAAAGGGCTGCCAAATGTACAAATTAAACAAACTGAAACAGAAAAAAGTGTTTTTTCTTTCTCTTTCATGTGTTCCCTTGCAATAATACAGGAACAAAAAATTCAGACAAAAATGTGATATTTTTTTTTAAGTTGATAGCATCCCTCTAAATGTCGCATTTCTGCTTCATTCTCTTTGATTATTTTACTCAGTTACTGTGCCTTTACTGATGTTTTTATTTCGCTTGTTGAATTCATTTTGTAATTTTTATTTTTAGGTTTAACATATAAAAAGTTAAACAGAATAGACGAGGCTTTTAATTGTTTTCTGAAACTTCATTCAATCCTTCGAAACAGTGCCCAAGTTCTCTACCAGATAGCAAGCTTGTATCTTTTTCTGGGTTCTGATGCCAAGTATTGAATATAGTCTACATTAGAGTATTAGATGAGATTAGTCTTAATCAAGACATAAAAGTTGTTTTTGTATGGCTAAAAAAATGTATATTTAATCAGGAGGCATTCATATGAGGTTAAAATATATTTGGTATGTAAAAATAAGGCCTGATTCTACAACCCTTTATTCTGATGAGCAGTGTCATTGAAGCCATAGACTAACACATGAGGAAGGCCTGTTCATATAAGGATAATTAAAATTGAGGAGAGCCCTATAACCCTTTACATTTGCAACTAATGTTATTTTGAAAATAATATAACAGTTATAAGCATAATGGATGTAAAACCTTAAACAAAATATTACAGTGAAGTTCTGCTCTGACAAGGGTATTTGTAAAAGTAGCTCCATAGGGTTCCTTGTTTATTGTCTCAGTGGCTTCCAGACCAGGTCTGCTCAGTTTACATGTAAAATCATAATCATCTCTCTATCCTGCAGACTTAGCCTGGAATCTGAAAGCCAAGTTGGGGTCTTTCTTGGCTCTCTGCCTCATCCTCAGTAAAGATTCTACAGCCAGAACTTAGTTAAGCATTCTGTTCCTGATGTGCAAACCACAACAGAATCCCTTCCAAGGCATAATAGAATCCCGTTGCAGTATTGGCTCAGCATTTTTAAAAGTAGTGAAAGTGATAAAACTTAGTCAGAGAAGTAAGCAGCTATGAATCTAACTATACAAAAAGGGTGAAGTCCTCACTCCTGTTTCTGCCTCTTTACAGTGGGTTAAAGCACTGGAGGGGTTTTAAAGCCCTGGTTCTGGCTGTGGCAGCATTCCCCTGTACTGACACTGGGTAACTCTGCCTTCAAAGAAACCCCTTGCAAGCTCTGGCATAGGGGGCATTCTGAAGAGGGGATTGAGAGTAGGAGGAGTGTGTTGGGGAGGAGCTACATCATTCTGTGGGGATTATGAAGTGTGCTAGTACACATAGGGCAGCCCAGGGAGGCCGCTGTAACTAAACAGGCCCCTTAAGGCTGTCCAGTTACAGTGGTGACAGCTCCAGCTTTCAGGTCTGCCCAGAAGTGGAAGAGTGCAAAGATGGCTTAAAGCCCTTTTCCTCTAAGCTGCAAATTCTGTGCCGTGCTTCTTAGAGATGCAGCACAGAGTGGCACCTAGGGAACAGATGTACTGCATAAGGTAGTGGCAGTTTTGCCTTGTCATTTTGTTTAGCACAGAACCACACTAAGAAAACCTAGAAAGTTTTTGGGGCATAGAAATAAGGTGCCTAATTCTCCTTTCAGTTTCACTGTTAAAAATCAGGAGCAGCTCCACTGAGGTTAATTAACTTATACCAATGTAAAATTAGTGAGAGAGAGAAAAACCAGACCAAAAGTGTTTTTAAGGTTGAAAGAGCAGCCTAGGCTGTTAACAGTTTTTGTTTATAGTTGTAGCGATGCAAGGACTCACTCTTGCGGCATCTCCTGCCAGCTATCTGGGAATTAGCTCTTTTCCAGCCAGAGTGCCCTCTGCAGGCCTGTGTCTCGCCATCACTGGCCCCCTTGTCCCTTCCGGACACTGGTGCCCTTTTACCTGGGGTTCTGCCCCCTGGCAATACCTCCCTACTCTCTCTGGGTCTCCCCTCCCCAGGCAACCCCCAACCCTCTATCCCCACTTTGCCTCAGTCTATGGCTGCTGACAGTCAGCATCGAGCCCCTGTTTCCTAGGGCAGACCGCAGTGTAAAAGCCACTCATCGTTGGCAAGCGGGGTTTGGACCTGCTGCCATTGCCTAACCATGGGCTGCCCCTCCGCAGCCCCAGTACCTCGCTAGGCCTTCCAGTCAGGCTGCAGACTGGGATATCGCCAGACTTGAGCTCCCCAGCTCAGCCTATTCCTTCCCCAGCACTGCTCTACCTTCAGTACCTTTTGCTCCTCCAGGCAGCTAGGTCCATCTCCCTCTAAGGCTGAAGGGAGACTGTCCCAGCCTCTGGCCCTGGGCCCTGACTGAGGCATGGCTCAAGATGTGGCTGCTTCCCCAATAAATCTTTTTGCTTCTTTCCCCAGCCGAAGCCCTCTGCAGGGCTGCCTTTTAACACCTGTTTACTGGAGTGGGGCAACTGCCCACTAAAATAGTAAACTAAAGTACATCTGAGTAGGAAGAAATTGTTAAGTAAATGTGCAAAAAAATGAAATATATGTTCACATTGCTATGTCTGGCAAATCTTTTCAACATGCAACTTTTGGATTACATTTACATTACATAACATGATAAGAATTCCTCTTGATGAACCAAAATATGATCACCATTTGAACTGTCCTTGACTGAAGATTCCTCAGATATGAAATAGTGGAAGATCCCAACCAAGCCATAGAGTGGCTCATGCAGCTTATCAGTGTAGTTCCAACTGATGCACATGCACTGTCAAAACTAGGGGAATTGTATGATAATGAAGGCGATAAATCCCAAGCTTTTCAGTATTACTATGAGGTATGTGACCTATGCATTTTCTCATATTTATAGAAATAAAATTGGGCAATAAACACGTGACAAGACAATGTTTATTTACGGTAGTATTTAAATTGCCTAAAGTATGTACAGAAAGTAAGGAGAATCTGATTCTTTTCTTAGGAAAGTATAATTCTTTGTATACAGGCTTTTATTGTCAGATCTTCATAATAAGGAGCACATCAAAAAAGGCTATGGGATATTCTGATGTGGGGCTCCCTCAGTCTCTCCTATTGACGTTTTTCCTCTGTAATTCAGTAATTTGATAATTCAGTATTAACTGGGCCAGTGAAAAGAGTTGGAATGGTTCTATAGCCTAATAGTTAGGTCACTTATCTGAGAGATGGCAGATCCCTGTTCAGATCACTTCTCCTCATTCCCTTCTCCTCATCAGGGAGAAGGGAGGACTTGAACTGGGGATTTCCCACATTCCAGGTGAGCACAGCCGCTTCTATAAAAGAGTTCCCCCCCTCCCCTTCTGCCCCCCAGGCCCAGTCTGATAGGTGGTCTCTGAGCACACCTACCAGATCAGACCCTGCACGTGATTTAAATGGCTGAATGCTTACCTTCCTTTGCTTTGTGAATCACAAGCAGAGATAAGTGCCTGCTTATAGCCTGGGTTTAGGCACCAAAGATACCAAGGGGCGTTGGAATTATTAACATTTTGTACAGAGCCTATAGGAAATTTCCACTTGATGTCAATAGAACATTTGTAATAAATGTTGTTTCTAGTAAATCCAGAGATTAGTCCTATTTATAATACCCAAGATTCACCATCAGTAAAATTAAAATCTATAGTAAATACAAAAGTTCTGCTTATTTATGTGGCATTAGTCCTAAGATTAATTAAAAACAAATTAGAAGTATTCCACTGAAATAAAGTAGACTTATGCATACACTTGACTCTCTTTTTCAGATGTTTAAAGTTAGTTTATTGCTCATCCAAGTGTAGGATTGACAGCTCTGTAGACTGGCCTCTATATCCATGGAATACGTAAAGCAAGGGCACTCAGCACTAGTTTCCTTGTGCTATTCTGACTGGGTGCATCACTCCTGTTCTGAAAGGGACCAGCTATATGATGACATAGTAGTAGTTCACTCACCATGGATGCCTAGGGAGTGGTGTTCCTAGCCTCTGTTTGTCAGAGGGTGGTGATGGATGGCAGGAGAGAGATCACTTGCTCATTACCTGTTAGGTTCACTCACTCCGGGGCACCAGGCATTGGCCACTGTCGGTAGACCGGACACTGGGCTGGATGGACCTTTGGTCTGACCCAGTACGGCCATTCTTATGTTCCAGCAGACTACTTGGCTATCTGAAACTGATTAGCGTAATCTGTTATAGAAACAACTTGCTTAGCATTTTAATTAACTCATTTACATACAGTAGTAATCTAAGAAAGCAAACTTCGTGCGGAAAAATAATCTTTTGCTGCTGCTATTATGCTAAAATAATTCTAGTAAGGACAGATGGAAAATATGAAACTCATCTCAGGTAACTCTTCTAAAAATATTTTGTAATTACAAAAGCTGACAAGTTCTCTTTAGGGATTAGTTGGTATAGAACAGTGCTTTCATTCATGTATTACGTATTTTTGGCATCTGGAGTATTAAACACTTAAGTGAGTAAGATATTCCAGAAGTAAAATAAAGATGTTGTTCATCACTAAAATTGTGTTTCTTTCGCCTTCCTTATTTTGTCAGTCATATCGGTATTTCCCTTCGAACATTGAGGTCATTGAATGGCTTGGAGCCTACTATATTGATACCCAGTTTTGTGAAAAAGCCATTCAGTACTTTGAGAGAGCAGCGCTTATTCAGTAAGTAATTATTGTTATTTTATGTTTAGTCAAATATCTTGTATTGAGGGTTTTTCTTCTTGTAATTGTATCTCAGAGACATGATACGTTAATTGGCCATAAGTTATGTCAGCATTAAATACAGCATTAGGTATTGTTTCACCAGGTTCCTCACCTCATTTGTTTGGAGGGGTGTTTTTGTTTCTATAAGGCAGCTCCAATGCAAACAAAAGTAAAATACTTCCTTTCCACGGTTTCCTCATCTGGTAAAGACTATTGATTCAATCTCATGAACAAAAGCATCTTTCAACAATTAACTTTTGTTTTCTTGTTCATATTGTTCCTATTCTCATAAAAAGAGTGGCTTTGCAGAAAACATCAAACACTAAATAAAACCATGAACAGTACAATATTAACAGCTAACAATGGATATATGTTGATAAATCTAATTTATTCTGAAATTTATATTTGACCTTAATAAAACTGTGTTTGTGATGTTTGACCTTAGTAAAGCCGTTCTTGTGCACTTCACAGAATGAACTACTTAAGTTAGTCTGCATATTTTATTCTATACTCACAAAGGGAATTTAATATACAAGTGACCTACATGTAAAAATTTTGCAAATTTGAAACTGGAGCTCAGAGTTCCACCGAAATTATTTATAGCTATAGAAAAATATGTATTTCCTCATAGAAGGACCACATACATATTTCCTAGAATGTGTTTCAACAGACGAGCTAAAATTCATGTAACCCCATGAAACTCAGAGGTAGCATTTCTCTTATTGTGTGTGTTTTGGGAATCCTATCCAAAATCAGACAGAGCTGTTATTGCTTGTCTTGTTTACGATGATCTAAAATTTGACCTACTGTCTGATTAATGTGTGATACTCAGGTTAAAATGCCCCTGAAAATACAAGGAACTATTTGTGTTTCGACAATCCAAACACTATTAAAGAAAAGACTATAGTGCAGAAAGGTTATTAAAAGTACAGCAGAAATTAATATTGTAATTGAATGGGGGATTCAATAAAAATATTAATATTTAATAAAATTATTTTAAACAATTTAAAATAAGGCTAGGGTTAAATGTAATAAAAGGGGGAAAAAGTTGAGTTAAGCTCAAATGTCTAAGTAGATTGTAAACAAAAATAGAAAGACTAGCGCTAAATGAAAAATGTATATAAAATAAAGACAGTAGTTCACCTAATTTAAAAAAAAAATAGGCGAGAGATAAGCATAAATAATCAAACAAAAAAATGGAAATAAAACTGGAATTCATAGGAATTTTGCCTATCATCACACTGGCAAAATTGCTTGTATTTTTGAATTCTTTCTCCCACCTTTTGTCTTCATTGTCTCTGTAGACTGTAAATTCTTTGGGGTAGAGATTTCTGTGTGTTTGTACATCATGTGTACATTGGGGCCTCAAATACTGTTTGGAGCCTTTGGGAAGTCACCACAGCACAAATAAATTATTATTATTAATAATACTAAAAGCCACAAGCCCTGGTTTTAAAAATGCTCTACTGATCCAAAATATCACAGCCTACCTGCCAAGCAACATTGGTAAGCAGGACTATATAACCCTTGTATTGAGGCATTGGCTCACCATTGATTATCTGATCCAATTCAAGATCATGTTCCTGATTTCCAACACGCTCGGCTACCCAAAGGGCCACCTTTATCCCCATGACTAGGACTGTCCACCACAGCTCCACAGTTCATGAGAAATGGAGACAGCTTTCTTGGCGGGCCCACTTCTGTTGGGTACTCCATGAGACCAGAATGACCTCAAATCTCACCATCTCCAGGATGACGGACAAGAATCATCTGTCAATTTAGCTTTTTCCTTACAAATAATAATGAAAGTCAACAGCAAAAACTTTTCATCTTGTAGTTAAGATTGAGACAGTATGTTTATACGACTCTTCTACAACTTTATAACAAGAAAATTACAATTATGAAAGAATTCCAAACATTAAACATGGAAATGAATAGTTAAGACAATTTATAGAAATATTCCATTATCCCTTTTGTCCTTGCAATCAGGTTCACATGGGAAGTCCCTTGTATTTAGAGCCCCTTTTACTAACATACTACTATATAGAAAGTCTAATAATATAATAATTGAAATTAAATTCTAGTAAAATGCTCAAAATGAAGTTCTGTTTTCCCACTGTTTACTGTGCTTGTTATTAATTGTAAGGAAAGGATTGGTACTGCAAACCAAAACAAATGCAACAGCAGCATGCAGCTCTAGACACAACAGACACAGAAAGAGAGAAAGGAAACAATGTTCATCAAAATGGTATCTTCATCATTGGACATTGCTTGGTAACTGAGGTCTTGTTGTTTGCCTCAGGTCTCAGTTTCTCCAGCTAGTCATTTACTACAACAGGAGTGGGCAAACTCTTTGTCCTGAGGGCCACACAGGGGTTGCAAAATTGTATGGAGGGATGGGTAGGGAAGGCTATGCCTCCCCAAACAGCCTGGCCCTATCCCCTATATAAGCCCTTCCCATTTCCTGCCCCCTGACTGCCCCTCTCAGAATCTCTGACCCATCCAACCCCACTGTCACTCTTTGTCCCCTGACCACTCCCTCCAGAGATCCCCCTGCCCCAACCACCCCCCCAGGACCCCACCCCTGATCTAAGCCCCCCTGCTCCTTGTCCCCTGCCTACTCCCTCCAGAGACCGCTCTGCCCCAAGCCCTCTCATTCAGCCCCCTTGCTCCTTGTCCCCTGACCACCCCCTCCCAAGACCTCTCTACCTGACCCCTATCCATCCCCCGCCCCATCCAATCCCGCTTGCTCCCAGACTGCTCCCCAGGACTCCCTGCCCATTATGCAACCCTCCAGCTCCGGCCCACATACCAAGCCATTCAGCAGTGTGTTTTCTGGAGCCAGACATGCTGCCCCGCCCCCCCAGAGCACTGCCTGCGCAGCATGCTGAGACTCCAGGGGAGAGGGGAAGGCAAAGGCAGGGCAGCCTCCTGAGCTGGGAACTCAGGGGGCCAGGCAAGACAAGCCCAGGGGCCGGATGTGGCCTGTGGGCTGTAGTTTGCCCACCCCTGTACTACAAGGAAATGCCCAACCCACTGGCTTTTAAAATAAATAGCTTTAAAAATGGAGACAAAACAGTGAAAATATTTGTGAAACACTGATTTAAAGACTTGCTATCATGCTGTTCAGTGAAGCTGCCAACCCCTTAAAAATTTGTAATGCAGTCAAGCTCTTGGATCGCATATGTTGGCACTCTTAGCCCATTTTAAAACAGTGGAAAGAACACAGCTGAAACTAGAAAAAATCCATATTGATTTCATAATCTTCTTCTGGCACAGACCTAAACATTTAAGACCTAATTCTCTAATCATTCAATGCATGAAACGTTGTATGTTGTATATGGATTGAAAAGTATCTGTGAATTAACGTCTGAAATTCTTGATTATTCTATGTAATTACAGTATCTATGAGAATGTTAATTATAGCTAACAGAACATAAATATTTGGAAGGTTGATTGGCGTTAAAACTTGTACATGCTATTTGCAAGTTGTTAATCCTAAAAATATGCCACAGTAATTTAACAGCTGTTATTATGCTGATTGTAAATAAAATAACATTTTAATGATAACTTTGCCTCAACCCCGATCCCCAGTTCTCAATTCTGTTTTAGTGGAATATTAATTCCAATCATTCAGTGATATTTTATATTTAAATCACCTCCTTTAACTTGCATTTTAAGATGTATTTTGAAATGAATTGAGAAACTGTGTTTTTTTAGAAGCTTGATGAGGCAAATTTTAGCAACATATGCAATTCAAACAGTAGTGGGCATTATGGAGCTTAATTCTGTGCCCTAAAAATGTAGAATTTTCATACCAAGTTGCCTACTAATAATTTTTATTACAGTAGAGGTGTGTTAGGTGCTCACTTGGATTCCATTGCTGTGTGCAGCAGGCACACACGTGCTGCAGCTGAGAAATATGCAGCAGACTTGTCTTACATAAGCTTATTTTGCAGAGCACTAGACTGCAAACAAATAGAGAAATTGTTTAGAGGTCAAATTGGCTTGACATGTGGTTGAATAAAAATAAATAAATAATGGATGAACAGTATAGCCAGTAAGGTAAAGAAAAATGCTAGATTTCCTCTAGAGAAGCCTCCCTACAAATTGTTGGAGCGCAATATCTTCTAGGACATTTTTGCAATCAGACAGGACTATACAAAGAAACCACATGTGGTTTTGGTTGGCTTTGAAGAATTGACGTGGCAACTCACTTACTCACACGTAGTTATATCTTTATTATCTTTTAACTTACTACTAATAAAAAAATGCTTTTTTTTGTGTGTGCCCTTCCTAGAAAGGATTCACCCTGAGTGAGCCGACAAGTAGAATTTTGAGAGACTGGTTTAATAGTGGATGTGTACCAATACTTTGAACTTCACAGAACAATTTGTCTATTTCATCATTTGCTAGCATACTAAATGTTATTTATTTATTTATACACAGACCAACACAAGTGAAATGGCAATTGATGGTTGCTAGTTGTTATAGAAGAAGTGGTAAGTGTCTCTACTTGTTCTGTGATTTTTTTATAATTAATATTATTTTACTTTATATATTTTGAATTTTTATCTACTGATCTTTTGTACATCTGCTCTGAGTTCTTGGTTCTAAAATCTCCTTAGACAGTAGCATGCTTCTGCTTTGTGTATTTTCTGGATAACAAAGCACGACCTTCCTTGAAGTCTTGGATTTAATTACTCATGTTTGTAATGTCTTATACTTATGAGTGGAGCAGTCATGTGCAAGTAAAGAAAACAGACCAAACTACTTTAAATAATGATATTGTATTTGATTTATGTCAGAGCACTATATGATGTCACAATAGCCAGGTAGGAGGTTTTTAGAGTTGCTCAGCTGAACAGACCACATTTACAATATATGTAGTGGGTGCAATTTCTTGGTATTAAAAAAAAAATAATTGAAAATGTAAATTGTAAGAACAGAATATACACTGCCACTTCAAGACTGAGCTCTCACCTCCTGACTTCTGTAACTGGGATTCTATATTCTGAATCTGCTGTTGATCATCACCACACTGGGACAAAGACCGTGTCTTCCTCTTTGTATTAATAGTTCAGCACCAGAACACGCTTTAATAAATAATTTTCTTTCATGCTATCCCATTGTCCCCACTCTTTCCCTTGCTCATTTAGAGCCTTGCAGAGAAGAACCGAATGACAAATGTACAGATTTTCTTCTGTTGTTTGCCCTGTTACCTGATTCTGTGGGATGGGGGAGTAGAAGCTGGGTGACTATGTGAACTAAAAGATAAAGTCAGCACCCAATCAAAATCCAGCACAAAAGAGTTTTCCCAGCAAAGGATCAAGACAGCTTGGCCAACATTATGTTCATTTAGATATGCTGGGAAAATCCCCAGTATGTCCTTACCAGCACATTCCATTCAGTCTGAGCCCCACCTATCATTTAATAAAAAAGTAAACTTGATTTTTTTTTTCAACTGTTCACAACCGGCCTTAATTATTATACCCAGGTAATAATTAAAGAGTGCCAACTTTAACTGTATCGGTTGTGATCTAGGATTAATAAACCATGTACTCTTAAAAATAAAGCAGCTGAAAAAAGCTGGGAGATGCCAAGTCACATCAGGTTCTGGTCTGGTACTGTACCATTGTGCGTGTGTGTGTGTGTGTGTGTGTGATGTTGTTTGTTTTGTTTGCAGGTAACTACCAAAAAGCTCTAGATACATATAAGGAGATACACAGAAAATTTCCAGAGAATGTTGAATGTAAGTTGTTTCATTGAGTGGTGCAGCTTTCAAGGTAAAGGAAACTCTACTCTATATTGAATATATCAAATAGTAATCCATATTATGTAAGTATTTTATAAATAGAAAATATTCTCACAGACTGCCTTCTTTCCCAATACTAATTCTGCACATTCCTTGTGAGAACTGTAGGGCTTAACTAAAGTAATACTAGGGCAAGTTTGAGGAAAGATGATGAAAATAAACTTGCTTACTGACTTCCTCCTATCGTCTTCCAGCAGTTTTATAGCTGTGCTGTTTATTTACTATTGCAGGTGCATCTACACTTAAACCACTCTTCTGTAGTGGCTGAGTGCAGACTCTACCTATGCTGATGAGAGGAGTTCTCCTATCAGCATAGGTTATCCACCTCCCTTATGGCCATTGTAGCGCATCTGGTGAAGATTCTCTAACTCCCCCTCTATGAGAGGCAGTAGCTATGTCAGCATGAGAAGCTCTCCTGCCAGCATAGCACTGTCTACACTGGATTATGGTCAGTATAATACATCACTCGGGTGTGGATTTTTCACTCCCCTGGGTGACATAGTTATACTGAAGGAAGTGTGTAGTGTAGACCTTAGCCTGAGAGTCAGTAGCTAGGTCAACAGAATTCTTCCATCGACCTAGTGTTGTCTACACCAGAGGTTAGGTTAGCATAGCTGAGCCTCTCAGAGGAGTGAATTTGTCACACACCTGAGAGATGTAGCTATGCCAATGTAAGTTCCCAGTCCTTTAAGTTCTATGTGTGTACTTACTGAAATGTCTATTGTTACCTGTAGTCCTATTACTGTAATCTCCCTCAGGCCAGGTTGTTTCTCTTCTTGTGTCTGCCATCTTTCCATTTTATAGTCTACAAATCTTACTGTGCTTAATAATTTTACCAAAACCAAGTATCCCAAAAAGGCATGAAGCATTTTTTTAAAAGTTTAGTTGTTCAAATAGTCTCTAGAAATTTTCAGTGTGTGCCAAACTAGGGATACATAGTAGCAAGAAACATCACTTCTTGAAGACTGATAGATGCTTCATCACTAGCAGAAGCAGGTCTGTGGGTGAATGGAAGAGCATCACAGAGCATGATTTGGGAACCATTGCTCTATGTTGTTGTAGCAAGCCCCCTTACCTCTCTCGTTGTTTAAAACCTCAGTACTACAACAGTCAGTTTGCCACTTACCAGAATTACATTTTTAAACAGTTTAAGGCAGAATATTTATTATTTTTTTTAAAATAGCCTTGTAGCATTTTTTTCAACTACTAGTCATTTTACCAAGTTTCCTAGATTCTCTTGAAGAGCAAGCTTTATGGAGGTCAACTGTAGTAGAAAAACAAATTTTTTCCCTTAGTTAATCAACAATGGCAACACAAACTATTGTTAAATCACCTTTTAACTAGTTGTTGAGGTTTTCTTACGTTCACTGGTTATTGATACTTCAGCGTGGTGTTTAGATAGGTATCGTTCCATGCTGCTGTGCATACAGAGACAGTGGCAGCTCTTTTCCACATTGGGGACTGAGGCTCAAAGGAGTTCTCTCCTCCCCTTAGTTCTTCCAGTTTTATCATATAAGTCTGGTCTACACTGAAAAGTTATATCAGCATAGTTACTGATATACACACACATCAGAGGTGTGAAAAAACCACCCTCCTGATTCGCATAGCTATTCTGACAAAACCCCCAGTGTAGACGCAGCTGTGTCAATGGAAGAGGGCTTTGTTCAGGGAAGTGGTGTTCCTATAGCAACAGGAAATACCCCTTCTGTCAATGTAGGCTGCATCTGCACTATGGGGCTATGCTGGCATAGCTATGCTGGTACAGGTGCTCTCTACATTAGCACTTTTGTCGGTAAACCTTTTGTCAGTCAGGGGTGTAAAAACACACCCTTGACTGACATAAGTTTCACCAACAAAAGAGCCAGTGTGGACCTAGCTGCCACTGCTTGTTAGGGGTAGTTTTATTATGCTGACTGGAGAATTCTCTCCGTCGGCATAGAGCAGCTACACAGGAGACCTTACAGCAGCGCAGCTGCATCGATACAGCTGTGCTGCTGTAAGGTCTGTGGTGTAGACATAGACAAAGTCTCCATAGCATAGACAGCCATAGTCACATTTAGCCTTCGTATCAGTTTTTGAACTATCTAGAGATTGATATTAACGCGGGAGCTAAAAGGCCACCCACCAGACATATGAAGTGCTGACTCAACACTGAAGTAATTAGAAAATGTAACTATGTCCATTCTTTTCATTTGGCATGACATTTATTTTCAATAAAATGCTATTGGGGAATGGTTTCTTGATAACAGTTTAGCATATTTATACTGCTTTTTATTTTCAAAGCATTTCACAAACACTAAGTAAATAAATTTTACAACACTCCTGAAGTATTATTAACCATTCTATAGTCAATCAAATAAAAGTTTAAAATTGCTTGCATAAGATTCCAATCTGAGTTGCTAGTATTAGAAAGCAGGAACCCCTGATTCCCCATTCCTATGCTATGTCCAGAAGAGCATGGTGCTATTCTATAAATTCAGTTTTATTAGGTTAAACACACTGCTATTTTTTTCACCTGCTTGCAAGCCCTTTTCTAAATATATTTTTAATGTACAATTAGGTCTACGGTTCTTAGTTCATCTCTGCACAGATATGGGGCTGAAAGAAGTTCAAGAATATGTGACAAAGCTCAAGAGAGTGGAAAAACTAAAAGAAATAAGGGAACAGGTATGTTTTTCTCTGATGAAAAGTGATTTTTTTTTTTCATTTTCATTATATAACTTCACTGCCTAGCACAATGAACAGTAAAATAATGTTTGTTATAGTACTTTAGCCTAGCTAAAATGTACCTTCACTTCCTGGTTTATAAACATCTAAGTCTAGTGTAGACACAATAAATCAATCCCCAAGTGCTCTCCCTGTCAACTCCGAAGCTCCACTGCCACAAGAGGCGGAAGTGGAGTTGACAGGGGAGCGGCAGCGGTCTACTCGGCACTGTGAGGACAGCGAGGTAAGTTGACCTAAGATACGTCAACTTCAGCTACACTATTTGCGTAGCTGAAGTTGTGTATCTTAGGTCAACCCCTCCACAGTGTAGACCAGTGTAGATATTAAAAATTAAAAATTTATTGTTTCATTTTGACTTGATACATTTTAATCACTGAAAGTCCAGGAATTACCTGCTGAATACTATAGTTATCCGTTTAATCGCAACATAGGTATATAGAAGCACAAACTCTAATACAATCATTTTATATTGCTATGGTAAATTAACCATAATTTGGAGAGGCTAATTTGCAGATGACTGGAATGTTATGTTAATCACAACAGTGCATCATTCCTACATGTTCTGTCATAACACCAGCATTGCAATGCAAAATAAGGGTCTCACACTGTGATTCACTTTGTGCCTCTCCAGTTGTTAGAGGTTGAGTTGTATAGCTCAGAAATTATAAAATTCACCCCTTATGTTTCCCTGCCAAATACTGATTTCAGTCCGCAAAGAAAGGCACAGGTCAGTTATTGCTCTCTGTTTTTAACAGCAATTTAAACTCAGTATCCCTTCCTCAATATTTCACACCAAGCCGTGATGTCTTTACTACTGTGCCAAGTGGTGAGACAGTAAATAGATAATTAAATATTTGTGGAATATGCCTTACTTTTCAATGTGTCTTACTAAGGTCTTGTCTACATTTGGAAATTTACCAAAATAGCTATTCCGGAAAACTCCTATGTGACCACTCTTAGGGTATGTCTACACTACCCGCTGGATCAGCGAGTAGTGCTCGATATATTGGGGGCTGATTTATCACATTTTGCTAGACGCGATAAATCGATCCCTGAGCACATTCCTGTTGACTACTATACTCCACCGCCACGAGAGGAGCAGGTGGAGTCAACGGGAGAGTGGCAGCAGTTGACTCGCCGCCGTGAAGACGCCGCGGTAAGTCGGTCTAAGTACACCGACTTCAGCTATGCTATTCTCATAGCTGAAGATGCATATCTTAGAACCATCTCCTGCCCCACTGTAGACCAGGGCTTATTCTATAACAAGTGTGTCCACATGGGCGTATATCAATATAACTATTCTAGAATAACTATTTCTGTAAATTTCCAAGTGTAGACAAGCACTTAAAGGTGTCCAGCGAGAGATCTGGAAACATCTGTGGGGTAGGTGGGAGTATTCCCCTGAATATTCCTTAGTGCATGAACATTTCCCTGGTATTTCATTTAAAAGAGATGCGCACACACATTGGTACTGATACACAAATTCACAAAACCTTATTGGCATTGGTTCATATACAGGTAGTGGC
Source organism: Dermatemys mawii (assembly GCA_007922305.1). NCBI lineage: Eukaryota > Metazoa > Chordata > Testudines > Dermatemydidae > Dermatemys > Dermatemys mawii. Next base: position 5,601,791 of record ML677348.1, read on the forward strand.
ATTGCATATTTATTTCTCTATGTGAATTTAATGATTGAAAATGAGCACCTGTTAAGCTGTGATGTGAGCCAGGGATAATATATACAGACGCCATATGATTTTCCTCAGTGCATCTCAGTTCTAATGTGTAACACATTTCTGCTTTTCCAGTCCTGGGTCTCTCTTGACCAGAGACTGCCATTTGTGCCAAAAAGAATTCTGTCATCCATGTGGGAGTAGAATATAAAGCAAACTCATTTCCACTTGTGACCCATTAGAGAATTTGATCTTGCATTTTCACAAATGAAACGCCAACACATAAAACCTGCTTGTTCCACATTAGACCCATTTCCTTCATTTTCAGTTTTTTCTTTTAAATTTGCCCTTATGTTTGAAATACTCAGGAGCTTTACACAGTACTCTGGGTATGAAGTTGGAATGCATGTGCCCGCACTTTGTATCTTATACAGTACCTGCCTTTTAGAGACTGTTAGAATCATTTTGCAGCTTCTCAGTCTCCAGAATTTAAGTGCCTTTTTGTTTTCAGTTATACATGAGGCAACCATTAACTGGAGATGAAGATAAATTAAAATCAGATAACAAAAACCATGCACAAAGTAAAAATAGACCCTTTGCATAACATTAGTTTGCAAGAAATTCATAAAGGAAATAAATATTTTAAAGTAAAATAGATGTGAATTTATGTACATCTTTAGGGTACTTTGAGAAGACTGGTCGTGATGGAAGTGGTAAATAATCCATCAGACACTGTTATATTTATAGAACATAAGAATGGCCCTACTGGGTCAGACCAAAGGTCCATCTATCCAGTATCCTGTCTTCCAACAGGCCAGTGCCAGGTGCCCCAGAGGGAATGAAAGAACAGGTAATCATCAAGTGATCCATCCACGGTCACTTTTTCCCACCTTCTGGCAAACAGAGGCTAGGGACACCATTCCTGCTCATCCAGGCAAATAGCCATTGATGTACCTAATCTCCATGAATTTATCTAGTTCTTTTTTGAACCCTGTTATGGTCTTGGCCTTGACAACATCCTCTGGCAAGGAGTTCCACAGGTTGACTGTGCATTGTGTGAAGATATATACTTCCATTTATTTGTTTTAAATCTGCTACCTATTAATTTCATTTGGTGACCCCTCTAGTCCTTCTGTTATGAGAAGCAGTACACACCACTTCCTTATTACTTTCTCTAAACTAGTCATGATTTTATAGACCTCAATCATATCTTTCCTTAGCTGTCTCTTTTCCAAGCTGAAAAGTCCCAGTCTTATTAATCTCTTCTCATACGGAAGCCGTTCCATACTCCTAATCATTTTTGTTGCCCTTTTCTAATTCCAATATATCTGTTTTGAGATTAGGCAACTACATCTGCACACAGTATTAAAGATGTGGGTGTACCATGGATTTATATAGAGACAACATATTTTCTGTCCTATTATCTATCCCTTTCTTAATTATTCCCAGCATTCTGTTCACTTTTTTGACTGCCACTGCACATTGAGTGGATGGTTTTTAGAGAACTATCCACAGTGACTCCAAGATCTCTTTCTTGACTTGTAACAGCTAATTTAAACTCCATCATTTTATAAGTATAGCTGGGATTATGCTTTCCAATGTGCATTACTTTGCAGTTATCAACATTAAATATCATCTGTCATTTTGTTGACCTCTTATCCCGTGGCAGTTTACTTTGCATAAGAACCTTTGATGGGGGACCTTGTCAAAGGCTTTCTGAAAATCTAAGTACACTGTATCCACTGGATCCCCTTGATCCACGTTTGTTGACTCCCTCAAAGAATTCCAATAGATTGGTGAGGCATGATTTCCTTTTACTAAAACCATGTTGACTGTTCCTCATCAAATTATGTTCATCTATATGTCTGACAATATTATTCTTTATTATAATTTCCACCAGTTTGCTTGGTACTGAAGTCAGGCTTAAGGGGTAACCTCTGGAGCGCTGTTTAAAAATTGGCATCATATTATCTATCCTCCAGTCATCTGGTACAGAAGCTGATTTAAATGATAAGTTACAGACCACAGTTAGTAGTTCCGCAATTTCACATTTGAGTTCCTTCCAAACTCGTGGGTGAATACCGTCTGATCCTGGTGATAGCGTAGATGATTGCAAAGGCCTCAGTCCTGAAAACAGTCATGCAGATGCTTAACTTCATTTGTGTAGTCACAGTGAGTTCAAACGGATTACTCCCTTCATTGGAGTTTAGCTAGATTATGCTTCATGCTTTAAAGTTAAATATGTACATCATGTTTCCAGGATCAGGTCCTAAATTGTTAAGGCCGTAAAGAACCTCCACTAACTTGTTACTACTGAATCTCCACTCAGCTAAACAATTTCAACTAATATTAAAATAAGCTGCTTAGGAAAGTCATTTTACATCACATGATCTAGGTTCTCAACCAAGGGCCTATATAGTCCACACATCTTTTTTTAAACAGGCTCTTAATGTTATACACTGAATTTAGACTTTTTTTAAAAAAAACAAACAAACAAAAAAACAATTAACAGATGGAGGTTCTAAATATTGATTCTTTGCAACTGTCCATCAAAAGGTCCTTATTAAGGTGTATATTTTCTGTAATTGACAGGATATATGTATCTAAATATTGGGATTACAAAATCAGAGGCCCAGTCAGTCATGAAATACAGAGCTATTGCTTGGACAAAATGTTTAAAAATGTTACTCTTAATCTTAAAAATAACACAGCTGGAAGGTGTTTGTGGTCCTTTCCTCATTCTGAGAGAGTTGACTTTTTAAACATAGTTTTTGTAGTATTTACCATTGCCTTCATGTTAGATTTAGCACTCAATAACAAATTAAATTAACCTTTTTTCCTGACATACTGTGCTGTGCCAAATATTAGAAATTTAAGATCTGTGGGGTAAATATTTCTCTTTCTAAATTTTCTTCCTCCCCACTTGAATCTTTACAATAATAAAACACTTCTTGGATTTACAAGATGTTAGTAGGCAACTACTTTGAACTCATGTAGAGGGGGATACCTTGAGAATTTTTTCAGCTGTACTAATCAAAACTTCATGTAAGGTATTTTTATTCTTATATAAATGTTATCTGAAAAAACAGATTTTATTGAATATTTTTTGTTTGAACTTCATTAGTTCTGTGAAAACGTATTTAACACTGATATTAAATGCAGCTTTCTGTACTGAAGAAATAAGATTTTAATTGCACAATACAATATTAATGTAAGTCCAGTTTAGTGTTCTCTACTGTTCATAGCAGTAAATTGAATTTTGAGCTTCAGCAATTCTATCTAATATACTTATGCTAAATAGGGTTTTTATGTTTGTTCCTTCAAACTTATTTTACTGTTGTTCTAGCGTGTTAAATCTGGCAGAGATGGCAGTGCGCGTAGCCGCAGAGAAGGGAGTGGTAGTGGGGGTAAGTACTTGGAATAACAATTTTGCTTACGTGTTGGAGTTGTCAAAGTTCAAAAGGAAGAGTTTTTCTTAGTGTTGTGAACCCGTTTATATTTATACAAGTACATACTGAGTAATGCATAAATATTTTGCAAACTTTACTTAATTTTTTAGTTCCTTTGCTTTAGTATTGTGAATATTAATCTTTGCTCTGTAAAATCTCCACTAATACAGTAGCTTTTTAGTTTTTGTTTTAGGGTTTATATAGCACATACAGGTCTCACAGTTTTCCTAAAAATAAATTTGTGACCTGTTTATAAGAGTTTAACTGAACACTCTTTGAAAGTTAAATTTTGGATGAACAACACTTATTTTAAAGAGTCATTGTCAAGTGCTCTGAGAGAGAGAAAAAATAGCTATAAGAACAGCTTTGTAAAATGTTTCTGTGAATTGTTTTTAATTGGGGAGATTTTTGCAATAACTTGCAGACACTTCCTCACAATTCTAAAACTCGGAACTGGTTCTCTGGAGGAGGAGTGTGATAACAATCAACAATACTGGGACAAATTCAGACAGATTTACAATTCAGCATAACCACCTTGATTTACAGATGTCAAATCCAATAGATGTAGATGCAACACAAAATCAGCTTTTCAAAAATCTATCAGGGATAAGATGATTTTATAAACAAAGGTGATCACTATAATGTGTAAGTGGCCCAAGAGAAATTTAGCATAGTCCCATACAGTAGGAAATACAGGGTTTTTTTCATAGATGCTATAAAAAAGACATTTTGGACTGATCACACACAAAAGTGAATGCCTGTGTGTGTGTGTGTGTGTGTGTGTGTGTGTGTGTAGATCAGGGGTGGGCAAACTTTTTGGCCCGAGAGCCAGACTGGGGTTCAAAGTTGTGCGGAGGGCCGGGTAGGGAAGGCT
>ML677348.1:5621630-5674889 GCA_007922305.1 Dermatemys mawii
GCAAAGAGAACTGCAAAATGTAAAATTTTATGACAGAAGTTTTCACTACTTACCAATGATTTTTATAAAGCTCTCAGTCAGCAAGATTATTAATTACTACCCAGTGATGGCCAAGTCTTGCATCCCTTGCTAGGGTTTAACACCTCCCGAAAGCAAAGATTACCCTACTGATAAGTAGGAGCAGCTTTTCCTCTCAATCTCCATTCATAACCCTCAAGGATATGGGAGTTTTGCTTGAGCAGAAACTTATAGGATCGGTTTGTTGATTGGTTTGACTCTGGTAGTTCACTAAAGATGATGTTTCTAAGATAGAAAAAAATCAATGAGAGGTGAACACTGTTACTTTGTGTTATACTGTTTATATAAAAGATACAAAAAAAAAGTGTTCTACGTTGTGTTATGGGTTTTGCGGCCAAGCTTATTTCATCTTGTGCGGGTTTCTTGGTTTGTTTTTTTTTTTTAAAAAAAATGTTTTACTCGTGGATATGCACCCCTTTAGCATAGAGGTCTAATCCTCAGGTCCTTACTCAGGTTTTTCCAGAAAAAATCCCAACCCAGCAGAGTTTTTGGAAAGTGTTCCTTTTCTGAACTTGTGTGTCACTCTAAAATATTTATAGAAATATAGCATTCATTTTAAAGTTTTTAAATCAAGCTCTAATTTCAGTCTGTGAGTGGAAGCTTTATTCTAAATAGTTAAAAGGGAAGTGATGAAAATACAGAAATAGGTCTGTCGTAAGTGTGAAGTAGCCTAGAATTATTGTTTACCTGTAAGGGATTAAGCTAAAGGTAACCTGAGAGGTGGACAACTGACCAATGAGAAATTCCTCAGGAGACAAAGGATTTTAAGTTTCAGTTTCTCTCTGGGGCTCTCTCTGTTCACCTTGGCTATGGGATGAACACAGCTATGTCTTTCACTGTAACTATAAGATTCTATCAAGCACCGTAGTCAGTAAGTTTACCTTCTTTTTATCACTTGGAGGGTTCTCAGTGGTGAGTGTTGGCTGGGTGCTTCTTGATATTGTAAGCTTCAGCAGAGATATCAACAGTGGGAGAAAGTTGCCTCAGGGGAGAGGTTTGATTTCTGAATCCTTTTGTTGATTATGGTAGATGCTGTTCTATTGATGGTTATAAGGGATTTAGTCCTTTCTTTTTTTTCTTTTATTAAAATCTTTCTTTTAAGAAGCTGGCTGCTTGTTTTTCATTGTGTAAGATCCTGGTTTTGGATTGGGCATGTCTCTCAGGAGCAGGCGAGGTTTGTTTTTTTTCTCTCAAGCTTCCCAGGGAAGGAAAAAGTTTGGGGGGTTAGTGGAAAGGGAAAGAAGGGTCCCAAACTACCCTAGACCTAGTTTGGTGGTGGCAGCGTACCAGGTCCAGATACAGAAGAAGTTGTGTTCTGGGGAAAAACATTTTAACCCAAGCTGGTAAAATAAGCTGGGGGGGGGCGTTATTTCTTTTTTCATGCAGGTCCCCACATCTGTACCCTAGAGTTCAGAGTGGGGAGGCAATTCTGACAGGGTCTTTTTATGCCTATTAAGAAACAAAAGGGAAAAAATGTCTAGAAGCCCAGAAGGGAAGAAGAATGGGTGGAGTCATTGCTAATTGGGAGGTTGTTGGTCTGGAAGGTGAGCATCTTAGTTATGGAAGTAAAGCTATGGAAGATAGGATAGCTGATTTTGAGAATTATATCAGTTATTAAAAGACCTCAACTTCTGTTCAGCCAACTCAGCATCAGTAGAACATATCTTTAGCAAATTCAGATTGCTTTGATTAAAATTTGGTAATACGCTATGTGTTGAAAAGGCAAATAACTTGGTAAAAGTATATCAGTATTTAAAGGCAGATACAAAAAAGTGGTAGGTCTCACTAGTTAATAGAATGAACTCTTTTTATAGTCCTGTATTTTACTTTGAGAATTGAAAGCTTTCATTTTGTGCAGTGGGTGCTGTTTTATGTGTAAGGAGTAAATATGTAGACAAAGCAAATCACATAGTTCATGTTGTATTTCACTTCAGAAAACCTTTTTTTCAGTCCAATAGGTTGTGGGGATTTTTTTTTGTTTGTTTGTTTGTTTGTTTGTTTTTGTTAGAAAGAAGTGATTTATTGTATTAGAGTAGCTGTGGATTTCCCTATTTTTTTGTTCAGTCACATGTCCCACTAAGTTAATGTCATGAGAATTTTTCCTGAGTAAACACTAAGTAAAAGCTACATGAGGACCTTAGAATTCAGTCCAAGAGACCTCATAGTTAAAATTGCTCAATTTAGGGTGCGAAAGTACAGTGGATGGTTTATTTATGAGAGACACAAAGTGTGTGGGGCAATATGTTTCATTAGATCAACTTCTGCTGGTGAAAGAGACAAGTTTTTGAGGGACACAGAGCTCTTCTTCAAGTTATTTATAGTCTGTCTGCATTTCTGGTTTTCCTATTTATGTTCAGCTCTTCTCCTGCTTTTCTGCTTGTCAAACTCTGCTGTTTCTTTGCAATATGTCTAAATTACATGCTTCCCTCTCCTATTTGTCAGGACCCTTTCACATACTACCTTGATTTTCTTTATCTTGGTTTCAGCAACCTCCTCCTCTCTGAAATGAACCTGTTTAATCTATACAATTGCTGCCATTAGTAGTCTTCCTCTCTGGCAATCCCAGCCCTATGATTCCCCTCTTCACATCCCTTCACTATCCCTCTTCACATACCTTCCTTTCCTGTCACTTTCATCATCAAGTGCAAACTTACTGTCTTCAGAGTCCTAAGGCCTTATTATTATTTATTATTTGGATGATTGCAACACCTAGGTGCACAGATTCTACTTACTCTCTCTCTTCTCCCTGCAGACCCTTTTTAATACTCCTCTGATTCTCATCTTCACACCTTCTTCCCTACTTCTTCCAGCTTGCTACTCGCTTCCTGGCCCCTGGGTCTTCTCCAAAGCATGTTGTAGATGTTGAGAGACTTCACTGAGCTTTGGATCAGGCTCCTTGTCTCCTAACTGATTTCTGTTTATTCAGATCTCTCCTTAAAACCCATTTCATCCATGAAGCCTTTCAATAATAATCCACCAAAGATAGATAGATAATAAACCCTTCTCTGCACCCTATACTCCAAACTATATTTTCTCTGTCTGACTTAGATTATATGTTCCTTGGAGCAGAGGCAATGTCCTCCTCTAGGGCTTGTGAATGGCTGAGCATACTGCACTTGTCAGTCATATTAGAGTAAAATAAATATTTGTCTTCCTTGGGGAAGAATATATTTTTAAAAATTATAACAATTTATAAACAGAACATATGTAATAAATTACAATTTGTAGCCAGCTCCTGATTTCATACCTGTTGCCTGTTCCCTTTCAGCTGGGAACATTTCTGATATCAGCATTGGTGCATGTTGCAAAGAAATATATTTATGTTTGGCTGCATGGCATAAGCTGCTCTGTAAATACACCAGTCCAAAACAAGGGGCACTTTCCCCTTGAAGTAAAATATTAAATCACAGATTGTTCCAGCAGACAGGATAGAAAGCTTCCTATAAACAGAAAAAGATTCAAGGCTGCCATGTGAATGGATTGTTTAAGGATCTGGAATACTGCTGTGGCAACAGAATATTAATCTGACAGTGTCTGGGGTACTACGCAGCCATCAGAACAGTCACATTCCAGGGGGCCTATCGCAAACTGAGCTGTGAATAGAATGTTTACAGCAAGATGCAGAACCAAGATGTACGGTATGTATGAACTGTGCCTGACTGCAATGCTAATAGCACATGCCACACAGACTTTTCTAATGAAAGGCAAAGTAAGTGTTCTGGATTTAAGACTGATAGTGTCTGACAGGTGGATCACATCAATATTTGAATAGATATATGTCTGAAATATTTGTATGCATTGTAGAACAGGGATTGTTTGTAGGAACCACGTTTTAATCTGTTTCTAAACCCTCAAATATTACTTTTCCTTAATTTTAATAGATGTTTTAAGATGTTAGAATTTGAAGCTAAAAAGATGTAAAATAAATTTAATTATCCCACAATGTGATTGACACTATGTATTTTGACACACGTATGCAGATCAGAGGTCATATTTTTAGAAATCTGTATTAAAATTCAATATGATGGCCATCAGGAAAATAAGAACATAAGTAAGTGATGGCTGTACTGAGTCAGACCAAAGGTCCATCCAGCCCAGTATCCTATCCACCTACAGTGGCCAATGCCAGGTCTCCGGAGTGAGTGAACCTAACAGGTAATTGTCATGTGATCTCTCTCCTGCCATCCATCACCACCCTCTGACAAACAGAGGTGAGGGACACCATTTCATACCCGTACTAGGTAATAGCCATTAATGGACTTAACCTCCATGAACTTATTCAGTTCTCTTTTAAACCCTTTTAAAGGGGGTTGAAAATAATGGCATACGATATAAAAAATTTGTCATGCAAATTAGTCCAATGTCAGTTGTCTATCTTGCTTTCATGAAATATGCGACAGTGTTTTATTGTGGTTTTTCTAATTTTTTTTTTCCAGATAGTGGTGGTAGTGCTAAAGGGGAACGACTAAGTGCCAAGCTAAGAGCTTTGCCTGGAGCAAATGAGCCCTATGAAAGCAGCGGTAATAAAGAAATAGGTAAGTGGACTGTGGTACCTTCTGAGTTGCCCCATCTTGCGTAGATAAATGGAATGAGAAAAATAATTGCTGAAAATCATATTGCACAAACTGTGAAAGCATTTTCATCATGAAACATGGATGAAAAATAATTATAGCTTCTTTGTTCCCAGGTCTACCATAAAATCATTAACTTATGCTTGTATGCTGTCAAAGGGACATATCCATATCAGAAAGTGATTTCAGCTACTGAATCTGCTCACTGCAGTCCTCTGCCGGTTTTTGTACTTCTACAATCACACATTCTTACTTCATTAAGGGGAGCATTTCAAAAGGGCCTAAGGGAGACAGGCACCTCAATCTCTTTGAAATTCATTAATGCCTGGAATTCTCTTACTGAACCCTTCCACCATTCCTCCTCTGCCAAGCCCCTTCCTAAAACCTATTTCTCTAAGTCTTGCATATTACCTATATAACTGTAATAAAGCAATAGAAATAATTCTGAAAAGGAAACTCAAGCCACTAGAACATATGCACGACCACTACTGTTCTCTTCATCCTCGCTGTATTATCTCCTCCTTTTCTATAAAGGGGTAAGGTAGACCCCAAACCTGCATATACTCCATATCCATGCAGAATCTCATTGACTTCAGTAAGACTGCATGTGGGTTTAATGGTTTGAGCTAGTAAACCCCAATGCGATAAACTCTTCAGGGCACGAAATCAGTGTAATTAACGTGTCCTGTAAAGCATCATGCACAGCTATAGCGTGGTCCACATAATTCTTGATTTTAGTCTTGAGTGATTGATACAAGCTAAATTGCTTTAAAATAAAGCTTATGTTTCAACTCTTTTCTTTTAAATCCTAGATGCTTCCTATGTAGATCCACTTGGACCACAAACAGAGAGACCAAAAACTGCAGCAAGAAAAAGAATGGATGAAGATGAGTTTGCTGATGAAGAGTTAGGGGAGGATTTGCTTCCAGAATAATGTACAGTACAGAATAACCTTTATGTATTTTTGAAGTTTTAGCAGAAAAATATTCAGAAATGATAATTTTGTATTAGAATTTTAGAGAGTGTTTGAGAAAAATGCATGTTGTATTTATGGCAATGTAGATATAAAATTGTGAATTTGGAGTCAAGAGTTTCTATTATAATCAATAAAAACAGTAAAAAATGAGTTTTTTTTGTTTTGATCATACATACAAGCAGTGCTCAGGCACTTTTCTAACAAACTAGTTGTGAATTGTAGCAAATTTAGAAATCTTTTGTTTGCACAGATATTACACATTGTAACAATATCAAGCATAGATGTCACTTCAGTGGTTTACTTTTTTGTAGAATCTTTCAAACCCAAATACCTCAAAGATCATGCAAGAAGAATGGGCAGTTCAGAGGCCTAATGAGAGCAGAATTTATTTCATAATCAGTATGAACTGATTTACTTTAATAGTGTCACACATTACACTGTCATCGTCAAGCTTAATTCAGCAAAGCACATATTCAAATGCTTAATTGAATGAGACTTCAGCACATACTTAAGATCAGGCTTACATGATTTGCTGAATCTGAGCCAAAATGCAGCTAAACTCAGACTTCAGAATTGGCACCTACCTCCTGACTTGAGGTCAGCTTCTTGGGTGTTTAAAAGCGAAGTATCATATTTTTATCATTTTACTCCTGTTAGCCCAGTGTGTGGTCAGAGTGTGCTGGATTTTATTCTAGCATGTGCATCCTGAACAGAACTGGTAACTAGATTTCAATTGCAGAATCTTAGTTATTGAGAACTGAGCTTGATTTTCAGATCCCAGGTTGAGTGTGCAGAACTGACAGAAAAAACATCATTTTACTTGTGAACTGATATGAAGATAGTGACAGGGTGACCTATTTTCCCCAAAGAGAAAACTGTACACCCCAGTCACTCGCTACCCCCACAGGAGGCTGTTGCCTGTCGCTGGAACCTTGAGGAGGGCCCCTCAGGAGTCTGTCATGTCACTGCAACTGTGCTGGGCGGGGGGAGCTGTCTTTTGTCACTACTGTCACCTGTTGCTGGGACCCTGCCAGGGCCCCCCTGGCTGTTGTGTTGGCTCCAGAGTCCTGCAGCCCCTGGCGCTGAAGCAGAGAATGTCAGGGAGGTCTCTGGGAGTCAGGGAATTCATGACTTCCATGACCTCCGTGACCTAAACGTAGCCTTACTTGACATTCATAACCACAAGTGATGGATTTATATTAACCACAAAATCAACCAGGCATTTGAACCAAACCCAAGAGATGGAATCAAATCACCTGACATCATTAAGCTTGGACTGAAGGATCACCTGTTGGAGAAGTCTTTGTGGTAGAACCCTGCATTCCTTTGCAGGGCTCATGCTCCGCGTGCAGCGGGACTTTGGGAGCAATGAAGCCGGGTGTCTCTCTGTTGACGGTGCAATTTAGGGGCTTGGATTTTGACACGGGCAGCGTCTGGCAGGATCCAGGTCGATCCAGCTGTTCCCCTCTCCTGGCACCGCTCAGCGCAGCGTCCTTGGGCGCGTGCCATGGTCGGACACGGGCTCATTGACCCCCGCCCCCCTTCCCCCATGCGCCGGGACAGGCGAGCGCGGGGCTTTGAAAACTCGTCTCGGCTGCGAGCGGCTGAAATGCTCTTGGCAGCCGGGGCCCGGGGCGCCGCCGCGAGCCGCGAGGCACTTGTCCAGCACTCGCTCGCGCGCCTCCCCGCCGCGCGCCACGCCGGAGCGCCGCTCCCACCATGCAGCCAGGCCAGGTAAGGGCCGGGGGCGGGTCGGCGCCAGGGCTCGTCGTTCTCCGGCTTGCGATCACGCCGAGTCCCCCGGACAACCTTTGTCCAGCTGATGCCTTGGGGCTCGGTCCCGTTTGGCGCGGGCTGATTCAGAGCCGGAGTTACCCGGGGGCGGGGGGAGGGTTGGAGGCGGACCCCGCCTGCCCCAGCGGAGCGGCGCTCTCGGCCGGTGCCAGGCGGGATCTGTGCCGTGGGGGGTCCTCTAGGGAAGCTCGGAGCCCCAGCTCTGGCGGCCGGAGGGGCGCTGGGTCCCGGGACAGAAACGGGCCTCCAGTCCCAGGAATCGCCCCACCCCAGCGCCGGGTCTCCCGGGGGGCGGCCGCTGGGCAGGGGCCATAGGAACGCGCCGCCCTGGCGGGCAGGGCAGCAGCCCACGAGTCGCTGTGTCGCTACAGGGCTGGGTGCTGCTGGCAGCTCTTCTCCTCGCCGGCCTGGCTCACCCCGCGGCCGAGGCGTTCAAGGTGAACAGGCGACCCGTGCGGACTCGAACCTGCGCCGACCGGCCGGAGGAGCTGCTGGAGCAACTCTACGGGCGACTCACCGCCGGCATGCTCAGCGCCTTCCACCACACCCTGCAGCTGGAACCGCTGGAGAAAGACCGTAACGTGAGCTGTCCGGCAGGGGGCAGAGCCGCCGGCGAGAAGTACCGCCTGCCAATCAACCTGCACAGCGTCTCCCCCTGGGCTTACAGGTGACTAGAGCCCTTATTTACCTTGCTACACATCCCCAAGCCAAGTGTGGGGATTATGGGGCCCGGCCATCACCGCCATTATCGTCTTCTCAGGCTGAGTTTCTTGGTCAGATCAGAGCTGTTCCCCCGGCACAGGGCACAACGAAGGCGGCTAGGGAAGGAAGGCTGGAGTCAAGACAGCATGTCTTTCTGGGAGAGAAGTTCTATCCCAGAAGGAAGTTATGGGCTTGATGCAGAGGTTGCTGAGGTGAGGCTCTATGTCCATATTGTGCAGGAGGTCAGACTAGATTATCATAATGGTCCCTTCTGGGCTTAAAATCTATGCCTCCGAAAACTCGAGATCCCTTAATTAACATGCATAAAGGTTTCTGTAACTTTGTGGCGTGATTCTACTTCTCATGTAAAGACCTAGCTCCATTCAGACAAGCCTCCCAGTACAAAGATGTATTGAGCATCAGAGTCTCTAAGAGAATATCTCACAATAATTTGCACATGGACTAGTGATGCTGGAACACACAAGAGTGTAAACTCTTGGGGTGAAATCATGGCTTTGTAGGCTCTTTGCCATGGGCTTCAATGGGGCCAGAATTTTACTCTTAACAGTGACAATAATGTCACGGTTCCTTGTTCCCTCCAGGAAAAAGGCTGAAACCCACTCACTTCTCCACCTGCTGTCAGTGCTGACTCAGGAGTCACTTTGACTTTCCTTTGATGTCTCAGTTGGATGTGAATGGCCTGGCCTGCTGCACTGCAGTGTCATAGAATGTCAGGGTTGGAAGGGACCTCAGGAAGTCATCTAGTCCAACCCCCTGCTCAAAGCAGGACCAGTCCCCAACTAAATCATCCCAGCCAGGGCTTTGTCAAGCCTGACCTTAAAAACCTCTAAGGAAGGAGATTCCACCACCTCCCTAGATAACCCATTCCAGTGCTTCACCATCCTCCAAGTGAAAAAAGTTTTTCCTAATATCCAACCTAAACCTCCCCCACTGCAACTTGAGACCATTATTCCTTGTTCTGTCATCTCATACCACTGAGAACAGTCTAGATCCACCCTCTTTGGAACCCCCTTTCAGGTAGTTGAAAGCAGCTATCAAATCATCCCTCATTCTTCTCTTATGTAGACTAAACAATCCCAGTTCCCTCAGCTTCTCCTCATAAGTCACGTGCTCCAGCCCCTCTAATAATTTTATTGCCCTCCTCTGGATTCCTTCCAATTTTTCCACATCCTTCTTGTAGTGTGGGCCCCAAAACTGGACACAGTACTCCAGATGAGGCCTCATCAATGTCGAATAGAGGGGAACGATCACATCCCTCGATCTGCTGACAATACCTCTACTTATACAGCCCAAAATGCCATTAGCCTTCTTGGCAACAAGGGCACACTGTTGACTCATGTCCAGCTTCTTGTCCACTGTAACCCTTAGCTCCGTTTCTGCAGAACTGATGCCTAACCATTCAGTCCCTAGTCTGTAGCAGTGCACGGGATTCTTCCATCCTAAGTGCAGGACTCTGCATGTGTCCTTGTTGAACCTCATCCGCTTTCTTTTGGCCCAATCCTCTAATTTGTCTAGGTCCCTCTGTATCCTATCCCTACCCTCCAGTGTATCTACCACTCCTCCCAGCTTAGTATCATCTGCAAACTTGCTGAGGGTGCAGTCCACGCCATCCTCCAGATCATTGATAAAGATATTGAACAAAACCAGCCCCAGGACCGACCCTTGGGGCACTCCGCTTGATACCATCTGCCAATCGTCCAGTGCCCCACTGGGAGCTGCAGAGGCAGTGCCTGTGGATGGGGCAGTGTACAGAGCTTCCATCCTAAGTGCAGGACTCTGCACATGTCCGTGTTGAACCTCATCAGATTTATTTGGGCCCAATCCTCTAATTTGTCTAGGTCCCTCTGTATCCTATCCCTACCCTTCAATGTATCTACCACTCCTCCCAGTTTAGTGTCATCTACAAACTTGCTGAGGGTGCAGTCCACGCCATCCTCCAGATCATTAATGAAGATATCGAACAAAACCGGCCCCACGTCCGACCCTTGGGGCACTCCGCTTGATACCGGCTGCCAACTAGACATGGAGCCATTGATCACTACCCATTGAGCCCGATGGTCCAGCCAGCTTTCTATCCACCTTATGATCCATTCATCCAGCTCATATTTCTTTAACTTGCTGGCAAGACTACTGTGGAAGACTGTATCAAAAGCTTTGCTGAAGTGAAGGAATAACACATCCACTGCTTTCTCCTCATCCACAGAGCCAGTTATCTCATCATAGAAGGCAATTAGGTTAGTCAGGCATGACTTGCCCTTGGTGAATTCATGCTAACTATTCCTGATCACTTTCCTCTCCTCTAAGCGCTTCAGCATTGATTCCTTGAAGACCTGCTCCATGATTTTTCCAGGGACTGAGGTAAGGCTGACTGGCCGGTAGCTTTAATGAGTTAAAATATGCTAGAAAATAGAGTGAGGTAAAAAAAATAAAACTGCCAGAGAAATGCATAAAAACATGCTAGAAAGAGAACTGAAGAAAATGGAGTTGACATTAAGCTTTTTTTTAACTAGAAAGTTTTTTCACTACCATCCGAAAGATGGCACATGGTGAACACTGCCCCATGCAGAATCAACTCCCTCCTATAAAACTGCCACCAAGAATTCGATTTTGCAGGTGTTTCATAGAGGTACATACTCATAATTGGTCAAGTCAGCCTGTAGTTTAGGAGCACTTTTACACTCCTCATTGAAACAAAGATTTATACCAGGTGGAATATAATATAGATGCCATTTGGAAAGGGAACATTGGTTACAAATTCCACAATCTTTCCTGTTTAATAAACTGCACCGTGTGAAAGAAAACATCTGACTGGCTGTCAGAGCCTAGGACAGTGCAGGAATGTGATATAACTACAGAGACTGGGACTAAGGGACAGTAACTTCTTCAGTGAAGAGCCCTGAATTTACAGTGCATTTATTTTTTCAGTTACAGCAGGAAAGAACAGTTATGTGCATGAGAGAAATGTGGGGTAGAAACATGACTCAATTACCTAACATTTCACTGAAAATAAATAAAGGAAATCCAATCCAAGGTAAAGTTAAACATTTAGGAGACATTTGGCCTTTAGCAGAGAAAAATAAACTATGAAGAAAGCAGGAGCAGAGCACCAGCAACACATTAATATTTTAGATGATTTCCTCAAAGAGAGAGACAGTACTGTACACTTAAAAAAATCTCTTACTAAGTAAAGAAAAGCTACCATATCTGCAATTGCAGTTATACTCTAAATGGTGACTTAGGACTTGTCTACACTAATGAAGTAAGTCGATCTAAGTTACACTAGTTAAGTTACCTAAGTTATGTAACTGAAGTCAACGTAGCTTAGATCGACTACACTGCACTATGTCAGCGGGAGACACTCCCCTGTTGACACAGCTTCCACCTCTCAGGGAGGTGAAGTACTGAAATCAATAGGTGAGTACTCTCCCATCGACTTACTGCGTCTTCACCAGACCCATTAAATTGACACCGCTGCATTGATTGCAGCAGAGCTGATTTAGCCCGTATTGAAGATAAGTCTTCGATATCAGCAATACTATAGGGCTTCATGTTTGGCTCTCGAGGTCTTCCATACCATATCTGAAACTCAGAAATAAAAAGGTGTTTTTCCTAACTGCTGGCCAGAAGACAACCTAGAATCTGAAAGTGAAGATGAAATTTAGGTCCACATTGTGTAGATTACTCTTGTGTAGGGTTGGTAATGCCATCCGATCCTTCCTTTTGGGACAGCCACTCTCACTCTGACAGAAGGGGCTTTCCCACTGAAACAGCAATTTTGACAAATCCAGAAAAGATCAGGCAGTTGGCCTGTTCTTTCATAATGCCTTGATTTAGGTCAGAAACTCCCATGGGACTATGGGTGATAATCCTGTTGAGTAACAAAAATATTTTTTTAAAAATAGTAGTGAAAGAGTGCGTGTGGACCCAGCATAACAATGAGAGCCATGGATTCCACAACAGTTAGTGTCCTAAGCCAGACCACTGCCCTGGGATCTAAAATGCATCCAGCTGCAACCTGTGCTGTGTTTACAGTTAAGTTGTTCCAAGGAGGCACCTTCACATTCCCCACTGCAAACATTGTCCTCAGGGGTTGGCTCCTCTCTCTCAGGAGGCCAGGCCACACACAAGGAAGTAAAATAAAATGAGAGGATTTTTTAAGCATTGAAAACAGGCCACGATCCTGCCCTCTGTACTTCTCTGGGCATTGTGCCTAAAGAAGGAATGGAGGACTGGGTCCTTTATTTTCAGTCTTCTAAGAGGAGAACTGATGCAACTGATGAAGTGGGTTTTAGCCCATGAAAGCTTATGCCTAAATAAATGTGTTAGTCTCTAAGGTGCCACAAGGACTCCTTGTCGTTTTTGCTGATATAGATTAACACAGCTACCTCTCTGAAATCCAAGAAGAGATTGTGAACAAGAGAGTTAAAAACAAGCCCAAACCCAAAAGAACTTATCTTTTTCTTTAAATTTCATACATGCTCCTCTTATGATGCCCTGAGTGAAAGACAAAGTCACAGTCGTGCAGCAGGCTTGAAAATAAAAATACCACCTCATTAGGGACCTCCAATAAATATTTGTTTTGTGGCATGTTCCCTGCTCGTTTTCAGCTCAAAAAATAATCCTGTGTGAGATAAAAACAGTTCATTTGCTCAATGAACCCTTTATAGACAAACTAATAGATTTAGGAATATTACATCTTCTTGTAAACATTGAGGATTTTTTTATAGCTACATAAAAAATGCACAGAAACCCCAGATATGTTGAAATGCTGAGAATAGCACATACCAATAACTTAACTAACTCACACCCATTTGTTCTGCCATATGCTGGTCCTCTCAGGATGTTGGTCTACCTGGGATAAGAGTAACAAAGCCAGGCCTCAATTCTGCCATTGTGTGAGCAGACTTCTTTGACTTCAGTGGAGCTCAGCACAGGCACAGCACTCTGTCCACCCAGCACCAATCACAGGAATGGGGCCAGTCTTACAAAAAGGGGGAGCAGAAATCCATAAATCCACTGCACTCTCCTCCAGACATCTCAGACTGTGCCAGTTAGACAGCCCCGACCTCTCTCTGGCCATTCAAGTAACCCTGGACTATTAATATTTATTTACACTATTGTATTACTGTGTCACCTCCGAATCCCAGTCAGGGGCCAGGACCCCAGTGTGCTAGGCACTATACAAACACAGAACACAAGGACACGCCCTGCCCCCAACAGTTGACAAGCTATGCTTGGTATAAGACAAGAGAGAGCAGATGGATACAGTCAGAGAGGAATCACAAGGAAACAGGGAGACAGTATTGGTTAGTGTGAGATCTCTGCACATCATTGGCCTCCCACTTTTTGTTGGCATCATGGCAAAGGAGAATTTTGAAGAGGGTTTGGAAGGAAGGCAATGAGGTGTCTTTGGGGATGTTCACGGGGAGCTCCTCCCACGCTTGAGGGGCAGGTTGGGAGAAAGTGCTGAATAGCAGAGAAGCCCCTTGTGTTTTATAATGACTGGTTTTTTATTTTTAGTTTAAAATTTTAGTCAGAGCTCATAACAAAGGCAAGAGAATGTTTGAAAGTAACAGACTTGGAGGGGAATCCAGGGGCTATGCTGCAAACAGACTGGCCCAGGGATACAGGGACAGAGCGTTCACTGCCTAAAAATAGATCTAATTGGCAGGAAGATTTGACTGATATTCAGTCTTTTATTAGGTTATTACTATAATGGGACTCCAGAAGCCATCATAAGTCAGACAATAAAAATGTATTATCTTATTTAAGACATGTATTCTCTTGTCCTCTATAATCTATGGTACTATAAATTCTTAATGTCAGCCTATGATTTCATAGATGTCTGAGGCCAGCAGAGGTTATTAGCTCATCTAGTCTGGCCTCCTGTGTATCACAGGCTATAAAATTTAACCCTATAATGCCTGAATCCAGCCCGTAACTGTTTGAGCAATAGATTACCTTTTTAAAGGATGTGCAATCTTGATTTAAAGATTTCAAGTGATGGAGACTCCTCCACACCTCTGGGTAAGTTGTTGCAGTGGTTAACCAGCTTTCAAGTGCCACCTTAAATATTTCTTCTCTCTCCTTGATGTTTTGAGTTATTGTAGACAATGATCATCCCCACTTTAGTAGTCTCTTAGCCAAGCTTCTCTCTAACTTTCCTTACAAGCCACTGCCTGCCACCTCTGATCATCATTTGTTGCTCTGCTCTGAATTTCCACTGAGTTGCCAGTGTTTTACTGGTGGCAGGTTGCCCTGAAGCGAGTGTAGAGTTCAAGGTGTGATCACACTGATGCTGCATGCAGAAGGATTGTCCGTTCCCCTATTCCATGACATGACACCACTGAACATGCAATCTAAAAGCACTCAGATTATACCACAAACACACTATCACCCTGATTTCTAGCAGCCTTACGGCTCTCCAGTTTTCTCTCTGCCATTCAAGAGCTGCATTATAGATTTTTTTTTTATTTTCCAGGAGCATTAGCTTAGTTTTTCCCAAACTTATGTTTCTGCCCCTGATTTTAGTGTCCGGGATCTTTGGTACTATTTCCCTGTCTTCATTTGACACTTGCAACAGCTCCCAATGCAGCAGCATCTGCAGATTTCATTATCATGAACATCCTGTTTATACCCACATCATTAATTCTATCCCCAATCATTAAAAATGAAGAGGTTAAGTCAGTCCAGGCCTAGCTCCAAGTCCTGCAGTACCTCTTGGGACACCTGCCCCCAGCTCAGCACACTGCCATTTATCACAGTTCCTGGTTTAATCTCTCCGTTCACATGACAGCATTCCAAGCCAAGCCACCTGGGATTTGTCATATAAGAGTTGCTGAGAAAGAATCAAATACTGCTCTGAAATTCTAGTGTCTGACACTCACCTACCATATCCTCTCATCCAAGAGTGTAATTCTTTATCCAGCTACACAGATATATTTTCAAAGCAATCGACTTAGGCTGGAAGGATACATGCACGATCCATCTGCAGCCTCTTCCCTTGTCTTTGTTCTGCGCTTTTTACTGCTTTCCTATCCTTTGAGCCTTCGTTTGCTTATACAACCATCAAGACTTACATCATTTTTGGCTTGCTACCCCCTCAGAAACACACGAGTTGCCATATGGAGCAGACCGTAGGCCCATCTGGTCCAGGATCTCGCTGCTGGCAGTACCTAACCCATGGTGCTTCAGGGGGAAGTTGTTGGAGTGGAGATGCATAAAGTACATCTGCCTGATATTGAAATCCCATCCTGCTGGCCAGTGAAGTTCCATATATGACCTGTAACGTGAAATGTAATTACCCATAGCACTCTGTTACTTTGCAGAGCTATAAAGAGCCAGTAAACTGAAGTCACTAAATTAAAGTCAATGGGTACTGAGCACACTGAGGATCTCACTGTATCAGCTGAGCACTTCACAAGATGGGCCCCAGAATTCTCCATGCCTTTCAAAATGCTGCCACCCACAAGAGCTCATGTGAACAGAGCCCTGCCGGTTGCCTGGGCTCTGGATGGTCATATTTCTACTCAAGAGCTGCTCTTCCTTTCTCATAGTATTACACGAATCTGCATTGGGGTCAACTGACAGCTGCTTTTAGGAGGAGCTGGAAAGCCCTGTGCTTCTTGGTCATTGCTCAGGTTTAGCACTGCTCCTGTGACATTGGTAGTAGTGCTTGGTTTGCCACCTGCAGAGTGCTGCTTGCCCTGAGAGGCGGGGCTGCGCTCACTTAAAGTAAGAGAAGCCCCCCACACTAACTTGTATCAACAGACACGTGAGCAACTTTCTTCATGTGAGCAGAGCCACGAATAAAGTTACACAAAATTAAATGGTTGCAGGATCTGATGTTTAGTCTAGGAATCATGGTATATCCTGGTCCTCCTGACATCCATGGCAAAACTTCCACCCAATAGTTATTTGTGGGTGCAGGAGGCATTCCACTAAGGCAGGTGTATTAATCAGATTCATTTTTATCCTCCAGTATATAAATAGTGTAATAATCAGTGGCAGCTGATTGGTAGGAATGTATTCAAGTCCCTCCAGAAATCAATTTCTCCCTGAGTCCCACAAGAACTGACTAGATACGTTACACAAAAATAACCGTGAAGGCCCTCTCACCTCTGGATTTCCTGGTATAGCCTCTTCTGTTTCTGTCTCTTAAGACCCAATCCTGCATCAAGGTCAGCTTCTGCAGTCCCGCAGGCCTGGAGGAATTTGTCCATACTGATTGATCCTGAAGCAGGTTTGAGACCTTAGACTGCCTTTATTTTTGTGTTCTGTACAATATCCAGCACTTTATCATTACTAATGAATAATCACCATCTCCTTTTTATAACATACTTAGAGGTTATTACTTCAGCCGTGGATTATGTAGTAAGATATACCCTAAGATGAATGCATTAACAAACATCTCAAACATTTCCTAAACAGGAGCTAAATTGCTGGGTTCCTCTTGGCCATCCTATTCCCCTATTGAGTCCTGCTGAACAACACTTAGTAAAACAAAATGTTTAAGGTAGAAGTCAGATGGAATTTTGCTACAGCAGCACCAATTGTGATTTGATCACCTCTTAGAGTCTTCTCCTGCTTCCCCCCTTTGCATACAGAGAAGTGATAAATATCCTTTACTCTCTAATGCCCTCTTCCTCATACAGCATATGTACTTATAATCTAATGTTCAGCCATCCCTTTCCCAGATGATAATGGTTTTTGTAAGTGTGCTTGTTTTGTTTTTTACAAATGATTTTTCTCGCTATAAAAATGCTAGTTTTAGTGCTCATGTATTTAAGATTCTAGTAAAGAATTACAGGAGGAAATCCATCTTCATCTTTGCTAATGCTCAGGCTGGCTTAAAAAACTGCAATACTTAAATCCCTTCTCTTGTATAATTTTTTTTTCTTGTGAGTAAACTTCCATTGACCTTTTTCAAACACCATATGCAGAACATTTTACAGCATTCAGCATTATCATGCGAAACAGTGGAATAGCACAGAAGTGCAGCAGAACACAAATCTGTTATTAATCAGATCCTTATTTTAATGCATCTGTGTAATGATCAGCTGGATCTTATCAGAGTTCTAGAATGCAGAATATCCTCCCGTTACTGAACATTCTGAACAATTTACATGATGGAGATTTCAGTGCTGCTAGTTTTGTTATGGAGAGGTACCTCCTTCTCTACTGGAGGTGTTGCTAGGGTTCTTTAGTAAATTCATTTTACACTTAATTTGTTTTACATACATATTGGGCCAGTTCACAGATGGTGTAAATGGACATATTGACACTGGCTTTGCAATTCAGCAGGGATCCATGTGCTCATCCCAGCACTGAATCTGACTGAGTGCATATAAAGCACTCAGAAATTGTAATGTGCAATATAAGTGATAAAGCACGATTCTGAAGATCACCTACTGGCACAGGACTATAGGACAACCAGATATTTAGACAAGTCAACACTTTGCAAATGTTGCCGCTTCTGACAAAGTGGCCTTTCAAAATTTGCAGTCATACTAAGCAAACAGCAGGAGGTTTGTATTTCATTGGGAGCCCTCAAAGCACTCAACAGGGTCACAAGAAAGAGCAAAGCCAAAAACTAGTCACACTTCACCAGCCATTTCAGTTCAGTAGGGAATTTAAATATATTTAGAACAAACATTAAACACAGCATCTGTGTACAGCTGAGTGCCAGGAGATCATTTCTGTATGTTTGGACTGCTGTCTAAAGGCGAGTTAGCATTAACCACCAATAACACGGTGATTACATGGTCAGATCTTTAGTCACATGTGGGAAAGTGTTCATGTGAAATTAGAGCATACCCCCAACCTACTTCTTATAAACAAAACACATTTTAGTCCTTTTCTAGGGAAAGAAACAAGTATGTTATGAATTGCAATCCTATGAGCGATGGAGCTACTCTGATTTGCCAGCGTTGGGGATGTACCTGGACCCTGAATGTAAACATTCATCTTCTACACATGAATAAAGGAACAGGTGTGCAATGGCACAGATTATATGAAAGGAAAACATTAAAACTGACAGACTTTTCATAACAGTAGCCCTGGCGATCTCTGAGCAATTCAAAGCAAAGGAGGCAAAGCACAGAAAGACAATGCGAGTTTAGAATAGAAGTTTCCTATTAAGCTTTGGGCTGAAGCCTCAGAAGCTTGGATCCAGATTCAAACTTCAGGGACATTTGGGTCCAGAGTTTAGCTTCAGCCCTTCTTATGGAGAGAAACCAGCCATGAAATTCTGGTCTGCCTCCAAAACCTTTCCAGAATTTGGATCCAGGCTTTGACTCAGAATCAGCTCAGATTTCTTCCATTTCTTTTATTACTATGGAGCTATGATAGCAACCTCACAGTTCAGATTGTAAGACGCTTTCCATACAACACCCATTTTGATCCCCAACTGCCCCTCCCCATGAAATTTAGAATATATACACCTCTGCTTAGAGGATATTTTTGGGAAAAGTTCAGGGTAAATCAGTGAAGGTTAAAAAAAAACAACAACTAAAAACTCATATCTTTGCATTGGGCAAGAAGCCTCTATTATCCAGTCAGGAAGTGCTTTGGGGGAGGGGGGCAATAACAGTCTCCATCAAGTGACAGAGGTGTGTGGCATAGCAATTACTGGTCACAGTTCAGTGTGAGGTGAGGGTTTTACCCATATCAATGTAGGAGATGAAGATTATTCATATTCCATAGTTGCTGGCCCCAAATCTTTTTATTTCATAGTGATCTGACTTGTGGTAATCTTGAACCGCACAGATATTACCCAGAGAAAGAGAACAGGCATACTGGAGAAAGAGGAAGACTGCAAAAAGCCTGTAACATGGTTGACATTTGAGTTTAAAGGAATTATTCATGTTCTGTGGGCAAAGCCAACACTTAAAAGACAACAACATACCATGTGGTATAACCCAAACTATACTCTCATAGTTGACAATGTGTGCCTTATTTCCAGTCTGAATTGGTCTTGCTAGATGGACAGCTGGACCTTGCTGATGACAATGTTCCTGTGCTTATAGCCGTGTACGCCCCATTATATTTGTGAAGGGAAGGGTGAAAGCTTCACTCAGGGCTGGACCGCAGAGGCTCAGCCTCTGGAGACCGAATTTGAACAGCCAGAGACCAGGGCTATTAGAGGGGTGCAGAGCGTGACCATAAGGATCAGGGATGCTTTGAGGCAACAATTTGAAGCTGAGAGCCACTAATATTTGTTGCTGTGCTCGGGAGTATAGTGCTTGTAATGCTAGGAGGTGATTGTGACTGGTGCAGATGGTGCACTGTGAAGGTTTAAGAACATTGCCTGTTGATTTGCAAGTCTCTGTTTGCTTTCATTGAATGAAGTAAAGACAGCTTTCAAACCAACACAATTCTGTTATTAAAAAACAACCACCAGAGGAGAGAGACAAACAAAAAAACACATCAGCACTGAGGCGGATGGGGGAAGGGAGGGTCCCAGGAGGAGGTGGGGTCCTGGGACAGTTAAAGATTTGTGTATGTCCAGGTATCATATCCAACCTTCTCCTTTGGAGTACTGTGCAGCAGGTACTGTACTTCAGCAGGGCTAAACTGCAGAGGGACGGGTGTTGAGTGCAGTGGGTACTGGGAGTCCACAGTCCTGGATTGTGATGGGGCAGGAGTGGAATGGAGCCAGGAGGTTAAGAGTGTCTGTCTGGGATCTCCGCTCTGCCTGATTTGGAGCAGGGACGAGATCCCAAGTCTTCTACATCCCTGGAGAGTGCCCTAGTTCCCCCGCTATTGGGCAGTCCGGGGTGCAGCTTTGGCAGTCTCTCCCATTGAAGCCGTTCCTTGGGTATAAATAACGGGAACAGTTTCACCAGGCCCAACTGAGAACTGGCATCCCAGAATGCCCCATAGCCTAGTGGTTTGGTCACTCCTTTCCCCTGCAGGAGACCTGGGGTCCAGTACCTGCGCCTACTCAGGCAGAGCAGCAGGCCTCTCACAGCCCAGTACCCGACTCACTGGGAAAGAGGGACTCTCTCTAACCGGTTGCGAAAAACAGCTGACCTGGCTAAGGTGCCTAACTCCAGGAGAGGGTTCAACAGTAAGAAAGAATATTTACACCGCAGAGCTGTGGCTGCAGAAACACCCCCAGGAAAGACAGGCCCAAAGGTTTTAACCTGTTTGTTAGTCTCCTGTTGGCGCACCCCTTACTTTTTTGCTGAGTTCAAAACAGTTCTGAGTCTGACGGTCTCGATCGGACAGTTTTAGAAAATAAGGCAAGTCAGATCTCGGTGTCCCAGACCCTGATCAGCTCAGTAAGCTGCCCAGCACTTTTTCTTTCCACTTTACAAGTAAGCAGCATGACAGTAATGGCTAAAGCTATTTTGCCTGGCAAAAACCACAACACATTATATAATATGATTTGAGGTCAACATTTGTTATAATGTTTTCCAGATGGCTTACATAAAAGCATGAAATGAATATTTATTATTTACTTCCATGCAGAATTTCCTACGACCCCAAAAGGTATCCCAAATACATTCCTGAAGCGTACTGTCTGTGCAAGGGCTGTCTCACTGGGACTTACGGCGAGGAGAATTTCCACTTTCGCAGCACCCCTGTGTTTATGCCAACCGTCATCTTGCGCCGCACTTCTGCTTGTGCTGGGGGTCGCTACGTGTACACAGAGGATTACGTCACTGTCCCGGTCGGGTGCACTTGTGTACCGGAGCAGGACAAAGAGGCAGACAGTGTCAATTCCAGCATAAATAAGCAAGAAATGAAGGTGTTCGTAAACCAGAACGACAAGCCAGCATCTGAATGAGAAGCATTCAAGGAACCCCGTGTACAACATTGGTGTCAAGTTAATATTTCACTGACTCAGGAGGTTGTATAGCAATGGGGGGAATCATTTTGTCTTTCTATCTACAACTGTTGCAGTTATAAGAGGGAGGCTGCGTTCAGTGGATTTTTACTCAGCCACGGCAGACAAGACACATTAAGTAAGAAGGATGTTTTCAAAGTTCAGCTTCTTTAAGTTTGTACTGTTTAGAGTTAAACACAATTTTATTCTAGCCATGCTTATTTTGGATAACTTTTTAGAAGGAGCTATAACCATGTAACATACCAGCTACTTTCATAACAAACTACTGGTTGCAAATACTTTACAATAATTTTATATTCTGCCTTTTGGTAATTCTATGTAAAAGTCACTTAACTAGGCCACATGTCCCATGTTAGCAATAGAAAGGAAGCCAGTAATTCTGATTGCTGCAGGTCTTCCTGTTACATTGCAGACTCCAAGTACGGCTGCTACAACCATAGCTATTTAGAGTCTACAAAATGGGAAAGCTTTGCCACTTAGTATTTTTCAGCTGTATTGAATTGCTAAAGTCATTCATACAATACTTGATAAAAGGAGACACTCTTAAGATGGCCATAATGGATCAGACCAAAGGTCTGTGTAGCCCAGTATCCTGTCTTTTGACAGTGGCCAATGGCAGGTGCTTCAGAGGGAATGAACAGAACAGGTAATCATCCAGTGATCCATCCTGTCACCCATTCTCAGCTCTGGCAAACAGAGGCTAGTGGCACCATTCCTGCCTGTCCTGGCTCATAGCCATTGATGAACCTATCCTCCATGAACTTAGCTAGTTCTTTTTTTAAGCCTATTTTAAAAAACTCTCTAGCATTGCTAAATTTTCCACGCTGCTACAAGTACAAAACCTGCTGATAAAACATTGACTAGAATGTTACAAAACTGTAATATTAGTTTTTCTGATGTGGTTTACATCTTTCCAGTAGTAAAAAGACACAAATATAATAAAGAGACGGACTCTGGGACACAAGTATTCTACATTATACCCCATTCCTTGTCAACCGCTTAATTGTTAGTCATGACAGCTGTATCCTGTAACATTGCAAGCCTTCTCATGTTGACAATAAATCCCACTGAGGGAAAGTCAATAGTAAAGAGAAGTAATGACATTGAGATATTTGTATGTGTGTTATTGTCTTTCCTGTGCATTATCAATAATTGGCTAACAACCCGTGAAAGATTTATGATTATGTAGTTAGGGGCTCTGGAACAATTTGTATAGTGGGGTTGCTGAGAACCGTTAAACCAAATTATAAACTCTTTATATGATGTAAACTACTTCAAGCCGGGGTGGGGGTGGCACCCCCCCAAGAACCCCTAGTTCCGGCACCTGTGTCTGTAGTAGCATTTGGTCTTATACCCCCATCAGGCTACAGTCACTAAGATGTCATATTTTTTCCAGCAGTCTGATGTTCTAGTTGGTGGACCTAACAGAGGTCTCTATGTGATGCTAACGTGTCCTAGCCATTTGAAAGACTGTATGTCTCCCTCTCAAGGGGCCGTGACTCAGGCTGAATCGCCACGTGACTTCTACAGCACAGACACACACTGTCTGACCACAGCCACGCAAGAAAGGTGCACATGCCAGGGACAATGGCTCTCTCTCGAGATGGAGAGTAAGCCAGAGCTTTCTCAGCAGGAGGCTCCTGACTGTGCAACTCTGTTACAGAAGAGCTGAGGATGAATGTACTTGTGTAACCCTTCTGCCCATCAGAGGTGGCAGCAACAAGGGCCGGGTTCAGTATCCAGGGGTTCCATTCCAATAACACAATACAAAACTGGCTTGAGCCCCCACCCAGTGACCTGGGACAACCATATACCACCCCTCTGGGCGTCTGTAAGAGACAATACTTCCCCTCTCGCAAGCACAGAGTCTGAGTGTACCAAAAGCCTTTTAATAACAGGGAGAACCAATGTGGCATTAAATTGGGGAAACACCACAAACAAGGTTAATAAACCAAACCATGAACCAGGAGCCCCCTCCCAGCAAATAGGCTGTGGCCTTCCCTTTGGCTCTTGAGTTCCACAACCCCAAAAAGTCACTCAATAGTCCCAAAAGTCCAACAGTCCAGGAGTCTCTGTTCTTGGTCAGTGCAGAGTTCAAAAGTCACTCGACAGAGTCTTACCTCCCAGCCTGGGTGGAAATGGAGGGTAGGGCAAGGGGCACCTTACGTGGTCCGAGGCCGACTGCGCCGCCTCTCTGTGGGGTTCCACTGCAGCTCTCCCCGCAATCGGCTCTGCTCTGCTGGCCATCCCACGAAGTGCTCTGCTCGCCGATACTCGAACCGCTCTGCAGTACCAGTCACTCCGCTAGCCCGCCCTACTAGCCGACACACAGACAGCTCTGCGGTGCCGGTCACTCCGTCAGCAACACAAATGGCTCCGCTAGTCAACACACAGACTGCTCTGCTGCGCCAATCACTCCACCAGCAGCACCAACTACTCCGCTAGCCCATCCTGCTAGCCGACACACAGACAGCTCTGCAGTGCCAGTCACTCCATCAGCAGCACAAATGGCTCTGCTAGTCAACACACAGACTGCTCTGCTGCGCCAGTCACTCCGCTAGCTGTCCTGCTAACCAACACACAGACAGCTCAGCTGCACCAGCCACTCTGCAGTATGCTCAGGCCCACCAACTTGAGACAGTGCTCAGTGATTTCTTTAGCTCTTAGGCAATTTCAGCATATAGGAGGGGAGCCTTAGTGCAGGTGCACCAGTGAGCCTAAAGTCATTTCAGCTCAGCAGCCTAAACACAGGCTCCTAATAGAAACAAAATTTAACTCTGACATTCTACAATAAAGCCCTCAGACAAAACCCTCACCAAAAGGTATAGGTGCTTACCCCCAGCCTCTCTGAATCTCAGAGTGTTCTGAAACGCATGGCCCTTGCCCAGTGAGTGCTACCTAGATGATGGCGAGTCCCTCCATCATAACAAGGGCCAAGTACGTATCCATAGTCCTTCATTCACAAAATCAGGGTAACATCACTTTATATTTCCTGCCCCAATAACATAGAAACTGGGGCTCCCACATCAGCCAAAGTGGCCATGTGGGCTGCTGTGGGCTCAGGCTAGGCGCAGTGGGTGTGTCTATGCAAATTGATCAGCCCAAAGTTATTTTCCATAACTCACTGCAATTCCCATAGTTCGCCACCAGATGTCAGAATATATCTCATTCCTGACACTGCTTACACTTGTATAGTAATATGTTTGCTGCATCAATAACCTTAAAATTATACTTGGTTCATGTGGATGGTCTTTATATTAGACAGAGTCTCCAATGCTGTCAAGAGCACAAGACACCACCCAGATCAACGTTCCTTTTCTTGTATCCCCACAGTACATAGGGGTAGTAGTGGGGCATAGGAAAGACTATGAGCAAAACAGAATTTAACACACTAAATAAGCAGAGAATTAAAGATCAGTCACACTACATTATGAGTTTTCTTTTTGTCTTTCAGTGTATAATGGTTACGGTTAAGATTTTGTCCCGGGTATTTTAGTAAAAGTCAGGGACAGGCCACAGACAAACAAAAATTCACAGAAGCCCACAACCTGTCCTGGACTTTTACTAAAAATATCCTGGGGGGAGGGAGAGTGACAGTTGGAGCCCCGCCGGGGGCTGACAGCCAGCCCCTGCTCCATCCCCAGCCACCTCCTGGGGTAGGGGCTGACTGCCAGACTCAGGGACTGTTCTCTCCCCCAGGTGGCTCCAGCTCCGGCCACCTTCTGGGGTAGGCCTGACTGCCAGCAAACTTCTCTCTCTCCCGGGGTGTCTCCAGCACTGGCCACTGCTCCTGGGATGGATGCTGACCACCAGACCTGGAGACTGATCTGACCCCAGGCCGCTGTTCCTTGGCCCTGGCGGCTGCTGCTTCTGTGGTGACAGCAACTCCTCTGACACTGGGGACTGACCCCACCCTAGGCTGCTGCTTGGGTGGCTGCAGCTGCAGATCCAGCAGCCCCAGGCCACAACACACTGCGGTGAGGGCTGACTGTTAGCTACTGCTCTGGTCTCAGGCCACTACTCCGGCCCCCACCGCTGCCCTTGGGCGGTGGCTGACAGCTGCTCCAGCTCTGCCGCTGTGATGGGCTGAGAGTGAAGAAGCCGCAGAGGTCCACTGAACTCACGGAATCCGTGATTGCCATGACTGAACGGGATCATAAGAACAGCTGTCCTGGGTCAGACCAAGGGTCTGTCTTGCCCAGTATCCTGTCTATCAACAGTGGCCAATGCCAGGTGCCCCGGAGGAATGAACAGACCAGGTAATCATTACGTGATCCATCCCCTGTCACCCATTCCCAGCTTCTGGCAAGCGGAGGCCAGGGAGCTTTAATAATGTTCACCTTGCCTTTTATGTCTTGGTACCGTAAAGCAATATTTTTTGTATTGCAGTTAATCCTCTAGAAGATTTAAAACTCAATAATTCTGTAATACATTAGGCAGAAACAAACCCCCTTTCATGACATGAGTAAAATATTTAACAGGTTCTAATAAAGTAATATCCAATACACTTGTTCAACAGCTACAGACTATCCTATCCCCTTGGTCAAAGGCTTCTTCAGGATTTTTGTTTAGATTGTGCTAGAATTTTACATACATATGTTTCTTCACTAAGCATTGCCCTAAATTTTGCAGGATATAGAGCTTGTAGTTGTTATTCATGTGCTAAATTGCTTTATGATGTTTCTTTTTTCACTGAGGCTGAAGCTGATCCTTTAGTCTCAACCCTGTGTGAAGTCATTTTCCACTGTTACAAAATTACAAAAAAAAGTATCATTTGATAACCACCCAGAAAAGGATATTTGTCAGCCAATGTATATCCACACCATATCCGAATCACAGGAGTCCAAGCCAGTCTCCACCACAGGCATTCTTTTGTCCAGTCCTTCTTCAGGCATACTATTCAGAATGTCTACCACTAATCGGATAGTAAAGGCAGGTGAGGTAGTATCTTTTTTTATCCATCTTTTGCTCAGGCAATCATTCTAGCATTAAATAACTACAATCCATAGCTGATGGGAACTCTATCCTGAAATGATAAAGAGTTCTGTGGCACCTTAGTCTTTAAGGTGCCACAGGACTCTGTCACTTTTGCAATTCCAGACTAACATGTCTACCTCTCTGATTCTATATCCTGAAAGAAATCTTTCCTGAACCCCACGCTTCTGGCCTTCAAAGAATCCCCCAGCCTAATCGACAAAAGCAACCAGGACACACCAACTGAAAGTGGCACCAGATCCTGCCAGAACAATAGCTGTAAAACCTGATCCACTACTACAATGATCAGCACCCTCCACAACACACTGTTAAAAATCCATGGATCCTACACATGCCTATTACAACATGTGGTGTACAGCTGTTTCATGTGGCAAGCCTGGGAGAGAGGGGGGAGAAGCGGAGTGGCAGGACACTCAGGGGAGGAGATGGTGCAGAGGTGAGCTGGTGGGAGGGCCGCAGGAAGTAACCGGGTGGAGGGAAGGGCAGAGGAATCACTCTCCACCCCAGCTCACCTCCGCTCCGCCTCTTCCCCCGAGCGCACCCCTGCCCCCTTCTCCCTGCTCCCTCCCAGGCTTGCCATGCCAAACAGCTGATTCCCAGCAAGCCTGGGCGGGCAGGAGGGAGGCAGGGGGAGCAGAGGCAGCACGCTCAGGGGAGGAGGCAGAGCGGAGGTGAGCTGGGATGGGGGAGTGGCATGGGGAACTGAGCACCCACCAATTTTCCTCCATGGGTGCTCCAGCCCCGGAGCACCCATGGAGTCGGTGCCGATGCATCTATCAGGGTCATCTCCTATGTGAATCCAGATTCACTGAAAAAGCGGTAGGTCCTCAGAAAGGAGGGGAAGAGAAAAGGATGAAAGGCCTTGGGAAGGAAGGAGGCTGTAAATCTTATCTGGATTAAGAGTGAATTGTTTCAAACTGGTTTTTAGCCGGTCAGTAATTGATGATGATATCACTTGCTTATTAAAGGGTATAAAAAGTCATCTTTTAAAGGGGTCCTTGCTAATACCTGACTGTCCATGCTGGCGGCCACCAATATGGGTCTCAGCACCCCTGGGTTTAGCCTGTTTGTAAATATCTTGATCAAATGTTTTGTTACTGTTTGGCTGTAGTAAATTGCTTATTGGTTAGGCTTTGTAAGAGCAACTGCATAAAGTACCATTTGGCCTTTGGATTTAATAAAGGAATGTATGGTTAAATTAGTGTTGGGTGGTTTCCCATTAATATTAATAATTTCAGCTATTATTAATAATCCCAACACTGCACAACACCTTCAAAAGATGAGTCTGGAAATTTAAATCAATAACTCTGCTAGACACAAAAAAATCATGGACTTAATAAAGACACTGAATTTATGGTTCATTACAACAATCACTACCCTTCCTTTGTTGTAGGCATTGTAATGTCACCTGGAATGGTCTCTTGAAACATGGGTTAATGCTTAATCTATTTCGCCCTTGTATTTAGCTGTGACACTCAAGTGCCTTTTCCAGACCCAAGGATGAACTCTGGGTAGCTTGACAGCTTGTTTTTTTTTCACCAACAGACGGTGGTTTAATGAAAGATATTAGCTCCCCCACCTTGTCTCTAATATCCTGGGACCGGCATGGCTACAACAAATCAGTTATTAGCAGACATGGATTTATTTGCATGATGTGGAGGAAAGAAAATCTATTTCTCATAAAAGAATCTCAGTGACTGTGTTTAAGATTAGCAGCCATGTTATTCTGTATCCGTAAATAAAACGAGGAATACTTGTGGCACCTGTGACTGTGGTGTTTGTTTTACGTTGCTGCTATGTGGTGACCAATTCTCCGGTCTTTCAGGCACAAGACACGATCACTTTCAGATTTTTCAAGTCACAGGTGCGAGTTCTTGAGAGCCACTGGGAATAACAGGCTGAAGGAAGATCAGGTAAGTGGAACATGATCTGGTCAATTCAAACCAAGACAAATGACACATGCCTTGGCTTAGACTTGAAAGTGCTGAGAATTGGCTGAGTCAGAGGAAAGTATTAGACCAGTGCAAAATCTCAGCGGATCAATAAATTATGCATGCTGGAGGCCTCTTCCTCTTGGTGCGTGTGCAGAAAGCATCTTCGCAAGATACAAGTGAGCTTATGTCAAATTTTGCATGAGTTACAAACTTCCTTTATTAATCCACTTCTCAGTCACTTGTGTGAATAATTTGATGGCGGAACAAGTTTGCTTTTAGGCGAGGTGCCTGGTTTTTAGAACTATGCTGGCTGCTTTGGAATGAGCAGTGGTTTGCTACTAATGATGCTATTTAACATCAAAAGCATTTTACATCTCCAAAGCACTGTATACATATTACTTCTCATGGCACTTCTTTGATGTGTAGTTATTACCACCTCCATTTTACTGCTGCAGTGTTAGGGGCTTACATTTAGCCACGTCTTTTTTTTAAGTTACCATGTTATGGACTTATCGCAATTTGACATCAGCTGTGATGTGACATATTCCAGCGCCTAACCCTCAGATATCACCACATTAGAACTGCCTTATGTTTGCATGAAAGGGGTGGGGGGATGGTTCATTGGCGTTACTTCAAGGCTCACAAATTGTTGACACAAGGAAAGCATGGTATATCTCTTTGAACCCCATTCAGGTCCAATAAATGCAAACAATTCAAAGCTGAAACGCCTTGGCAACTGTAGACTATCTGATCCCTTTTCTGTTGTGCCAGGAAAATGTTTTCCCTTATTGAAGTTGTCCCTGGAATAAATTAGGAGCTTCAAAACATGGAAAGCGCTCCTTAGTAAAGAGTCTCCTGACTAGTAAAAACCTGAGCCACTAGAAAATTCAGGTCATGCAAGAAGGTTGAGACCATCTTGAGAGGCTTCTTTTGTTTTGATTAGCCAGTCACTATAGCGTAAATATGCTAGATGGACAGTAATATATGTGGAGTCACCAACAACAACAAAAAATTCATGCAGCCAAGCAGCAAGCTGGTAGACATCTACATAAATGGGTGCCTGAAGTGTTAGGCACCATTCTTCATGGATACTCAGATTTTGCCTTCATAAGAGCAGCATGGCCAATCCTAGACAGCGATTGGCTGCATGACTTCAATAGTGTCCTGAAGGGAGTGCACAGAGCTGCGTTGTGACCTGTCTTACACTCTGCCCAAGGACCATAGAGACATTTTTCCTCCAAATGCCACATTTTCAGTCACTACCTATGTGACTGTGAGGATCTGGAGAAACCCTTCTGTAGCCCAGAGCTTAGGGGCTAGAGCAGCCTTTGGTCCCACCTCACTTGATGCACACACTTTCATGGTCACAATAGTGTGAAATGCTCACTGCTTTACCGCACCAAAGAGTAAGGCGTGAACACAGGTGGGTGGGAATTTTTCAGTGATATCAAAATTTCTGCATCAGGTTTGACAAATGTTGCATCAAGAAAGGTTTTCAGCTCCAAAAGGGAATTTCTGGTCAAAACTGAGAGAGGACAATAGACACTCACCGCAGCATAGCTGGTAATTTGGGTGTGTGGGCAACATCACAGACCTCAGGGAGTTAAATCAGGGTCTTCCACTAACACTAGGTTATTGGATTATGCTTAGGTGGGAGTGTCTCTGCCTAATGCAGACCAGGGACTTGAACTAGAGTCTCTGTCATATTTCAGAAGTGACAAAGAGTCCTGTGGCACCTTAAAGACTAACTGAAATTTTTTCAGAGCATGAGCTTTCGTGGGCTAATACCCACTTCGTCGGATGCATGCAGTGGAAGTATCCAGGGGCAGGTATAAATAGGTAGGCAAGAACCAGGTGGGAGATAACAAGGTTAGTCCAATCAGGCTGAACCAGCTTGTTATCTCTAATCAGGGAGGGTGAGGTGTTCCTCTAGCAGCTGAACTGGAGGTGTGAATAGCGAGAGAAGAGAAGCTGCTTTTGTAGTTAGCTAGCCATTCAAAATCTCTATTCAGTCCCAAACTGATAGTGTCAAATTTGCAAATGAATTGCAGCTCTGCAGTCTCTCTTTGCAGTCTGGACTTGAAGTTTTTTTGCTGCAAAATGCTGACCTTTAAATCTTCTATGGTGTGTCCGGTGAGGTTGAAGTGCTCTCCTACAGGTTTTTGAATATTGCCATTCCTGATATCTGATTTGTGTCCATTTATCCTTTTTCGTAGGGACTGTCCAGTTTGGCCGATGTACATAGCAGAGGGACATTGCTGGCACATAATGGCGTATATTACATTGGTAGATGTGCAGGTGAATGAACCAGTGATGGTGTGGCTGATCTGGTTTGGTCCTGTGATGGTGTTGCTGGTGTAGATGTGTGGGCAGAGTTGGCATCGAGGTTTATTGCATGGATTGGTTCCTGAGTTAGAGTTGTTATGGCGCGGTGTGCTGTTGCTGGTGAGAATATGCTTGAGGTTAGCAGGTTGTCTGTAGGCCAGGACTGGCCTGCCTCCCAAGGCCTGTGAAAGTGAGGGATTGTTGTCCAGGATGGGTTGTAGATCACTGATGATGCGTTGGAGAGGCTTTAACTGAGGACTGTAGGTGATGGCCAGTGGTGTTCTGTTGTTTTCTTTCTTGGGCTTGTCTTGCAGCAGCAGGCTTCTGGGTACACATCTGGCTCTGTTGATCTGTGTCCTTATTTCCTTGTGCGGGTATTGTAGTTTTGAGAAAGCTTGGTGGAGATCTTGTAGGTGTTGGTCTCTGTCTGAGGGGTTGGAGCAAATACGATTGTACCTCAGTGCTTGGCTGTAGACAATGGATCATGTGGTGTGCCCGGGGTGGAAGCTGGTGGCATGAAGGTAGGCATAGCTGTCAGTAGGTTTTCGGTATAGGGTGGTGTTGATGTGGCCGTCATTAATTTGCACCGTGGTTTTGAGATTTTGAATGGCTAGCTAACTACAAAAGCAGCTTCTCTTCTCTCGCTATTCACACCTCCAGTTCAGCTGCTAGAGGAACACTTCACCCTCCCTGATTAGAGATAACAAGCTGGTTCAGCCTGATTGGACTAACCTTGTTATCTCCCACCTGGTTCTTGCCTACCTATTTATACCTGCCCCTGGATACTTCCACTGCATGCATCCGACAAAGTGGGTATTAGCCCACGAAAGCTCATGCTCTGAAAAAATTTCAGTTAGTCTTTAAGGTGCCACAGGACTCTTTGTCACTTCTGCAATTCCAGACTAACACGGCTACCCCTCTGATTCTTGTCATATTTCAGTTTGCAATACAGACTAGTGAGGGTTGTATTGCCACCTGCCAATCAACCAATGGGTGCCTCACAATGCTTTGCAGCTGTAGCTCCTAAGCTGAGTCGCTCACAAACAGCCTACCAGCAAGTCCGTCACCTCTTGGGTATCTGTATATGGCTGCAGTCCTGGTCCAGTAACTCTGACCCCAGCTGCCTGCCAGCAACACACCGACCACACTCTGGCTTCCAGCAGCATTGACTATTACTTGCAGGGTAACCCCAACACACTCCCAGGCCTGAATTTCCCCCCAAACCCATGTTCTGCACTGTCCAGCCCTCTCCTGTACAGTGCAGATATTAGAGGGCTGTTGCTCCTGTAAGGGGTCAATAGCCAACAGTTTGCTACTTTAATTGGAGTTACTCACACAACTCAGTTTAAACACAGCAGTAGATTCATTTTGACTAAAAAATAAAACAAGTTTATTTAACAACAGAGATTTTAAGTGGGAACAAACACAAGGTATTAAAGTCTGAAATGGTTACAAGAGAAATGAAGACAAAACACTTTCTAGTAACTAAAACTTAACAAGCTAGACTTGGTTCAAGGTAAAATCTTTACTGCCTGTTCCCAGCAAAATTGTTGACTAAATTCTCTGGCCAGGATCCACCCCAGAAAGTCAAAGGGCTGGTTCCTCTGTCTCCTTGGCTGAAAGAGAGAGGTAGGGAGAGAGAACCTGGGGTGTTTTTTGCCCCTCACTGTTATAGACCAACTACCCTTTGAAATGAATCTTCCTGAGGGTCACTCCTAGAACAGGGGTGGGCAAACTACAGTGGGCCCTGGGGACCACATCCAGCCTGCAGGACCATCCTGCCCATCCCCTGATCTCCCAGCTAGGGAGGCTAGCCCCAGCCCCTCCCTCACTCTTCCCCAAAACCACAACACTGATTTGTGTCCATTTATCCTTTTATGTAGAGACTGTCCAGCTTGGCCAATGTACATGGCAGAGGAGCATTGTTGGCACATTGATGGCATGTATCATATTAGTAGATGTGCAGGTGAATGAGCCTCTGATGGTGTGGCTGGTGTGATTGGGTCCTATGATGGTGTCGCTAGAGTAGATATGGGGACAGAGAAGGCAATGAGGTTTATTGCAGGGATTTTTTTCCTGGGTTAGTGTTTCTGCGGTGTGGTGTGTAGTTGCTGAGGAGTATTTGCCACAGGTTGGGGGGCTGTCTATAAGCGAGGATTGGCCTGCCTCCCAAGGCCTGTGAGAGTGAGGGATCATTTTCCAGGATAGGTTGTAGATCGTTGCTGATGCAGTGGAGAGGTTTTAGCTGGGGGATGTACATGCTGGCCAGTGGTGTTCTGTTATTTTCCTTGCTAGGCCTACCCTGTAGTCAGTGCTCTGTTCAGTGGTGTGCTGACAATATTCCTTGAGTCGGAGATGGTGAAAGCAGGCTTCCAGATCAATGCAGAACTGCCAAGGCTTGAAGCAACTTGTTTGGCTTTTTCAAAAAAAACTGGCCAAGAATCTTCCATTGTTTGAATTTCCTTGACTAAGTTGCTCATGTGTTTAGTTCCCTCTTTCATTGTTAATTTGGAATACGTGCTCACATATTGCAAAAATATATGAAGTGTGTGAATGAGGCCGGGGTCCTGTGAGAAAAGGAAGCATGTGATAATGTAACTGAAGACTATCATATGCACAAGTGTACAAGTGGGCTGTACATTTGTACACTTGTGCATATGATAATCTTCAGTTACATATGTACAAATGGGCTGAATTAAGTTTGCCCAGGGAATTTTAATTCTGACATTTTCTAACTTATGAGTGCTTGATTATGCAACCTTAGCATTTTTTTGAGTAGTTTTTTTAATGTAATCCCTATATATAATGTGTGTGCAAGAAGATTTGCAGTTTATAAAATTGTTGAGTGCTTTGGGATTTTGGGGTGAAAGCTGCTACATAAGTGCAGCCAAAGAGCTAGATAAAATTGTCTTTTCAAGTTTCCCAGATTACCAAAAATGCTGGTATTCAAAAGGAAATGTTTTTAATGAATATCAGTTGTAACTTTTGGAAGTATAGCTGAACTCCAAAAATACAAAACATTACATCTATTTCATGGTATAAGTTTATCAATAGGTTCCATTATGCCTCAGTAACTTTATAAGTTCCAACTACCTCTAAAATATCTAAGGTGCATGTGTTTGTGGAATAAGAAGCAAAAATTTTAGAAATGGGATTTTGGAAATAAAGCAGCCAGTTCTTGAAGCTACACACTTGACTCGCCTTATAAATTGTCTTCACCTTGATTTTAAAAATCATAGTACCAAGGTTCTGGCAGATCTCTTTACCCAAATTAGTTGCTGTGCGTGATATAACACCCCAGAGTGCACTGTGAACATTAATGCAGTGCATAGATAACTTATGCCCAGCTATTACACTAGCTCAAACTGAAAACATATGAACACAGTATGAAGCAGTAAAGTGAATACTGGCTGGTTCCATAGTAAACAAAAATACTACTAATAAAACGAGGAATACTTGTGGCACCTTAGAGACTAACCAGTTTCCTCATTTGTGTAGAATTGTTAATGAAGGTCAAACTCCCCCTAATGGGGAAATAAGTATTTTGTTTTCTTCACTAAAATGTCAGGTTTACAGTACCCTGGGAACAGTAATAGGCCTGGCTTAAGAACCTAAAATGGGCTCTTTAAAAAAATCTAATACAGCACATTCCAAATGTATGCACTTCATTGCTGCAGAGAGCTGTTTTAGTAGTTAAAAAAAAAAACTTGTGTGGTTGTTTTTTTTTTCCTTTCAGACTAGCAGATGTTCACCATAGAGCAGCTTACTAGGTGGGAAGCAATAATGAAAATATACAGTTCTTGCTAATAAAAGGAAGTATGAATTTGTTTTAACTATTCAGAAAAGCTGAAAAATAACTACAAATTTTAAAACTGAATCAATCGGACA
This sequence comes from Dermatemys mawii, assembly GCA_007922305.1. NCBI lineage: Eukaryota > Metazoa > Chordata > Testudines > Dermatemydidae > Dermatemys > Dermatemys mawii. The sequence goes on from ML677348.1 coordinate 5,655,768, forward strand.
GGCATGTGTTGTGTCGAAATGAAACGGTTTCCTTAAAAAGTAACAGCTGCAAATTCCAAATGAATCCCTTTTTACTTATGCACAATACTGGTTAGGTGTAAAAAAATTGATAAACTTTAGCTAGTTTGGCTTCTGAAGAGGCCTCTCAAGTTTACTTTTAATAATATATCAATGACATCACTATTTTCCCTCCACTCAAATAGTTATTGTTTGTGAAAAGTGCCAGTTGCAAACCAGGGGTAACACACATGACAAGTACAGTGCAGACGGAGGGACCATATCTAGGGGCGGAAAAAAAGATTAATCAGTCTTTGTGCCTAGCAGTTGGGGTTGCTGCTGAGACTAATTAGTACAAATTGTGATGGTGATTTCCTGTGAAACAGACTCCTGTGCATCAGAAACTGGACTGCGTCCACAAACTTGTTCCATCAAGGCCATTGAACAGCCAGGAGGCAAAACCAGGATTTTCCGAAGAACGGGGCCCAGGTTACCTGCCAAGAAGCAGAGCTCACTATACACATGCTATGTTCCCAATTTCTTCGCCATCGGGACCCGAGAGGCACGGCCGAATCAACCACCACTGGCTCTAGGCAAACACACACTTGTGGGTCCCTACTTTCTAATGTGATGAACAAACAGCTGGTAAATGGAGAGAAGGGGAAAAATACACTTCCGTGCTGTTTTCTCCCACACATACTATTGCAGTAAGTTCCCATCTCTGCCTGTTCACTTACTGCTGTTTGAGAAGGAAGCAATTTCTTTACCCTGTGCCTTCCTCTGCCATTCCCAACAGAGCCGATCTCAGCTGTGTGCGAGGCCTGGCTCTGCCCACTCCTTCACTGGTGCAGATCTGTATCTAAACTCAAAGAATTTCACGCGAGTGAGTGGTGCTGTGGCCTGGCACACGGGGTCGTAACCCCACTGAAATATGGCCTGGCCACCCCTCACTATGACAGAGGGGAAGTTGAGTCAAATTGGAGAGACTGCAAATGTGACTCTGAGAGTGAAGTTCCTTCAGTTTGCGTGTGAATCTGTATGGTTAAACAAAACACAAAACCAAAACATTTTGGGACACCACATCCCTCCAACAAATCTGGCATGTGCCTGGTTTGCTAATGCGTTCATCCAGCCCTCTGTGCGTGGGCATGCCTGACGTGGAGGAGGAGGAAGCATGAGGAGAGAGTGGCCTGGCGTTCTGAGAAGCAGGGGGCCAGGTCCAGGAAAGCCCCCTCCTGGACAGACCAGGATCTCTTCCTTCCCCCACAAAGAGACCAGGAATGGCTTGGACCTCTCCCCACCCTCCCACTGGAGAGACTGGGACTGTGAATTTTTAATAGCACTGATTGATGGCTGCGGGGAGGGGCAGCTGGACCAGGCCACCTGGACCCTGCCCCCCTTCACTGCACCCTGGAACAGCCCTCATATGGGAAAAGCTACCAATCAGGTCTCACTGGTGACTTAGAATAGAAAAACTCCCATTACCAAGTCATCTGAACCAACCAGTCCCCGTTCATCTACTTAAGGCCAGGTCTACACTGCATACCTATACTGGTATAACTATGTTGCTCGGGGGTGTGAAAAATTCCACATCCCTGAGTGATGTAGTTATACCAACCTAACCCTGTAAACAGAGCTATGTTGATGAGAGAAGCTCTCCTGTCAACACTGGAGCACCTTCCCTAAAGCACTACGGCTGCACTGGAGCAGCTGTGACTCTGTAGCATTCGCTGTACATGAAGACAAGTCCCAAGTAGGGTACCAAAAGAAATCAGTTATAAATATTTGCAGATTTATCAGATTACAGAGTTGGCCAGATTTAGATGGCTAAAGCTAGCTCAGAAACCATTACCTGGAGCAACACCTTTAATAAAGCCATGAGGATTGCAGACATCACTGAAAGAAGGAATCAATGGACTTGATTGATATAGTCTTTCACTTATTTTATCTATGCTCTGAACAGCTAGAATCACAGTCTAGTCCAGAATCATAATTCACATAACATCGAAATTCATTGGCTAAGTTTCGCGTATGTTTTGGAGTAAAATTGCACATCTTCACACCAAGATGCTTCGCTGCCTGCTCCTCCATGACGGCACCTGAAGCAGAAAAAATTAGGATTTGATGACAAAGAAAGGTAACAGCACATTCTATGCTTCTCTCTTTAAATTGTTCCTCCAGCATCCCCCTATTTTTACTTCCCTTCCACAATCCTCTCTCAGCAATGTGGAATCAAGTACTCGTGGGCCACAGAGAGGGTTGGAGTCCCAAGGGTGGGAGAAGGAAGGAGAAAAAGGAGGGAAAACATCTGAGAATGGTTTTAGGTGCTTTCTCCACTATCCCTTTCCCCAGGGCTGATTGTTCTCCCTTGAACATGCTCGACTATAGATCAAGAGCCAAATGAGAGACAGACTCGAATTTCACACACTGCCGCCATTTGATGAGTGAGCACACTCCAGGGTGTCATATTTTAAGCTACCCAGTTCAAAACCAGAGATGCTCTAGGGAAGTAACACAGCTGGTGCACTAGAGCAGAGGCTCCCAAACTTTACTTATTCAAGTACCACCTTCTTAAAACACCTGTGAAATGAATGGATGGAACATCAAACTTACACACGACACATGTACCACGGTTTGGGTTAGAGCACTATTGCACCATGGGCAAAGCAAGCCTTCATCGCATTTAAAACATGGGCTCCACTGCGAGAAGGGACCCTAACAGGTACTGTTACTATGCTGTAGGTTCTTTAACTGTTCACATGTCCTCTAACATTTTAACTGCCACTATGCAATTTCACTGCCAAATGGCTGTGGTTTTTTTAATAATTAGATGTACCTTTAACAATAAACGTGTCTATCGATACATTTGTGTTCAAAGTGAAACTCTAAAGCTTTCATTCCTTTAGAAGTTGTCATTGTTAGAAACTTCCCTTTTCCCTGATCAGATCTAGAGGTCACTACAATCTAATCATTGCTCACTCTCATTTTAGCTTAGGTTGGGCTTCCTGGGGAAGAGCTATGTGGCAGCTTAAACCTCAGCCAGCAGCTGCAGAATTCAGGAACTTGCAAATTCCTAAAGGCAGCAGCATTTTTCATTTATTTTCAGTGAATTCAGATAAATTTAAAACTATTTGTTTAAAAAAATGACCTTTGTAAGTGGTATTCATGTTACTGTAACTAAACTTAAACAACCCCCTTCATTACAGAGTGTGTTCCTGTCAGAGAATTCGTATTTGATGGGAACAACACTATTCTTCTCTTAGATGATCTCAAAACACTTTACAAACAACAAATAAGCTCATAATACTCCTGTGAAGTAGGTATTCTTTTTTAACAGTTTGCTAACCGGAGGCACAGAGCCTGAGGTAGTGCTAAACTTCACACAGCAAATCAGTGGTACAAGTGGGAAGAAAACTCAAGAGTCCAGAGTTTCAGTTTCTTGCTCTAAGCCAGGGGATCTCAAACGTCATTTCGCCGTGACCCCCTTCTGACAACAAAAATTATTACTTGACCCCATGAGTGGAGACCAAAGCCTGAGCCTGGTAAAGGGGCCAAAGTCAAAGCCCGAGCCCCACTGCCCTGAGTGCAGGGGAGGCAAAGCCAAAGCCCAAGGGCTTCAGCCCCACGCACGGTGTCTGTAACCTGAGCCCCACCACTCAGTGCTGAAGTCCTCGGGCTTTATCCCTGGACCCCAACAAGTCTAAGCCAACTCTGGTGACTCCATTAAAACGGTGTCATGACCCACTTTGGGGCCCTGACCCACAGTTTGAGAACTGCCACTCTAAGCACTAGACAAATCGCTCTCTATGAACAGAACAGACTCTCAATGGTGTTCAGCTCCAGAAATATATAGGGATTCCCAGGCATTGAATACATATTCCCTACGTGTACTAGGGGCATCAGGCATACACAGCTATCAGACTGTACAGCTCAGTGGTCAGGATTTCCTAAAAGACAATGCATTTTGTCCTAATTAGGATACAACTTGAGCTGTACTAAGAAAGGTCATTCCGCTTCATGGCAGAGTACAAATGTATCGGTAGACCCATTTATTGTAGAAGGATTTTGCCACTGTTAAAAACCTCAGCCCTTGGGGCAGCTAAAATGTTAGGGAACAGAGGTGAACAGTTAAAGAACTACAGCATAGTAACAGTACCTGTTAGCTCTGATTCAGAACAAAACCCAGAATTTTTAAAGTTCCCCATGAACGGAAATGGAACCCAGCTCTAGACCAGCCTGCCTGGTGGGCTGCCCCAGAGCCATGGACCCTGAAGACTCTGGAGTCCCTGACTCCAGGGCAATCTGGCAGGCAGGAGCTGGGCAGGCAAGGCGGAAGTGAACCTGCCTGGCAGACAGTGCTCTGTTGGACTCCTGCCTGGGTTCCACTGGAACATCACCAATATAGATGATAAAAATATTTAGAGCAACAACACTGAGTATATTTTTTTCTCTCTCAAAAGAGATAGATGTTATACCTGTACAGAGCAGAATCTTTTCTTTTGTTAAGTATTTGACTGTCTCTGCTGTTTTTCTGAGACACTCCTCAGACAGATAAGGTGGATCTGCTAATACTATGTCAAAACTGTGTGGCACGAGATTTCCAGGTAAATTCAATGGATTGTTGTAATCATAGAAGATAAATTCCTCTCCATATACAGAAAATCTTTTGTCATATTCCAGTATACACACTGAAAAATCTTTGCCATCCTGTTCTTTCAGTTTCTGGTAAACACTTGGAGCACTAACGCACGCTATCCTGAAAAAAAAATAATTCAGAACATTCTTTTTAAAGAGTAACAGACAAAGATTATATTAGAATTGGGCACAGACCACAAGATTTAGATTTCTAACACCCCAAAGTCAGGTTTATCTGCAAAATTAGATCTGAATTTGACCTCTCTTCCAAGCCCCAAAAGTTCTGGGGTACTTGGATCCTGGGTTTTGATATGGATCTCACATTTAAGTTATAACCTTTTTGCTTTTACTTGGATTTCTGCTTTTAATGCAGTTCACTATAATTTCGCATTGAACAAACCAACCGATCACAACAAGCCTCTTGGTATAAAAGACATAATGATGCATTAATTTGAGCAGAATTTGTTGTCCCGCAGCAGGGATCAAGGCCCGCCTCTTTATATTAAAAATGACAGGATTTACATGCAGACAGTTATGAAGGTTAATAATAAACTACATCTTGCTAATGATACTAGAGTACTAGCAGCAGAGATAATCAACAGTATGGTTGCTTGTAGTACCAAGCTGACTAACCTCAGAAAAGTCTATTAAATTATGTGGATTTCACCATGGTTGTGTTTAAATTCCACAAGGACAAGTAAAATACTACAGCTCTTTTGACATAGTCATCAAGATGAAACATCAAGAATAAGTTACAAACACTGTCACGAATGGCATCAGTTCTGATGTTTCTCTCTGTTATTTGAAATAAATATTAAAGAGATGATATCATGGTTAAATACTCAAAAAATGAAAACACCCTCAGATTTGACATTCTATTTTCTTCCCAATCTATTTGCACACAAAGAACCTTCTAAAATTAAATCTAGATTGCATTACAGATTTATTCCCAGTTTCTCATCCGAATGATCTTGCTACACAAAGTGACAATTTCATGTATATGCAATCCAGGTATAAGAATGTATGTTGCCTTATCCCTCTGCTTTGTTTATTCCCTTTGCTCTTTTGAGCAAACAGGGCATTGTAATTAACAAGGCTCCTGAGATTGCAATTAGAGCTGGTCAGGAATTTTTCAATTAAAATTTTTCTTTAGTCAGAAAATGGTGATTCAGCAAACTAACTCCACTCTAGAACAATGTGGTAGTTAGAGCACTCACTTGAGATGTGGGAGACCCAGCGCAAGTCTCTGGTCTGAATCAGACTAAACAGAGACTTGAACCAAGATCTCTCAAATCCCAGGTGAATGTCCTGACCACAGGTTATTCCAGGGGGCCAGAGACCAGGGAGTGTCTGTATGTTTTTGTCAAAAGACTTCAAAAGGTCTTGATTTCATCTTGATACAGAATGAGAAAAAAAATTAAATCTCAAAAATTTTCATAGGATGGGAAAACCATTTCCAATCTAGCTCTAACTGCAATACTCTCCAACACACAAGAACAAAGAGAGGCAGAGCAATATGTATGTGTATATCCATGAACAAAACAAACCTGATAGCTCTGGTTCCTTCAAGGCCTGCCTGCCTTGACATGTCCTTTAAACTTACAGTAGAACCTCGATTTTATAAAGACCAATCTTACGTTCAACAACTACTTTTCCCAACCGAGGCGGGGTGGGACACGGGGGGAAGTCACCAAAGAAAATGATGTTTATGAAGAACAAGTTAACACCCCTTCACACTCCAATGCCTTCAGTGCACTGCAAATCATTTTGCAGTGGTTTGAAGAACAAGACGAATGTGATGCAGTGCACCATACTGCACCTTATGGACCATATCTACTGTAATTCTGAAATGTTCACTTTTATGAAATGTTTGATTTAATGATCTCTTATATCCCCAATTAGTTCATAAAATACAGGTGCTTGTGTAATTACAGCCCTTGGCTGAATCTGTTCACAACAGAACAGTAACTGGTAGCAGCCACAAAACAAATAATCTGTAAGAATAATATATGCAAGAGGCAGAAGCTATATACGAAGGAGAGCATCTCCTGCTGACATAGTGCCAGTGTAGACAGTGCTTAAGTCACTGTAACTTGCATTGCTCATGGGAGTATCTTTTTCACACCCCTACACGAAGGAAGTTAGATCGACTCAAGCGGTAGCAGAGACCTGTTCTAAGAGCAGAAGTTTAAAATAATGGACATGCTGACTGGTGTGGTGGTGTTATTAATAAAATGAAAGATAAGCATTTGTACAGCACCTCCACTCAAGGACCACAAAGAATTTTACAAATATTAAGCTGCAAAACACTTAACAAGGTAGATATGGTAAGTGTGATCAACTAGGCTGGGTGGATCAACTAGGCTCATTAGTTGCTCAGTTTCACAGAGAATCAGTCACAGCCAGGATTAAAATCCAGGCCTCACAACTCCCAGGCTTGTGCTTTAACCACTAACTGACTGCTAATTACAGAACTGGAAAGGAACTCGAGAGGTCATCTAGTCCAGTCCCAGGACTACGTATTATCTAGACCAACCTTGACAGGTGTTTATCTAATCTGGATTTTTATTTCTTACTATCAAAATTCTGATTTTTCTGTACTGTCTAGAAAACCAAAATGATTGAAAGTAGCTTACCTATAACATTTTAAGTAAGAAGAAGGACAAAAATGTTTAATTTAGAAAATAATTAATAAAACCTACCTGCCACCTCTTCCAGCTGCCAGAACAGCTTCATTAGCCAGGCACAATGCAGTTTCATCATCATACCAAAACTGGCTCAATTGCTGGGGAAAATCAAGCACAAGCAATTACTGACAGCATCAGTCCTTCTGACTGCGCAGCATAGGACACTTTTTGTTAACCAATATCGGCCCCATTCTAGGAAAACCAAAATCCACAACTTTTTTGTATCATAAATTGCAATTCTGCATCTCTGAACAACTCTTACTAACTGAGCTAGAAAAGGGATTTCTTTACTGAGTTTTATTATTTCCTCTATAAAACTAGTATTTCAAGCTGATAAATAGTAGCTACTTCACATTTACGTGTTGCCAGAGTTTAATAAAAATCTATTAGTATTTCAACAAAACCAAGCTATACCAGACTATTTATTTAGTACCATCGCTCTGTTACCAAGCTGAATCCAAATCCAAAGATATTGTTTACTTGCAGTGTGCAGATATTTTAACTCCCAGTTTAAAATTGTGTTATTAAAAGTATTCATTTATTTTGAGGTTGGGAACAGTTTATACCAGCTCAGGATTGTGAGAGGCAAGGAGACAGCCAGAGTGGAGAGATGGGAAAAGTCAAGGAAGTGGTAGCCGTTAAGAAAGATGAGAGGGCAGAGGGTAGAAAGTCAGAGACGACAGCAATCAGGAAAAAAAAAAAAAAAAAAAAAAAAAAGGCACCGGGGATGGGAAGAACAGGAAAGGAGAGCCAGAAAACCTCATGACCAGAATCAGTTGGTCACAGGCAAGAAGGGACAAGTCACCTGTTCAAATAAGGTAGGTAAAAAGCAGAGAGGCATGATGGGAGAAGAGAGGGAACAGGGTGCTATTTCCACATTATTAGAATGTCTCGGTTGAATCTCTTTCACACACACGCCAAAGGAAAATTCCATACCTCCTCCAACCTCCCAGTATGGAACTAAAATTTCAAGAGCGGGAAGCTACTTGTCTTGGCATCTTTTCTCCCTCCCCGCCGGGGTCAATTTCAATTAGTGTCAGATAGAACAAAACAAACAAAACACACCACATTCAGCTTCTATAACAAGTCAAGGAGACTGACTTTTATAGTGTGGAAGCAGTACCATTAGATTCCCACATTCTCCCTCTTCACTTCTCAAAAGAAGCCTCATATTTCTGCTCTTTTGTAACTGGACACTACAAGTAATTGAACTGCAGTCTCTGAAGTTTAGTTTCTTACCCAGTCCTCCTCTATTGTGCCAATGGAATACTGTTTACATCCTTGGGAGATCTTTGTGCCCTCTCTCTGTTGTTGATCTATATAGAACTCCTGCAGGGCAACCAGCGCATGGGATGAAAGCTGAGGGATGTGGTCGTCGTCGTCGTCATCACCCATTCTCTAGATGTTAAGAAGAAGTGTTTAAACTCAGCTTTTCTCAATCATAACAGCATTTAGTAAAGACCAGCTCATTTGAGATAAAACAACAGTGACCCACCTACTAACCAGAAAACTAAACTTCCTGAAGCCAGGAGCCAACAAAATAAAGCACATTCTCTCTTGCAGTATAAGATGGAGGTTAGATTGGGTGGTTAATATTAAAATGCATCAAACACCTACCAGCCAGAGGCAGATATGAAATAGTCTGTCTCCAAGCAGACTCCAGGGAGGAGTCCCAGAACTATTTCCTTTCCATGCAGCGGAGGGCTGACTGATCTTACTGGTGTGTTATTCTTCCAGGACCACTCTGCTTTTTTTTCCCTATCAGCCTCTAGCTAATTAGGCCTTTTGTGTACTTTTCAAGTCCTGTAGAACTCTGCTCCTGCCCTTCCACCTAAAAAGTGTGATGCAATTAACGCCAAATAATTAGCAAAAACTAGAACACATTTCATATACTCAGCTCATCAATATAAAGCATGCTCTCCACCACCTAAGCTGCTCCCCGCCTTGCTTACTGTGCTCAGCTGGGCACGGGGCCCTGTGGCTCGCCACACTTGGCCCGGCCCCTGAGCGGGGAACGCAGGGCCCCGGGGCTCAGAGCGCTAAGCCTGGTACCCCAGGTGGGAGCGCTGGGCCCTGCGGCTTACCATGCTCGGCCCTGCACCCGGTTTGGGAGCACGGGGTCCCGCAGCTCACTGTGACCCCTGGGCGGGGAGTGCAGAGCCCTGCGGCTTGCCACGCTCGGCCCGGCATCCAGGCACTGGCACACTCCCCCGGCCTGAGCTCGCAGGCTGGATAAAAATGGCCGGTGGGCCGCATATGGCTCGCGGGCCATAGTTTGCCCACCCCTGCGCTAACCACAGAAAGCAGCCACCCGGTACAGAGATAATGCTACAAACTATTAAGAACATATTGTAAAATGACCATATTATGTAGATTTATTTTTATCCTTTTCAATAAAGTGTGTTAAAATGTATAAATTGAATTTATGTCTAAAGCATGTTTTTTTGGATGAATTATAAGCCCTTTAAAAATTTAGGGCCTGAATCTGTTGCCCTATACCTTGTGTAATTATTTCCAACAGCAAAATCTGAGTATAAAATGCCACCAAATCAGAATGGTAGCATTTAACCCCATTAAACAGAGCAAGTATAAAATGAAAATGTCAACAAACTCTTTGCATGCATCCGATGAAGTGGGTATTAGCCCACGAAAGCTTATGCTCTAAAAAAAAAATTTTAGTTAGTCTTTAAGGTGCCACAGGACTCTTTGTCACTTCTGCAATTCCAGACTAACACGGCTACCCCTCTGATTCTTAACAAACTCTTTAGAGGTAATAATCGCCACTTGAATGCTAACAAACTAAGCACAAAACTACACAGAGGTCTGTTTGATAAGTGATGCTCCGGAGTCATCAAGAAATAAACTTGTGTCTTAGGATCAACATTGCCCTCACCTCATTCCAATATCACATTATACAAAGACGTCCCTAAATGTTGGAAAGTCCTTCATAAGCCAAAACAAAGCAGATGGGAAGCTAATAAAGACATCCCACTCAAATGCCACTGCATGACTAAGAATTTGTATATTTATATATATGTGAATGGGGGCCACAGCTGGATGAAGAGGCACACTGTACATCAATTGAGAAGTTCTGGCATTTTTATAAATGATACCTGACTCCTTCAACTGAGTTATATCATCTTGTACCGCTTCCTTCAACTCTAGTCCTTACCCACTACATAATTAAAAGGGATTTGTTACAACTTCCCCACCATTATTTTTAGAAACAGTGGTGTTTGTATTACGTAAACATTTATAACACTGGCATGCTTCCCTTGGACAAAATGCAGCAAACTCGGTACCGTGTTGGAGATGCTGAGAGTGATGATGTGAGAAAGGAAGAGATCCTGCTGTGTGCTGCAGAACTTATTTCTCTTTTTAATATTGGGAAACATGACTGGCCACATTGTACTTATCTGGGGCACAGCTTAATTAAGCAGTAAGCATCAATATGGGTTAATTAATGTGAATCAAACCAAAACAACCCGAGAGAAACATACTGCTGTACTTTGGTGCTCCGTAAGCAGCATGTGTATTCCAACATTATTTCTTTACTTTATATAGATAGCACTGTTTTGCCTACTCCAAAAGGTATACAATTCCCCAGTACCTCAATGCCCATTTTGGATTGGATTGGATTCCTTGGCTGAAAATCTTAAATCCTGAGATGAATTTTTATTGTTGTGTCAAAGAATTATTTTAAACATATATGATGATGATGTTTCATCCTAAAACATGGCTGAATAAACTGCCAGGTTCCAAGTGGGACTTCTTGGCCGTTGATACATCATCTCTTGCAAATCTGTTTATGTTCTTCTTTTCTCTGCCAAATGCTATACTGAGAAGACAAGTCTCTTTCTTCATAAACGTGCTCGGTGTCTCTTTTGTAACAGGTTATAGGTATTATTCACACAACATGTTAAGTAGGTAGGTTTACAAGGACCATCTTTGCTGAAAACAGAAGAATGTGTAATTGTGATGAACAAGGTACTGAGGGAAGTGGGGGATTCTCCATTTCTTGATGTCTTCAAATCAAAATTGATTGCCTTTCTGGAAGTTATACTTTAGCGAAACACAACTTATGCATTACTCAAACACATACAGGGGTAACTGGATGAAGTTTTGTGGCCTGATATATACGGAAGGTCACACGATGATTTAGTGATTCCTTCTGTCCTTAAACTCTATGAATTTGTTGGAAGAAATAATTGTTTTTTGTGAAAGTAAAATACAATCATTCTCTGACTGGAAACAGTGCCATCTGGTGGAGTAATAGGTCAAACAGAAATCATTAGACACCTGATAATTACGAGGAAGAAGTGATAAAGAAGATTATTCTTTCAACAAATGTGTTTCCCCTACTTCTGATCGAAGGATTCAACAAAATAATGAAATACTAATATTTAATACTAAAGAACATAATAGTATATGTAATCTGAATGTAATACAAGACTGTACATTAAAGAATATAGCCTCTTCTCCATGCAGAAATTACTGTTTATGGAAGTTGTGCATAAAATCAGTGGAAATATGATTTCAGAAATATGTTTATATATTATCTAAAGATTAGAGTTGACAATTAATCGCAGTTAAAGCATTTAACTCAAAATTAATTGTGATTAAAAAATTAATCACGATTAATCAGTTTTAATCACATTATTAAACAATACAATGCCAATTGAAATGTATTAAATATTTTTGATTGAAATCAATATATTTGAAAATGTAGAAAAGCAATTACAACACAGAATACAATGTGCACACTGCTCACTTTATATTATTTTTATTAAATATTTTCACTGTAAAAATGATAAAAAACCAGTATTTTTCAATTCACCTCATACATGTAGTGTAGTGCAACCGCTTACCATGAAAGTGTTACTTACAAATGTAGATTTTTTTTTTACATAACTGCACTCAAAAACAAAATAATGCAAAACTTCAGAGCCTACAAGTCCACTCAGTCCTACTTCTTGTTCAGCCAGTTGCTAACACAAACAAGTTTGTTTACATTTAAGGGAGTTAGTGCTGCCCTCTTCTTATTTACAATGTCACCAGAAAGTGAGAACAAGCATTTGCATGGTACTTTTGTAGCTCATATTGCAAGGTATTTACATGCCAGATATGCTAAACATTCGTATGCATCTTCATGCTTTGGCCACCATTCCAGAGGACATGTTTCCATGCTGATGACACTCTTAAAAAAAAAGAAGTGTTAATTACATTTGCAACTGAACTCCTTGAGGAAGAATTGGAGGTCCCCTGCCCTGTTATACCTGAATTCTGCCATATGTTTCATATTATCGCAGTCATGGATGATGACACAGCACAGGTTGTTCATTTTAAGCACACTTTCACTGCAGATTTCACAAAACACAAAGAAAGTACCAATATGAGATTTCTAAAGATAGCTACAGCACTCAACCCAAGGTTTAAGAATCTGAAGTGCCTTCCAAAATCTGACAGGGACAAGGTGTAATGCATGGTTTCGGAAGTCTAAAATTCCCAACACTCTGATACAGAAACTACAGAACCTGAACCACCCAAAAAGAAAATCAACCTTCTGCTGGTGGCATCTCACTCAGATGATGAAAATGAACACGCGTCAGTCCCCACTGCTTTGGATTGTCATCTGCATGGAAGCATGGCCTCTGGAATGGTGTTGAAGCATGAAGGGAAATATGAATCTTTAGCACATACATATCTTGCAACACCAGCTACAAAGTGCCATAAGAACACTTGTTCTCACTTTCAGGTGGCATTGTGAACAAGAAGCAGGCAGCATTATCTCCTGCAAATGTAAACAAACTTATTTGTCAGAGCGATTGGCTGAACAAGAAATAGGACTGAGTGGACTTGTAGGCTCTAAAGTTTTACACTGTTTTGTCTTTGAATGCAGGTTTGTTTGTGTAACCCTTCTGCCCATCAGAGTTGGCAGCAACAAGGGTCGGGTTCAGTATCCAGGGGTTCCATTCCAATAGCACAATGCAAAACCGGCTCGAGTCCCCACTCAATGACCTGGGACAACCATGTACCACCCCTCTGGGCGTCTCTAAGAGACAATACTTCCTCTCTTGCAAGCACAGAGTCTGAGTGTATCAAAAGCCTTTTAATAACAGAGAGAAACAATGTGGCATTAGATTGGGGAAACACCACAAACAGGATTAATAAAACAAACCACAAACCAGAAGCCCCCCTTCCAGCAAATAGGCTGTGTCCTTACCTTTGGCTCTTGAGTCCCACAACCCCAAAATCACCCAATAGTGTCAAAAGTCCAACAGCCCAAGAGTCTCTGTTCCTGGTCAGTGCAGAGTTCAAAAGTCAACCTGCAGAGTCTTACCTCCCGGCCTGGGTGGAAATGGAGGGTAGGGCAAGGGGCACCTTACGTGGTCCGAGGCCGACTGCGCCACCTCTCTGTGGGGTTCCGCTGCAGCCCTCACCGTAAGCCGCTCTGCTCTTCCGGCTGACACTTGAACTGCTCTGCAGCGCCAGCCACTCCGCCAGCAGCACAAAACTCTCCGCTGGCCGCCCTGCCAGCCGACACCCAAACCGCTCTGCCAGCCACTCTGCCAGTCGCACAAACTGCACCCAGGAACTGCTCGGCCGAGTCCGCTGTCAGTCGCACAAACTGCACCCAGGAACTGCTCGACCGAGTCCGCTGTTTCGCTCTGCTAGCCACACAAACTGCTTGGTGCCACCAACATGCCTTTAGGGCCCCCCTACTTAACACAGTGCTCAGTGGTTTCAGCTCTCAAGTGATTTCAGCTTTTAGTAGGGGGACCTTAGCACAGGTGCAGCAGTGGACCTAAAGTGAATTCAGCTCAGCAAACGGAATCTAGACTCTTAATAGAATCAAAAATTAACTCTAACATTCCACATTGGAGAGAGGCAAGATGCAATAGGCCCGCAGAGCCCTTAGACAAAGCCCTCATCAAAAGGTATAGAAACCTGCCCATAGCCTCTCTCAATCTCAGAGTGTTCTGAAATGTGTGGCCCTTGCCCAGTGAGTGCTACCTAGATGATGGCGAGTCCCTCCATCGTAACAAGGGCCAAGTACATGTCCATAGTCCTTCATTCACATAATCAGGGTAACATCACTTCATCATTCCTGCCCTAACAACATAGAAACTGGGGCTCCCACATCAGCCGAAGTGGCCATGTGGGCTGCTGTGAGCTCAGGCTAGGCGCGGTGGGTGTGCCTATGCAAATTGATCAGCCCCAAAGTTATTTTCCACAACTCACTGCAATTCCCATAATTCACCACAAGATGTCAGAATAGATCTCATTCCTGACACTGCTTACATCTGTTTTTTAGATAATTCTATATTTGTAAGTTCAACTTTCATGATAAAGACATTGCACTATAGTACTTGCATTAGATGAATAGAAAAATACAATTTCTTTTGTTTTTTACAGTGAAAATATTTGTAATAAAAATAAATATAAAGTGAGCATTGTACACTTTGCATTCTATGTTACAACTGAAATCAATATATTTGAAAATGCAGAAAACATACAATATATAAATAAATGATATTCTATTATTGTTTAACAGTGTGACTAATTGCGCAATTATTTTTAATCACTTGACAGCCCTACAAAATGTATAATTGCTTTATGATAATTATCCATAAATATAGATGTTCTTAAACATAAAGACCTGTCCTTTCCTTTCTCCACCCTTAATTCTCAGTATCCCAGTTACAACCCTATGTTCATCTCCCATAATTCTTTGCCCAGGCCTCTCTCTTTGCAGCACTCTGATCAAAACACGCATTCTAAACTTGATTTGCTAAGATTGCATGTGCCATCTGACAACTTGCTCAGAGGAGGTTATATTTAACATGGAATGTTCATTAACCCACCACTGTGAGATGGTCAATTGAACAGTACTCATTGGGAATGTTGAGTCTGTCACTCCACAGACTCAATGGAAGTGTTTGTCTCTAGAGATCACAGCTCTGACTGAAAACACAGGCCTTTTCAGAATATCACGTAGTAGTTAATTTGGTTTTCAGGCTGGTTTGGCAGAAAGAGGACATATTTATTATCAATTGAACGTAGAAATAAGTTCAAAAAATAGGTTCCAAAAACTGGTTTTTTTATGACCTCTCTTCTCCACCCCACTTAAAAAAAAATTGGTTCAGTTTTATAGGGCCAAAAGGCTAAACCCTGTGCTTTAGAGTGCAAAGACGCCTGGCTCATTGCTTTCACACAAACAGAAGATTCTGCAGTCAAGCTACTCAACACAAATATGTCTTTTTAAGACTAATTTTGTTCCAGTATTCTGTTAAATTGCCTAGCATAAACACCTATAAAATTATTACTACAGCAGACTCTCGATTATCCAGGATGATAGGGAAAAAAATAATCCTGGTTAATAAAATCCCGGATAATCACCATCTATAGGAAATATGGGAAGAGGGGGGTTGGTTCACCAGCCACCCTACGCCATGGGGAGGGGGTGTTGGTTCACTGGCCGCCCTGCACCCTGGAGTGTTTTTTTTTTTCATGCTTGGCTCAGCAACAAAGCCAGAGCCGGCCCTGCGAGTTACTCGGTTTTTTTTTTTTTTTTACATCCTGGTTAACCCAATCCTGGATAATCGAGAGTCTACTGTAATATAAACTGCAAGTCTACAAAGCTACTATTGCTATTGTCTCTGAATTTCACCAATATCATCTAGAGTGAATCACTCTGAAGCCCAGATCAGAGTCAGGATAAAAATGACATCATTGCAGATCAACGGCTCTCAGCCAGGGTTACACATACCCCTGAGGGTATACAAAGATCTTCCAGGGGGTACTCATCTCATCTAGATCAGTGTTTCTCAAATTGGGGGAATCACAGAATGGGTTAAGGGGATCACAGATACAGGGCCATAATTAGGGAGTGGCAAGCAGGACAACTGCCCAGGGCCCCATGCCACAGAGGGCCCTGCAAAGCTAAGTTACTTGCTTCGGTCCTGCTGCTGGGGCTTGCTTGGACTTCAGATGAGCCTGTTTTTCACTTGTGAGCCTTAAGTACCACACTGAAATGTAAGTACAATATTTATATTCCAATCGATTTATTTTATAATTGTATGGTTTTATATATATAATTAAATGTGTTATTCCTTGTCTTTAGCAAAGCCTTTGATACGGTCTCCCACAGTATTCTTGCCAGCAAGTTAAAGAAGTATGGGTTGGATGAATGGATCATAAGGTGGAGAGAAAGCTGGCTGGACCGTCGGGCTCAACAGATAGTGATTAATGGCTCCATGTCGAGTTGGCAGCCGGTATCAAGTGGAGTGCCCCAAGGGTCGGTCCTGGGGCCAGTTTTGTTCAATATCTTTATCAATGATCTGGAGAATGGCGTAGATTGCACCCTCAGTAAGTTTGCAGATGACACTAAACTGGGAGAGTGGTAGATATGCTGGAGGGTAGGGATAGGATACAGAGGGACCTACACAAATTAGAGGATTGGACCAAAAGAAATCTCATGAGGTTCAACAAGGACAAGTGCTATTTTTAGCTATTTCTCAGCTATTGTAAATGAGGGGTAGAGGGTCAAAATAGTTTAGAAGAGGTTTAACCCAATCAATTTAACAGTACTTTTCCCTAATGTTATTCTCAGAAACATTCCTTTGTTTTAACTGAAATTAAAACAAAAACCTTAGCCTGAGGCAGACACCTGGCATGGAGAATTTCAGCCCAAATGGTTTAAATTTGGCAAAGTGATAAGCAACTGAAAACAGATTCTTATCACGGGAAGTGTTGGCCACCTTAAAAATAGGTGGTGCTTGCAGGTCCTCCTATAATGAAATATTCACAGATTAAAATCAATAGGCCTGACCCTCGATTACACTGCTACAGTCCCTTTATATGCCCTTGAGAAGACCCTTCACATGGAGCCTCCTCAGCCCTGGTACAGCTGTGTGACCTTATTGACATGATCTGGGACTGTACAGATCATTGTGGCAACCACGGTGCTGTAGTGGCATCAAATATTATATAAAGGGGGTCACATAAGGTGTCTAAGACTAGGTTATGGTTTGCTGTTTATGATTATACTATCTGTATGCATCTGTCATTTCTGTAGTTTAAGTTATAAATATTGGCTCTATACTGTTTGTATTTCAAATTTACGCTGCAGGGTAGGGATAGGATACAGAGGGACCTTTTAGACAAATCAGAGGACTGGGCCAAAAAAAAAATCTGATGAGGTTCAACAAAGACAAGTGCAGAGTCCTGCACTTAGGATGGAAGAATCCCGTGCACTGCTACAGACTAGGGACCGAATGCCTAGGCAGCAGTTTTGCAGAAAAGAACCTAGGGGTTACAACGGATGAGAATCTGGACATGAATCAACAGTGTGCCCTTGTTGCCAAGAAGGCTAACAGCATTTTGGGCTGTATAAGTAGGGGCATTGTCAGCAGATCGAGGGACATGATTGTTCCCCTCTATTCGACATTGATGAGGCCTCATCTGGAATACTGTGTCAAGTTTTGGGACCCACACTACAAGAAGGATGTGGAAAAACTGGAAGGAATCCAGAGGAGGGCAATAAAATTATTAGGGGGGCTGGAGCACATGACTTATGAGGAGAGGCTGAGGGAACTGGGATTGCTTAGTCTACGGAAGAGAAGAATGAGGGGGGATTTGATAGCTGCTTTCAACTACCTGAAAGGGGGTTCCAAAGAGGATGGATCTAGACTGTTCGCAGTGGTACCAGATGACAGGACAAGGAATAATGGTCTCAAGCTGCAGTGTGGGAGGTTTAAGTTGGATATTAGGAAAAACTTTTTTCACTTGGAGGATGGTGAAGCACTGGAATGGGTTACCTAGGGAGGCGGTGGAATCTCCTTCCTTAGAGGTTTTTAAGGTCAGGCTTGACAAAGCCCTGGCTGGGATGATTTAGTTGGGGACTGGTCCTGCTTTGAGCAGGGGGTTGGACTAGATGACCTCCTGAGGTCCCTTCTAATCCTGATATTCTATGATTCTATGATAAAAATCAGAAAGTAAACAATTTTTCAGTAATAGCATGTTATGACACTTTTGTATTTTTATGACTGATTTTGTAAACAAGTCATTTTTAAATGAGGTGAAACTTGGGTGTATGCAAGATAAATCAGACTCCTGAAAGGGCTACAGTAGTCTGTAAACAGCCTGATGCTAGTATAAGTTGCCAGTTCTTGGAGTGCCAACAAGATCACGTACTACGCCTGTGTTTCTCCAGTAAGTGCATCAACACTGGAAACAAAAACTGCATTTTCCATCTTTCCTGATTTTTCCTCTGCTGTCTTGTATTTGTTTTGCTTTTTCTTCTAGAAAATTGGATTGGATTTTAACACCATTACCACCACCATCAGCACATCTCAACTAACAAGGGGGCTTTTCCTTCTACAGACTCTATAGCTAACAGAGAAGTGAACAAGGAGTGTTGTTAAGAAGAAAGCCTTATTTAAATACTTTACATTTCAAATGCTGAATTGTTTTCCCCCTTCAATTCCTGTACCTTTATTGAAAGCTTAAAGAGAATTTATACTGTGTTTGCCAATTGACATGGTATTAAACAGCCTGAGGTCTGTAAACCGAACCCTGAACCTTCTTTAACACTGAGTCTGATGCTGGACAGTGACTGGGTCTTGTTAGCGCTTTATAGGCCCATATAGTCCATCAAAATTAACACAACAGAACTCCAATGCTCCCTCCACCACCTCACCAACTCCACCGAAACTACCCTTCCCCGCAACGGGCCCCAATGCTCCCCCCCAAAAACCACCCCTCCTCGCAACCAGACCCCAATACTCCCCCCCAAAAAACC